>CM067844.1:118010614-119210614 GCA_034509565.1 Triticum monococcum
GCTGAGCATGCAGTTGCTGGTGGAAAATTTCATCAACTACCAGGAGCTGGTAGATAGAGCTCTCATGATTGAAGGGAAGCAGCAGCAGATTGATAACCGCAAGAGTAAGTATGGACAAGGGAAGTATAATTCTGGAGCTCAACAGAGACCCCGTTTTACCCCGAACTCGGGAGGACTTGTCCATAATCATGGAGGCCACACTCACAATGGAGGAAGTTCGCACAACCATAGTGGCTCCAAGAATGGTAATGGAGGAAGCAACAGACAGAACTGTTCCAACCCAGCAACGCCCGCCAAGAAAGATCTAAGCCACGTTACTTACTACAAGTGCTAGAAGACCGGACATTACACCAATGAATGTCCTAAAGCTAAGAATGGAAATGGCAATGGAAGCTCTGGGAAGAAGCCCAACCCTTTCAACAGGGGACAGGTAAACCACGTTAACGTGGAGGAGATTGAAGCCTAGCCAGATGCAGCAATAGGTAAGTTTTTGGTTAAGTCATTTACCGCAGTCGTACTTTTCGATAGTGGTGCATCGCATTCATACATATCACGGGGATTTGTGGATAAGTATAAACTGCCCACCAAAGTTCTTAGTACACCTATGTCAGTGAGCTCGCCAGGAGCAGAGTATATGGCAAGCCAAGGATGTTTTCAGATACCATTGGCCATAGGTTGGCATGTTTTCCCCTCAGATCTGATAATTTTGGAGTCACAAGGTTTGGATGTGATTCTGGGTATGGATTGGCTATCGATGTATGGAGGAAACATCAATTGCGCCAGTAAGTCGATTTTGCTCACCACCCCAGAAGGAAGAAGGATCAAGTATGTATCCTGGCATGCGCCGAATAGGACTCAAGTAAATTACTTATCAGGAGTTGTACAGGAGGAAGTACCAGTGGTGAAGCATTTCCCGGATGTATTTCCAGAAGAGTTGCCAGGCATGCCACCGGATAGAGACATTGAGTTTTTGATTGAGCGTTTGCCAGGCACAGGGCCAATATCTAAGAGACCATATAGGATGCCCGCACAGGATTTAGAGGAAATTAAGAAACAAATGAAGGAGTTACTGGATAAAGGATATATTCGCCCAAGCTCATCACCTTGGGGATCACCAGTACTTCTAGTGGAGAAGAAGGATGGATCGTTAAGGATGGTTGTTGATTATCGAGGATTGAATGAGGTGACGATCAAGAACAAATACCCACTACTGATGATCACGATTTGTTTGATCAGCTATAAGGAGCTAAGGTGTTTTCCAAGATCGATCTGTGATCAGGGTACCACCAGTTGAAGATTCGAGAGCAGGATATACCTAAGACATCTTTTACCACAAGGTATGGGCTATATGAGTATACCGTTATGTCATTTGGCCAGACTAACACACCTGCCTATTTCATGAACATGATGAACAAGGTGTTTATGGAGTTTTTAGATAAGTTCGTTGTGGTGTTCGTTGATGATATTCTGGTCTACTCGAAGAATGAAGAGGAACATAAGGAGCATTTGCGTTTGGTACTTGGGAAGCTCAGAGAACATCAGCTATACGCCAAGTTCAGCAAGTGTGAGTTTTGGTTGAAGGAAGTTGGATTCCTTGGACATGTTATATCCAGAGAAGGAATAGCGGTAGACCCCAACAAAGTCGTCACTGTGACAAATTGGGAGGCACCCACGTCCGTTGGAGAGATCCGAAGTTTTCTTGGACTCGTAGGTTACTACCGGAGGTTCATTGAGAATTTCTCACAGATTGCAAAACCTATGACGGAGTTGTTGAAGAAGGACACCAAGTTCAAATGGATTGAGGAATGTGAGGCTAGTTTTCAGGAATTGAAGAAACGTTTGGTTACATCACCAGTGTTGATTCTGCCAGATCAACCCAAAGATTATGAAGTGTATTGCGATGCTTCTCGTCGAGGACTTGGAGCAATGCTTATGTAGGAAGGAAGAGTTGTTTCATATGCCTCCTGACAGCTTAAACCCCATGAGTTGAATTATGCTACCCATGATTTGGAGTTAGCAGCCGTAGTGCATGCGTTGAAGACTTGGAGACATTTTCTCATCGGAAATCATTGTGAGGTATACACGGATCACAAGAGTTTGAAGTATATCTTCACGCAGAAGGAGTTGAATCTCAGGCAGAGGAGATGGTTGGAACTCATAAAGGATTATGATATGAAGTTGCATTATCATCCCAGAAAGGCTAATGTAGTAGCCGATGCGTTGAGCCGAAAGAGTCATGTCAATACACTCATGACCGGAGAGTTACCCAAGGAGTTAGCAGAAGACCTTTGTGAGCTATGTTTGGAGAGAGTTCCGAGAGGTTATGTAGCAGCTTTGGAGATTCAGTCTACTTTGATGGATAAGATCAGAAAAGCGCAGAAGACGGACAAGGAGATTGCCAAGATAAAGGAGAGGATGAACAAAGGAAAGGCTAAAGGATTTCGTGAGGATGAGCATGATACCTTATGGTTTGAGGACCGCGTAGATGTGCCAAATGATCAGGAGATCGGGAAGCTGATTTTGCAGGAGGCCCATGATTCGCCATATTCGATTCACCCAGGAAATACCAAGATGTACCTAGATCTGAAGGATAGATTCTGGTGGACCGGAATGAAGAAGGATATTGTGGAGTATGTAGCAGTTTGTGATGTATGTCAGAGAGTGAAGGCCAAACATCAGAAGCCAGTAGGATTGCTACAGCCATTGCCGATACCCGAATGGAAGTGGGATAAGCTAGGCATGGATTTTATCACGGGATTACCAAGGACTCGTTCAGGCTATGACTTGATATGGGTTGTAGTCGATCGTTTGACGAAAGTAGCTCATTTCATCCCAGTGAAGACCACTTACACCAGTGCTAAGTTGGCAAAGATATACATGACAAGGATCGTATGTTTGCATGGAGTTCTGAGGACAATTGTATCAGATAGAGGAACCAAGTTTACCTCAAAGTTTTGGAATTAGTTGCATGAAACTTTGGAAACCAGGCTAGAGTTCAGTATAGCATTTCACCTGCAGACGGATGGACAGACTGAGAGAGTCAATCAGATTCTGGAGGACATGTTGAGAGCTTGTGCGCTAGATTATGGATCTAGTTGGGACGATAATTTGCCTTACGCAGAGTTCTCTTACAACAACAGTTACCAAGCCAGCTTGAAGATGGCCCCTTTCGAAGCATTGTACGGAAGGAGGTGCAGAACACCGTTGTTGTGGGATGAAGTTGGAGACCGACAGTTGTTTGGACCAGATTTGATTAAAGAGTCTGAAGAGAAGGTTAAGCTGATTCGCGATAGACTCAAGATAGCCCAGTCCAGACAAAAGAGCTACTAAACACAAGGAGACAGTTTACGAAGTTGGAGACAGAGTGTATCTTCGTGTATCACCACTCCGAGGAGTTAAGCGCTTTGGAGTTAAGGGAAAGTTAGCACCATCTTTTGTGGGACCATACAAAGTTTTGGAACGTATGTGTCGGCGTTCTGGGAACGGGGGTCCCCAGACTTGCCTGCCTACGGCCTGCGGCGTGGCTAAAAGGAGGCCCAACATGGCCCATCTTCATCAACACAAGACTCAAGACCCTCGCGAGGGGCCAAGCCTCGCGAGGCGGACGACACGGAGCCTCCTCAGGCATGGCCTCGTTAGGCTGGCTCATGAGGAGGTGGAGAGATCAAGGCGGGGTACCTCGCGAGGTGCCCGTGACGCAAGCCATGACGACTCAGGGTGCCAGGCAGGTGCCAGCACGCGCAGCGTCCTTCTTTCCTCTTTGGTGCAAAGGGGGCAAGTGCAGCCGCGGGGTACCGAGGCATCAGGCAAAGGTTGCCATTTCGGTGCAACGAGACCAGGAGGACTACGAGACGGAGGTCACCATGGAGCCCAGGACGGCGTCATCACCAGAGCTTTGCGCAGGCGAAGACTGCTTCTGTCAGGATAGTTGATACTTGCTGTCCCCCTTCAAATTAGCCTGCCATTGTTGGCTCCCTTCCCGCTCAATATTTGGGAAGAGGACCAGGGCCTCTATAAATAGGACCAGCCACCCACATAGCACGGGGTCGGTCGGGCGGTGGATTCATCCGGTTTGCTAGCAGAGAGAGAGAGAGAGAGAGAGAAGAGAGAAAGGTGGATGAACTCCTCCTAGCAGTTCATCACCCCAGCCAAGAACAGACCCTCGCGAGGCTGTTCTTCCTTGTATTGCTCATCATCATCAGCCCCAAGAGGCAATCCACCCACCACACACTAGAGTAGGGTATTACGCCACAACGGTGGCCCGAACCAGTATAAACCTTGTGTCCCTTGTGCAGTTCTTTTTGTAGTTTAGATCCTTGCGAGGCGGGGAGGTAGAAGGCGTAATCTCCGCGTGCACCCTAGTG
Organism: Triticum monococcum; assembly: GCA_034509565.1. Taxonomy (NCBI): domain Eukaryota; kingdom Viridiplantae; phylum Streptophyta; class Magnoliopsida; order Poales; family Poaceae; genus Triticum; species Triticum monococcum. The sequence continues at coordinate 118,014,979 of CM067844.1, forward strand.
TTCGAACCTTAAGGGTCTGCCGGAACCCGAAATCCGACATTTGGCGCGCCAGGTAGGGGTGCGCCGGAATTCGTCGTCCACCGCTCCGTTCTCCTCCGACTGTCGCATCCATGTCCGACGCTCATCGGGCCCGCGCCGAGCGCCAGGCCGCCATCGCTTCCCGCGTCGACCAGACGGCACCCGCCGGCGGACGTCCTCGTCGTTCCCCGTTGCCCGCCGTCAACGCCGCCACCGGCCCGGCGGGGGGCGAGCAGCAAGCGTCGTCTCAGCATCCGTCCGTGCGGCAGGACGACCGCACCGCTACTCTATCGCCCGCACCAACTGGTTCTTCGTTCCGCGCGCTCCGCGCCCCCTTGGAGGCTCGAGCTGCGCTCCTCGCGGCAAACGAGCTCTTGCGCTACCACCCCGCCGACGACGTCTACGGGGAATGGCTCGACCGCGTCGCCGAGCTCGTCCGCGCTGCAGGGGGCTCCCCTGCGCCGTCCCATCGCGCTACACCAACACCCCCGGTCGTCGCGGCCCTCCTGGGCGGCTCGCAGGCGCCGCCCACAAGACACCACGTCAAGCCGTTCATCCGCCGGGTCAGCGCCGCTTCCACGCGGCAGGGGGCTCCCCTGGATCGGACGGCGCCCGAGACCGGCCTGACCTTCAGTTCAGAGGATCACCCCTCCAACTCGGCCTGCTCGGGCGCGCTCTCCGTGTTGTGCACCCCCACCATCTGCCAGGTGGCCGTCACCAAAACCCTCGTTGATGGCGGCGCGGGCCTCAGCATGCTCTCGGTCGAGGCCTTCAACCTCCTCCGCATACCCCTGGAACGGCTGCAACCCAGCCGGCCCTTCTCGGGCATCGGGGGCAAGCCGTCCAGTTCCTTGGGGAAGATCCGGCTCCCAGTGACCTTCGGCACCTACGACAACTTCTGCACGGAGCTGGTCGACTTCGACATCGCCCCCATTGGCCTCCCCTACAATGCCATCCTCGGCTACCCAGCGCTGGCCCAATTTATGGCCGCGACGCACCCGGCGTACTGTTGGGGACGTAGTAATTTCAAAAAAAATCCTACGCACACGCAAGATCATGGTGATGCATAGCAACGAGAGGGGAGAGTGTTGTCTACGTACCCTCGTACCGAAAGCGGAAGCGTTATATCAACGCGGTTGATGTAGTCGTACATCTTCACGATCCGACCGATCCAAGCACCGAAACTACGACACCTCCGAGTTCTAGCACGCGTTCAGCTCGATGACGATCCCCGGACTCCGATCCAGCAAAGTGTCGGGGAAGAGTTCCGTCAGCACGACGGCGTGGTGATGATCTTGATGTTCTACCTTCGCAGGGCTTCGCCTAAGCACCGCTACAATATTATCGAGGATTATGGTGGCATGGGGCACCGCACACGGCTAAGAGAACGATCACCAAGATCAATTTGTGTGTCTATGGGGTGCCCCCTACCCCCGTATATAAAGGAGTGGAGGAGGGGAGGGCCGGCCCTCTCTATGGCGCGCCCTAGGGGAGTCCTACTCCCACCTGAGTAGGATTCCCCCTTTCCTAGTCCAACTAGGAGTCCTTCCATGTAGTAGGAGTAGGAAACAAGGAAAGGGCGCAGCCCCCCTAGTCCAATTCAGACTAGGCCTTAGGGGGGCGCGCGGCCTGCCCTAGGCAGCCCCTCTCTCTTTCCCGTATGGCCCAATACTTCTCCCGGCGAATTCCCGTAACTCTCCGGTACTCCGAAAAATACCCGAATCACTCGGAACATTTCGATGTCCGAATATAGTCGTCCAATATATCGATCTTTACGTCTCGACCATTTCGAGACTCCTCGTCATGTCCCCGATCTCATCCGGGACTCCGAACTCCTTCGGTACATCAAAACTCATAAACTCATAATATAACTGTCATCGAAACCTTAAGCGTGCGGACCCTACGGGTTCGAGAACAATGTATACATGACTGAGACACGTCTCCGGTCAATAACCAATAGCGGGACCTGGATGCTCATATTGGCTCCTACATATTCTACGAAGATCTTTATCAGTCAGACCTCATAACAACATACGCTGTTCCCTTTGTCATCGGTATGTTACTTGCCCGAGATTCGATCGTCGGTATCTCAATACCTAGTTCAATCTCGTTACCGGCAAGTCTCTTTACTCGTTCCGTAATACATCATCTCACAACTAACTCATTAGTTGCAATGCTTGCAAGGCTTATGTGATGTGCATTACCGAGAGGGCCCAGAGATACCTCTCCGACAATCGGAGTGACAAATCCTAATCTCGAAATACGCCAACCCAACAAGTACCTTCGGAGACACCTGTAGAGAACCTTTATAATCACCCAGTTACGTTGTGACGTTAGGTAGCACACAAAGTGTTCCTCTGGTAAACGGGAGTTGCATAATCTCATAGTCGTAGGAACATGTATAAGTCATGAAGAAAGCAATAGCAACATACTAAACGATCGTGTGTTAAGCTAACGGAATGGGTCATGTCAATCAGATCATTCACCTAATGATGTGATCCCGTTAATCAAATAACAACTCTTTGTCTATGGTTAGGAAACATAACCATCTTTGATTAACGAGCTAGTCAAGTAGAGGCATACTAGTGACACTCTGTTTTCTATGTATTCACACATGTATTATGTTTCCGGTTAATACAATTATAGCATGAATAATAAACATTTATCATGAAATAAGTAAATAAATAATAACTTTATTTTTGCCTCTAGGGCATATTTCCTTCACATACAACCTCATGAAGATGCCCGGGAGCAACGGTGTCCTCACTGTGCACGGGGACACCGGGGACGCGCTGCGGGCGCTCAAGCTCGCCTTCAAGACGGCGGCGTCGACACAGCCTGCCGACTTGGAGCCCCCCGAGGCCAAGGGGGCTGCACCCGCCAAGAAGAAGCAGTTGTTCACCCAAGACAAGGCAGAAACCAAGCAGATACCCGTCGATGAGGACGGGTCCACCAACGCCACTTTCACCATAGGCGCCCACCTCAAACCCGAGCAGGAGGAGGCCCTAGTCAGGTTCCTACGCGCAAACAAGAAGGTATTCGCTTGGGAGCCGGACCAGTTGGCAGGGATCCCTGTCGAATTCACGGGTTCCGACAGACCCTTAAGGTTCGAACACTGGGGTGCGCGCGGAGATCACGCCTTCTACCTCCCCGTCTCACAAAGATCTAAACTACTAAAAGAACTGCACGAGGGACACAAGGTTTATACTGGTTTGGGCCACCGTTGTGGTGTAATACCCTACTCCAGTGTGTGGTTGGTGGATTGCCTCCTAGGGCTGGTGATGGTGAACAATACAGGAAAGAACAGCCTCGCGAGGGTCTGTTCTTGGCTGGGGCGATGAACTGCTAGGAGGAGCTCAGTCGCCCTTCTCTCTCTCTCTGATTGTGAACCGAACGAACCAACCCCTTGCTACGTGGGTGGCCGGTCCTATTTATAGGCAAAGGCCTTGGGCCTCTCCCCAAATATTGAGCGGGAAGGGCGCCAACAATTGGCCAATTCGAAGGGGAACATCTAGTACACTTATCCTGACTAAAGTTGGTCTTCGCCTGCCAAAGGCTCTACGGTGACGCCGTGCTAGGCTCCATGGTGACCTCCGTCTCGTAGTCCGCCTGGTCTTGGTCTCGTTGCACCAAAATGGCAACCTTTGCTTGACGCCTTGGTACTCAGCGGCTGCGCTTGCCCCCTTTGCACCAAAGAGGAAAGAAGGACGCTACGCGCGCTGGCACCCGCCTGGCGCCCTGAGTCGTCATGGCTTGCGTCACGGGCACCTCGCGAGGTACCCCGCCTTGATTTCTCCGACTCCTCGCGAGCCAGCCTGAGGAGGCTGTGCCTAAGGATGCGCCGTGTCGTCCGCCCCTCGAGGGTCTTGAGTCTTGTGTTGATGAAGATGGGCCATGCTGGGCCTCCCTCTAGCCACACCGCGGGCCGCAGGCAGGCAAGGCTGGGGACCCCCGTTCCCAGAACGCCGACAGTAGCCCCCAGGCCCAAGGCGCGCATGGACTTGGCCATGCCGAAAGGTGAAAGGGCCAGGGCGAAGCACCGTGGGCCCTAACAGCCTGCGGCCTTGGGCGCCGCGTGGCGGTTGATGGGACGCAAGTGCTTCAGCAACCGCGCAGGTTGGTAAAGGAGCGGGATCTGCCCAGACTTCGCCTTTTGCTCTCTTCGGTCGCTGCTCAGATCCCCTTTCTTGCGCCTTCCCTTTCTTCCTCCAAACTTCCAGATCTACTCCAGCTGCGCGACCTTAGGAAGCCATGGCGCCTCGCCAGCCTCTGGACAAAGCTTGGTATTCTCCTGCTCTGGACTTGCCGAATGTGTCCAAGGCGAGCCTTGCCCGGCTGCGCCGGATGGCGGCGGCGCAGGGCATCAACGGGACGGAGGTGTTCAAGATCGGCTCCGCCACCCCTGAGGGCCGAGGGAGCACCTTTTATCCTATCTTTGTAAGCTCCATTGTTGTGGGCCTGGTGCCTCCCTTCTCCGAGTTCTTCTTCTCTATCCTCCGCCATTACAACTTGCAGTCTCTGCATCTCCACCCCAACTCTGTCCTTCTTCTGGCGATCTTCGCTTACTACTACGAGGCCCACGTAGGGGTGCAGCCTTCGGTGGCCTTGCTGCGCCACTACTTCTCCCTCCGGGTAACTGGCGGCTCTCTTTCTGCGTGCGCAGGCTTCGTCGCGTATGGCGGCACCATTGCCATCTCGAATCCCGGGAAGAGGATTGAGGGCTTCAGGAGCAAGTGGGTCTTGGCAGATGTCGGGCGCATCCACCCTCGGCTGATCTTGCCCGCAAAGCAGCCCGCGAGCTCCAGCGACTGGTGCCGAGCGGAGCTCATGGACCCCCGTGCGAAACTGGTGTTGGAGAAGATGGACGCGGACCTGAGGCCGGCCAACATGGCGGCGGCGAAGTTGACCGGTGCGTTGCTGCTGAAGGAGTTCCTGGAGCACCAGCTGGCTCCACTCCGGCGGTACTCTCCTCCAATGTGGAGGCCTCATCCGAGCCCTGAGGCTGTGGATGAAGAGGATGTGACCGCGGTTCTCCAATCTTTGGTCGGGGGCGAGGTGGCAAGGTTGAAGAGCGCTCCCAAGCCCTTGTTCCTTCGCGACGACTGGGAGCAGGTGGTGAAGTCCATGCCTGTTTTTAACGGGGACGGGCTCGTGCCCGTGGCGGCTTCCGAAGGACCGGTGGATGTGCCCTTCGGCGACTCCAGCAATGAGGAGGAGGAAGAGGAGCGGGGAGAGGGGCCCGACTCTGGGGCGACTGATGGAGAGTCGAGGGCTCCCCTCTCCCGGCGCGGGTCCCGCACTCTCCGCCTTCTGCCGAGCGATGATGATGACGATGACGTACTGGGTAGCGGGAGCTCGCCCACGATCCCGAAGAGGGGCAAGACCGTGTCGATCCCCCACGGGTCCGCCCTGACTCTGGGGCGAACCGTGGACGCGCCTTCTGCTTCTGAGGTCGACCCTTCCAGCCGGCTATTAGGCTTCAAGTTGGGCCGGAGGCTACCCGAGCTCACCGGCGATGACCCGTAAGTGCTTGATCCTGATCTTTTGTTTCTCGTTCCGCCGACGAGGCTTGATGATTGCTTCTCTTGAATAGGCTGGCGCCAGCGGCGAAGAAGCCGAAGGGAGCCCCCGAGGTCCCATCTGCGGCAACGCCTTCGCCTGCAGGGGAGGGAGATCGTGACGCGCGGGCCTCTCCTGCCCGTGCATCCTTGCGAGGCTTGGCTGAGCTGGCTGGGGCGAGCCCAGCCCCCATGGCTCAAACGACTCCCGAGGCGCCCTCATCTGGCGCCGCTGCTACGGCTGTGGAGGCGCAACGGACCCCGCCTCGGGACACTGCGGCCTCACCACCGCTACTTTCTCCTCCCATTCCATTGACCGTTGTTTCCCCGGCTCCTCCTGTTGTCTTGGGGCGCACCGATGTTTCTCCGCCTCCTTCTTCCATCTTGGAGCGCGTCGTTGCTGAACTGGACCGGCTGCGGCAGGATCTTCTCGGCGCCGACCCTTGCCTGGTGGCCGGGCGCCTGGAACTGGCTTCAGGGTGGATTCGTTCTAATGCTTCGATTTGGGCGGCGTTGGTTCAGGCCTCAACGGCCTGTGACGGAGAGAGGGAGGCCACCCTCGAGGCGAAGGCTGCCCGAGACGCGGCCTTGGGAGAGGTGGTCGAAGTCCGCGGTCGTTGCAAGGCGCTGGAGGACGAGCTGCAAGGCTTGCGGGGCCAGCTCATGAAGGAGGTTCGTCTTTGCCAGGAACAAGAGGAAAGCATGAAGGCTCGTGAGGCGGCCATCAAGGGCCGGGAGGCCAAGCTCAAGAAGCGTCGCGACCGCCTAAGTGCGCTGGGGGAGGAGCTGGAGGCGATGAGGGTCGAGCTGGACGGCAAGGCCAAGGTTCTTGCCGAGGATCGCGTGGCCCTTGCGGACATGGAGAAAGACGCCCGCGCTTCGCTGAAGACGCTTTACGAGAGCGGCCTGGACAGCCCGCTAGCCGGTGATGGTGACGGCCCCGCCAAGCTGCTTCATTTCCTGGTTAAGACCCTTGGGGACGTTGCCCTTGGCATCGGCTCCACGGCCGAGGCCGAGGCGCGTGTCCTGTCTTCTGCTGCGCTGACGTGGGTCTTCGCCCACATCTACCTTCGTGATCCCAACGCCGACCTCGACGGTCTGCTGGAACTGGTGAGCGGCGAGGGTGCTACCGCCGCTGTCGAAGCCATGAAGGGGCGCGCGGAGGCGCTGCTAGGGAAGTTCCGGGCCTTCAGCACCAAGCCAAAGCAAGGTGCTGCCGGCCCTGCTGCTCCATGAGGTGAAGCCACTCCGCACAGCCTCACCGCCGATGAGTGACTCCGTTCCATCCCTGTTCTTCTTTCAATTCCTGCACATGCATCACGCCTCGGGGAGGCATTTAAACTTGCGTTTGGTATTGAGACGATAGTATGGGCTGTAATATTTGCTTTTAAATTTCTTGAATTTTATGTTTTTCTTCCCTACTTGCTTGTGTTCTACGCCAGCACAGCCCGGCCCCGCGCGTGCCTCACCCAGCATTAGCCCCGACCGGAAACCAGGACGGGACCAAAGGAGTGAGGGGCTACGTGACAAGTTAGGCTCCTGAGTCGCGATGCTCAGGAGTCCCCCTTGGCGCACGAACAACAAGTAGGGAGGCGCGATGTAGGTGTATCTTCCGTTCTACGTCTGCAGAGCCCGGCTCCGCGCGTACCTCACCCAGCATAGCCTTTCGTAACTAAGGAGTGAGGGGCTACGGAGCCAGTTAGGCTCCTGAGTCGCGATGCTCAGGAGCCCCCCTTGACGCGCAAACAGCGGGTGATGAGGTGCAATGTAAACGGGGCTACCGTTCTACGTCTGCAGAGCCCGGCCCCGCACGTACCTCACCCAGCATAGCCTTTCAGAACTAAGGAGTGAGGGGCTACGGGACCAGTTAGGCCCCTGAGTCGCGATGCTCAGGGGTCCCCCTTGACGCGCAAACGGCCTTCATACCTTGGCTTCGCTCAGGGAGAGACGCGCGACGAACCAGGCCCGAGGGGCCTGGCTGGGCGGCGTACGTCTGGGCGTGACCCAGTCATAGCCCCCGTGCCTAGCCCCCTCGCGCGGCACTCCCGAGGGGAGGCGTTGCGATGAGGCCAGCCACTGAGCTCTGGGCTCCGTGAGGTTAATGCGGCCCGGAGGCCACCCCCAGTTGTTTATCACCAGCGCGGAGCATAGTGCTTCCGTATGTGTACGGGCATAGCCGCTCCTCGGCAGTGTCGTCAGCCAGCGGAGCATGGTGCTTCCACTGGTACGTGGGAGGGGGATCCCCTCCGGGAGGAGCCCCCAGGGCGTGTACAGCCCCGCCCTGACACGTGGCCGGCACGGTAGGGCTAGGTGAGGTGTATCTGGGCACCCGTGAGCCAGCGCAGGACTCACGAGGCCATACCTCTAGGCGGGTTGCGCCTGGCACTGGGCCGTATCTTGAGATGTGTCCCTGCAAAATTTGGTTAGATGCCGGTACTCTACGTCCTCGGGTCCCGGCCCTCGAGCTTGTCTCAGCCGTCGCTGGTATGCCAGGTCGTGATGCCGTGGACAAGGCCAGAGGGTTAGGGCTGGAGAGCCGGTAAGAGCCCTGAGTCGTGATGCTTAGGCACCCCCCCTTTAACGTGCAAGTGGCCGACATGGAGAAGAAAGGATGTCGCGAACAGGCACTAAGCAATCAAGCATGATAGGCGAATGCATAGTTGGAAATAAACGCGAGGGAGATACACGCCGCCGAGCCTAGCCCGAGCGGCTTGGGGATGATGCAGCCCGAGGGGCGCCCCCAACAAGGCAAACTAATGACCGAAAGATAAAAGGGGATACATGCCGCAGGGACGGACCCACGCGGCCTGGGAGTGATGCAACCCTGGGAGGGTGCTCCCAGCTGGGAATGAAGCTTGAAAGATGTCACCTGAGGATGTCGTCGGCGAAGTGGCGTTGGTGCAGCAGACTCGGTGGGCTGCAGAGGCTGATCCTCACGAGGCCCCAGGCCCCGGAGCCTCGGGAGGCTCCGGAGGCACTGGTGACTCCTCGCGAGCTGTCTTCATCTCCGCCAAGGCCACGGAACGCCTGTCTTCTTGAGCCTCCATGATGCCCCTCATGAGGCGCTGGTACGCCGCAGCCATGCTCGGAAGGCCGTAAGGCATGCGAACATAGCTGTGGGGTGGACCCCCGCAGCGCCCCACTCGCGAGGGCCAGAGACGCTCCATCGTGGCGATCTGATTGAGCCCTGGTACGTCGACGCAGACGCGCAGCCCACCATCCTCGCCTGGATGTGGGGCCACAGCTGGTAGACGGCGGCAACCTCTCATGATCCTTGACTCCTGTAGTTCTTGAATGGCCTCGTTAACGAACTCCTGCTGGTCTGACCTTCCTTGCCTGGCTCCTTCTCGAGGGAAACGTGCTGCGAAGCACGCCTCCACATGGTGCCCAAGCGCCTCCCTCGTGACCCTGGCTAGGTCGGTGGCCCTCCAGGTGAGAGCCCCCGAGCCCTGCCTGAGGAGGGCGCCGGGCGCGCTTTCCTATGCGATGGATGGGGGGTCCCCCTGGGCAGAAACGGGCCCTGAGGGGCCTGCCTCCTGAGGGGCTGAGCCTGACGATGTCTTCTTCTTCTTGGGGGTGGTCTCAGGAAGCCTCCTGCTTCCGTGATCTGGGTCTTCTAGCGACGCGGCCTGATAGGCCCGCTCCAGGGAACACACTGCATCCTTCTCTTCACAGGGCACCGTGATGACGCCGCCACTTCCTAGCATCTTGAGGATGTTGTAGCCGTGGTGAGTCACGGCCATGAACTTGGCCAGCGCTGGGTACCCGAGGATGGCGTTGTACGGCAGGCGGATGTGGGCGACGTCGAAGTCGATGAGCTCGGTGCGGTAGTTGCTGCGAGCCCCGAAGGTGACAGGGAGGCGGACCTACCCGATCGGGACTGTGGAACCGTCGGTGATTCCGGAGAAGGGCTTGGTTGGCTAAAGCTGGTCATATGGCACTTGAAGGTTGTTGAATGTTTCCATGGACAGGACGCCCTGCCCCACCATCGATGAGGGTCTTGGTGACTAGTACATTGCTGATGACTAGGGAGCAAAGCATCGGGAGGACTCCGGCCGTGGCCGCGCACTTGAGCTGGTCTGCTGAGCAGAACATGATGGTGCACGCCGACCACCTGAGGGGGCGCGTTGCTTCGAGCTTGGGGAGAACTGCATTCACTTCACGGGCAAACTGCTTGAAGATACGTTGAGAGGCTGGGGCTTGGGCTCCGCCTAGGATGCAGGCGATTGCGCGCGGCTCTTGGAAGCCCCCAGCCCCCTCGTCTTGATGGCGGTCTTCGTTCCTCCTTGGCTGAGGCGGCAACGGAGGTAGGCCTGCGTTGCCATGAGGGCGATCCTCACGAGGCTGATCCCTCCAGTCTCCCTCGCGAGGCAGGTCCCGCCAGCGGTCCTCGCGAGGTTGGTCGCGCCACCCCTGGCGCGGGCCGCGATCTTCCCAGCGTCCTGGGTTTCTTCCTCCTCCTCGACCGTAGCCCCGGTCAGCACGGTCAGGGAAACGGCCGATCCTTCCTTCTTGCACGGCGCGGAGTTCCTGGCATTCGTTGGTGTTGTGGGTGTGGAGGTCGTGGTACACAGTACCGGCTGCCCCTGGAGGATTCGGGCAGATCCTTGCCCCGCTTGGTGTCTGGTTCTGCCGCGAGTACGGCAGCCCCCTTGCGCTTCACGTCCTTGGCCTTGGGCTTCTTCTCTTCTGGGTCCACGACAGGCAGCTCGAGGAGGGAGAGACGTCCCTCCTCAGCCCCGGTGCACTTGTTCGCCAAGTTGAATAGCTCCAGGGAGGTGCAGAGGTCTTCATGCATCGCCAGCTCCTTCATCTTGACGTCGCGCACGCCATCGGAGAAGGCCGAGATGATGGCTTCCTCGGACACCTTGGGGATCTCGAGGCGCGCGCTGTTGAAGCGCTGGATGTACTTTTGCAGGGTTTCTCCGGGTTGTTGCTTGATGCGGCGCATGTCACTCACGGCGGGCGGCCGGTCGCGGGTACCTTGGAAGTTGGTGATGAAGCGGGTGCGCATCTGGTCCCAGGAGGAGATCGTGCCCGGAGCCAGATTCAGGAGCCAGGTGCGAGCTCCTTCCTTGAGCGCCATGGGGAACCAGTTTGCCATGACCTTTTCATCCCCGCTGGCAGCTTCGATGCCCAGCTCATAGAGCTGGAGGAACTCTGCGGGGTCAGTTGTGCCGTCGTAGCGAGGAGGCAGGTCTGGCTTGAACTTGCCGGGCCACGCGACGCTGCGCAGCTCGGTGGTGTAGGCGCGGCAGCCAGCGGTGGAAATGAAAGGCTTCGGCTGGTGGAGAGCTTGGTCTTGAGGGTCCCCACGCGCTGCAGCTAGGAGCAGAGCGGGGTCTTGGCGTGCCGGAGCTGGAGCAGGGTCGCGGCGTGCCGGAGCAGGGAGCGCCCGGGCAGCTCCTTGCGGGCGAGGGACTTCTTGGCAGCTCCGTTCTTGCTGCGCTGGCACCTGACGGAGCGGGTTCCGCCCAGGGGCCATGCGCCTTGGAGCCATGGCATCTTCTTGGAGAGGAGGCGGCTGGTGCGCTTCTGGAGCTTCGTTGCCCGCGTGGGGCGGGGTGTGGCGCAGAGGAACGGACGGCGCGGAAGAGCCCCCTGCGGCGTGGACCAGCTCGGCGACGCGGTCGAGCCACTCTTCGTAGATGTCGTCGACAGGGCGGTAGCGCAGGTTCTCGTTTGCCGCGAGGAGCGCAGCTCGAGCGTCCAAGGGTGTGCGGAGCACGCGGGGCGAAGAACCGGCTGGTGCGAGCGATGGAGTAGCGGTGCGGCCGTCTTGGCGCACGGACGGATGCTGAGACGACGCTTGCTGCTCGCCCCCCGCCGGGCCGGTGGCGGCGTTGACGGCGGGCGACGGGGAACGACGAGGACGCCCACCGACGGGGGCCATCTGGGTGACGCGAGAAGCGATGGCGGCCCGGCGCTCGGCGCGGGCCCGACGAGCGTCAGACATGGATGCGACGATCGGAGAAGAGCGGAGTGGTGGAAGACAGATTCCGGCGCACCCCTACCTGGCGCGCCAAAATGTCGGATTCACGGGTTCTGGCAGACCCTTAAGGTTCGAACACTGGGGTGCGCGCGGAGATCGCACCTTCTACCTCCCCGTCTCACAAAGATCTAAACTACTAAAAGAACTGCATGAGGGACACAAGGTTTATACTGGTTCGGGCCACCGTTGTGGTGTAATACCCTACTCCAGTGTGTGGTTGGTGGATTGCCTCCTAGGGCTGGTGATGGTGAACAATACAGGGAAGAACAGCCTCGCGAGGGTCTGTTCTTGGCTGGGGCGATGAACTGCTAGGAGGAGCTCAGTCGCCCTTCTCTCTCTCTCTCTCTGATTGCGAACCGAACGAACCAACCCCTTGCTACGTGGGTGGCCGGTCCTATTTATAGGCAAAGGCCCTGGGCCTCTCCCCAAATATTGAGCGGGAAGGGCGCCAACAATTGGCCAATTCGAAGGGGAACATCTAGTACACTTATCCTGACTAAAGTTGGTCTTCGCCTGCCAAAGGCTCTGCGGTGACGCCGTGCTGGGCTCCATGGTGACCTCCGTCTCGTAGTCCGCCTGGTCTTGGTCTCGTTGCACCGAAATGGCAACCTTTGCTTGACGCTTCGGTACTCAGCGGCTGCGCTTGCCCCCTTTGCACCAAAGAGAAAGAAGGACGCTGCGCGCGCTGGCACCCGCCTGGCGCCCTGAGTCGTCATGGCTTGCGTCACGGGCACCTCGCGAGGTACCCCGCCTTGATTTCTCCGCCTCCTCGCGAGCCAGCCTGAGGAGGCTGCGCCTGAGGATGCACCGTGTCATCCGCCCCGCGAGGCTTGGCCCCTCGCGAGGGTCTTGAGTCTTGTGTTGATGAAGATGGGCCATGCTGGGCCTCCCTTGAGCCATACCGCGGGCCGCAGGCAGGCAAGTCTGGGGACCCCCATTCCCAGAACACCGACAATCCCCAGGAGTGTAATCGAGCATCACCTCAACGTGTGCCCCAACGTGCGCCCTGTGAAGTAGAAGGCCAGGAGGCAGTCCACAGAGAAGCAGACCTTCATCGTCGAGGAGACCCGCAAATTAGAGGCCGCTGGAGCCATCCGCGAGGTCCGATACACAGATTGGTTAGCCAACCCTGTCGTTGTGCCAAAGAAAGGAGGGAAGGAGCGTATGTGCGTTGACTTCACCAACCTCAATAAAGCATGCCTGCAAGATCCGTTCCCGCTCCCCCGCATCAACCAGATCGTTGATTCCACTGCGGAATGCGACCTGTTATGTTTCCTAGATGCCTTCTCTGGATATCACCAGATCAAGATGGCGGTAGAAGACATCGAGAAGACAGCATTCCTAACCCCATGCGGGGTATACTGCTACACGTGCATGCCATTCGGGCTGCGTAACGCAGGGGCGACCTTTCAGCGGCTGATGCACATCACCTTGGGCCCGCAGCTCGGGAAGAATGTTGAAGCTTACGTTGATGACATTGTGGTAAAGTCTCGGGAGGCCGGGACCCTGATACAGGACTTGGAGGAAACCTTCGTGAGCCTCAACGCGGTGAGCCCACGGCTCAACCCAGAGAAGTGTGTGTTCGGAGTCCCCTCGGGTAAGCTCTTGGGTTTCCGCGTGTCCCACCGAGGCATCGAGGCTAACCCAGAGAAGATCAAGGCGGTGGAAGACATGAGCCCACCAATGACCCTTAGAGAAATGCAGAAGCTCGCGGGGCGCGTGACCGCGCTAGGGCGCTTCATCTCCAAGTTGGGAGAGCGAGCCCTGCCTTTCTTCCAGCTAATGAAGAAAAAGGGGCCCTTCGAGTGGACTGAAGAGGCCGACAAGGCGTTCCAGGATCTCAAGAGATACCTGACCAGTCCACCGGTCATGGTGGCCCCGCGCCCTCAGGAGCCCCTGGTGCTTTACCTCGCCGCCACTCCTTACTCCGCCAGCGCAGCCTTGGTGGCAGTCAGAGAGGAGCGCCGAATCAAAACCACGGCAGCAGCCCAGGACAAGGCAGAACAGGGACAAGGAAGGCCTACAGAAACCACCACTGCGGCTGAGGAGGATCAGCCTCCGCAGAGGGGTGCATCGGGGGCGGAAGAGGCCCCCCTTCCAGATGGCCAGTCTCAGGAGGCCTCATTGCCTCAAGAGGCGCCACGGTCTCCGGAAGGAGCCACCAGCACTGACACACTCCGCCTTGTTGAGCACCCAGTGTACTTCGTCAGCACAGTGCTGCGGGATACAAGATCACGGTACCCCATGCCTCAGAAACTCCTCCTCGCGCTACTGGTGGCTTCGCGCAAGCTGCGGCACTATTTTCAGGGTCACCCCATCAAGGTCGTCTCGTCGTACCCCCTGGAGAGAGTGCTCAGGAGCCCTAATTCAGCTGGAAGGGTTGCTGAGTGGAACATAGAACTGCAAGCGTTTCAGCTCGAATTCAGCACAACCAGGGTCATCAAGGGAGCAGCGTTGGTGGGTTTTGTGGCAGAGTGGACGGAGGCTCCAGGCCTCAAGGCTGATGAGGATCGGTCCCTATCCCTGGGAAGCAAAGCGCCAGAAGGCTGGGTCATGTACTTCGATGGGGCGTTCTCCAGGCATGGCGCTGGAGCTGGGGCGGTGCTCATATCGCCCACACAGGGCAAGCTCTATTACGCCGTGCAACTCTGTTTCTAGCAAGGCGAAAAGGTCTCCAACAACATAGCGGAGTATGAAGGTTTAATAGCAGGCTTGAAGGCCGCGGCCGCCCTGGGAGTGAAACGCCTCGCCATCAAGGGCGATTCGTAGCTCCTTGTCAACTTCTCCAACAAGGTGTATGAGCCAAAGGATGAGCACATGGAAGCCTACCTTGCGGAAGTCCGCAGGATGGAGAAGCACTTCTGGAGGTTGGAATTGCAGCATGTGCCCCGTGGCACCAATCAGGAGGCCGACGATATTGCCAAACGCGTGTCCAGATGGTTACCCCAGGAGCCTGGCGTTTTCGAGGAGCGGCTCTTCAAGCCCTAAGCTCTGTCGTCATTGTCGAACACGGCTCAGCCCTTGGAGGTGCTCCCCCAGCCACCTGCCTCAGGAGCTCCGACCTGTGGCCCGGCCTCAGGAGCGCGCCTGCTCCTGACGATGGAACCTTAGGAGGGATGTTGGATCACGGAGCTCCGGAGCTACTTGACGCAAGGGACCTTGCCGGAGAAGGAGGAGGAGGCGGAGCGAGTGGTACGCCAGGCCACGGCATACTGCATCAGAGACAGAGAGCTCTACTGGAAGCGACCAAACGATGTATCCCTGCGCTGCATCTCCAGGGAGCAAGGGAAGGAGCTACTGGAAGATATACACGGCGGAGACTGCGGACATCATTCGTCATCGCGGACCCTCGTCGACAAGGCGTTCCGCAGTGGGTTTTATTGGTCCACCGTGCTCAATGACGCCGTGGAACTAGTGAAAGCTTGTGAAACCTGCCAGTTCCACGCTAAGCAGATCCATCAGCCAGCAGGAGGCTTGCAGACTATTCCCCTTTCGTGGCCATTCGCAGTCTGGGGGCTGGACATCTTTTGCCCGTTTCCTCGGGCGCCAGGGGGCTATCGCTACCTCTACGTTGCCGTGGACAAATTCACCAAGTGGGCTGAAGTAGAGGCCGTCCGAACCATCCCCGCGGGTTCCGCGGTCAAGTTCATCAAGGGCATCGTAAGCCGGTTCGGGGTGCCGAATCGCATCATCACAGACAACGGTTCGCAGTTCACCAGTAACCTCTTCAAAACATACTGTGCTAACCTTGGAACGCAGATATGCTACGCCTCAGTGGCGCACCCCCGGAGCAACGGCCAGGCCGAGCGGGCCAACGCGGAGGTCCTGAGAGGCCTCAAGACCAAGACGTTCAAGAAGAAGCTGGAAGCCTGTGGTAGAGGTTGGTACGACGAGCTTCAGTCCGTGCTGTGGTCCATCCGCACCACCGCGACCAAACCGACTGGGGAGACCCCGTTCTTCCTGGTCTACGGAGCGGAAGCGGTCCTCCCTCATGAGGTTAGACGTCGCTCTGCGTGGGTCCTAGCGTTCGACGAGGCGCAGCAGGATGCCATGCGGGGGATGGACCTTGTGCTGGGGGAGGAACGTCACCGAGAAGCCGCGCTGCGAGCGGCGAGGTACCAGCAAGCACTGCGGCGATATCACTGCCGCAACATCCGTCCCAGGACTCTTGAGGTAGGAGACCTCGTGCTCAGGCGGGTTCTCTCCAGGGAGGGACTGCACAAGCTCTCTCCCATGTGGGAGGGCCCGTTCAAGGTTGTTCATGTTTCCAGGCCCGGCTCCGCATGCTTGGAGACTCAGGAGGGAGTGCCGGTCCAGAATGCATGGGACATCCAGCACCTCCGGAGGTTCTACCCCTGAAAAGGCCCAGAGCCTGTGAAGCAAGGCAAGTGCCTGTGAAGCTATCGCGTTTTGGAAAAGGCCCAGAGCCTGTGAAGCAAGGTGAGTGCCTGTGAAGCTATCGCGTTTTGGAAAAGGCCCAGAGCCTGTGAAGCAAGGCGAGTGCCTGTGAAGCTATCGCGTTTTGGAAAAGGCCCAGAGCCTGTGAAGCAAGGCGAGTGCCTGTGAAGCTATCGCCTTTTGGAAAAGGCCCAGAGCCTGTGAAGCAAGGCGAGTGCCTATGAAGCTATCGCGTTTTTGGAAAAGGCCCAGAGCCTGTGAAGCAAGGCGAGTGCCTGTGAAGCTATCGCGTTTTGGGAAAAGGCCCGGAGCCTGTGAAGAAGGCCAATGCCTGTGAAGCTATCGCATTTTGGGAAAAGGCCCGGAGCCTGTGAAGAAGGCCAATGCCTGTGAAGCTCGCCGCCCGTGACACTCTCACGTAATAATGAGTTGGGGCTATACACACCCCGGAGTCCCAGGAGCGCCGGCCTCAGGCCCTAGGGCTCCCTCCCACGCCCAGTGGCAGCACTTAGCTCCACGCTGGTGAGAAGACGTCGAATACTAGATTAGCTGCCGGACGCGGCTTTTCATTTGCTTTCCGCAGTTGGCTTGTTCCTTCTCATTTGAAGTTTTATTGAAGTTGTTGCCGTCTTTGGCTCGCGGTTCTTCGGATTTTCGCTCTCTTGTCTTGTTTTCTCTTGCGCAAGGCCTCGCGAGGGGGGCAGCTGAGCGCCCTCGCGAGCGCTCCTATCCTAGTCATTCAAAGGGTTCGCGACCTGGGACCCTTTCAGGAGCACCCCTCTAGTCCGTGCCCCACGGGCATCGCGACACAAACAAAGGGCCTAGGTCGGTCGCCCCCCCCCACACGGCCGGGGTCGGGAACTATTCATGCTCGGGCACATAGCCGGAAGGAACGGTAACAAAAGCAAAACGATGATTAACACCAATAACCCAAACACGCCCCCGCGGGGCTCCGCACTATTGTCTTTGTTGCGCAGGAAAAAGAGAAAAAGGAAGAACAAATCCGGCGCGGCTCGCCGCACACCGGCCGCAGGGAAGGCCCGAGCTGCCTCCGGAGGTCAGGCGGACTCCCTCTCGCGCCTCACCAGGGCGCGGCGGCATGGAGGCTGATCGCGGCCGCCGCTGGAGGAGTCGCCACCTGAAGAAGAACCAGAGAAGCTTGAGGTACTCCGAGCACCGCCAGCCGCACGAGCGCTGCTCCCTCCATCGTCACTGGAGCTGGGTTCCCGGCCGCGGTCGTCGTCCTCGGGGCAGCACCCTGCGCGGCGACCATCTTCCCCAAACACCCTCACGTAGAGGGTGGCGTCGCCGTCGAACTTGAAGTGTAGGGTGCACCGGCGGCCCAGGCCACGCGCACGGGCAAACGTCTGCCAACCGCGGGCCAGGGACAGGCTCCCGGCCGCGGAGACCTCCAGGGAGACCCATGAGGCCTGACTGCAGCAACCATCGGCCTGGAGCCAGAGGCCGCCCGGGGCGCCGGCCGGGAGCTCGCCTAGGAGGAAGAGAGGAAGCGGGAGCCGGGTGCTAGCCGGCTCCGCCGACCACACAACGAACTCCGGCAGCACTTCAGCAGCACAAACGCGCGGCCTGGGGGGACGCGCAGCTGGAGTGCGCTCCCCGGCTGCAGCAACCCGCCCGTCGCCGTGCTGAAGATCACCTCCACGGCCGCGGGGAGCCGCCGTGGTGGCCACAGGATGCTTGCGAGGGCGCCCTCTGCCGCGCTTGGGTGGGGGAGAGGCAGGCTCAACCCGGCAAGCCTTCCCCTTCTCGGCGGCCGAGAATCTCTTCAACGGGGCCATGAAGAAGAAGGAGAAGCAAGGAGGAATGGGCTGGAAGGGCACGCGCAACCCAGTACTTATAGCCGGCGAAGGCCAACCGCCGGCCTCCACGATCGCAGGTAATCATGACACGATTTGCATGCAGGGACATGTCCAACTCGCGCGATCACTGAGGCGTCGTGGGGAAGTGGAGACGCCCACGTCCCATCAACCGCCACGCGGCGCCCAAGGCCGCAGGCTGTCAGGGCCCGCGGCGCTTCGCCCTTGCCCTTTCGCCTCTCGGCACGGCCAAGTCTGGGCGCGCCATGGGCCCGGGGGCTACTGTCGGTGTTCTGGGAACGGGGGTCCCCAGACTTTCCTGCCTGCGGCCTACGGCGTGGCTCAAAGGAGGCCCAGCATGGCCCATCTTCATCAACACAAGACTCAAGACCCTCGCGAGGGGCCAAGCCTCGCAAGGCGGACGACACAGAGCCTCCTCAGGCACGGCCTCGTCAGGCTGGCTCGCGCGGAGGCGGAGAGATCAAGGCGGGGTACCTCGCAAGGTGCCCGTGACGCAAGCCATGAAGACTCAGGGCGCCAGGCGGGTGCCAGCGCGCGCAGCGTTGTTCTTTCCTCTTTGGTGCTGTCGGATTTCGGGTTCCGGCAGACCCTTAAGGTTCGAACACTGGGGTGCGCGCGGAAATCTCGCCTTCAACCTCTCCGTCTCGATGGGATCTAAACTACTAAAAGAGCTGCACGAAAGACACAAGATTTATACTGGTTCGAGCCACCGATGTGGTGTAATACCCTACTCCAGTGTGTGGTGGATGGATTGCCTCCTGGGGCTGGTGTGGATGAACAATACAAGGAAGAACAGCCTCGCGAGGGTCTATTCTTGGCTGTGGTGATGAACTGCTGTGAAGAGTTCAGTCACCTTTCTCTCTCTTTCTCTCTCAGATCCCGGACCGAACAACCAGGAATCGAACCCTTTGCTATGTGGGTGGCTAGTCCTATTTATAGAGGCCCTGGTCCTCTCCCCAAATATTGAGCGGGAAGGGATCCAACAATGGCGGGCTAATTTGAAGGGGGACAGCGAGTGCATCTATCCTGACAAAAGCAGTCTTCGCCTGCCAAAGGCTCTGGTGATGACGCCGCGCTGGGCTCCATGGTGACCTCCGTCTCGTAGTCCTCTTGGTCTTGGTCTCGTTGCACCGAAGTGGCAACCTTTGCCTGATGCCTCGGTATTCTGCAGATATGCTTGCCCCCTTTGCACCAAAGAGGAAAGAGGGACGCTGCGCGCGCTGGCACCCGCCTGGTGCCCCGTGTCGTCATGGCTTGCGTCATGGGCACCTCGCGAGGTACCCCGCCTTGAACTCTCCGCCTCCTCGCGAGCCAGCCTGATGAGGCTGTGCCTGAGGATGCGCCGCGTCGTCCGCCTCGCGAGGCTTGGCCCCTCGCGAGGGTCTTGAGCCTCGTGTTGATGAAGATGGGCCGCGCTGGGCCCCCATTTGAGCCACGCCGCAGGCCGCAGGCAGGCAAGTCTGGGGACCCTCATTCCAAGAACGCCGACAGTAGCCCCCGGGCCCAAGGCGTGCATGGACTGGGCCGTGCCGAGAGGCGAAAGGGCAAGGGCGAAGCGCCGCGGGCCCTATCAGCCTGCGGCCTTGGGCGCCGCGTGGCGGTTTATTGGCTGTGGCGTCTCCGCTTCCCCACGACGCCTTGGTGATCGTGTGAGCTGGGCAAGTCCCTGCATGCAGATTGTGTTATGATTACCTGTGATCGTGGGGGCCGGCGGTTGGCCTTCGCCGGCTATAAGTATGCACCGCGCGTGCTTGTCCAGTCCATCTCTTCTTGCTCTCTCCTTCGCCTCAGTTCTTGCTCCGTCTTGGTGTGATGGCTCCATCGAGGAGGTACTCGGCCGCAGAGAAGGGGAAGGCCCCCCAGGTCGGTCCTGCCTCTCCCCCAGCCAAGCGTGGTCGCGGGCGCCCTCGGAAGCACCCGGTGGGCGCCCCGGCAGCTTCCAGCGGCCATGGGGGGGGGGGCTCCCAGCGCGGCGGCGGGCAAGCCGCCGCAGCTGGAGGGTGCGCCTGGGTTGCGCGCTCCCCCAGGCCGTGCTCTCGCGCCGTTCTGGCGCCGCCGGAATTCATCGTTTGGTCGGCGGAGCCGGCTCGCGCCCGGCTCCCGCTCCCTCGCTTCCTCCTTGGCGAACTCCCGGCCGGCGCTCCTGGCGGCCTCTAGCTCCAGGCGGAGGGCTGCTGCAGCAGGTCCTCGTGGGTCGCGCTGGAGGTCTCCGCCAGCGGGGGCTTGGCCTTCACTCATGGCTAGCAGGCGTTCGCCCGCGCTCGCGGCCTGGAGCGTTGGTGCACTCTGCACTTCAGGTTCGATGGCGACGCCACCCTCTACGTGAGGGTGTTTGGGGAAGATGGTCGCCACACGGGGTGCTGCCCCGAGGACGATGACCGCGTCCGCGGGCCCCGCTCCGATGGTGATGGGGGAGATAGCGCCCGAGCGGGCGGCGGCGTCAGCGACTCCCCCAGCTTCGTCAGCTCTTCCTCAAGCGACTCCTCCAGTGGTGGGAGCAGTCCTCCCCCGCGCCGCCGGGTTTGCCTAGGAGGTGGTGGTTCGTCCGCCCGCCGTCGTGCCCCGGTGAAGCGCGAGAGGGAGTCCGCCTGAGGCCGTGAGGCAGCCCGTGTCGCCGCCGTGGGCCGATGCGGGAGGGGCGGCGCCAGGCTCGTCTTTTTCCTTTCTCTTTTGTTCCCTGTGTAAAACAGGACAGATGCATGGAGCCCCCTTGGGGCGTGTTGGAAAATGTTGCCACTTCTGCTATTACCTTGATCTCATTTTTGTACTTCCTGATTTCCCGCCTGTGCGTAGATAGCTTTCGACCCCTGCCAGGGAGTGGGGCGACTGACCCAGGCCCTGTGCGCGTGTCGTGGTACCCGAGGGGCACGGACTAGGAGGAGTGCTCCTGTAATGCGCCAGGGCTGTGAAACCCTCCTGTGGCTAGGGCAGAAACCCTCGCGAGGGCGTCTGAGCACCATCCCTCGCGAGGTTGTTCACGAGAGAAACCAAAGCGAGGGGCGAAAATCGACGAACCATAAACCAGCAACAACGATAACTCCAATAAGACTCCAAATGCAAACGAACACGTCAACTGCGGAAAGCAAATGGAAAAGCCGCGTCCGGCACCTAATCTAGTCTTCGACGTCTTCTCACCAGCGCGGAGCTAAGTGCTGCCACTGGGCGTGGGAGGGAGCCCCAGGGCCTGAGGCCGGCGCTCCTGAGACTCCGGGGCGTGTACAGCCCCACTCATTATTACGTGAGAGTGTCACGGGGCAGTGAGCTTCACAGGCATTGGCCTTGCTTCACAGGCTCTGGGCCTTTTCCTTGAGCGCGAGGGCTTCACAGGCACTCGCCTTGCTTCACAGGCTCCGGGCCTTTCCAAAAGAGATGATCTTCACAGGCACTCGCCTTGCTTCACAGGCTCCAGGCCTTTCCAAAAGAGATGATCTTCACAGGCACTCGCCTTGCTTCACAGGCTCCGGGCCTTTCCAAAAGAGATGATCTTCACAGGCACTCGCCTTGCTTCACAGGCTCCGGGCCTTTCCAAAAGAGATGATCTTCACAGGCACTCGCCTTGCTTCATAGGCTCCGGGCCTTTCCAAAAGAGATGATCTTCACAGGCACTCGCCTTGCTTCACAGGCTCCGGGCCTTTCCAAAAGAGATGATCTTCACAGGCACTCGCCTTGCTTCACAGGCTCCGGGCCTTTCCAAAAGAGATTATCTTCACAGGCACTCGCCTTGCTTCACAGGCTCCGGGCCTTTCCAAAAGAGATGATCTTCACAGGCACTCGCCTTGCTTCACAGGCTCCGGGCCTTTCTTAGGGGTAGAACCTCCGGAGGTGCTAGATGTTCCACGCGTTCTGGACCGGCACTCCCTCCTGAGTCTCCAAGCGCGCGGAGCCGGGCCTGGAAACATGAACAACCTTGAACGGGCCCTCCCACATGGGAGAGAGCTTGTGCAATCCCTCCCTGGAGAGGACCTGCCTGAGCACGAGGTCTCCTACCTCGAGGGTCCTGGGGCGGACGTTGCGGCAGTGGTATCGCCGCAGCGCTTGCTGATACCTCGCCGCCTGCAGTGCGGCTTCCCGTCGTCGTTCCTCCCCCAACATGAGGTCCGTCCCCCGCATGGCGTCCTGCTGCGCCTCGTCGAACGCCAGGACCCGCGTGGAGCGACGTCTGACCTCGTGAGGGAGGACTGCCTCCGCTCCATAGACCAGGAAGAATGGGGTCTCTCCAGTCGGCTTGGTCGCGGTGGTGCGGATGGACCACAGCACGGATTGAAGCTCGTCGTACCAACCTCGGCCGCAGGCCTCCAGCTTCTTCTTGAACGTCCTGGTCTTGAGGCCTCTCAGGACCTCTGCGTTGGCTCGTTCGGCCTGGCCGTTGCTTCGAGGGTGCGCCACTGAAGCGTAGCATATCTGCGTTCCAAGGTTAGCACAGTATGTTTTGAAGAGGTTACTGGTGAACTGCGAACCGTTGTCTGTGATGATGCGGTTCGGCACCCCGAACCGGCTCACGATGCCCCTGATGAACTTGACCGCGGAGCCCGCGGGGATGGTGCGGACGGCCTCCACTTCAGCCCACTTGGTGAACTTGTCCATGGTGACGTAGAGGTAGCGGTAGCCCCCTGGCGCTCGAGGAAATGGGCCCAGGATGTCCAGCCCCCAGACTGCGAATGGCCACGAAAGGGGTATAGTCTGCAGGCCTCCGGCCGGCTGATGGATTTGCTTGGCATGGAACTGGCAGGCCTCACAAGCTTTCACCAGCTTTACGGCGTCATTGAGTGCGGTAGGCCAATAAAACCCACTGCGGAACGCCTTGCCGACGAGGGTCCGCGCTGATGAGTGGTGCCCGCAGTCTCCGCCGTGTATATCCTCCAGTAGTTCCTTTCCTCGCTCCCTAGAAATGCAACGCAGGAGTACATCGTTTGGTCGCTTTCGGTAGAGTTCCCTGTCTCTGATGCAGTACGCAGTGGCCTGCCGCGCCACCCACTCCGATTCCTCCTCCTTCTCCGGCATGGTCCCTTGCATCAAGTAACTCCGGAGCTCCGTGATCCGGCACTCCTCCTGAGGTTCCATTGTCAGGAGCAGGCGTGCTCTTGAGGCCGGGCCACAGACCGGGGCTCCTGAGGCAGGTGGCTGGGGGAGCTCCTCCCGACGCTGAGCCGTGTTTGATAGTGATGGCAAGGCTGAGGGCTTGAAGAGCCTCTCCTCGAAGACGCCAGGCTCCTGAGGCAGCCGCCTGGATGCCTGCTTGGCGATGTTGTCGGCCTCCTGATTGGTGCCACGGGGCACATGCTGCAACTCCAACCCCCAGAACTGCTTCTCCATCCTACGGACCTCCGCAAGGTAAGCTTCCATGTGCTTGTCTTTCGGCTCGTACACCTTGTTGGAGAAGTTCACGAGGATCTGTGAATTGCCCTTAATGGTAAGGCGCTTCACCCCCAGGGCTGCCGCGGCCTTCAGGCCCGCTATTAGACCCTCGTATTCTGCTATGTTGTTGGAGACCTTTTCACCTTGTTGGAAGCAGAGCTGTACGGCGTAGTAGAGCTTGTCCTAAGTGGGCGATATAAGCACCGCTCCAGCCCCAGCACCATGTCTAGAGAACGCCCCGTCAAAGTGCATGACCCAGCCTTCTGGCGCCTCGCTCCTCGGGAAGAGGGACTGATCCTCGTCGGCCTTGAGGCCTGGTGCCTCTGTTCATTCTGCCACAAAATCCACCAATGCTGCTCCTTTGATGACCCTGGTTGTGCTAAATTCGAGCTGAAACGCCTGCAGCTCTATGTTCCACTCAGCAACCCTTCCGGCTGAGTTATGGCTCCTGAGCACCTTCTCCAGGGGGTATGACGAGACGACTTTGATGGGGTGAGCCTGGAAGTAGTGACGCAGCTTGCGCGAGGCTATCAGTAGCGCGAGGAGGAGCTTCTGAGGCATTGGGTATCGTGCCCTTGCGTCCCGTAGCACCGTGCTGACAAAGTAAACTGGGTGCTCGACAAGACTGGGAGCATCTGGGGTTGCCGCGCCCTCGGGAGGTGAGGGCGCCTCGCGAGGCGTCGCGGCCTCGGGAGGTGGACTACACGGTCGGGTGGCCTCTCCTGCCCCCGGTGCATTTCCCGGCTGCTGACCCTCCTCAGCTGTGGTTGTGGCTCCTGCAAGCTTTCCTTGTTCCTATTTTGTCCTGCCTCGGGCTGCCGCTGCGGCCTTGACTTTGCGTTCCTCCCTAACGACCACCAGGGCTGCACTGGCGGAGTAGGGTGTGGCGGCGAGGTACAGTAGCAGGGGCTCCTGAGGGCGTGGAGCCACCATGAGTGGGGGACTGGTCAGGTACCTCTTGAGATCTTGAAACGCCTTATCTGCGTCTTCAGTCCACTCAAAGGTCCCTTTCTTCTTCATCAGCTGGAAGAAAGGCAGCGCTCGCTCCCCCAGTTTGGAGATGAAGCGCCCTAGCGCGGTCACGCGCCCCGTGAGCTTCTGCATTTCTCTGAGGGTCTTTGGCGGGATCATGTCCTCGACTGCTTTGACCTTCTCGGGGTTGGCCTCGATGCCACGATGGGACACGAGGAATCCCAAGAGCTTGCCCGAGGGGACGCCAAACACACATTTCTCCGGGTTGAGCCGCAGGTTTACTGCATCGAGGCTCGCGAAGGTCTCCTCCAGGTCTTGTATCAGGGTCTTGGCATCCCGAGACTTTACCACTATGTCATCGACGTAGGCTTCGACATTCCTTCCGAGCTGCTAACCCAAGGTGATGTGCATCAGTCGCTGAAAGGTTGCCCCTGTGTTACGTAGCCCGAATGGCATGCATGTATAGCAGTATACCCCGCACGGGGTCAAGAAAGCAGTCTTCTCGACGTCTTCCACGACCATCTTGATCTGGTGATACCCGGAGAAGGCATCCAGGAAGCATAGCATGTGGCACTCCGCGGTGGAATCGACAATCTGGTCGATACGGGGGAGCGGGAACGGATCTTGCGGGCATGCCTTGTTGAGGTTGGTGAAGTCGACACACATGCGTTCTTCCCCCCCCCTTCTTGGGCACAACGACAGGGTTGGCCAACCAGTCTGGGTATCGGACCTCGCGAATGACCCCTGCAGCCTCTAGCTTGCGGGTCTCTTGGGCGATGAAATCCTGCTTCTCCATGGACTGCCGCCTGGCCTTCTGCTTCACGCGGCGTACATTTGGGCATACGTTGAGGTGGTGCTCGATGGCACTTCTGGGGATCCCCGCCAGTTGATCCGGCTCCCAAGCAAATACCTTCTTCGAGCACAGGAACTTGACCAAGGCCTCCTCCTGCTCGGGCTCTAGGTTGGCGCCTATGGTGAAAGTGGCGCTGGAGGACCCGTCCTCGTCGACGGGAATCTTCTTGGTTTCTGCTTTGTCCTGGGCGAACAACTACTTCTTCTTGGCGGGCGCAGCCCCCTTGGGCTCTGGGGTCTCCGCATCAACGGGCCGTGCCGGCGCCGCGGTCTTGAAGGCGAGTTTGAGTATTTGCAGGGCGTGCCCGGTGTCCCCGTGCACGGTGAGGGTACCGCTGCTCCCGGGCATCTTCATGAGGTTGTACGCCGGGTGCGTGGCGGCCATGAATTGAGCCAAAGCTGGGTAGACGAGGATGGCGTTGTAAGGGAGGCCAATGGGGGCGATGTAGAAGTCGACCATCTCCGTGCGGAAGTTGTCGTAGGTGCCGAAGGTTACTGGGAGTCGGATCTGTCCTAGGGAGTTGGACGATCTGCCCCCGACACCTGAGAAGGATCGACTGGGTCGCAGCCGCTCCCGAGGTATGCGGAGGAGGCTAAAAGTCTCGACCGAAAGCACGCTGAGACCCGCGCCGCCGTCAAAGAGGGTCCTGGTGATGGCCACCCGGCAGATAGTGGGCGTGCACAGCAGCGGGAGCGCGCCAGAGCCGACCGGGTTGGTGGGGTGGTCCGCCGAGCTGAAGGTCAGGCCGACCTCGGGCGCCGCACGGTCCGGGGGAGCCCCCTGCCGTGCAGAGACGGTGCTAACCCGGCGGGCAAAGGGCTTGACGTGGCGATAGGTGGGCGGCGCCTACGAGCCGCCCAGGAGGGCCGCGACGACCAGAGGCGTCGGCGCCGTGGTGCAGTCACTCCGTCGCGCGGGCGGGTGTTGAGACAAGGCCTGCTGCTCGCCCCCCGCCGGGCCGGTGGCGGCGTTGACGGCGGGCAACGGGCAACGACGAGGACGCCCACCGATGGGGGCCGTCTGGGCGACACGAGAAGCGATGGCGGCCCGGCGCTCGACGCGGGCCCGACGAGCGTCTGACATGGATGCGACAGTCGGAGGAGAGCGGAGCAGTGGGAGACGAATTCCGGCGCACCCCTACCTGGCGCGCCAAATGTCGGATTTCGGGTTCCGGCAGACCCTTAAGGTTTGAACACTGGGGTGCGCGCGGAAATCTCGCCTTCAACCTCTCCGTCTCGATGGGATCTAAACTACTAAAAGAGCTGCACGAAAGACACAAGATTTATACTGGTTCGGGCCACCGATGTGGTGTAATACCCTACTCCAGTGTGTGGTGGATGGATTGCCTCCTGGGGCTGGTGTGGATGAACAATACAAGGAAGAACAGCCTCGCGAGGGTCTATTCTTGGTTGTGGTGATGAACTGCTATGAAGAGTTCAGTCACCTTTCTCTCTCTTTCTCTCTCAGATCCCGGACCGAACAACCAGGAATCGAACCCCTTGCTATGTGGGTGGCTAGTCCTATTTATAGAGGCCCTAGTCCTCTCCCCAAATATTGAGTAGGAAGGGATCCAACAATGGCGGGCTAATTTGAAGGGGGACAGCGAGTACATCTATCCTGACAAAAGCAGTCTTCGCCTGCCAAAGGCTCTGGTGATGACGCCGCGCTGGGCTCCATGGTGACCTCCGTCTCGTAGTCCTCCTGGTCTTGGTCTCGTTACACCGAAGTGGCAACCTTTGCCTGATGCCTCGGTATTCCGCGGATACGCTTGCCCCCTTTGCACCAAAGAGGAAAGAGGGACGCTGCACGCGCTGGCACCCGCCTGGTGCCCCGTGTCGTCATGGCTTGCGTCATGGGCACCTCGCGAGGTACCCTGCCTTGAACTCTCCGCCTCCTCACAAGCCAGCCTGATGAGGCTGTGCCTGAGGATGCGCCGCGTCGTCCGCCTCGCGAGGCTTGGCCCCTCGCGAGGGTCTTGAGCCTCGTGTGGATGAAGATGGGCCGCGCTGGGCCCCCATTTGAGCCACGCCGCAGGCAGGCAAGTCTGGGGACCCCCGTTCCCAGAACGCCGACAGGTGCAAAGGGGGCAAGCGCAGCCACGGGGTACTGAAGCATCAGGGAAAGGTTGCCATTTCGGTGCAACGAGACCAGGAGGACTACGAGACGGAGGTCATCATGGAGCCCAGGACGGCGTCATCACCAGAGCTTTGCGCAGGCGAAGACTGCTTTTGTTAGGATAGTTGATACTTGCTGTCCCCCTTCAAATTAGCCCGCCATTGTTGGCTCCCTTCCCGCCCAATATTTGGGAAGAGGACCAGGGCCTCTATAA
Organism: Triticum monococcum; assembly: GCA_034509565.1. Lineage (NCBI taxonomy): Eukaryota > Viridiplantae > Streptophyta > Magnoliopsida > Poales > Poaceae > Triticum > Triticum monococcum. Next base: position 118,042,292 of record CM067844.1, read on the forward strand.
ATAGGACCAGCCACCCACATAGCACGGGGTCGGTTGGGCGGTGGATTCATTCGGTTTGCTAGCAGAGAGAGAGAGAGAGAGAGAGAGAGAGAGAGAGTGAGAGAGAGAAGAGAGAAAGGTGGATGAACTCCTCCTAGCAGTTCATCACCCCAGCCAAGAACAGACCCTCGCGAGGCTATTCTTCCTTGTATTGCTCATCATCATCAGCCCCAAGAGGCAATCCACCCACCACGCACTGGAGTAGGGTATTACACCACAACGGTGGCCCGAACCAGTATAAACCTTGTGTCCTTTGTGCAGTTCTTTTTGTAGTTTAGATCCTTGCGAGGCGGGGAGGTAGAAGGCGTAATCTCCGCGCGCACCCCAGTGTTCGAACCTTAAGGGTCTGCCGGAACCCGAAATCCGACAGTATGGGAGAAGCTACTTACAAGTTGGAATTGCCCGAAGGATTGTCAGGAGTTCACGATGTGTTCCATGTTTCTCAGTTGAAGAAGTGCCACACAGAGATGGCTGATATCCCTCTAAGAGATACAGTACCACTGGAAGCGATACAGTTGGATAATGATTTGACCTACGAGGAAAAGCCAGTCAAGATTCTTGACTTTGCCAGCCGAGTTACACGCAGAAAAAGTTATCAAGTTTTGCAAGGTTCAGTGGAGCCACCATACTGAAGATGAAGCCACCTGGGAACGTGAGAAAGACTTACGGAAAGATCACCCTCACCTATTTTCTAGCCAATTCGAATCTCGAGGGCAAGATTCATCTTAAGGGGGGGTAGGTTTGTAACATCCCAAATTTTCAATTTGGAATGTTATACATTAGATCATCATTGCATATCATATTTTATTGCATTTTGGCTTGATCCTAGAAATTCTACACAACTCAAGGACCTACAGAGAGAGTTGGGGATTTCGTTATTTTCATATTTGAGTTTTTATCGAATTTTGTAAAGAGGATCATTTGATTTTAATTATTTATCTTCGAATATTTCTTTTATAAAAATAAAAGAGAGATGATAAAATGACTTCCTCAAAACAAAGAAATATTGGAGATTTAATGTTAAAATCAAATAAGAGTTTTATTTGGATTTTTATCGCTATTTTATTTGAATTAGGAAAAATACGCGTTTTTCAAAATTGCATTAGAGTCCCAAATAAATGTTCACCTTGTCCGGTAGATTTTTAAAGGACGGGGAACATTTATTTCAGGATTATTGGAGCCCGTTTAGTATTTCTTTTATTTGTTTTCTTCGTGGAATAATTAAAAAAATTAACCGACCTACCGGGCCGTGGGCGACCCGGACTCTACCACCGCCCGGGGAGCTTTATAAGCCGGGGCCCCTGCCCCTCAGCCCACCCGCCAGCCCACCGCAGCCAGCTCCCCGCCGCCGAACCCTAGCGCCAGCCCCGCCGCCGCGTGCGCCGCGCGCCGCCGCCGCCGCCTGCCGCCCCACGCCGCGCCGCCGGAGCCGCCACCCGCCGCCGCCCGACCCCGCCGCCGTCTCGCCGGACTTCGCTGGAGATAACCACCCGCCGCCACCTCAGTTTCCGCGAGAAAACCGATCGGTTTTTTCGAAACCCTAGATTCCGTTTTTTATTGTTAGATCGGTTTTTTCGGCTTAGTTATTTAGCGGACGTTCGTCCGGACTATCGTTTTAGCGAAAGGTTTTCACCGTTTAGCCGCATATAGCGAACGTTCGTTCATTAGCCTGTTCGTCACTTTTTCTTTTTCTCGGATTATAGCGATTATTTTTATTGCGATTTCTGATCCAATTTTTTGTTTTAGTTTATCTTTTCGCTCGTTTATCGGAATCTGGCGATTAAAGCGCCTAGAGTTTCGTCTCGAAGCCCTCTTTCTGTTTAACCAACTTAAACAAGTTTTTGCTACTGTAAAATTTGACTTTAGTCCAGATTAGTAAACGAAGCTTGTTTTTTTCGCAGTTTGAGTTTTGTTGCTTCGTTTGATTTGATTCTTTTTGCAAACCGGAGTTCTTAAGTTGAACTTTCTGGTTAGATCTTCTTATTTGAGTTTTACCCGTGCCCCTTGCTTGATTTCTTATTGTATGCTTGTTTGATTGTGATAGAGTACCCGGAGTGCGAAGCGTGCTACTACGAGTCTCTAGGTTTCACGGATCATCGGCAATGCAAGTAACACTTTGATCATGTCTCTTTACTACCCAGTTTTATTGCATTAGATCAACCTTCAAACACTTGAATGGTTAGGATCTGAATAAATTGTGGGTTGGGAAGTAGATGAGGTAGAACCTATTCACCTGTTCATTATCAAACCCTTGGGAGTTACTTCTACGTTATGCTTATATTGCCATGCTATGCTCGTAGACGTGGATTCGGTTTGAGAGTATCCATGACCAATGTGAGTTGTTAATTTAATGGTTAACTTAAGGTGGCAACTTTAATACACATCTGGGTGGATTGAGGCACCTGGGGAACCCAGTGATTTCCTGTATTTTTGGAAATCCCAGGGTACCGTGTGATTCTCCTATAGACTGCCACCCAGGCTCAAAGGGATCATAAGATTATTCATGCTAGAAACTTCCGTGTGCAGCCACATGCCAATATGGGCTCTGACATAGTTGAGTAAGCTGTGGGAAACCTTTCCATGATGGACTAGCAGATGTACGGGATTGTAGGTGTACAGGTCTATCTATCGGTTAAGGGGACCTCTTCGGAAAGACTGTGTCTCGGTCATCCGTTTCTCAAACATCATGTAGTGCGAGAAATCCAACTGAGGAGATCGAGTCTTGTGGGGAAAAGTGCACAAACCTCTGCAGAGTGTACAAACTAATCATGGTCAGCCGCGTCCCCGGTTATGGACATCTTGAGTATCTAGTTCTTGGATTATCAAGTGGATCTCATCACCCTTAATATAATCTGATTGGGTTATTAATTACTTTTAATTGGGATTGAGAGGGGGTTTACCTTCTCAATGTTTTTCAACCAACTTTGTAGTTAAATAAAATATATTCCTTTGTAGTAGGGAAAAATTGGCTTTTCGCAAAACTTTAACCATACAGCCTCCACCAGCCAAAGATGCATGTAGTGATAGCATTATTATGTTCATTACTCTCTTGTGTTACATTGCTAGCATATTCCATGTGCTGACCCATTTCGGGCTGCAACGTATCATGTTGCAGACTTTTCAGACGACGAGTAAGGAGCCTTAGGTCATGGTCTTTCACTTAGTGATGCCGTTGGAGTTGATGGACTCACTTTATCTTCCAAGCCTTCCGTTGTTATGTATTAGATGGCCTTAAGCCATATTTATTGTAATAAGTTCTCTTTTGAGACATTCGATGTAATAAGTGTGCGATTGCTACTCTGTTATAAATCCTCAGGTACTATGCGTGTCAGCATTACCGATCCAGGGATGACACTGATGCACAGAGATCGGACTATTTGAGGTCTGGTCGCTACAGATGTAAGATGGCTTGGGTTATTTAGGGTTCATACTACTAAACCCTTTGGCCATGCCGCTCTGCCGAACCAGATGAGAAACGCTTGGGCAGCGGCAAAGGGTGTGACCTTTAGTGTCAAGGGACCTAATTTGTCCTTAGTCCAGTGCCATTGTCTTGGATATTGGAAGCGTATAATGGATGGGGGGCCATGGCTTTTTCGCAGAGCTCTGGTCATTATCGTCGAGTACGACGGATTCATGGATGTCTCGGAGTACAAGCTCAATAAGGTGCTAGTCTGGGCTCGGATCAAGGGCTTACCAGATGGCCTTATGGCAAAGAAGGAATTAGCAGAGAAGGTAGTGGCAAAGGTGGGTGGGCCACCGTTCATGGTGGTAGTCATTGAAGGAATGATAAACCCTAGAGACACTCTGAGAGCCAGGGTTTTTCTTGATGTTGAGAAGCCGTTGGTTAGGTTTGTCCCGATAACGCTGCGAGGACTGAAAAGGTACCCTGTTTTCTATGAAAAGCTCCCCGACTTCTGCTTCTTATGCGGCATTATGGATCATCTAGCGGACGAGTGTGGAGATGGAGTGCATGATCCCCGGACGTTCGAGTGGGGGGAGTGGCTGTTGTGGAACTTTGAGCCACCAGCGGCTAGGCCTTTTGCCGGGGGACGGGGAGCTAGAGGAGGTATGCGGGGAAGAATGGGAGGAAGAGGAACCCAAGGTGGAAGACATGGAGGAGGAGGTACGGGAGGGGAGTGGCATGAGGAAGAGGGAGGAAGATCACATGAGGAGATGGTTTATACAAGCCAAGACATTAATGGGACAGGAGAAAGGAATACTCGCAAGCGCCTAGTTGCGTAGGATGGCACCATCAATATGAGGGGGCAAGCTTTGCCTCGTCTTATGGGCAAGGTAGCTGACACTGTTATGAGGATCGAAGGAGCACCAACAATGTCAGGTTCAGAGACAGCAGCTGCTACGCCTGGGAAGGTGCCTATCATCAAGAGGAGGAGACAGGGCAGGGAAAAGGTGGAAGTTGAAGATCCAATGAATGTGGCGGACTCCTCAGGGGAGGACCGCCAGTCCCAGTGAATGTCCTAAGTTGGAATTGTCATGGTTTGGGTAACCCCGCGACAGTTTGTGAAGCCCGTGAACTCAGGGCAAAATTTACCCCGGTGGTGCTATGTCTTGTTGAAACCCAAATAAGTAAAGCACGTGCTGAAATTTTAGCTCAGTCGTTCGGTTTTGATAGCTCTTTTGCGGTTGGGAGTACGGGGAGGAGTGGAGGCATTGTAATATTCTGGAATGATTCAATAAAGCTAGAAATTGTCGGTTACTCGAGGTATCATACTGATACAACTATTGCTAACTTAGGTCTGGCACCATGGACGTTGACATGCATATATGGCGAGGCCCAAGTAGCTGAGCACTACAAGACATGGGATACCTTGTGTTCTGTTGGGGATATAACTATTGAGTATAAACCGCCCAGGAGGGGCCGGATTATACTTATAGTAAGTTATTCCTATCTGAAGCCCACGAAGGCAAGGCGCTTTACGAAGGATGTTTAAACAAGAAGGCCCAAGGCCCAAAGGCGAATTAGGGCCCCTAGATGTAAACCGCCATAAGATGTATAACATGTATTGTAAGATAAGAAAGGGTAGAAACTGACCCGGACACGAATATGAGCCGGCCGGGATTCTGTAAACCGCCGGTCGTCAACCTGTGTATATAAAGGGACGACCCGATGGCGGTTTAGGGACAAAAAAGTTCAGATCGAGAGCCAGGCTCAGCGTATTCGCTCCCTGGTCATCGAAACCCTAGTAATATCACCTCAACTGTATTAGGCCTTTACCTTCACCACAAGGGGCCGAACCAGTATAACTCCCGTGTCCTTTGTCCAGTTTAACCCCTTTAAGCTAACCGCAACACGATGGCTCCACGACTAAGTCCTCACACTAGGACATCTGTTGTGACGTTTCCACGATAGTTGGCGCCCACTGTGGGGCTATCACACGATGGTGTTGAGTTCTTAAAGGGCAGCTTCGAAGGGCTCAAGGGATACGTTGTGGGCTGGATGACTAAGAGTCGTCGCGGCAAGCTCTACATCGATGATGCTGGCTAGGGCCCTGAGGCCGGCTCTATTGAGTATGCGTACCAGGTCCCCTTTGGAGGAATTCATGTCTTCATCGGCAAGATCAGCGAACCGGGCCCTGAGCGGACACTTGCACCGACATCATCGAGACGGCTCAGTGTGCGAGACCCACCCGAGTTCAGCCCGCCAGGAAGCATGCCTTCGTGGGATTCATCAATGGTGCAAAGTCCGAACCGGTGTCTAACGGCGAGATAGTTATCTATTCAGATGACGAATCGTCCACTGGAGAGACTGAGTCAATGTACCAGTTACAAGATGGCCGGTTTGGGGGGTGTTCCGATGGCGACAGTATTCGGGACCCCCTTGAACCGCCGAACCGGGTTGCAATTTTCATGGCCAGTATGCAGCCCGTGCTAGAGTCATCAACGGAGGCAGAATTGATTTTCGGATCAACAGCGGCGACGGCTGCCAGGGTAGGAGGCCCTGTGCGCCCACCGGCCCAAGTTTTGACTGACTTGGTGGACAAATTAACCACGTTGGTGACTACGGTGGTTAACCCTGCTGATTAGGATCAGCATAATGCGGCGATTGCGAAATTGTGGGATGAGATAGCACAAGCCAAGGAAGAGCTGAACGTGGAAAACACCAGGATGGCTGAGGAGCGGGCCACTTTGGATGCTCAGGCACAACGGGTTCAGGCGGAATCTTATTGGCTTATGCTAGATCAGAACGCGTCGAATGATGTCATGAGGAGAAGGCATCAGTCCTGTCTACCTTTGGTTTATGAAGCGATAAACCTCTTCAACACGCCCGGGCCAGGGACCAGTAACCAGCCAGTGATAAACCAGACTGAAGCACCAGAGACAGGGGTGCCGGTTCAACCGCGCACGACGAACCCACCTCGACAGAACAACGACCTGCCACAGCATGTAACGACGCTGCATCACGTGCCAACACCACCGGGACATTACTCTAACCCCTTGGATAACATGGTCGCCGCCGCTTCACGATTAACGGCTCTCCCAGTCAAAGGCGAGTCCCCGGTAGCAGTTGAGACACGACAGGTTAGAGAGCTCCTTCAGACAGCGTTGGCTCAGCAGCAGGCTTATTCATATAGCCGTGAGAGGATTTATTCCACCCCCATCCGAGCTGGAGTTATAGTAGACATATCGATGAGCCAGCCGTGTCAAGCAGCGCACGAAATCACAATTCGCCTCGTGGTCATAACCCAGCGGGCGGTGGTGCCGATGTTCAGAACGTGGTGGACCAAGGGAGAGTACGTCAAGAGGTCGAGTTAGCAGCGCAGTGCGCGACTCATCAACCTTCTCCGGTTTATCCTACGACTCCACTCGAGACAGGAGTAACCTTCAGATCTTTGGGTGTGCCATGTTTGGCCCCAGCATTGAGTAACGTACGGTTGCCCAAGGATTTTAAAGGCCCCCATAAGGTACCCAATTATACGACAGATTTACCTCTGGAAGCGTGGGTGGAGAGTTATGAGATGGCAATGGAATTGTTGGATGTTGACGAGGCTGCATGTGCTAAGTATTTCACCATGATGTTAGCAGGAACGGCTCGTACTTGGTTGAAGGGACAACAGGCTAACTCCATTGGGTCGTGGGCCGAGTTAAAAGCCTAGTTTATCCAGAATTTCGAGGACACATGCAAGCAGCCCATGTTGATTGTGGACTTGGCCTCCTGTGTCCAGGAAGAAGGTGAATCAACAACCCATTGGGTGCGCCGGGTTTCAACGATAATGCACTCGTCGGACCGGATCAATGCCGATTCAGCAGTCCTGACATTGGAGAAAAATTGCCGTTTTACGCCCCTCAAGCAGAAATTAGGGTGGCTCAAATGTCATTGCAATGACATGGGGACACTTATGGCAGCTCTGGTTAAGTATGCCGACTTTGACAGTACCAAGGACCCCGAGTCTGATGATGACAAACTAGGAAAGGGAAAGAAGAGCAGCAGCACCAAAGGGCAGCAGCATAACCTAGCGTCGAATCAATGAGGTAATGGTAAGCGCAAGGCTGATAATAACCTGGACTTTGTGGCGAATACCAATGCATAGAGTGATGGCCAGGGTCGTAAGCGTAGACTGCCCCCGCAAACCGGAGGGTCAGGCATGAATCTTGAACATGTGTTGAATCAGCCCTGCCCGAAGCATGGTACACGTCAGAGACTGTCTACTCATCTCTGGAAGGATTGTTACATCATGAAGGAGTTCAAGAATTCAAATCTTTTTTCAAAGTAACCATGGACCGGGAGGTGGTCCAGGATTCGGTTCACAAGGGCCGGGTTACGGTGGTGGTGGTTCAGGCTCTGGATTTCAAGGTCATCAAGGTCATCAGGGCAGTCAAGGCAATCAGGGGGGCTATCATCAACAGTCTGGTCAGGGGAATTAGCAGCAGTAGTCTGGATATCAGAGTGACCCGAAACAGCTGAATAGCGGGCAATACCTTGTCTTCACCACAAGTTTGTGTAAGCGGGATCAGAAGCTTCATAAAAGGGCAGTAAACTCCGTTGAACCGGCAGTACCCCGAGTACTTGCGCTGGTCTGAGCAGCCCATTGTGTGGATTCGAGAGGATCATCCGCCCCGGGTTGATAATCCGTGTCATCTGGCGTTGGTGGTTGCACCTCAGGTTGGAGGGTATAAGTTCACCAAGGTGCTCATGGACGGAGGGAGCTGTATCAGCATCCTCTATTATGGAACCTTCCGTCGTATGGGGTTGACGAATAAAAATCTTAAACCGTCAAACACTGTTTTCCATGGTGTGGTGCCTGGTAAGTCAGCATATCCAATTGGTAAGATAGCTCTAGAAGTTGCGTTTGGAGATGAGTATGACTCCCGATCCGAAACATTGACCTTTGAGGTGGTGAAAATCAAAAGCCCTTATTATGCTCTGTTTGGACGGCCGGCTTATGCTAAGTTTACGGCAAGGCCCTGTTATGTTTATCTGCAACTCAAGATGCCAGGTCATAAGGGGACCATCACGGTACATGGGAGCCGAAAGATAGCCCACTACAAGGATACCCCCTATAAAGCAACACATATTCTCCATCGTTTTAACTATTTGTTGCAAAATTAACAGTAGATACACATATAAGTGGTGTAGCATATGCGTTGCAGGCTTGCGGCTCATGACCCTGTCGTGGTGCAACAGATCTTATTTGTTGCTATGTATTGGTTGCAAATTATGTCTATTATAAGACTACCAATATACAAATTTTAAAATAAAAAAATAATTCAGCACAAAAAGAAATTGAGTAGACACGTTGTTACCCATTGTGTGGCGCGAAAAACTTTTTTTTACGGATATGTGGCACGAAAATCTGTTTAACCGTCCAAGCAAAACCAAATCGTGCGAAGTCCACCACTTTTATTCTCCGATCCAGATTGATATTCACCTTCAGGTCCGGATCAATCTAGGTCTTGTACGACACAAATCAATCATCCAATCTCCTCCCACTGAGCGGAAAGGCTAGAAGGCGGACGGACAGGGGGGCGGCGCGAAGGCGACGACGGACAAGGGAGCGCCGGCTTTGTGGGCAGCGAAGAATTTAGAAGCGGCAAGGCCGCGGTAGGAAAGCTGCAAGTCGTCTGCTATCGTCCCTGCTCCTCTGGCTGCGCATCCAGCCTGCCCGCCGGTGGCGCGCCGCTCCTCTGGCCGCCCTTCTTCTCCCTCACCATGTACGGGCGAGACTGGCCTCCGAGGTAACCCTCCCTCCCTTCCTCCTTCCCGTCTCCTCTCATCCACTGACCTTATTCGTGGCCACCTCGAGACATGGCAGTGGGATGTGATTTGGTAGATAATGAAGGGGATGGACTATCAGATAGGAGATATGGATCCATTCCCTTGGTTTTGCAATCAAATCATATGAGAGAGAGGAGCTTCAGGCTTGTTTCAATTTCAGAGATATACTATACCACCTGGGCTGTGTTTAGTTGTTTAGGATTTGTTCCCCACAGGGAATTGATCACCATGTGGTTTGAGTGAAACCTGTGTCTGTCACTTTAATTCTTGTTGGGATTTATCCCCTATCCCTCCTAATCGCTGTCCACTTCATTGTTGTTCGGTTGGTCGCGGTTTGAACAAAATCTGTACAGGAATACAGTTTAAATGTTGCACTAAGTAAACATTCATCAATGAATTCAGTTTGTATAGGGAATGCTTGAAATATTCAGGGAATGGAGTGTAAGCATTGCATTGAGTAAACATTCATCTCTGAATTCAGTTTTTACAGGTAATATTTGATACAAATATTCAGGAAATATAGTGTAAGCAAGGTTAGATATTATAGTTGAAGTTTCAGAAATACTAAAGAGTTTTGGGATTGTAAATATTCAAAGAAACAATTTTTTTAATGTGAGTGCACCATGACCAACACATAATAGTATCTCACTCAACGGTGTGACCTCCCCCAGCTTGAGTCTATCCTTGTGTACCTGCAATCACAAACGTTGGCGATTTTTTTGTAACATTTATTATCGGCTACAAGTCACTAAAAATGTGACATGGATTTGCACAAGGAAAAGGGTAAGTAATTCAGTCAATCATGATGACTAAAAAGTTGGTTGACCTAAGAAAAAGTCTACAAAGTCCTAGTACTCCTCCTCCCTTCTGTTTCTAAATGTGATCCCTTATTATCATATCCACTGCTAAACTAATAACATTTAAGTTGGATTATATTTTTAGTATAGAGTCCATGTATATATGGGAGTAAGACAACACAAGTGAGCATACTCAGAACAAGGACCCTAATTTGCAACATAAATATGAACATGTATGTACAAGACTCTTCTAAGGTAATAACAGATTTGTGTCCAGGAATGGAGCACATCGATAATAAGAACAAGGCAAAGATTATATTCTTATAAAGCAAATGTACAAGAGTGTATACAGATCAAAGAATATTTTTGTGTATACTTGTATGGCATATGTTTAGAATATTTTTGCTTGTAATGAACGGTCGGATCAAAGAATTCAGGTTGTATGATAAGGTTCTATGTGTTTGGGACTAGCTGAACTTTGGCAGCCGCTGCCGGTGTTGTATCATGATGAAAATTCAATCGATCAACAATTGAATTGGACTATATGAACTTGCTAGCTACTGCCGTACAAGACGTGACAACTAGTTATACTATTTACTGCTTGTGATGTACTATGTGTTTACAGATTTTACCTAGCTATACTATGTGTTCACAAGTTTACTATCATTCTGTGATGTTGGATGTCAAGTTTACCATTGTTAGGAAATGGTGTACAATCTGGTGTATAAAATTCGCACATGAAACTTACTACTCTATTGCTTCTACATGCAGGTTCGATGGAAAATGAAAACGTCACTGATATGAAATTGTGGAGCCTAGTTTAAGTGGCGAATTCATTAGTGTTATTTGCTATCTTTTGTTTTATGTCCATGTAATAACTCGGGTAAGAAGATTTCTAGATGTGACTATCGTAAAGTGTCAACACTTGATTCCAAATTGGTGTTGGTTGTTCTGTTTGCTACACATTCTCCGCCCCCTTCTTCACTAAGGCACAAATTGTATCACTCCTTTACAAAAACTTTGAAATGTACCTGCTCATACTTTTTATACAAAAATTCCATCAGACAAGGATAGCCGCGCTATCTGATCCCCAGCGAAGTCCTCCGCTGCTGCTGTTCGGCTCCTAATCTTCCTCTCTGCTGCTCCTCTCCACGCTCTCATACTGCAGATCGCTGCTACTGCTCTTCTTCACCTCCTACATATGCTGCAATTTTGAACTGAAGACAATTGTCTTACAATTATTTATTTTGAAAACTAAAAATTACTATGTTTTGGGAACTCATCATAAAATTTGAGAAAAATTCGATAATCATATTTATATATAAAGTATGACCAGGTGCATTTCAAAGTTTTTGTAAATACCCCCTTCGGTCCTTTTTATAGTGCATATAAAAATGGTCTCAAGTCAAACTTCATAAAGTTTGACCATTTTATATGAAAAAATATATCAAGATCTATAATACTAAAGTTATACAATAGGAAGACTAAATTCATGACGCTTCTAATTATATTAATTTTGTAATGTGAATGTTGTTATTTTTTTCTATAAAGTTGGTCAGACTTTATGAAATTTGAATTCAAACAAATATTATATGCAGAGTAAAAAGGACCGGAGGGAGTATCTTCTTCCATTGGCCCACAAATAGTTATGTGGTAGTCAGCTGTCCAACAGTATTTCCATCCATTCAAAACAAATTAGAATGAACCGGATGAATTTAACCAAACACGATGGAATTCACTAAAGTATGTATATAATTTACATAAAACGGATGACATTTAGTGCGCTACCAGATTCTCCAGATCCGTCTGGTACGTGGTGGCAAACAATCCTGCGAGTTCATGAAGTTAGTGCGCTGCTCCTTATCTCATCTCATTGTTGCAATTCATGCCCTCCGTATTGGTTCTCATCTGTTTTTTCACCCACCAATCGATATACAGAGAGATTTCTTTTTCTGATTTTTTTGCGTAGTTACCTCCTCGCGATTTGTTTTCGAGAACAAACAAACAACACCGGTGCAGGCTCTCTCTAGGATGGTGGAAGACGACACCTGGACATTAGAAGGGAGGAATAGGATCAAAATTTTAAATAAAGTATGCAAAATACAATATAGGTTGTTTTGGAAACTACAGTATATAGCACACGGAGATTTGAAAATTACTATTCAATCCAGGAGAGACACCAAACATAAAAATTTGGATAGGATCCATGGGAAGGGGTAATCTCTGACGGACATAAGAATCAAGATATCTTATTAATAAAACAATGGTAACTTTTGCAATGAGTAAATCAAACATATGAATCCAATGAAGAGATCAACGCTTCTATCAAATTTTCTCTATAAGTACTATTTGAAGCATCTTTCCTATTTATTTTGCATTATATCATCCCTGCTTATGTTCTCAATATATCTTTATGATGCAGGGCTGCTGACAACCTGGTATGAGGAATACTGCCGTGCTGCCCTCCATTTTCCTGTACAAAAAGTCACATTTTCACTTTCAGATAGTAACAAACTAATAATCATTATTCTGTCAGCTTTTTGTTGCAATTTGTGCTCTAGCTCGAGATACCAATTCAAGTTATGTTGCTTGTGGACATTCCAATCTTGTTGGACCGGTGAGTTGATTACAGGTTTTAGGATGGCAATTATTCTGTAGTTTGCAGCGACCTCCGGATCTTTTGTGGTCCGGAGTCCAGGATTAACACAAGTAGTAGTATGTTACTCCTACTGATTTTGCCTTCAGCTTCGCTATTTCATATACACATTCTGTAAATTCTCTTTCAGTTATGGGGATGGTTATCTCACACTTAACTGTTGGCATTTTATTTCTACTTTTGGTGAGGTGATTCCGACAATGGAGCGTGATGAAGCAACTATAATAGCCAATATTGATTATTCATTGACTGAGCAGAGGAGGTAAGCAGAATAACTCGCTTTTCCATGTCGCTGTTCTCAGCTTGGTGTAATAGACCGATATTTTGTCCAGGCAATTTCTTCCTCGGCGAGATAAATGATGTGGAGATCTTTAAAAGTTGGTGGACGTCCAGGTATTGGGTTCCATGTGGACTGTCCAGATTGCTCGGGTAGGCATGATCCGTGAAGCAAGAATCACTGAGTACGAAGGCAAGCTCATGCTTCGGTTCCTGAGATGTTGTATGTGCCACATCTTTGCCTGTAGTTTGCACTGCAGCCACATAATGTGTGAAAAGGAGGCAAAACCAATAAGGAGAAATATAACGTGTGCAACTTCCTGAGTTGTGAAATAATCGAACCCCAAGGAATAAAAATCATTGTTTTTTACTTCCTGAGTTGTGAAATATAATATTGGATGTTGTTCGTATTTTTTCAACATGTGCAGGTTGTTGGTCTACCTGTTCGGTTACCTCTGTTATGGTTAACATGGCAGGGAGAGATAGGTGTCTTGGATTTTGTCAGAAACAAGATAGGTGGCCTGGATCAAATGGACCCCATTTTCTGGCTTGTTTTGGTCCTTACGCCAGTGGAGGCTATAAATGAATCATCTGATGTCTAAGAAATAACTACTAATGGTGAAGAAGGCTTCGCAGATTGTGATGATCCTAGTGTGGATGAAACTGAAGATGATAAGTTTGTTGCTCATTCCTTTCTGATTCAATATATGCTTATTCATCATCATATAAAATATATAATTCATGGTTCTATATATTCAGTTGAAAATGCAGAAATAAAAGACTGTAGGAAGAGGAAGTTGAAACATATTTGGAACCTTCCAAATAAATTCTGCTACACACAAGGTATATTTCCATTAGCATATACAAAATGTTCAAAATATAGTGCTCTAATGTTTATGTATCTACTGGTCATCTTGGCATCAAAATGTTGTTCAGAACAAAGAAACTTTGCTTAGAATGTTAGTGCACGTCAGGGAGAAAACTTCTACTGCAAACAAGCTAGCATATTTTCATAATCATATACAAATTTGTGTTCAAACTGTAGTGCTAGCTTGTTGATTTCTTTATACTTCTTTTTTGCTATTAGTGTGTTGTCTAGACCCAAAAAATAACAAAACGTGCTAATGCAGCCTATAATAGTGCTCAAGGTGGTTCGTTGAGTTGGTTGGGTGCAAGTGAACTACATTAAGAGTGCTCAAATTCATTTCATATGTTCCCCTATTTTTTCATTGGTGGTAAGCATGATTCTGGCAATTATTCCCCTACTTTGGTTTTCTCTATCAGGCAGGGACTAAAGTATTCTTGAAGAGCCTGAAAAACCATAACATCAACGTAGATCTTGCTACAATTGTAAGTTGTGATCCTAAATTTAAACTTCATGGTGCTGAAATTAGAAATGAATTATGGGAAGTTCATGTCGATATGGCACTTGTGAAAACTAAAAATTTGGTATAGAGTCGCAAAAACTGCAATACTCTCGGTAATGCAGAAAAAACGAAGATTGCATGGCCTTCAACCTTTGTACGTGACTCATACCTTGACTCTATTACTACTTGCATCATGTTAATGCATTGCGTGTTAACAATTCATTTTTTCTTGCTTGTAGATTCAAAATATAAATGGATGAGTATATGGGTGCATGGCAAGTATATTGCAGTGAGGATGTTGATGTTCCGGTTCATGATGATGATGATGATGGATTCTTTCAGTTTTAGTTAAGTAGTAGGGATGATGTTCCTCCTGGATGTTGTTCCTAGGTTCAGTTATCTTCTTAAAGTTGTAGGGATGTTGATCGATTCTTTCGGTTGAAGTTTCGGTGTCAAGAAAATAGTTAGATTATGCATCACATTTGGATGATGTTCCTCCTGTAATATACACTATTGTAATCCAATAGTTTTATCTAATATATGATTTCTTCCTGTCTTGAGCATATTCTTTTTTTCTCATAATTATTACTACCATTATGTGGAGCATTAATTTAATTGTTGGCAATTATTTACAGATACAATAATATTATCCACATTATATATGTACCAACACATGAACCGTTGGAAATTCTCCGTAGAAGCAATGGAATTTTGAGTCTAGTACATTGAGCACCAACATATATAAGTGTTGTAGAAGTCCGTTTTATCTGTTGTAGTCTTGCAACGGTCCTTTTACCAACGGCGATATAAGCGTTGCATTATGTTCTAGCAACACTGGATAAGGCTACGCATCCCAAACCGTTGGTAAAGTCACAAGCAACGCATATATGGACTTTTAGATACGGAAAAATGTGTTGCTATACGGGGGGTCATGTTGTAGTGGCCTTGGAATGTGAAGAAGGTGATGCGGCTTATGCTGAGTCGGTTTTTGCAACAGAGGAGTTGAAATTTTATAAGGACAATGTTGATCCGACGGATATGACTTCTTTGAAAAAGCCAACTACAAAGCATGATCCGGCATTGAAGTTTAAATCGGCTGAGGAAACCAAGTTAGTTGATTTTGTTCCTGGCGTTTCATCCAGGCAGTTTAGCATCAGTGCTAATTTGGATCTGAAATAGGAAAGCGCGCTCATCGAGTTCATCCGTGAGAACCGGGACATCTTTGCATGGAAACCTTCTGACATGCCAGGTGTACCGAGGGAACTCACTGAGCACACTCTTAATATTGATCCTAAGTTTAAATCGGTCAGGCAGTTTCTCCACTGTTTCAATGAAGAAAGGCGTAAGGCTATTGGTGAGGAGGTAGCCCGGCTCCTAGCAGCTGGGTTCATTGTTGAAGTGTTTCATCCTGAGTGGTTGGCTAACCCGGTGCTGGTACTTAAGAAAAATGGCACTTGGCGTATGTGTGTGGACTACACAGATTTAAACAAGGCTTGCCCGACCGATCCTTTCGCTCTCCCGCGTATTGATCAGATTATTGATGCTACGACGGGTTATGAGCGTTTGAGCTTTCTGGATGCTTATTCTGGTTATCATCAGATCAAGATGGTGGTTAAGGACCAGGAGAAAACAACTTTTATAACTCACTTTGGAGCCTTCTGCTATGTGTCTATGTCTTTTGGGCTCAAGAGTGCCCAGGCGACTTATCAACGCTGTGTGCAGAATTGTCTTCATACTCAGATTGGGCGTAATGTTCATGCTTATGTGGATGATATAGTTGTCAAGTCCAGGAAGGAGGAAACGTTGATAGATGATTTGAAGGAAATTTTTGATAATCTCCGAGTTTATAAGTTGATGCTTAATCCGGCCAAGTGTGCCTTTGGTGTACCGGCAGGCAAGCTCTTGGGTTTTCTAGTGTCTAACAGGGGTATTGAGGCTAACCCAGAAAATATCAAAGCAATCACTTCTCTGGCTAAACCGGTGTGCATCAATGATGTTCAACGTTTGGCGGGTCGTATTGCAGCATTGAGCCGGTTTATTAGCCGGTTGGGGGAGAAAACTATCCCTCTGTATCAGATGATGAAAAAGACAGATAATTTTGTCTGGAGTGATGCGGCTGATGCGGCGTTTGAGGACTTGAAGAAGCAGTTAGCTGAGCCTCTCGTCCTTACTGCTCCCATTGATAAAGAGCCATTGCTGTTATATGTGGCTGCTAATGCCCGGGCTATCAGTGTGGCTATTGTGGTAGAGCGGAAGGAGGCAAGCAAGGAATATCCGGTTCAACGGCCGGTTTATTATATCAGTGAGGTACTCATTGAGTCCAAGTAGAGATACCCACATTGGCAGAAGCTGGTCTATGGAGTTTTTATGGCAAGCCGGAAGCTTAAACAGTATTTTTAGGGTCACCCCATCACTGTGGTCAGCTCTGCTCCTTTGGGGGATATAATCCAAAATAGGGAGACAACTGGCTGGGTTGCCAAGTGGGCCATTGAGCTTGGACCTCACGGGTTAAAGTATATGCCTCGAACGGCAATCAAGTCCCAGGCACTTCTGGATTTCATCAATGACTGGACAGAATTGCAGACACCAGAGGAAAAGCCAGATAACACATATTGGACTCTTCACTTTGATGGGTCCAGGCAATTGGAGGGCTCGGGGGCTGGAGTTGTGCTAGCTTCCCCTCGAGGTGATAAATTTTGTTATGTCCTCCGTTTAATGTTTCCTTGCACTAAAAATGCAGCTGAATATGAGGCTTTGCTCCACGGTCTTCGAGTGGCTAAGGAGATGAACTTAAGCCGGGTTAGGTGCTTTGGTGACTCAGATTTGGTAGCTCAACAAGTATTAGGTACTTGGGACTCTAAGGATCCACTCATGGCGGCTTATCGACGGGAGGTGGATATTATCGCTGGTCATTTCAAGGGTTACCAGGTTGAACATGTGGACCGGAGGAAGAATGAAGCGGCAGCCGCTTTAAGCCGGTTGCGTTCTCAATGTAAACCGGTGCCGCCCAACGTTTTTCTTGATGTCCTTCATAACCCGTCGGTCAAGTTACCCACAGAGGAGGATTTGGCTATTCCTGACCCGGAGGCTCAATTGGTGGCGGCTCTTCATGTTATCCCGGATTAGACAGTTCCCTATTTGGTGTATATGACCCGGGGCGAGTTACCTAAGGATGAGGTTTTGGCCAAATAGATAATCTGGCGGTCTAAGTCAATGACTATTGTCAACGGAGAGTTGCATCATTGCAGTGTTACAGGGGCGTTTCAGCATTGTGTGTCTCTGGAAGAAGGCTGTGAGATCCATGAAGGGGACTGTGGTCATCATGCCGGTTCAAAATCTCTGGTAGCCAAAGCTTTTCATCATGGTTTTTATTGGCTGACGACTCATGCTGATGCTGAGGACTTGGTCAGAAGGTGTGATGGTTGTCAGAAATTTGCACGTCGAGCTCATGTTCCGGCTCAGGAGTTAAGGATGATTCCAATTACTTGGCCATTTGCAGTCTGGGGGCTTGATATGGTGGGGCCCTTTAAGAGATCCAAGGATAAGAACACCCACCTCTTGGTGGCAGTTGACAAGTTTACTAAATGGGTAGAGGCCGAGCCAGTGAGCAAATGTGATGCAGCGATGGCAGTTCAATTCATGAAGAAGGTGATCTTCTGCTTTGGCTTTCCACATAGCATTATAACTGATAATGGCACTAACCTTTCAAAGGGAGCTATGGAAGATTTTTGTCAACATGAGCATATCCGGCTTGATATATCATCAGTAGCTCACCCCCAGTCTAATGGTCAAGTTGAGAGAGCCAATCAAGAGATCTTAAGAGGTATCAAACCCCGGCTTATTGTTCCTTTACAGAGGACGCTGGGTTGTTGGGTCGAGGAGTTACCTTCCGTGTTATGGAGCATTAATACCACCCCCAACAGGTCTACGGGTTATACGCCCTTTTCATGGTTTATGGAGTAGAAGCAGTTCTCCCTAGTGACATCCGTCATGACTCGCCCCGTGTGGTGGCTTATGTTGAAGCTGACAATGAAAAAGCACGTCAGGAAGCACTTGACCTGTTAGATGAAGAGTGTGACATTGCAGCGGCTCGTTTAGCGATTTACCAGCAAGACCTGCGCCGTTACCACAGATGCCGGGTTAAAATCAGAACTTTTCAAGAAGGTGATCTGGTGCTCCGGCTCATCCAGGATCAGACAGATATGCACAAGTTATCCCCACCTTGGGAAGGACCCTTTGTGGTCAGCAAGAATCTAAACAATGGGTCATATTACCTTATCGATGTTCGAGACCACAAGGACTCACGCACGTCGGAGGAGGGGACCCGCCGGCCCTGGAATATTGCTCAGCTTAGGCCATATTACACGTGAGCCACAGGCTCTCTGTATGTACATATTTAAACAATGTATATATTATGATTGATATAGTAAACCGACATCCGTGCTAAAGTGGGGCTTCTGTTGTTCTCTTACATGAGTTTCTGATTACTTTGGTAATCCGGCTATCAAACCCATGTTATAAGAGCACAACTCTGTTACCTTGGTAATCCGGCTATCAAGCCCGTATTATAAGAGCACAGCTCTGTTACCTTGGTAATCTGGCTATCAAGCCCATATTATAAGAGCACAGCTCTGTTACCTTGGTAATCCGGCTATCAAGCCAATATCAAAAACTTCATATGACCAGGGCTCCGATCTACTTTGAGGCTTAAAGCCCGAATTAAAGGGACCAAAGAGAGTCTGATGCATAGCACAGCTCAAACATGGGTATCCCTTGGGCACAGCCCACATAATCACTTGGGGGCTTGGTCGTATTCGAACTATAGCTACACCTCTTGATAGGCATAAGGCCACTAGGGAAATCACTTGGGGGCTTGGTCGTATTCGAACCATAGCTACACCTCTTGATAAGCATAAGGCCACCAGGGAAATCACTTGGGGGCTTGGTCGTATTCGAACCATAGCTACACCTCTTGATAGGCATAAGGCCACCAGGGAAATCACTTGGGGGCTTGGTCGTATTCGAACCATAGCTACACCTCTTGATAGGCATAAGGCCACCAGGGAAATCACTTAGGGGCTTTGGTCGTATTCGAACCATCGCTTCAACCCTCTTGATCATTGCAACGCCACAATTATGACTATTTCAAACTTTTTTTGGTTTTTTGGTTTATAATGCTCTATGAGTGTAATTTATCTATGCTATTCAAACCTGGTCTGGGCCCGTTCATAAACCGGCAACAGCTGAGGAATATCGGTATTCAAGTTATGGGTTATCACCCTTATTATACTACCTTGCTGATCCAGCAGTGTGATAAAATACCACAGGTATGGTATGTTTTACATTATATATGGTTATTTTTATGCCTAGCCATGGTTATAAACTATGTTATTTGGCAAGATAACCCGTCCAGCGGTACACCGCTAGACATTTTTTTGCTTTTTTGCAAAAGCAGATTCCATGGTGCTAAAGTATCATAAGCAGACACAACACATATCAAAATGACGGATTAACAGTATCATGCAAAGTACAAATGCACGATGGCATAGCAGATAAGGAGTTTTCACTGGCCTATTACAAGGCGGATTGAGGCCCTCAAGAATAATTGTTTTCAAACAAGTACTGCAGAAGGAATAAGCTAAACCGGCCACCGGTTTATGCATCTGGCTCGGGTTGGCTTGACGGTTGTAGATCATCTTGCGCCGGTTCATCCTCCTCTTCTCTACCCAGTTGCTGGAAGTCATTGGTTGACCAATCAATTCCAGTTAACGCTCTGAATACAGCTTCATCGCCTATAAGTGAGGAGGGGTCAACATCATGAGCATATGTATGCTTACAGATTGGCGGAGTTAGTCTTGGAGTGTTGCAACTTGGTGGATTAACTTTCTTGCTGTTGGCATCATAAATCGCCTGATAATGTGACATATCAGTTTCTTCAGCCAATTTGCTCGCCAATGGATGCATCTCCCATGTCAAGGCTCTGAGGTCATCATTATCAAAATCTGACCCGTCTTCTTTGATGCTTGGGAAGCCGTTTCCAATATCGACCGGGTCAAGATCTGATATCCAGGCTTTGGCCCGGGTTAATGCGGTAAGAGCACCCGCCCTGGCAGCTGATTTCTTAAGTTCTTCAATCAGAGCTGGCATCACAGCTAGCCTTACCAAAGTATCCTTGATCAAGGTTGGGGGCGGTTTATTATGCGAAGCTGTGTAGATAACCCGTTGAACACCGATATATAGCTTCTCTATAAAGGTATAGGCCACTTTCAGACTTTGACGCATGTTGGAGCCTAGACGAGCAACACGACTCCCTACAGTGACAAGATTGGTAAACTGGCCGTCTATTTCATAAAACATGTTTACATTTGTGATGATGATTACTCTCCAAATACAGCGGTAGTCACGGAAGTTATCTGCCGCTTTAAGCCAGTTAATTCTTCCGCAACCGGACTAAGGGCCGCTTTAGCGTCTTCAGCCCTTTTCAGCAAAGTGGCCTTTTCTATATCCCAGCCGGCTCACTCGCTTTTAAAGCTCTCCTTCAGCTTTTCCATAGCCGCTAAAGCGTTGGTCAGCTCTTCTTTTGCCTTGGAAGTCTCGGCTTGTTGGGTTTTGATATTATCTTGAAGGTCGGCGACTTGGGTTTCCTTTTTGTTAAGCTCAACCTGCAAGAAGTATGCAATTTGTGAGTTGGCAGTATACATTTGAAGTCCCAAGCACATGACAAGTCATGCACTTGGCACTTGGGGGCTAATGGCTATTGCTTTTCTCCAAAATTATTACAAAGTCCCAAGCACATGACAAGTCATATACTTGGCACTTGGGGGCTAATGCATATTTGCTCAAATTCAAGACTATGGATCTTGCTACCATCATGCAGCTTGGTGGTTCATCAGTTTACATAGATTTGTACATGCATATTGAGTTATATAGTAACAAGACCCAGTTCATCTTGAAAAGATAAAGCGGCCCTTAGGGGCTACACAGGAAAGGTTGAAGTATTTTTTACAAAGTCCCGGTTCATATCAGGATTATGAACCGACCCTTGGGGATTACTAGAGTTGGTGGTACTAAATTGATTATGAGGGAAGAATTGTTATGCAGAAATCAGCAGTGTTTACCTCATATCGCTCTTTCATCATATTCAATAACCCGGCTTCATAATCATGGCTGGTGTATAGCCGGTTTAAAAACCCGGAATGGATGTCTTGGGCGCTGAGATGGGCATAACTTTATAGATTTGCCTTCCACTTGCCCTTATCTATAGCAGCAAATTCTTCCTTGGCGCTATGTTTTGCAAGAACAGTGGGGTTTCCTGGGGCTGTATAGCTGACACCAGTAATGACTACATCGTCCGTTTTGTCATCAGCAGTTTTGGTTAGGCTTGGCGGTTTATCATCATGAGCCGGCGGATCAATTTCTACTTGTTCAACAAAGGTGTCCTAATCTTGTGCTGGCGGATCATCAAGGACAACATCAGTGTTTGGCTCAGATGGTTCTGGAGTTTTTTCCAAGCAAGCTGCCGTGTCATCATCAGCCGGTTTATTCAGCTTGGCCTTCTTGCTAGGTCTGGCTTTGGCTCTGAAATAAATGCAAATAAAGGTTAGAATATTAAATAGGTGCAAGGGTTAAAGAGTTAAGTTTAGTATGCTTACCCAGGAACAGTCTTAAGGGGGGGGGGGGAGCTGTGCCCCTGTTGATTCGCCAGAGGATGAATGGGAAGTTCCCTGATAGTTTGAGTCAGATGGATTAAGAGGCCGCCGAAAATAACCAGCCTTGGGATAAGATGTGTCAGGAATAGATGAAACCTCTGGTCGGCGTTTACGAACCAGCGTGTTCAGTAAACCGGATGAAGTAACCACCAGGCCACTATGCCGGGTTGTGCGGCGAGCTTCATGCTGCTGTTTCTTCAAAAGAAAGTTTGGATCTAGATAAGCTAGAGGGTGTGAAAATTTTACTTTTCGGTTTGCTTGACGGGTTTTCTGTGTTGGCAGATGATCTGAACTGGAGGAAAGAGTAATTACCTCTACATCATCAGCCCGACTAGCTTCAGTGTCATCCCAATAATGGTCATTGTCAATGAGGTGTATGAAAAAGGAACCAAGAGAATCAAGTTCTACCTCTGATTCTGGGTTGTCAAGATCCTCGTCGATGTTCAGCTTGGTGGACTCAGCTGCTTTCTTCTTGGCAGGCTTTTTGATGACCTTTGTCTTGGGTCGAGGGGTCTTGGCCGGTTTATCCTGAGCCTTCTTCTTCCAAAATGGGTCGTCACCCTGTTAAAAGACTGGCAAAGGTTATAACGAAGGGTTAAGAATATCAGGTTGAAACAGGGGTTAGGCGATTCTTACAGCTGGCGGTTTATTTGAAATGCAGAAGGGACTTGGCCCTGTTTTGTTGTAGACAACCACCGATTCATCCAGTTTCTTTTTGATAGCTTCAGTGATTTCAGCATCAGTTAACTAAATGTCGGTGTGCCGTTGAGGGTCTTTCAAATCCCCTGTGTACTCGCACATTAAACCGGGGCGACGGCTTAAAGGAAAAATACCCCAAGATATCTAGTAACGAACAAAGTCAAATCCTGTTAAACCATTAGCCACAAAGGCTCTGAGCTTTGCAAGTTGTGGTGCATATTTGGCCCGTTCCATTGTAGTCAGCCTTTGGGGAAATGGATGAGTATTGGTAAGCCGGTGAGCACGATAACCCGACAGAGGATTCTCGTCATCTGGGGACGTATCTTTGCAATAGAACCAAGTCTGATTGCAATCCTTAGAGTGACTATGATGCTTGGCGTGAGGGAAGCTGACGTCTTTCCTTTTTTGAATTGAAACGCCGCCAAGTTCAGTATTGGGCCCATCTGTAAATTCAGTATAACAGTTTAAATAGAAAAGTCTCTGAACAGTTCAACAGCCAGCTCTTCTTGCAGATAAGCCTCGCAAAACACTTGAAAGTTACAAATATTGGACACAGAGTTGGGTCCAATATCTTGAGGGTAGATTTGGAAGCTAGCAAGCACATCATGGAATTTTTTTGATCCGGGAGGTTTAAAACCACGGCTCAGATGGTCAACAAACACAACTATTTCGCCATCCTTGGGCCGAGGAGGATTTTCTAGACCAGCAGCTCTCCAATGGATTTCACTCTGTTTCGGTAAAGTGGCAGTTATAACACATCCGTTCAGATCTTCTTCCGTAATGCGGGATGGAACCCAGTTACAAGCATAAAAAGACTTGGCCATTTCTTGGACAACCTGAAGGAAGGTTTGTGTCGGCTTAAGATTCATGGTTGACAAGCATAAAGCATTGCAGGTTAAGGGACGAAAGGTATTCAAGCATGCAAAATTGTTAAACCGAAAGTTGATGCTATCAGAATTACAATGATAAAAGGGATTGGCGGTTTACGAGGGGACTAATGGTACCTGGCAGGTTACTATTTTCTAAGGTTAAACCGCCTATATTGGTATGGAAGGTACAGATATGAAGTAACTAACTAAAGGAAAAACAGGATTCACAAGTTGGCATTATAATTTTGGATCTATCACAGGTCGGAAAATGGAAATATATTCAGACCTAAAACATGGATACCGAAGCAGTGGACTAAGGTTCAGATTGGAGTTTTTGCTTAACCAAGATGTATTGATGAAAAGGAACTATGGCCATTGCTATACAGGTTGAATATTGAGGTTTCAATCAAAGGAAGTACAACGCAGTAATGAGCGCCGACGAACACCCATGAACACCGAGGAATGTTCAAACCCTAGAACTAGATCTACGATGGAGGAAAGGGAGGCCTACTGGTGCTGAAGGAACAATGAAGAGGCGCCGCGATTCTCTGGTACGTTCAGGGTGATGCAGTGGCCAAAGTTGATGCAGAGGCGAAGTTCGACGGCGCCGGCGGAGCTCGAGGTGCTGGGCGATGCAGGAAGACGATGAGGCTGGGAGGCACGGGGGGAAAGTGAAAATGACCCCGACCCTATTTATAAGGTGAAGGGATAAGCGGAAGGCACGAGAATCGAGGAGGTCGAAAAACGGATCTATAGACACGCAGATGCCTCGATTTTTGGAAATTCATTAAAGAAGATACCTTAAAAGATTTGGGATTTGTGTAACTAATGGCAGATGATGTCACGACGGATTATTATGGTCTCGGAGATGACGTCACGGCGGTTTACAAGGTTTTTCAGCAGGTGTTGAAGAAGGAATTTTTCTAAGTATTGAAAATTGACATGAACCAGTTCAAATCAATTTGGGGCCTAATGTTGGGGATATAACTATTAAGTATAAACCGCCCAGGAGGGGCCGGATTATACTTATAGTAAGTTATTCCTATTTGAAGCCCACGAAAGCAAGGCGCTTTACGAAGGATGTTTAAACAAGAAGGCCCAAGGCCCAAAGGCGGATTAGGGCCCGTAGATGTAAACCGCCATAAGATGTATAACTTGTATTGTAAGATAAGAAAGGGTAGAAACCGAGCAGGACACGAATATGAGCCGGCCGGGATTCTATAAACCGCTGGGCGTCAACCTGTGTATATAAAGGGACAACCCAGCGGCGGTTTAGGGACAAAAAAGATCAGATCGAGAGTCAGGCTCAGCGTATTCGCTCCCTGGTCATCGAAACCCTAGTAATATCACCTCAACTGGATTAGACCTTTACCTTCACCGCAAGGGGCCGAACCAGTATAACTCCCGTGTCCTGTCCGGTTTAACCCCTTTAAGCTAACCGCAACGCGATGGCTCCACGACTAAGTCCTCAGACTAGGGCATTTGCCGTGACGTTTCCACGACATGGTCCATAACAGGGAGTTCAAATCTTCCATGGATGGCACTCGGAGATTTTAATGAGGTGTTGATTCAAGTAGAGCATGAAGGTGTCAATCCGCGCACCCAGGGACAGATGGACTCTTTCCGGGAAGCACTGGATATTTGCGGTTTTGCTGACCTTGGATACAAGGGAAGGATGTGGACTTTTGAAAAGAGAGTAGTGGGCGGCACATATACCAGGGTTTGTTTGGACAGAGCTGTAGCTGACCCAGCCTAGAGTGTTCTGTTTCCGGATGCGGAGGTGGAGAACATAACCTCCGCGATGTCGGATCATGGTCTGATTGATATGTCTCTCTTGGTGGGAGTGGATGACAGATGAGCATCGAAAAGCTTTAAGTACGAGTTGATGCAGGGGAGACACCCCGAGCTACCAACCTTCGTTGAGTCCGAGTGGGGGAGATTGGATGCTGGTTCGTTCTTCCAAGAAGTACAGACAAAGCTCAGAAGTTTGGGTGAAAATTTATCTAGCTGGGATAGGAACACTTTTGGTCATGTCAAGGGAGAAATAAAACGATTGAAGAGAGAACTTGAGGTCTTAAGAAGTGTTCCGGGAAGAGTGGGACCAAGCCATTTGGAGATAAACGTGATAGATAGGCTGGTTGAGTTGTACCAGAGAGAAGAAATTCTAGAAAAACAAAGATCAAGAGTGGACTGGCTAACACATGGTGATAAGAACATGAAGTATTTCCAGAGAAGAGCAGCATTGAGGCACAAGAAAAACAGAATATCTATGTTAGCAAAACCTGATGGACAGTTGACAGAAGACATGGACGAGATTGAGTCGATGGAAACGCAGTTCTACAAGGAGTTGTATACCTCGGAAGGGATGTAATAACATGCATGATGTATTGGACGCAGTCCCAGCAAAAGTAACTGATGATATGCGAGCCCGACTTGATGCTGAATATTCTTAAGAATAAGTGAAGAAGGCGTTGTACCAGATGTACAGGACAAAGGCTCTTGGTCCACACGGGTTTCCAGCTCACTTTTTCAAAAACACTGGGCCATTTGTGGAGCGGAGGTGACGGCTGCTGTTCTGAAGATTGTAGAGGGAAAGGAGAGTGCGGAAGGCATTAATCAAACCTTTTTGGTGCTAATTCCAAAGGTAAAAGACCCGACCCTCCTTTCACAGTTTCGGCCAATAAGTTTTGCAACGTCCTATATAAGATAGCTTCAAAGGTCATTGCCAGTCGCTTAAAAGAGGTGCTTCCAGAGGTTATTTCTGTAGAACAGTCAGCTTTCGTCCCGAGGCATATGATTACTGATAACATTATTGTTGCCTAATACCTCTCCAACGTATCTATATTTTTTGATTGCTCCATGCTACTTTATCTACTGTTTTGGACTATATTGGGCTTTATTTTCCACTTTTATATTATTTTTGGGACTAACCTATTAACCAGAGGCCCAGCCCAGAATTGTTATTTTTTTGCCTATTTCAGTATTTCGAGGAAACAGAATATCAAATGGAGTCCAAACGGAATGAAACCTTCAGGAACGTGATCTTCGCACCGAACGTGATCCAGGAGACTTGGACCCTACTCTAAGAAGTTTCCGGGGAGGTCACGAGGGTGGAGGGCGCGCCCCCCTGGGCGTGCCCCTGCCTCGTGGGCCCCTCGGAGCTCCAGCGACGTGCTCCTTCATCCTATATATACCTACGTACCCCCATTAGACCAGGGACGGAGCCAAAAACCTAATTCCACCGCCGCAACTTCCCGTCTTAACGAGATCCCATCTTGGGGCCTATTCCGGAGCTCCGCCGGAGAGGGCATCCATCACGGAGGGCTTCTACATCAACACCATAGCCCTTCCGATCAAGTGTGAGTAGTTTGCTTCAGACCTTCGGGTCCATAGCTAGTAGCTAGATGGCTTCTTCTCTCTTTTTGGATCTCAATACAATGTTCTCCCCCTCTCTCATGGAGATCTATTCAATGTAATCTTCTTTTTGCGGTGTGTTTGTTGAGACCGATGAATTGTGGGTTTATGATCCAACTTATCTATGAATAATATTTGAATCTTCTCTAAATTCTTTTATGTATGATTGAGTTATCTTTGCAAGTCTCTTCGAATTATCCGTTTGGTTTGGCCAACTAGATTGGTAGTTCTTGCAATGGGAGAAGTGTTTAGCTTTGGGTTCAATCTTGCGGTGTCCTTACTCAGTGACATAAAGAGTTGCAAGGGACGTATTGTATTGGTGCCATTGAGGATAACAAGATGGGGTATTTACCATATTGCATGAATTTATTCATCTACATCATGTCATCTTGCTTAAGGTGTTACTCTATTTTTAACTTAATACTCTAGATGCATGCTAGATAGCGGTCGATGAGTGGAGTAATAGTAGTAGATGCAGGCATGAGTCGGTCTACTTGTCACGGACGTGATGCCTATATACATGATCATACCTAGATAACCTCATAACTATGATCAATTCTATTAATTGCTCAACAGTAATTTGTTCACCCGCCGTAGAATATCTATGCTCTTGAGAGAAGCCACTAGTGAAACCTATGGTCCCCGGGTCTATTCTCATCATATCAATCTCCATTACTTTATTTTACTTGTTTTGCTTTTACTTTTCACCTTGCATCTTTATACCAAAAATACCAAAAATATTATCTCTATCAGATCTCTCTCTCGTAAGTGACCGTGAAGGGATTGACAACCCCTAAGCGTTGGTTGCGAGTTGCTATCGTTTTGTGCAGGTACGAGGGACTTGCGCGTGACCTCCTACTGGATTGATACCTTGGTTCTCAAAAACCGAGGGAAATACTTACGCTACTGTGCAGCATCACCCCCTCCTCTTCGGGGAAAACCAACGCTAGCTCGAGACGTAGCAAGAAGGATTTCTGGCGCCGTTGTCGGGGAGGCCTACGCCAAGTCAAGTCAAGATTTACTCTCCCGTCAACGAGCCATTTCTGGCGCCGTTGCCGGGGAGGCCTACGCCAAGTCAAGTCAAGATTTACTCTCCCGTCAATGAGCCATTTCTGGCGCCGTTGCCAGGGAAGCCTACGCAAAAGTCAACATACCAAGTACCCATCACAATCTCTATCTCTCGCATTACATTATTTGCCATTTGCCTCTCGTTTTCCTCTCCCCCACTTCACCCTTGCCGTTTTATTCGCCCTCTCTTTCCCAACCTCCTCCTCTTTTTCCCTTTGCCTTTTGTTTGCTCGTGTGTTAGTTTGCTTTCTTGTCATGATGGCCCAAGATGCTACCAAATTGTGTGACTTCACCAATACCAATAACAATGATTTCCTTAGCACTCCGATTGCTCCTCTTGCCAATACTGAATCTTGTGAAATCAATACTGCTTTGTTGAATCTTGTTATGAAAGATCAATTCGCCGGCCTTCCTAATGAAGATGCCGCTACTCATCTAAATGGCTTTGTTGATTTATGTGATATGCAAAAGAAAAAGGATGTTGATAATGATGTCGTTAAATTGAAGCTATTTCCTTTTTCGCTTAGAGATCGTGCTAAAGCGTGGTTTTCATCTTTGCCTAAAAATAGTATTGATTCTTGGAACAAGTGCAAAGATGCTTTTATCTCTAAGTATTTTCCTCCCGCTAAGATTATCTCTCTTAGGAATGATATTATGAATTTTAAGCAACTTGATTATGAACATGTTGCACAAGCTTGGGAGAGAATGAAATTAATGCTACGTAATTGTCCTACTCATGGTTTGAACTTATGGATGATTATACCAAATTTTTATGTTGGATTGAATTTTGCTTCTAGAAATCTTTTAGATTCGGCCGCGAGAGGCACTTTTATGGAAATCACTTTAGGAGATGCTACTAAACTCCTAGATAATATTATGGTCAATTATTCTCAATGGCATACTGAAAGATCTACTAATAAAAAAGTGCATGCTATAGAAGAAATCAATGTTTTGAGTGAAAAGATGGATGAACTTAGGAATTTATTTGTTAAGAGTGTTTCTTCTGATCCCAATAATATGCCTTTATCTACTTTGCTTGAGAATAATAATGAATCTATGGATGTGAATTTTGTTGGTAGGAGTAGTTTTGGTAACAATGCGTATAGAGGGAATTTTAATTCTAGGCCTTATCCTAGTAATCCTTCTAATAATTATGGAAATTCCTACAACAACTCTTATGGAAATTTTAATAAGATGCCCTCTGAATTTGAGAGTAGTGTTAAAGAATTTATGAATTCGCAAAAGAATTTCAATGCTTTGCTTGAAGAGAAATTGCTTAAAGTTGATGATTTGGCTAGGAACATTGATAGAATTTCTCTTGAGGTTGATTCTTTAAAGCTTAGATCTATTCCTCCTAAGCATGATATCAATGAGTCTCTCAAAGCCATGAGAATTTCCATTGATGAGTGCAAAGAAAGAACCGCTAGGATGCGTGCTTACAAAGATGCCTTTATTAAAGCGTGTTCTTCATCCTATGAAAATCAAGATGAAGATCTGAAAGTTATTGATGTGTCCCCTATTAAATCTTTGTTTTGCAATGTGAATCTTGATGAATCTGATTATGATCTTCCCTTACCTAGAAGGCGTTCTAAGAATTATGAGTTTTTAGATCCTGATGATGAAATTGATAAAAAAGGGATTTAAAAGAAATAAAAATCTAGATATTGCTAAACCCACTATTTTGGATCTCAAGGAATTTAACTATGAAAATTTCTCTTTAATTGATTGTATTTCCTTGTTGCAATCCGTGTTAAATTCTCCTCATGCTTATAGTCGAAATAAGGCCTTTACCGAACACATTGTTGACTCCTTAATGCAATCTTATGAAGAAAAGCTTGAGTTGAAAGTTTCTATCCCTAGAAAACTCCATGATGAGTGGGAACCTACAATTAAGATTAAAATTAAAAATTATGAGTTTCATGCTTTGTGTGATTTGGGTGCTAGTGTCTCTACTATCCCCAAAGCTTTGTGTGATTTGTTAGATTTCCGTGACTTTGATGATTGCTCTCTAAACTTGCATCTTGCGGATTCCACTATTAAAAAGCCTATGGGAAGAATTAATGATGTTCTTATTGTTGCAAATAGGAATTATGTGCCCGTAGATTTTATCGTTCTTGATATAGATTGCAATCCTTCATGTCCTATTATTCTTGGTAGACCTTTCCTTAGAACGATTGGTGCAATTATTGATATGAAGGAAGAGAATATTAAATTCCAATTTCCCTTAAAGAAGGGCATGGAACACTTTCCTAGAAAGAAAAGAAAATTACCATATGAATCTATCATGAGAGCCACTTATGGATTGCCTACCAAAGATGGCAATACCTAGATCTATCATTGCTTTTATGCCTAGCTAGGGGCAACCCAATTTTATTTTGTGTTTTTTTTTGGTTATTTTTAGGAATAAATAATCAATATAGATTCTGTTTAGATGTGGTTTTATCTTTTAATTAATGTTTGTGCCAAGTTAAACCTATTAGATCTTCTTGGAAGATAGTTATTTGATCTTGCTGTAATTTCCAGAATCTTTGCGCTCAGTGCCCGAATTGTCAAAAATCACCATAACGTGATAAAATAGTGATTCCAATTGATTCTGATCAATAAACAAATTTCCCAGGTCGTATAATTTTGGTAGAATTTTTTGGGTTCCAGAAGTTTGCGTTACTAACAGATTATTACAGACTGTTCTGTTTTTGATAGATTCTGTTTTGCGTGTGTTGTTTGCTTATTTTGATGAAGCTATGGCTAGTAAAATAGTTTATAAACCATAGAGAAGTTGGAATACAGTAGGTTTAAAACCAATACAAATAAAAAACAATTTCACTACAGTACCTTAAAGTAGTCTTTTGTTTTCTTTCTCTAACGGAGCTCACGAGATTTCTATTGAGTTTTGTGTTGTGAAGTTTTCAAGTTTTGGGTGAATTCTTTTGATGGATTATGGAACAAGGAGTGGCAAGAGCCTAAGCTTGGGGATGCCCATGGCACCCCCAAGATAATCCAATGACACCAAAAAGTCAAAGCTTGGGGATGCCCCGGAAGGCATCCCCTCTTTCGTCCACTTCCATCGGTAATTTACTTGGAGCTCTATTTTTATTCACCACATGATATGTGTTTTGCTTGGAGCGTCTTGTATTATTTGTGTCTTTGCTTGTTAGTCTACCACAATCATTCTTGCTGTACACACCTTTTGAGAGAGCCATGTATGAATTGAAATTTGTTAGAATACTCTATGTGCTTCACTTATATCTTTTTGAGCGTGATAATTTTTGCTCTAGTGCTTCACTTAGATCTTTTAGAGCACGGTGGTGGTTTGTTTTAAAGAAACTTGATCTCTCATGCTT
Organism: Triticum monococcum; assembly: GCA_034509565.1. Lineage (NCBI taxonomy): Eukaryota > Viridiplantae > Streptophyta > Magnoliopsida > Poales > Poaceae > Triticum > Triticum monococcum. The sequence continues at coordinate 118,073,762 of CM067844.1, forward strand.
CACTTAGATTATTTTGAGAGTCGTTAATAGCATGGTAATTTGCTTAATGTTAATATACTTGGTATTCAAGATATGTGAAACTTTCTTTTTAGTGGGTTGAATACTAAGATAAGTTTGATGCTTGATAATTGTTTTGAGATATGGAGGTGATAATATCATAGTCGTGCTAGTTGAGTAGTTGTGAATTTGAGAAATACTTGTGTTGAAGTTAGCAAGTCCCATAGCATGCACGTATGGTTAAAGTTGTGTAACAAATTTGAAGCATGAAGTGTACCTGGCTTGTGCATCGTTATGAGTGGCGGTTGGGGACGAGCGATGGTCTTTTCCTACCAATCTATCCCCCTAGGAGCATGCGCGTAGTACTTGATTTTTGATGACTTCTAAATTTTTGCAATAAGTATATGAGTTCTTTTGACTAATGTTGAGTCCATGGATTATACGCACTTTTACCTTTCCGCCATTTGCTAGCCTCTTCGGTACCATGCATTGCCCTTTCTCACATTGAGAGTTGGTGCAAACTTCGCCGGTGCATCCAAACCCCGTGATATGATATGCTCTTTCACACATAAACCTCTCTATATCTTCCTCAAAACAGCCACCATACCTACCTATCATGGCATTTCCATAGCCATTCCGAGATATATTGCCATGCAACTTCCATCATCATCATCATCATCATCATCATGACATGCTTTACTTTTGTCATATTGCCATTGCATGATCTTGTAGTTGACATTGTATTTGTGGCAAAGCCACCATGCATTATTTTTCATACATGTCACTCTTGATTCATTGCACCATCCCGGTACACCGCCGGAGGCATTCATATAGAGTCATATCTTGTTCTAGTATCGAGTTGTAATCATTATGTTGTAATCAATAGAAGCATGATGATCATCATTATTAGAGCATTGCCCAATCAAAAAAAGAGAGAAATGCCAAAAAGAAAAAAAGAAAGGCCCAAAAGAAGAGAAAATAAAAAGGTCAATGCTACTATCTCTTTTTCCACACTTGTGCTTCAAAGTAGCACCTTGTTCTTCATGTAGTGAGTCTCATATATTGTGCTTCAAAGTAGCACCCTGATTTTCATATAGTGAGTCTCATAAGTTGTCTTGTTCATACTAGTGGGAATTTTTCATTATAGAACTTGGCTTGTATATTCCAATGATGGGCTTCCTCAAAATGCCCTAGGTCTTCATGAGCAAGCAAGTTGGATGCACACCCACTAGTTTTCTTTTGTCGAGCATTCTTAGCTCTAGTGCATCCGTTGCATGGCAATCCCTACTCCTTGCATTAACATCAATTGATGGGAATCTCCATAGCTCATTGATTAGCCTCGTTGATGTGAGACTTTGTCCTTTTTTGTCTTTTCCACACAATCCCCATCATCATATTCTATACCACCCATAGTGCTATGTCCATGGCTCGCGCTCATGTATTTCGTGAAGGTTGAAAAAGTTTGAGATTATTTGAGTATGAAACAATTGCTTGGCTTGTCATCGGGGGTATAGAAGTTGGGAACATCTTTGCGTGACGAAAATGAAGCATAGCCTAACTATATGATTTTGTAGGGATGAACTTCCTTTGGCCATGTTATTTTGAGATGACATAATTGTTTAATTAGTATGCTTGAAGTATTATCATTTTTATGTCAATATGAACTTTTGTCTTGAACCTTTCGGATCTGAATATTCATACCATGATTAAGAAGATTTACATTGAAATTATGCCAAAGTATCACTCCACATCAAAAATTCTCTTTTTATCATCTACCTACTCGAGGACGAGCAGGAATTAAGCTTGGGGATGCCTGATACGTCTCCAACTTATCTATAATTTTTGATTGCTCCATGCTACTTTATCTACTGTTTTGGACTATATTGGGCTTTATTTTCCACTTTTATATTATTTTTGGGACTAACCTATTAACCGGAGGCCCATCCCAGAATTGCTGTTTTTTGCCAATTTCAGTATTTCGAGGAAACAGAATATCAAACGGAGTCCAAACAGAATAAACCTTCGGGAACATGATCTTTGCACCGAACGTGATCCAGGAGACTTGGACCCTACTCCAAGAAGTGTCCGGGGAGGTCACAAGGGTGGAGGGCGCGCTCCCCTGGGCGCCCCCTGCCTTGCGGGCCCCTCGGAGCTCCACCGGCATGCTCCTTCCTCCTATATATACCTGCGTACCCCCATTAGACCAGGGACGGAGCCAAAAACCTAATTCCACCACCACAACTTCCTGTATCCACGAGATCCCATCTTGGGGCCTGTTCTGGAGCTCCGCCGGAGAGGGCATCCATCACGGAGGGCTTCTACATCAACACCATAGCTCTTCCGATGAAGTGTGAGTAGTTTACTTCAGACCTTCGGGTCCATAGCTAGTAGCTAGATGGCTTCTTCTCTCTTTTTGGATCTCAATACAATGTTCTCCCCCTCTCTTGTGGAGATCTATTCGATGTAGTCTTCTTTTTGCGGTGTGTTTGTTGAGACCGATGAATTGTGGGTTTATGATCCAACTTATCTATGAATAATATTTGAATCTTCTCTGAATTATTTTATGTATGATTGAGTTATCTTTGCAAGTCTCTTCGACTTATCCGTTTGGTTTGGCCAACTAGATTGGTAGTTCTTGCAATGGGAGAAGTGTTTAGCTTTGGGTTCAATCTTGCGGTGTCCTTACTCAGTGACAGAAAGAGTTGCAAGGCACGTATTGTATTGTTGCCATCAAGGATAACAAGATGGGGTATTTATCATATTGCATGAATTTATTCCTCTACATCATGTCATCTTGCTTAAGGCATTACTCTGTTTTTAACTTAATACTCTAGATGCATGCTGGATAGCGGTCGATGAGTGGAGTAATAGTAGTAGATGCAGGCAGGAGTCGGTCTACTTGTCACAGACATGATGCCTATATACATGATCATACCTAGATAACCTCATAACTATGCTCAATTCTATTAATTGCTCAACAGTAATTTGTTCACCCACCGTAGAATATCTATGCTCTTGAGAGAAACCACTAGTGAAACCTATGGCCCCCGGGTCTATTCTCATCATATCAATCTCCATTACTTTATTTTACTTGTTTTGCTTTTACTTTTCACCTTGCATCTTTATACCAAAAATACCAAAAATATTATCTCTATCAGATCTCACTCTCGTAAGTGACCGTGAAGGGATTGACAACCCCTAAGCGTTGGTAGCGAGTTGCTACCGTTTTGTGCAGGTACGAGGGACTTGCACGTGACCTCCTACTGGATTGATACCTTGGTTCTCAAAAACCGAGGGAAATACTTACGCTACTGTGCTGCATCACCCCCTCCTCTTCGGGGAAAACCAACGCTAGCTCGTGACGTAGCATTACCTATGAGTGTTTGCACTTTATGAAGCGCAATTGTGCTGTCAAACATCACCATTGCACACTCAAGCTGGACATGATGAAGGCTTACGACAGAGTTGAATGGGAGTACTTGAGAGCGATCATGTTAAAGCTGGGTTCTCGGAGAGATGGGTAAACATTGTCATGCATCTTGTAAGCTCAGTTTCATTTTTCTGTTTTGCTTAATGGCAAGAAGTTGGAAGAATTCAAACCGAGTAGAGCTATTCGGCAGGGAGATCCAATCTCCCCTTACCTGTTTTTGTTAGCAGCAGAGGGCCTTTCGTGCCTCTTGAAGAATGTGAATCAGTCATCTTGGATGGGTGGGATACAGGTGGCCCCTTTGGCACCGCCAGTTAATCACCTTTTATTTGCAGATGACAGCTTGCTGTTTTTCAAAGCAAATGGTGGAGGAGCGACAGAGGTGCCAAACCTGTTGGAAACTTACTATCAAGCATCGGGTCAGAGAATTAACCCAATGAAATCTACTATATTTTTTGGCAAAGGTTGCCCAGCTAGTGTGTCGGGTGGTAGGTGCGACATATGCCAACGGGTGGCTTATCATTGTGGGAGCCAATAAAACATCGCCGGTGCCTGGAAACGGGATAAGACAAAGACATGCGCGCCGGCGAATCTTACCTAGCTTCAGGGCTCTCCGAGGAGATAACACCCCTACTGCTGCTCTACAGGGTCTCCGCATGGTTACTAAATGAACAAGTAGCTACACAATGCTCCTCGAGCTGTTTTGGTGGAAGGAGGAAGAAGGGCACAGCTAGCTTGCTTCTTCTCCTTGTGTGGTGTCTAAGTCTAGCTTGAGAGTCCAACCCTTTGCATGGGTGCACCGGGGGGTTTATATAGGCCTACCCCCCGGGGGTACAATGGTAATCCAGCCGGGCGCGGGGCCCAGCTGCCTGTGACTGTGCTCGCCGGCTTCTGCGCCAGCTGCTGGGGCCCGCCGACTGGTGGGTCCCGCCGGCTGCCGGCTCCCTGGTCGACAGGCAGGCCCCACTATCCAGGGCCTGGTCGGTGGCTGGTTACTATTGCTCCGCGCGGTTGACGCAGGCTTGGTCGGGGTAAGCGTGGCTATAGTGTCGCCGCCCTGGCGGGCGATTACTGTAGACCCGCCGTATCTTGTCTCCTTAATGGGCGTCTCCCTCGAGGAGGATAGCGAGCCGGCCATGGGGGGCCGGCTCTCCATCAGGCCGACTTGGGAGGAGGTGCGGCCGCCTTCGGTATCTCTCTGCCCGAAGGGGCCCACCGCCTCGGGGGCCACGCTGGTGGCCCGTCGTGGACGGCGTCGGGGCCGCCGTGGCAACAGTGCCGCGCCGGACGGGTCGTGGCCACCCGCATGGCGCACTGTACCAGGCGTGCTCCGGGTTTTGGGGGTGGCAGGCTCTACTGTAGCCACGCCCTGCTTCATCATCGCGGGGTGGACGCGTACACTGCGGGTACGGCTTTGACTACTTTATGGGAGCCGATCTCTTGTAGTCGGCCTTGCTGTAGCCGGTTTCTCGTAGTCGGCCCTCCACAGCTTTCTTCATGAGGGTAAAGGGTGGGCCGCCCCCGAAGCCGGCCTAGGAGGTAGCCGGCAGAGGGGGGAGGCGGCCCCAGGTCTTGAGTCTTCTTGAGAGTCGGACAGGCTCGTAATTTTTTCTGATGGGCCAGGGGAAGCCGGCTAGGCTACCCATGGCTATTTACTCCGACAGTAGTCCCCGAAGCTGGGCGAGCTTCATGGCGGACGGAGGGACGAGAAGCCCGGCCAGCTTCATACCCTGAGGAGCCGACCCTGCTGTCGCAGGCCGACTTTGGAGAACTTATTCGTTTATTAATATGACCATGGTTGACCCGTGGGCGGCCCGCGGGCCCCACGATAGGCCACGTGGCGGTGAAGTCCTGCCGTCGCACGCGCGCGACGGGACGCCGCCGCAGGCCCGGGCCCGCCACTCCCCGGCCTCGGCCCAGGCGCAGATCTTCTGTGGCCCGAGGGGACTATTCGCCTCCCCGCGGCCGTTTCTTCGTGTCTTCAATGCGCGCAATTAACGTGGGGCGTGGGGGAGATGGGCACGATCGATCCCCACGATCCCCCACGCCGCGCCTCCTCGGCTCCGGCGCACGAGCCTACAAGTAGGAGGGGGAGGGGGAGAGACAAAAGCTTGCTCGCTCCCCCGCTCCCCGTCCCTCCTTGTTCTCCTTTCCTTTCTTCTTCCTCCGCGCCCGACGCAGCCTCCCGTCGCAGCCTGCCCACGCCGCCATGTCCATGGCGCTGTCGAGCTCGTGGGACGGGTCCAATGTCCACGAAGATCACATAGAGTTTCTCCGCCGGACCCGGCGCTTGCCCGCCGCCAACCTCATGCAGGCTCGTCTGGCGCCGGAGGCAGAAATCTCGCCGGTGACAGAGGAAGGCGAGCGCGTCGTCTTCCGTACGCATTTCTTGCGTGGCTTCGGCTTCCCGGCGAGTGGGTTCATGCGCTCCTTCCTTGACTTCTACCGTCTCCAGCCGCATCACCTCACGCCCAATGCGGTGATGCTGCTGTTGGCCTTCGTCTCTCTGCGAAGGCTTCTTGGGAGTGCTGCCCACGCTGGAGCTTTGGGCGGAGCTCTTCCAAAACAAGCTCGGCACCGTCACCGCCAGCGTGCCCGCCACCTGCGGGGCCTTCATCGCGATGAAGAGGTCAGGCGAGAACAACCCCTTCCCGCACATCCCTTTAATCCAATCGGTCAAACTCTGGCAAAAATCATATTTCTACGTCAAGAACGTCGCCCCGCAAGGAGACTACGTTAATCTGCCGGCTTACGTAGCCGGCCCGCCGGCTGGGAGGCAGCCGTCTTGGGGCTTCCGGTCCAAGTCCTTATCTCCGGTCGGGAACGCCGCCATCGCCCGGCTTCAGGTAATGATCCAGTCGGAAGTCCTGCGCGGAGCCGACTTGGTGGCCGCCTTCGTCGAGCGTCGGATCCTCCCCCTTCAGAGCCGGCCCCACATGTTATGCCAGATGAGCGGCCGCTTCGACCCTTGCCGGCTGAGCACATGGGACATGCCCCATGCCGAGGTAGCGCTCATGGTGAACTACATCGCCAACCTCAAGCTTGCCGACGACTGGCAATTCGGCAAGGCGCCATACTCCCGCGCCCATCCTCCGCCCATGGTAAGTCCTTCTTTCTGTCATCAGCCGGCTTATGCCGGCCGGCTTCTGACCAGGCGGCTCTTCCCCTTTTTTTATCAGAACCCTGTTCTTCCGCCGCCAGCCGGGGCGGCAGGAGTCGAACGCCGGTATGCCCGGACCGTACGGTAGACGACATCGACTACCCGGATTTGGGGGCGGCCGCCATGGAGGACGCCGCCATGGGGGACGTCGCCGAGTCCGGAGGCCCGGGGCTCTCGGCCAGTTTTGACGACTGGCCGGACGACGCCGACGCCAAAGAAATCCTGCGCCACCAGCCGGCAACCGATCGTCACAGCGCGGGCTCGTCCGCCGTGCCGGCTGCTGGTGGTGGAACGTCGAAGCGCCGGGCCGCGCTTCCTCTCTTCGGCAGCCGGCCGAAAAAGACGTGGGCCTCCGCCGCGGCAACGAAGCGAGACGAAGCGGCGGCGAAGGCGGCCTGTTTCCGGAAGGCAGTGAAGCAACCTCCAGCGGTTTCCTCGTAAGCCCTTTGGCCGCTTGCGTGCTTGTTTTTTGTTGTCTTCTTTTGTTCTAACCCTTCTCCGATTTCTGAGCAGGGCGCCGCTTTCCCTTGAGCGAGGCCCAGGCGGCTCTGTGGTCGGGCCAGGTGCTGGATCTTCAGGGCCCCGCCGCGTGGACCCCCGCACCAATCTTGCGGAAGCCACGGAGCGGAACACCCGCGAGGCGCGAGAAGAGAGGTAGGCGGCGGAGCGGGAGGCCGCCCGGGCGGCGACGGAGCGAGCGGATGCGGCAGCCGAGACTCCATTGGAGCGGGCGACCGCGGAGACGGAGGCGGAGGGCATGCATAGCCGGCCTCCGCTGCTCGCCATTCCCCTCCACACCGTGGACCCGGACATCCCGCTGCCCACGGCAGAGGAGATCACCCCCGATCAGCCGCCGGCGCAGAGGGATGAGCTCATCGAGGTCTTAGCGGAGAGGACGCCGCCGGCAGCGCCAGCCGGAGCGGGCGAAGGCGGCCAGTCGTCGGCGGTGCCGGAGGAGCCGGCCCGGGCCGCACCCGAGGCTGGAGCCGGTCTTGAAATTCAGCTGGCGGCGAGCCAGCACGCCGGAGGGAGCACGGCCCCACCGGACACGCGCCAAGCCGCGGGTGCCAACCAGACGGCAGAAGCCTTGGAGGTGGCCAGTTCCGCCACGTCCGGGTGGACTCCCAGCGGAGGAAGTGGCGAGCTGAACGTGGCGGCCCAAGGGGTTCGGAGCCGGCTGCAGGCTCAGGCCGCCCTCCTGCAGCAATTTACTCAGGAGTTTCGGTCGACACGGTCTGCAATCTGGGTAAGTTTTTTACTTGTCGACCGCTCTGGTCCTCTGATTTTTTTCCATGGGGGCGCGCTAGCGCAACCACTGGGTGTAGTCCCCGAGATCCGGGCTGACTGCAGCGCAGTCGGGTCGGATCTTTCCCGACGACTATCTTAACTCTGTTTTCTGTCTGATCTTTAGGATTATCACAACTCTCGTGCCGCCGCCTTCAACTCCCAGGCTCGGGAGCTGAGCCGGAGGACCGAAGACCTGGCCAGCAGCTGACGTAAGTATATTGCTCTTATCTGTCTCTCGTGGGGGCGCGACAGCGCACCCACTGGGTGTAGTCCCCGAGATCCGGGCCGACTGCAGCGCAGTCGGGTCGGATCTTTCTTGATGACCTTTCCCTTATTGACCTTTTCTCTTTGTCTCTTGCTCGTGTAGGGGCCAATGCCGACTTGTGGAGGGAGCTTGGCGAAGTGCAGACCGCTCTTCGTGCCAGGGACGCCGAGTATGCCGACTTGGTTCAGGAGCGCGACCGCCTGGTCAAGAAACTGGCCGACCAGGAGGAAAGCCATAAGGCGGCCCTGCAGAAGGCGCAGGACGGCGAGGCTGCCCTGAAGGCGGAGCTCGAGATCAAGGTGGCTGGCTGGGCCGAGACGCGCCAGGCGCTGGAGGAAGGTTTTGGCCGAATCGAAGATCTGATCAATGGTAAGCCGCCTTTCTTACCCTTCCTCCATCTGCCGGCCGCCTGGGGTTTTATTCTGACTTGTGCTTGTTACTTTGCGCAGATTACTTTCCTGGCCACTCCGTCCTCGCCACCCAAGCCATCGAGGCCCATCGCGAGGCGCGCCGTCAGGCTGGAGTTGTCGTTTCGCCAGATGCAAATCAAACACTGTCGGAGCAGCTCATTGCCATCCAAGCGCGACTGCAGCTGGCCCATCGGATGCTCCGCCGGCTCCAACGTGCCGGGGCGCAGGTGCTGGCCGCGCTCTGGCCCGGCCAGATGATTCCCCGCACCCCAAGTCGGACCGCCGACTGGCTAGAAGTCGCAGTCGGCCGCTTCGAGGCTTGGAAGGCGTCAGCAGCCCGCCTCGGAGCCGGGCGTGCGTTGGAGTTCGTCCGTGCATGGTACCCAGGGCTAAGCCTGGACCAGCTGCGGACTTGGCGGTTGGAGGCCGACGCGGAGCTGGAGGAGGTGCGGCCGGCGATCGCGCAGCGCGCCTCGATGATCGCCGAGTGCACCGACACCAGCGTCTTCGCGCCGGAACTCAGTGATGACAGCATCGCCCAGCCGGAGGAGTGGTTCGGGCTGAACCCGGCGGAAGGCGAGGACTCGGCCGAGGAGATTGCCTCCAGCGACGAGGGCGAGGATGACGAGGAAGAAGACGGCGGAGACGCCGAGCCGGCTGGTGAGACGACCGACCGCCCTCAAGCCGACCGTGCCTCCAGCAACGAGCCGTGCAGGAGCGCGACCTCTGCCGGAGGTGGTGATCAGGCCAAAGTTGGCCAGCCGGCCGCTCCTTCAGCCGGCACGACCGTCTCCACCGCCCAGCCCGGCTCGTCAGCGGCCCTGCCGGCTTGATCTGCCGTCCCTGTTGTTCCTGCTTTTTCCTTTTCGAACAAATTTTAAGTTTCCGCAATTCCACCCACTGGGGGTGTATCGAACAATGTTGGATGCTGACCTCTCTGGAGGTCCTTTATGTAAATATTATTGTATGCATGTGTTGGCTTCCATTCAAGTGCACTTTTTTATCCTTAGGCTTTTTCCTTTGCCGCCTTCCCTCTTTGGGAAGGCAAGTACTCGAGCTTTCTTGGATTTGAAGTAGACTGAATGTAAGCCGGCCGACCGGTACTCTGGTAGTCGGTCGGCGGGAGGCGGCAAGCCGGCTTTTGTTATATAAGCCCGTTAGTCCCTAGCCGTTTTTCGTGTGCGCACCCTTTCCGGCTTATGACTCTTGCCAGCCGGGCAGTCGGTTCTTCGAACTGCGATTTTGGCAAGAGCCAAGCCTGGGTGTCAGCACATTACTTGTCTGACCGCGGGTAGGGCTCCTAATATAACTCCAGTCGGCTAGTCCCCGGGCCGACTCGTCGAACCCGGTGCCGGACAAAATAAATGAACAGGCGATACCATACACATGATAACTTTCATTCATAAAATAGAAGATGGCAGTCCCCAAGTCCTCCTCAGGGAGCCTATTGTTTCGTACTTAATACAAAAGTGGACGTGATACATACTGCATTTTAACTGTAAAATTTCCGAAGAAGATTGGCATTCCATGGTCGTTCCGACTCCTTGCCGGAGTCGTCTCTCTTGCATGCCTTCGGCTTCTGCGCGTCGATGAGGTAGTAGGAATCGTTGCCTAGAGCTCTGCTGACGACGAAGGGACCTTCCCAGGGGGCTGCGAGCTTGTGCTGGCCGGCTGTTCGCTGGATCAGCCGGAGCACAAGGTCGCCCTCCTGGAAGGATCTTGGTCTGACCTTCCGGCTGTGGTAGCGGCGCAAACCCTACTGGTAGATGGCAGACCGGCTGAGGGCTAACAGCCGGCCTTCTTCCAGCAGGTCGACGCCGTCTTCTCTTGCTTCTTTGGCTTCCGCTTCCGTGTACATGGTTACCCGAGGCGCGTCGAACTCGATGTCTGTTGGGATGACTGCCTCGGCACCATATACAAGGAAGAAAGGAGTGAAGCCGGTTGATCTGTTTGGGGTAGTACGCGGACTCCATAGGACAGCCGGCAGCTCATCGAGCCAACAGCCGGCTGAACGCTCCAGAGGTACGACCGGTCCGGGCTTGATGCCGGACAGGATGAGGCCATTTGCTCGCTCCACTTGGCCGTTTGACTGCGGGTGGGCGACGGACGCAAGGTCCAGCCGGATACCTTGTGCAGCGCAGAACCGTGCCAAGGCACCTTTGGCAAAATTCGTGCCGTTGTCGGTGATGATGCTGTGCGGTACGCCGTACCGGGTTGTTATATCTGTAATGAAAGTCACCGCAGTCGGCCCATTCAGCTTCTTGATCGGCTTCGCCTCAATCCACTTGGTGACTTTGTCCACGGCGACGAGCAAATGCGTCATGCCGCCGCGCGCCGTCTTGAATGGGCCCACCATATCCAGTCCCCAGACGGCAAAGGGCCAGGTGAGGGGAATGGTCTTGAGTGCTGAAGCCGGCATGTGTTGCTTGGAGCTGAAAAGCTGGCAGCCTTTGCAGTGTTTGACTAGCTCTTTGGCGTCGTCCAAAGCAGTCGGCCAGAAGAAACCGTGGCGGAAGGCTTTGGCGACAAGTGATCTTGATGCGGCGTGGTGGCCGCACTCTCCTTGGTGTATATCTCTGAGGATTGCAATGCCTTTCTCCTGCTCGACGCATCACTGTAAGACTCCGGTGACACTACGCTTGACAAGTTCTCTGTTGACGATTGTGTATGCTCCGGCTCGACATTGGACTTGTCTCGCTTCGGTTTCGTCAGCCGGCAGATCTTGGTTCACCAAAAAGTTGAGGATGGTTTGGGCCCATGATGGAGCTGCGACTTCCCCTGCCGCCAATGTGGCTACAGCCACTAGGGTGGGCGGGCTGGGTAATGAAGTGCTGGAATCGGCCGCCGCTTGTTGTGCTGAAGAAGTCCCCGGGCCGGCTACCGCAGTCCCCGAGCCGGGTGCGGCAGTCCCCGAGCCGGCTACTGCAGTCCCCGAGCCGGCTATTGCAGTCCCCGAGCCGAGTATTGAAGTCCCTGGGCCGACTGCTTGACTCTTCGAGCCGGACCCGGCCCCATCGGGGTTAGGCGACACGAAGATGGAGTCGGATTCCGGAGACGGCTTGATGGATGGCTTGAGGAGGTGTTGTAGGGCGACGCCGGTTGGTATTGCTTGCCGCGTGGAGCCTATTCGGGCCAGGGCATCTGCTGGCTAGTTGTCGGCTCGCGGTACATGGAGGAATTCGCATCCATCGAAGTATCCACTGATTTGCTGCACTAGGAAGCGGTAGCTTGCCATGTTTGCATCCTTGCCGTCCCAGTCGCCAGATGATTGCTGAACCACCAAATCCGAGTCGCCATAGCACAGGATCCGGCGGATGCCGAGTTCCTTGGCAAGCCGGAGCCCGTGTATGAGCGCTTCGTACTCGGCTACATTGTTGGAGGCGGCGAAGTGGATCTGCAGCGTGTATCTGAGCTTGTCGCCCTTAGGAGAGGTAAGGACAACGCCGGCTCCCAAGCCGGTGCGTATCTTGGATCCGTCAAAGTGCATGCGCCAATGGGTGGAGTCGGGAGCTGGCGGTAAGTACTGGGTCTCGGCCCAGTCGGCGAGGAAGTCGGCCAGTGCTTGTGACTTGATGGTGGTGCGGGGTTGGTAGAAGATCGTGTAAGGGGCTAGCTCGATGGCCCACTTAGCCACCTGGCCGGATACATCCCGGCTGCCTATGATCTCGGCCGGCGGGGCAGTGCATACGACCATGATAGGATGTTCTTGAAAGTACGGCTTCAGCTTCTTGGCGGTGAAGTACACGCCGTAGCACATCTTCTGGTAGTGCTGGTAGTTCTGTTTCGAGGCGGACAGCACCTCGCTCAGGTAATAAACCGTCCTATGGACCGGCTGGGCTCGGCCTTCTTCGGGGCGTTGGACTACAATGATGGTGCTGACCACCCGGCTAGTGGCGGCAATATAAAGGAGCATGGGCTCTTTCTCAGTCGGCGCCGCCAAGACAGGCGGTGTGGCCAGCATTTTCTTTAGCTCGTGGAAAGCTTGGTCGGCCTGGTCATTCCACTCGAAGTGGGTGCTCTTCTTCATGAGGCGGTAGAGAGGGAGAGCTTTCTCTCCAAGCCGGCTGATGAAGCGGTTCAGAGAGGCCAGGCACCCGGTGAACTTCTGGATCTCTCGAAGCTTGGTTGGGACCGCCATCCTCTCGATGGCCTTGATCTTTACAGGGTTGCACTCGATGCCGCGTTCGGAGACCAGAAAGCCTAGGAGCTAGCCGGCTGGCACTCCGAACACGCATTTCTCGGGGCTGAGCTTGATTCGGAACCGACGCAAGTTCTCGAATGTCTCTTTCAGGTCTTCCAGCAGAGTGCCGCGCTTCTCCGTCTTCACCACGATATCATCCACGTAGACGTGGGCGTTTTTGCCGAGCTGCGTGAGGAGGCACTTCTGCATGCAACGCTGAAAAGTGGCGCCGGCATTCCTCAAACCGAACGTCATGGTCAGGTAGCAGAAGGCTCCAAACGGCGTGATGAAGGCGGTCTTCAGTCGGTCATCCGGGTTCAGATTTATCTGGTGGTATCCCGAATAAGCATCCAAAAAGCTCAATAGCTCGCAGCCGGCTGTGGAGTCTATCACTTGGTCAATTCTGGGTAGGGCGAAGGGATCTTTTGGGCAGGCTTTGTTGAGGCTTGTGTAATCTTACACATGCACCACTTGTTATTCTTTTTCAGCACGAGAACCGGGTTCGCGAGCCACTCGGGGAAGAAAACTTCCATGATGAAGCCGGCTGCAAGAAGCCGGGCTATCTCCTCCCCTACGATCCTTCTCTTCTCCTCTAACAGTCGGCGGAGAGGCTGCTTGACTGGTTTGGCGTCCTCCCGCACATGTAATTTGTGCTCGGCAAAATCCTTCGGAACACCCGGCATGTCCTTGGGGGACCATGCAAAGATATCCCGATTCTCACGGAGGAAATCGACGAGCTCGCCTTCCTATTTGCTGTTTAGGCTCGCCCCAATGACGTCAAACCTCTCGGGGTGCTCGGGGTCGAGCTGTATTTTCTTGGTCTCCTTGGCCGGCTGGAAAGATCCTTGGGCATCATACTCCTTGGAGTCGGCGGGCTGGTTTAGCTGCTTGCTGGCCAGGGCCACGACCCTGTCCAGCGTCTTCTTTTCTTCGGCAATCACGAGGGATTCGGCCAGCCGACTGCTGGCCGCGGCGCACTCGGCGGACTTCTTGTAGTCGCCGGTGATGGTGATGATGCCATTGGAGCTTGGTATCTTCATCTTGAGGTATGCGTAGTGGGGGACCGCCATGAACTTGGCCAAGGCGGGTCGGCCAAGCAAGGCGTGGTAAGGGCTCTCTAGGTCCACCACCTCGAACCAGATTGCTTCCCGGCGGAAATGATCCTTGCCCCCAAAGAGTACATCGATCTTGATCTTGCCGATGGGGGCGCAGGACAAACCGGGTACGATGCCGTGAAACACCGTTCGAGTCGGCACAAGCTGTTTTGCCCTGACACGCAACTTCTCCATGGTGTCGCGGTACATGATGTTGATGCTGCTTCCACCATCGATCAGCATGCGGGAGAAGCGTGCGGCACGCGTGTCCGTCGCAAGGGTGGCCTCCAGGACCAAAGCGTACGAGCCGGGGGGCGGCATCACCTCTGGGTGGTCGGCCCGGCTCCAGTTGATGGATTTCTCTGACCAATGCATGTGGCCGGCTGGGTTGGCGGCGGCCACATTGACTTCTTGTTGCTCTCGGCGCTTGCTGCGCCGGTCTTTGGGCTGGCTCGTAAAGACAACGTAAGATGCTTGCTCGTCGGGGAACTCATCCTGCACGGCGTCGACGGCGGGCCGAGCGGCCTTGGGCGGCGGAGCCGGAGGCGGCGGGCCGGCAGGCGGAGTCGGCGTGAGCCCTTCGCCCTTGGAGATTCGGGCGAGCCAGTTACACTTTCGGGTCGTATGGTTGGACGGCTTCACGCCGCTATGGAACTTGCACGGGGCGTCAAGGGTTTGTTCGTAGGAGAAGGCCGACTGCCAAGCCGGCCGGCCGCCCTTGGGCTTCTTGGGCGCGGGCCATGGCCACCTGCCGGCTAGCGGGAGGCGGCGTAGGGCCTTTGCGCTTCTGATCATTCTGGTGTTGGCGTCGGCCAGAATCTCCAGCCGGTGCTTGGGGCGCCGGATTGAGCACTTTCCCGGTCGCATCCACCCGGAGCTCGGTCTTCATCGAGGAGTCGGCGGTGGCGTACTTGTCGGTGATGTTCAGGAGCTCGTCGAGGGTAGTCGGCTCGTCGCAAAGAAGCTTGTGCTTGAGGAGGGTGCCCTCTCGGCACCCGGCAGTGAAGTATTCGATGGCTTGCACCTCATGCACCCCTTCGCAGGAGTTGCGGAGCTCGGCCCAACGCGTGAGGTAGTCGCGAGTGGACTCGGCTGGGCCCTGTATGCACAGGGAGAGCTGTCTGGGCTTGGGAGCCCGCTTGTAGGTGCTGGTGAAGTTGCGAACGAAGGCTTCAGTGAAATCTACCCAGCTGTTGATGCTGAGAGGCTTGAGGCTGTTAAGCCAAGTCCGTGCCGTGCCTTGCAGCATGAGGGGCACGTACTTCATGGCAACACGCCGGTTGCCATTGGCGATGCTGACGGCTGTGGAGTAGTCGGTCAGCCAGTCTTCCGGCTTCACCGAGCCGTTGTACTTGGGCGTGTCTCTTGGGAGCGAGAACCCTTTGGGGAAGGGCTCGTCGCGGATGCGGGGGCCAAAGCAAGGCGGGCCGACATCGTCTTCTTCTTCCAGCACCAGGGATCTGGCCAGGCGGTCGATCCGGTGGCGGGCATCGTTTTCGCCGACTCCTTCACGGCGACCAAGCCGGGCGCTGAGAGTCGGGTGCACCACTGGAGGCGGGGTGGGGTATCTCTCTCCACGAGCTCGAGGCGGAGGCGGGGCGCGCCGCCATTCCATGGCCCGGGGGCGGCCGTCCGCGTCTCGCTCGATGGAGATTTGGGTCCGGCTTCGGCTGGAAGCCGGCTCTTTCTCGCGCCGCGCGCGGGTGTTGCTCGTAGTCGGCGATCGGGAAGTCGCGCCGTGGTCGCGGCGCGGGGGAGGGCTCCCCGTGCAGGCGTCGACTTCGTGCCGCCGAGCGGCCGCGTCAATTAGTTGCTGTATACGCCGCGTGATGTGGGGGAGGTCTTCGGCTTCCAAGCCGTCCAGCTCGTCTACGGCCGCCTGGGCGGCGCGCAGGTTCTCGAGCGGAGTGGCGTAGACCGGGCGATCGACTCCAAGCGTGTCGGCGATAACGGCGCCGCGTTGCCTGACAGCACCAGCCCGGCTTGGGCCAGCCGGAGCCGGCGTGCCGAAGGCAGCGCGGTCAGCTTCGCGCTAGTAGGCCTCGGTGAGGCGTCTTACGGAGGCCAGCCGCCGGCCCTCCGTGAGGAGGGCGAGGCGACGCGCCTCCAGTACTTCGTCGTTGGCGCCAGCCGGAAGGGGGATGGACAAGTCGTGGGCCGCCGCGTGCGGGGCGTCGCGGGCGCCCTTGTCAGTTGGGCCGTCGTGGCCGATAACCATCACCTCAGTGGTGACAGTATCGCGATCGCTGGCCGAAGGGAGCGGGTCGTTGTAGATCGTGACGTTGGTGGGGAAGGTGTCGTAGGATGCTGTGGCGGAGTCGACAGGCATCGGGTCGGTGGAGCCAACCGACTCCAAATCCGCAGCGGGCTCGCTGGAGACGTGGAGCTGGCCGAGGAGGTTGGCGAGGTGGTCGGTGCCCGCATCGGAGGCAAGCTCGTCGGAGATGCGGGCCTTCTCGAAGAGGTCGGCGAGGCTGCTCGCCGCGCAGATGTTGGTGACGCCATGCAGCGCGTCGTGGCAAGCGCCATCGGGCGAGCCAGGCTGGCTACGCTCACGGGGGGAGGAAAAGGGTTCCCGTCCAGAACAGGTCTCCGGACGACGGTGCACCTGGCCCCACGGTGGGCGCCAAATGTCGGGTGGGAGGTGCGACATATGCCAACGGGTGGCTTATCATTGTGGGAGCCAATAAAACATCGCCGGTGCCTGGAAACAGGATAAGACGAAGACATGCACGCCGGTGAATCTTACCCAGCTTCAGGGCTCTCCGAGGAGATAACACCCCTACTGCTGCTCTACGGGGTCTCCGCATGGTTACTAAATGAACAAGTAGCTACACAATGCTCCTCGAGCTGTTTTGGTGGAAGGAGGAAGAAGGGCACAACTAGCTTGCTTCTTCTCCTTGTGTGGTGTCTAAGTCTAGCTTGAGAGTCCAACCCTTTGCATGGGTGCACCGGCGGGTTTATATAGGCCTACCCCCCGGGGGTACAATGGTAATCCAGCCGGGCGCGGGGCCCAGCTGCCTGTGACTGTGCTCGCCGGCTTCTGTGTCGGCTGCTGGGGCCCGCCGACTGGTGGGTCCCGCCGGCTGCCGGCTCCCTGGTCGACAGGCAGGCCCCACTATCCAGGGCCTGGTCGGTGGCTGGTTACTATTGCTCCGCGCGGTTGACGCAGGCTTGGTCGGGGTAAGCGTGGCTACAGTGCCGCCGCCCTGGCGGGCGATTACTGTAGACCCGCCGTATCTTGTCTCCTTAATGGGCGTCTCCCTCGAGGAGGATGGCGAGCCGGCCATGGGGGGCCGGCTCTCCATCAGGCCGACTTGGGAGGAGGTGCGGCCGCCTTCGGTATCTCTCTGCCCGAAGGGGCCCACCGCCTCGGGGGCCACGCTGGTGGCCCGTCGTGGACGGCGTCGGGGCCGCCGTGGCAACAGTGCCGCGCCGGACGGGTCGTGGCCACCCGCACGGCGCACTGTACCAGGCGTGCTCCGGGTTTTGGGGGTGGCAGGCTCTACTGTAGCCACGCCCTGCTTCATCATCGTGGGGTGGACGCGTACACTGCGGGTACGGCTTTGACTACTTTATGGGAGCCGATCTCTTGTAGTCGGCCTTGCTGTAGCCGGTTTCTCGTAGTCGGCCCTCCACAGCTTTCTTCATGAGGGTAAAGGGCGGGCCGCCCCCGAAGCCGGCCTAGGAGGTAGCCGGCAGAGGGGGGACGCGGCCCCAGGTCTTGAGTCTTCTTGAGAGTCGGACAGGCTCGTAATTTTTTCTGATGGGCCAGGGGAAGCCGGCTAGGCTACCCATGGCTATTTACTCCGACATAGTGTGAAGGAGGTGGTTATTTTTGAACGTCCCAAATGAAACCTTAAAGGACAAGTATCTAGGGATGCCTACCGATGTTGGTGCCTCTAAGAATGGGGCTTTCAAATATTTAAAGGACAGATTGTGGAGTAAAGTGAAAGGGTGGATTGAGAAAACTATTTCTTCAGCAGGGAAGGAGGTCCTGGTGATGTCAATTGCACAGGCAGTGTCGGTATATTCCATGTCCTATTTTAAGCTCCCTAGAGGCTTATGTGAGCACCTGAACAAACTAATTCACCAATTTTGGTGGGGAAGCAAGGAGGGGAAGACGAAACCCAACTGGGTATCTTGGCACACAATGACACAACCAAAGTTTATGGGAGGACTTGGATTCCAGGATTTTGAGCTATTTAACTTAGCTCTCTTAGCACGTCAGGCATGGTGCTTGCTGCAGCAGCCGGACTCGCTTTGTGCTCGTATGCTAAAAGCTATATATTTTCCTGACTCCAACATACTCTCTGCTGAGGTTGGGGGACACCCCTCGCAGGTATGGTGGGCAATCTTGGAAGGCCGTGATGTTTTGCTCCAGGGTATAATAAGGAGAGTCGGTGATGGTGCCACCACTCGGATATGGCAAGATAATTGGACCCCTAGAATCGGGACAATGAGGCCGATAGCTTGTCTTTCTGCCAATCCACCGCAGCTAGTAAGGGACTTGATAGATAATATGAATGCTTCTTGGAGGAAGGAAATGGTGGAACAGACTTTCATTGCTGCTGATTCAAATATAATTCTAGGGATCCCTTTGAGCACAAGGAGAATGGCCGATTTTTGGGCCTGGAAACATGAGAAGAATGGCGTTTTTCAGTACGTTCTGCTTATCGCATGCTAGTTGATACAAAGAGAAGAAGAGAATATTGGCTTGAAGGAAGGGCAGGAAGCTCAAACTATGAAGCAGAAGCGAGATCATGGAAATCGTTGTGGTCAGTGAAAGTACCAGGAAAGATTAGGAATTTCCTATGGAGACTGGCAAATCACTCGATCCCAACAGAAGACGTGAGACGACACAGGAAAATGGCGACCACAGATCGGTGCCAGATATGCGGGGCGCAGGATGCCATTCCCTTCTGGAATGCATTATGGCTTGATGTGTGTGGGCTCTCACAGATGATGACATATAGTCTCTTTTACAGGCTACAACAGAAGGGAATGCCAAGAGATGGATTTTTTCATGGATAGAACTTATGCCGCATGCACTTTTAATCAAAACTGTTGTGACGCTGTGGGCGATTTGGTCGGTGCGCCGCAAAGCAATACATGAAGAAATTATTCAAAGTCCTCACGCCACTAACTCCTTTGTTATCAGTTTTATTGTGGAACTCGAATCCATTAATGAAGCAAACAAGCAACAACCTCGTCAAGGGACCGTGGCACCAAGGAGTGCAGAGGCGAGGTATGAATGGAGGGTACCAGACCCTAGCATGGCAAAAATCCACGTTGATGGGGGTCTGGCGAGGGTCAGGAATGGAGGATCTTCATCAGCATTGTGCCGGGACCAGGATGGCACCTACCTGTGCTCTTCGGCGATGGTTTTTAGCGATATTCATGACTCGGCGAGTCTAGAAGTTCTTGCATGCAGAGAAGCTATGGCACTTGCGCAAGATCTCTCTTTAAGAAGAATTGTTATCGCATGTGATTGCAAAACAGTGGTGGGAGAGATTCACAAGGGATCGGCTGGCTCTTACACTGTGATCATTAAGGAGATTGAAGCTCCAACTAGGGATTTTGATAGCTGTGTTTTTATTTTTGAAAGTCGTGTTTTGAATTTTCAGGCTCATAGTTTGGCCAAGTTTTCTTCGTCTTTAGCAGTGGGTCGCCATGTGTGGCTGGGCTTACCCCATGACCCGTTTGTTATTCCTGTAAACTGAACCTCGTCTTAAATAAAGTGATGGTTTACCGCTAAAAAACCCTTTTCTTCTTATGTCCTTTTTTTGGTATTTCTTTTTTATTTGTAACAGTTTTGTTCAGTTTTTTTATTCTTTATTCTGTTTGTCTTTCCTCTCATTTGAGTGAACATTTTTTTCAAAATCTATGCTTTTTTTAAATTCAATGAACTTTTTTTCAATTTTGATGAACTTTTTTTTGAATTCGATGATTTTTTTATTCGATTTTGTGAACTTTTTTGAAAATCAATGAACTTTTTTCAAAAGTTTATGAACTTTTTTTTTGAAATTTATGAACTCTTTTTCAAAATCAATTAACTTTTTTGAAAATCGATGAACTTTTTATAATTTGTGAACTTTTTTTGAATACATGAAATCTATTCTAATTCGTGGTTTTCTAATATCTGTGAATTTGAAATTTTGTTCTTTTTTTAAACGACGTTTTTCTAAAATGTATGTGCAGTAAATAGCGTGCCTACAAAAGTACTTAAAGTTCCCACGTTGTACTCTATCACTTGGTCCTATTAGCTCGAGTGGTTACACTACGTGCAATGTTTATGTCACACGAAAGTACTATATCAAATCATGGATGACTACAGTTCCCAACCCTAGGTGTCGCCACAAAAGGTCTCTTTAGGAGCACCCGCCTTGGCCCCCCTCCTTTCTCTCGTCTAACAGCCTCTTCGGTGGTAAGAGAAGTGAGGCCCCTTCATTTCGTTTTTCTTTTTCTTTCTTTTGTTATTGGTTTAGTGCAATTTCAACCTCCAAGAACAAAGTATAACTGAAAGAAGAAAAGGTTTGTATGATTTTCAATGTAAATTTATTTTTACTCATCGTTGTGCGTCTAATTGTCTTTTAATTGTATTAAATGTTTTCTTTAATTATCAGTTCTAATATATCTTTTGGGTTTCTTATCTTAAAAATCCTACAAATGGTAAGAGGAGGTTAGGGTACATAAAACATCTGAGTTGTTGGTTTTATTAAATAGTAGACCCAAGAAAAAAATTGCGAGGTAAAAGGAATTTATATTACTCAAGAGCAAAGGAGTTCCTCCCTACACAAACTAGGGATATTATCAGGGCCAAAACGGAGCCGAACCACAGTGCGACCCTTCGTTCTCCCAAAGTTCGCTAACGTATGACTTGCATTATTCTGCTCTCGAGAAATATGACTAACACGACACTCCTTTTTACCCATAAGCCTCTTCACCTCAGAGAACACCATGGCATATTGTGACCGGTCTTGGCCTGTAGCATTGACCTAATTGGCTGCAGCTGATCACTTGCTCATGGTTACTCACGTGCAAATAAGGCAACACTCCAACCCAAAAAAGAAAACAGAATCATGTTTTTCCCCAAAATCTCTCGACAAATGAACAAGAGTGAGAAACAAAAAAAATCTATTTTGATACCTATAGAATAACACGTTGCTATTTTTTATGTGTGCTAAGAAACATATTTTTTTGGTTTTTATCATGATCTTTGAAGTTCATGTTCATTTTACTAATTATCATGAATTTTCAAAAATATAGTGGAAAATTGCAAAGTTAGATATTCAAAAGGCTAGATTAATCTTGATTTTTTATTTTAAAAACAACTTAAGCTGAAATCACATCAAGTAAAAAGAGGAAAATTGCAAATTGATAAATTTGTTCCTTCACATGTTCTTTATTTAATGAAGTTCAAAATTGTACATAACCATCAAGCGTGTCCTTTCTAAAATTATTAGTATATTATAGGGATTAATCATTCATGTTTTCTCCAACGTCGCAATATTTAGATATATAAACTGTAACATTTAGTGGCTTTAAGCATAAATTAGGGATACAATAATTCCCTTTACTCGATCACTCCATATATGATAGTATTATTTTTATAGTTTTGTTTTCTAACACTTACAAAATATGGCCTATTACCTCGCATGGGTGGCAATAGGCCATCATGTTCAATCTAGGTCACTGGGTTAAAAATAATGAACATAATAGTTGGGGTCATCTTTAATTTCTGGAAAACTAAAGTACTCTTCTTCAGATTAAATATCGTTTTTCGGACGTTTTCCCTTGCGGGAAAACTTTCAATCTATTCATCATCTATCAAGGCATTATGGAGAACATTAGAAGTAAAAAATCACATCTAGGTCCGTACACCACCTAGCGACGACTACAAGCACTAGAACGAGTCGAAGATGCGCCCCTGAAAGTGCGTTATATCGACTAGAGGGGGTGATAGGCGATCTTTTACAAATTCGTCACTAAGGAAATACTACTTGAGGTATTTGCTAAGTGAGGAAATACAAGCAGCGGATAAAGTACTCAAGTGCATGCATAACAAGGCAGTAGCATAGTCATCATGATGAAATGAAACATACACAGAGCACAACTAGCGTGTAAATAGGATAAGCATGCAAAAAACAAGATGAATGAAGAAATAGGGTTGAGGAAATTGAGAAAGTCTTCAGTCAAAGTCTTGAAATAGTAACGATCAAGTTTAACGACAAGTAAGCAAAGAAATAATGAAAGAGTTGAGGAAATAGAACCTGTAGCTTGGTCAGGACAGTGATTTGGTAGACCAGTTCCAACTGTTGTGACAATTGTACGTCTGGTTGGAGCGGCTTGGTATTTAAACCAAAGGACACATAGTCCCAGGACACACAGTCCTTACCATATTCTCCTTGAGCTAAGGTCACACATACCTCGCCCAATCCCTTGTGGTAAGTTTTGAAGGTGACTTTCAAACCTTCACAAACTCGGTCACTCAGCGATCCACAATTCCTCTTGGATGCTCTAGACCATGACGCTTAACCGTCTGGAAGATGCACAGTCTTCAAAGGTAAAAAGCATCGGCTCCACACAGGAACAATCTCTTCAGTGATGCTCAATCACTTTGGGTTTTAGGTGTTGGGTTTTTGGGTTTTTTCTCAATGATGATTTTCTCTCAAAGTCCTCGGAGGATGGGATGCTCTAAATGACATGTTTCAATCTATCTCCCGGAGCAGCCAACCAGCTAGTGGTTGAGGGGGGCAGCTATTTATAACCAGGTAGCAGCCCGAAATGATAAGACATAAATGCCCCTGATGATATGACCGTTGGATGGATAAGATATTTGGACAGCTGGAGTAAAGCACAACAACGGTCAGAAGTTCGAACCATGAAATTCCTCAGGGCTATCATGTTCCTCACTGTGGGCAATTCGCACTGGCAAATTTCTAACTCCTCAGTTAGAACAAATTTCTCAGAGATGAGAAGAACTTTGTCTCTATCACTGAAGAAATTGACTTAACTGCAATATATTTCCAAAGGCTTCACTCGAAGGATGGGGTATGTGTAGGCTTTGAGATGAGCATCACTTGGAAATTTTTCCTTAGTATTACTTCGACCCACTTTAACAGTACGGTGCTTCCTATGACTCAAAAGAAGGAAATGAAACTACGAAAACAAAAGTCTTCACGCTTCATAGTCCTTGCATCAATATCTTCAAGGTCACACCAATTTCCTCATTTTCAAAGTCTTGAGATGAAGACATTCATTTTTAGGGGTCGACTTTCTTCGGATATATCAAACTCCTCAGAGACTTATAATACATGTGTGCACTCACAAATACATTAGTTCCTTAACCTATAAGTCTTCAATACACCAAAATCACTAAGGGGCACTAGATGCACTTACAATCTCCCCTTTTTGGTGATTGATGACAAATAGATTAAGTTTTCAACGGGGATAAACATATGAAGTGTAAATATTGGTTTTGAGGAATTTGATTGCAAGATATAGAAGAACTCCCCCTGAAGTTGTGCATATTTGAGGAATTTGCTTTGGACTGCAAATGCACATTGTAAAATAAAATCATGGAGATATCCCCCTATATCTTGTAATCCATTCACGCACTGAACATATAGTATGAAGAATTTGAAATGCATGATGGAAAATGGTGTCTGACGAACTTCAACATGTGTACATTAAGGAACCTGAGGAAATAAGCATGCAGAAAGCAGTTCAAAAGTGTCAAACCACCATCGGACTTAAGTTTACAACTCAACCAACAAACACTTCAGAAGAGCGAGAGTTGTAACTTAAACAAAAACAACCCTGATATAAGACCCGCTTGAAGACTAACTTAAATTTCTCCCCCTTTGTCATCAAATGACCAAAAGGGAAGAAAATTAAGGACTAACTGTTGGGGAACACAGTAATTTAAAAAATTTCCTACGCACACGCAAGATCATGGTGATGCATAGCAACGAGAGGGGAGAGTATCATCTACGTACCCTCGTAGACCATAAGTGGAAGCGTTATGACAACGCGGTTGATGTAGTCGTACGTCTTCACGATCGACCGATCCAGTACCGAAGGTACGTCACCTCCGCGATCTGCACACGTTCAGCTCGGTGACGTCCCGCGAACTCACGATCTAGTAGAGCTTCGAGGGAGAGTTTCGTCAGCATGATGGCGTGATGACGGTGATGATGTTGCTACCGGAATAGGGCTTCGCCTAAACACCGCCACGATATTACCGAGGTGGATTATGGTGGAGGGGGGCACCGCACATGGCTAAAAGATCAATGATCAACTTGTGTGTCTATGGGGTGCCCCCTTCCCTCGTATATAAAGGAGTGGAGGAGGGGGAGGGCCGGCCCTCTACTATGGTGCGCCCTGGGGAATCCTACTCCCGGGAGTAGGATTCCTCCCTTTCCAGGTAGTAGGAGTAGGAGAAAAGGAAGGGGAAGAGAGAAGAGAAGGAAGGAGGGGGCGCAACCCCTCCCCCTAGTCCAATTCGGACTAGGTCTTGGGGGGACGCGCGGCTTGCCCTTGGCAGCCCCTCTCTCTCCCCTAAAGCCCAATAAGGCCCATATACTCCCCGACGAATTCCCGTAACTCCCCGGTACTCCGATAAATACCCGAACCACTCAGAACCTTTACGATGTCCGAATATAGCCTTCCAATATATCGATCTTTACCTATCGAACATTTTGAGACTCCTCGTCATGTCCCCGATCTCATCCGGGACTCCGAACAACCTTCGGTACATCAAAACACATAAACTCATAATACCGATCGTCACCAAACGTTAAGCGTGCGGACCCTATGGGTTCGAGAACTATGTAGACATGACCGAGACTCATTTCCGATCAATAACCAACAACGGAACCTGGATGCTCATATTGGCTCCTACATATTCTACGAAGATCTTTATCGGTCAAACCGCATAACAACATACGTTGTTCCCTTTGTCATCGGTATGCTACTTGCCCGAGATTCGATCGTCGGTAACTCAATTCCTAGTTCAATCTTGTTACCGGCAAGTCTCTTTACTCATTCCGTAATGCATCATCCCGCAACTAACTCATTAGTCACATTTCTTGCAAGGCCTATAGTGATGTGAATTACCGAGAGGGCCCAGAGATACCTCTCCGACAATCGGAGTGACAAATCCTAATCTCTATCTATGCCAACTCAAAAAGTACTATCGGAGACACCTGTAGAGCACCTTTATAATCACCCAGTTACGTTGTGACGTTTGGTATCACACAAAGAGTTCCTCTGGTATTCGAGAGTTGCATAATCTCATAGTTAGAGGAACATGTATAAGTCATGAAGAAAGCAATAGCAACAAACTAAACGATCATCGTGCTAAGCTAATGGAATGGGTCAAGTCAATCACATCATTCTCTAATGATGTGATCCCGTTAATCAAATGACAACTCATGTCTATGGCTAGGAAACTTAACCATCTTTGATTCAACGAGCTAGTCAAGTAGAGGCATACTAGTGACACTCTGTTTGTCTATGTATTCACACATATACTAAGTTTCCGGTTAATACAATTCTAGCATGAATAATAAACATTTATCATGATATAAGGAAATAAATAATAACTTTATTATTGCCTCTCGGGCATATTTCCTTCAGTCTCCCACTTGCACTAAAGTCAATAATCTAGTTCACATCTCCATGTGACTAATACCCAAAGGGTTTACTAGAGTCAATAATCCAGCTCACATCTCTATGTGATTAACACCCAAAGAGTGATCATGTTTTGCTTGTGAGAGAAGTTTAGCCTACGGGTCTGCAACATTCACATCCGTATGTATTTCACAAATTTCTATGTCTACAATGCTCTGCATTGAGCTACTCTAGCTAATTGCTCCCACTTTCAAATGTATCCATATCAAGACTTAGAGTCATCTAGATCGATGTAAAAAGCTTGCAACGACGTAACTCTTTACGACGAACTCTTTTATCACGTCCATAACCGAGAAATATTTCCTTAGTCCTCTAAGGATAATTTTGACCGTTGTCCAGTGATCTACTCCTAGATCACTATTGTACTCCCTTGCCAGAATCATGCTAAGGTACACAATAGGACTGGTAAACAGCATAGCATACTTTATAGAACCTATGACTGAGGCATAGGGAATGACTTTTCATTCTCTTTCTATTTTCTGCTGTGGTCGGGTTTTGAGTCTTTACTCAACTTCACACCTTGCAACACAGGCAAGAACTCCTTTGACCGTTCCATTTTGAACTACTTCAAAATCTTGTCAAGGTATGTACTCATCGAAAAAACTTATCAAGTGTCGTGATCTATCTCTATAGACCTTGATGCTCAATGTGTAAGCAGCTTCATCGAGGTCTTTCTTTGAAAAACTCTTTTCAAACACTCCTTTATGCTTTCCAGAAAATTCTACATTAGTTCCGATCAACAATATGTCATTCACATATACTTATCAGAAATGCTATAGTGCTGCCGCTCACTTTCTTGTAAATACAGGCTTCACCGCAAGTCTGTATAAAACCATATAGTTTGATCACTTTATCAAAGCATATATTCCAACTCCGAGATGGTTGCACCAGTCCATAGATGGATCACTTGAGCTTGCACACTTTGTTAGAACCTTTAGGATTGTCAAAACCTTCTTGTTAAATGATATACAACTCTTCTTTAAGAAATCCATTAAGGAATGCAGTTTTGATATCCATTTGCCAGATTTCATAAAATGTGGCAATTGCTAACATGATTCGGACAGACTTAAGCATCGCTACGAGTGAGAAAATCTCATTGTAGTCAACATCTTGAACTTGTCAAAAACCTTTTGTGACAATTAGAGCTTTGTAGAGAGTAACACTACTATCAGTGTCCGTCTTCCTCTTGAAAATCCATTTATTCTTAATGGCTCACCAATCAACGGGCAAGTCAATCGAAGTCCATACTTTGTTCTAATACATCGATCTCATCTTAGATTTCCTGGCTTCAAGCCATTTCACGGAATCTGGGCTCATCATCGCTTCCTCGTAGTCCGTAGGTTCGTCATGGTCAAGTAACATGAACTCCAGAATAGGATTACCATACCACTCCAGTGCGGATCTTACTCTGGTTGACCTACGAGGTTCGTTAGTAACTTGATCAGAAGTTTCATGATCATCATCATTAGCTTCCTCACTAATTGGTGTAGGAATCACTGGAACTGATTTCTGTGATGAACTACTTTCCAATTCAGGAGAAGGTACAATTACCTCATCAAGTTCTACTTTCCTCCCACTCACTTCTTTCGAGAGAAACTCCTTCTCTAGAAAGGATACATTCTTAGCAACAAAATATCTTGCCTTCGGATCTGTGATAGAAGGTGTACCCAACTGTCTCCTTTGGGTATCCTATGAAGACACATTTCTCCGATTTGGGTTTGAGCTTATCGATTTGAAACTTTTTCTCATAAGCATCGCAACCACAAACTTGAAGAAACAACAGCTTAGGTTTCTTGCCAAACCATAGTTCATACGGTGTCGTCTCAACGGATTTAGATGGTGCCCTATTTAACGTGAATGCAGCCGTCTCTAATGCATAACCCCAAAACTATAGTGGTAAATCTGCAAGAGACATCATAGAGCGCACCATATCCAATAAAGTACGATTACGACATTCGGACACACCATTACGCTGTGGTGTTCCAGGTGGCGTGAGTTGTGAAACTATTCCGCATTGTTTCAAATGAAGACCAAACTCGTAACTCAAAATATTCTCTTCCATGATCAGATCATAGAAACTTTATTTTCTTGTTATGATGATTTTCCACTTCACTCTGAAATTATTTGAAATTTTCAAATGTTTCAGATTTATGTTTCATCAAGTAGATATACCCATATCTGCTCAAATCATCTGTGAAGGTCGGAAAATAACGATACCTGCCGCGAGCCTCAACACTCATCTGACTGCATACATTAGTATGTATTATTTCCAACAAGTCTGTTGCTCACTCCATTGTTCCGGAGAATGGAGTCTTAGTTATCTTGCCCATGAGGCATGGTTCGCAAGCATCAACTGATTCATAATCAAGTGATTCCAAAAGCCCATCTGCATGGATTTTCTTCATGCGCTTTACACCAATATGACCTAAACGGTAGTGCCATAAATAAGTTGCACTATCATTATTAAATTTGCATCTTTTGGCTTCATATTATGAATATGTGTATCACTACGATTGAGATCCAATAAACCATTCATCTTGGGTGTATGACCATTAAAGGTTTTATTCATGTAAACAGAACAACAATTATTCTCCGACTTTAAATGAATAACTGTATTGCAATAAACATGATCAAATCATATTCATGCTTAACGCAAACACCAAATAACATTTATTTAGGTTCAACACTAATCTCAAAAGTATAGGGAGTGTGCGATGATGATCATATCAATCTTGGAACCACTTCCAACACACATCATCACTTCACCCTTAACTAGTCTCTGTTCATTCTGCAACTCCCGTTTCGAGTTACTAATATCAGTAACTGAACTAGTATCAAATACCGAGGGGTTGCTATAAACACTAGTAAAGTACACATCAATAAGATGTATATCAAATATACCTTTGTTCACTTTGCCATCCTTCTAATCCGCCAAATACTTGGGGCAATTCTGCTTCCAGTGACCAGTCCCTTTGCAGTAGAAGCACTTAGTCTGAGGCTTAGGTCTAGACTTGGGCTTCTTCACTTGAGCAGCAACTTGCTTGTCGTTCTTCTTGAAGTTCCCCTTCTTCCCTTTGACCTTTTCTTGAAACTAGTGGTCTTGTCAACCATCAACACTTGATGCTTTTCTTGATTTCTACCTTCGTCGATTTCAGCATCACGAAGAGCTTGGGAATCGTTTCCGTTATCCCTTGCATATTATAGTTCATCACAAAGTTCTAGTAACTTGGTGATAGTGACTAGAGAACTCTGTCAATCACTATCTTATCTAGAAGATTAACTCCCACTTGATTCAAGTGATTGTAGTACTCATACATTCTGAGCACATGCTCACTAGCTGAGCTATTCTCCTCCATCTTGTAGACAAAGTACTTGTCAGAGGTCTCATATCTCTCGACTCGGGCATGAGTCTGAAATACCAATTTCATCTCTTGGAACATCTCATATGCTCCATGACAATTCAAAACATTTTTGAAGTCCCGGTTCTAAGCCGTAAAGCATGGTGCACTAAACTATTAAGCAGTCATCATACCGAGCTTTCTCAAATGTTCATAATGTGTGCATCTACTCCTGCAATAGGTCTGTCACCTAGCGGTGCATTAAGGACATAATTCTTCTGTGCAGCAATGAGGATAATCCTTAGATCACGAACCTAGTCCGCATCATTGCTACTAACATTTTTCAACATAGTTTTTCTCTAGGAACATATCAAAAATAAACGCGGAACTTCATCGCGAGCTATTGATCTACAACATAGATATGCAAATACTATCAGGACTAAGTTCATGATAAATTAAAGTTCAATTAATCAAATTACTTAAGAACTCCCACTTAGATAGACATCCCTCTAGTCATCTAAATGATCACGTGATCCAAATCAACTAAACCATGTCCGATCATCACGTGAGATGGAGTAGTTTTCAATGGTGAACATCACTATGTTGATCATATCTACTATATGATTCACGCTCGACCTTTCGGTCTCCAGTGTTCCGAGGCCATATCTGCATATGCTAGGCTCGTCAAGTTTAACCTGAGTATTCCGCGTGTGCAAAACTAGCTTGCACCCGTTGTCGGTGTCAAAACCGGCGGATCTCGGGTAGGGGGTCCCGAACTGTGTGTCTAAGGCGGATGGTAACAGGAGGCAGGGGACACGATGTTTACCCAGGTTCGGGCCCTCTTGATGGAGGTAAAACCCTACGTCCTGCTTGATTGTTGTTGATGATATGATTATTACAAGAGTTGATCTACCACGAGATCAGAGAGGCGAAACCCTAGAAGCTAGCCTATGGTATGATTGTATGTTATCCTACGGAATAAAACCCTCTGGTTTATATAGACACCGGAGGGGGCTAGGGTTACACAAGGTCGGTTACAAAGGAGGAGATATACATATCTGTATTGCCTAGCTTGCCTTCCACGCCAAGTAGAGTCCCATCTGGACATGGGACGAAGTCTTCAATCTTGTATCTTCATAGTCCAACAGTCCGGCCAAAGGATATAGTCCAGCTGTCTGGAGACCCCCTAATCCAGGACTCCCTCAGTAGCCCCTGAACCAGGCTTCAATGACGATGAGTCCGGCACACAGTGTTGTCTTCGGCATTGCAAGGCGGATTCCTCCTCCGAATACACCATAGAAGAGTTTGAATACAAGGATAGTGCCCGACCCTGCAAAATAAGTTTCACATACCACCATAGAGAGAATAATATTTCCACAAATCTAATCTGCTAACACGTTTTGACAGCATGACATCACGCCACGGCCCGGTCATTATTTGAACCATTTTTCTTTAACCAGCCCTGCACATAACGCGAGGCGGTTTCTTGACACGTCTTGTCAAAGCAGAGATCGTGTTCCCCTTATCACGGGATTATCATCAATACAAACGTGGGTAACCCAACCGTACCTATTGGTATGACTCCTAGATCTTAGGTAAGTCTCAAACGGCCATGAGGAGGACGCCTGATATTCACCCTCTTTATAAAGGGGGCAAGGCTTTTTCTTTTTCCCCTCCCGTGCTCAATCGAATCCTTCCCCCGCCTCGAGTTCTAACACCCAAAGCTCAGGTCAGGTGCTTCGGACCTTCAATCATGTCCGGATCTAGCCTTCAAGGCCGGTGGATTCCTTCCTCCGTCACGGAGGAGGACATCAAGAAGTTGAGGGAGGCCATATATCTGACCACCGAAATTTCGCATAGGCTGCCCGCCCGAGTGCAGGTCGTCCCTACTCTCGAACCCAATGAGAGCGTTGTGTTTGTCTCCCACTTCCTTCGAGGACTAGGCCTCGCTCTGGATCCCTTTGTGAGGGGTCTTATGTTCTATTACAGGCTGGATTTTCATGATCTGGCCCCGGATTCCCTTATTCACATCTCATCATTCATTGTCGTATGTGAGGCCTTCCTCCGCATTACCCCTCACTTCGGCCTGTGGCTCAAGACCTTCGATGTGAAGCCGAAGACGGTCGAGGGGTAGTACACAGCGTGTGGAGGTGCTTTAATAAGAAAAATTGATGACGCTCCATGGCCAAAGGGTTCCTTTCCAGAGGTGTCCGGATTGTGGCAGCGGGAGTGGTTTTACATCACAGCTCCCCGAAGTGCCAAATGGGTAGCTTCCCCCACCTTTCGCTCGGGCCGTCACCATAACTGATGTCATGGATCAGCAGGGGGCTGAGCTGGGGTCCAGCCAAGGACATGCCAATACTGCAGAGCCGTATCCGAGATCTCTTCAATGGAGATTTCAGTCTGGTTATGGTAATGCAAGTTATGCTGGTTCGTCGAGTCCAGCCTTGCAAACGCCGACCCCTCCGCATGTGGGAATTCAACTCGGAAGGACCGCTCACTATTCAGCATTTCCTCGGCATGACGCACGAGGAGATGTACAAATCGTTCTTCGTACCCCAAATAGAGTGTCCGGACACCACCGAGGACGTGGGCCTAAGCTGCAATCGCCCTGCTGCCCAAGTAAGTAATCCCATGGCCGAACACACTGTCCTTTTATTTATCATGACATCATTCTGAAGAATCACTCTTTGGCCAGGACTGGATAACAAAGGCGAAGATGATCCGGTGTTCGACCCCCCTTCCTGAGGGCTTGGACAATTCGGTGCTGGAAAAGATGCTCAAGCCAGCACCTTGTCTAGTGCCCTCAAAGGAAGATGAAGGGGGGCATAAAGAGGGCGAAAGCGGGCCTCCTTCGCTACCTATTCCAACCGAGGGAATGAGCGCCTCCGCGAGGGAGGACAACACAAGGGAAGAATCTGACATTCTCTCTCCCCGAGGAAGGAAGAGGACTACCTCTGAAGATCCGAAAACTAAGGATTCCAAACGGGAGAAGAAATCTCCGCCAGAGGGTCCTGCCTCGGAGGGTATTCTTGCCGCACAATGTCCGCGCGGGGATCAGCCCTCTACCGAGCTGTAAGTAATCAAAAAGTACTTACTAGTGAAGATATCCTACCTTACCCCCGAAGACAATAACCGATGCTTATAAATTGTAGTCCGGATCGCAGTCCTTCTCGACAGAGTTCATCTTCGTGGGATCTTCTTCCGGAGATGATGGAGAGTGAAACGCCTCCCCCGGACTCCCCAGCTCAAGAATCGGGCGACCTTGAAGTGTCGTCGCGAAGGGTATCTCCGGATCCACTAAGGCCAGAGGATAACCCTTTGGCTGCCCGGAATCCCCAGTATCCGACTCCTGAGGTGAGTGACGGCAATGGTCCGTACAGTGTGTAGTCGGACGTGCTGAAGGATCTTCTAGGGCAAGCTGTCGTCTCGGAAGCGCATCATACATTAATGCGTACGGTAATTGAAAGGATTTCATCCGCTGAAAGCGGTTTGCATGAAGTTTTTATGAGTCTGCTGAAAGGCTTCGAGGTACGTGAAATAATGTATGCCTTTAACAATACCGCATACGTTAGGTATGCCCATGCAGATAGTAGCCCCTGAGACTCTGGTTGTCGTCGAGAACGGCGGCAAACAGAGGATCATAGTCCCAGGTAATAACCAGACCGCCTTTATGTGCAGGTGGTTGAAGCTCCGGTTGCTAGCCGGACTGATGGGTTTGCCGAACTAAAGCGAGAACTAGATGCGGCAGATGCCGACATCGTGCTTGTCAACAAGCGGCTTGACGAGGCACAGGGTGAATGTTTTTTCTGGTGATCGTCACATTATAAGAGCAGCATGATGCCAGTATATTTAATATGTTGTGACTGCATATGGAGCTGCCACCTTGGAGACCCTCCGGCGGAGCTTGCCCGAGCCAAGGAGCAAGCAAGGAGTAGCAATGCGGCTGCTTTAAAGGCGGCCGAAGAGTTAAGGGCCGAACAGGCTGCGCATTGCGAGAGCAAGGAAGAAATAGCCAAGATGGCTGTAGAGTTAAAAGATGCTGCTGACCGTTACCAGCTTCTTGAAGAAGAAAACCGGGCGAAGGCGGCGGACCTGGAGAAGGCCCGGGTGGCTACCAAGGAAGCCCGCTCCAAAATTAGAGCGACGAGGGAGGAGCTGAATCAAGCTGCGGATATCGTGTCTGGGAAGCCCTTCTTATTGCGGACTAAGTTCAGAGATCCGAAGTATGCTCCTCTGGATCGGCTATGGAGTTATGCGGACGCGTACATGGATTTGGCTGCAAGTGCTGCTGATGCGGTCGAGTACTTCAAGGATCAGAAAGGTCCCGAAGTGGAAAAGCTGTTCTCGTCCTAGTTTCAAGCTCCAGTCCGTCCGCTGCTGTTGAATGAGCAATTGGCCGGGTGGGCCGAGCTCCATAGGTTTTCCGGACTTGCCATGAGGTTCGTTGTGGATCACTTGTGGTCGGGAGGGCCAAGGCCGAATAGCTACTTCAGCTTAGTGCAACAATTCCTTGGTGCTGTGCCACGCATCGATGCTGTGAAGAGATCGGCGTGCATAGAAGGTGCGCGGATGGCCCTTGCCCGTGTCAAGATATACTGGGCGGAGATGGAGGACACCACTGTTGCGGCACAGGGTTCGACCATAGGCCGAGTGGTTGCCGAGCACTACTTTGAAGAAGTCCTTGAAGGCGCTTGTTCGATAGAGGCTCAGTGCTCGAAGAATGTTATTTTCCAGTGACATGTAGTCCCATTGTACAAACAATGTTTTTCTGAATTAATCAAGGCTGTATTTATACTTTTGCCCGAAAGTACTATGATGTCTCCTGTGCGGCCGTTTATGTATATAACCTGAAAGTTTGCAGTCGTCAGCTTCTGCCTCCACGCATATAATACGGGGGTGTTCGCAAAAGATGCATATCCACACTTGATCCAACGTCTTGGTCCATTAAGGAGGTGATAGTGTAGCGAACGAGGCAATCAGACTATATTGCTTTAACACTTTCACTTAGCCATAGGAGTTTGACAGTGGGGCTACTATATAGCCCCTGGTACTTATGCGCTCGTCCGAATACGGGGCGCATATGTACATGACCGGGAAACGACCCTTCGTTAATGCAGAGGAATCCCGAAGATTCCGACCAGTCATCGAGTGGTTGACCAGTCTCTCGCTATATCATGACAGTCAGTTTTCGGCTTTCTCTACTGAGGTGCTCATCCGGATGAACCAAGTCACAATAGTAGTAGTTTTCCCAGTCAAGGTTGTCAGAATCGTGATTCTGAATCGAATCGGAGCTCCGATGGTAGGATCGAAAATCGTAGAATCTTCACTATCAGGATCGTAGAAACGTAGATTCTACAGACTAAAGTCCTAGAATCGGAGGTGTTAGTTTGGATCGTAAAGTCGTAGAATCGTACAATAGAATCGCAATTCTGACAACCTTGCTCCCAGTGCTACCTTAGCCGATATAACGGAACGTAAGGTACCAAAACGTGGGAGCTGGGCAAACCCAACATTTGACCAAAGACATGATTCGGAGCTGATGCATACAGGGCCAAACTCGCGACGCCGAACACTCCCTAAGGTGTTTGGTCTTTACAACATATACCGGGCTAAACAATGCCCTTTATAAGAAACCCCATGTGTCCAGGTATGTGCAAAATCCTGGCGTGGCCACATGCCAATAACGCCGGCATCCATCTCGGTTGTGTGGAGTATCCGGAGGATGTGAGCAACAAGAGACAGTAAAAAAGGTTTACGTAGGGTCTTAATCTAAAAAGAAACCTTTGGGCGGGTCCTTGCTGCATGTCTGCGCCTGTGTCTCCGTTGTGCCATGTCCTGGATGGGTGTAGCACGATTGTCATCTGCAAAAGGAAAGAACTTAGGTGAAAGTTGCCGTGCCAAAAACAAGAATGAATTATCAAAATTCCAGAGAAGCCTAGTTGAGCCGGGATGGCCTGATTACACGCGGGAAGCCCCTGGTATTGTTTTATGAGGGTTCGAAAACCAATCTCATGCATGTATGATGGAACACCGGACTCTTCTAACCGCGTCCGTGGTCTTGACGACCTGCCATTTTTCTGGTTGGTGAGACCGTCTAGTGTGCAGCTGTTAGAGCCGTCGCGTCCTCTTCCGTACGTAAAGAACGGTTGGTATTTCCGCTAACTGTGATGACGCCTCATGGACTGGGCATCTTGAGCTTGAGAAAAGCATAATGTGGTATTGCGTTAAAGTGAGCGAAAGCCTCCCTTC
The DNA here is from genome assembly GCA_034509565.1 of Triticum monococcum. NCBI lineage: Eukaryota > Viridiplantae > Streptophyta > Magnoliopsida > Poales > Poaceae > Triticum > Triticum monococcum. The sequence goes on from CM067844.1 coordinate 118,108,869, forward strand.
CAAGTAGTGCTTGAAAATCACTCCGGAATGGAGCGATGTGAAAAGTTAACGTTTCACTCCGGAAGTTGTCGGGAGAACCGAATACCACCTCTATTAGTAGAGAGCCCGTGCAGTGGGCCTCTTGGCCTGGTATTACTCCCTTGAAGGTAGTATTACTGTGGCTTATTTGTGTCGGGTCTATCCCCATTTTGCAGACTGTGTCCTGATGTATCAGATTTAGATCACTGCCGCCATCCATGAGGACCCTTGTGAAATGGTACCCATTTATTATTGGGTCTAACACCAAGGCCGTCAGTCCTTCACGCCGGATATGTGTATCGTGGTCCCTATGATCGAAAGTGATCGGGCAGACCGACCAGGGGTTGGACCTAGGGGTGACGGGCTCTATGGCGCGTGTGCCTCGGAGTGCGTGATTTCTTCTCCTCTTTGTCACCTGGATCACGTTTACTGTTTTAGCCTCTGGTGTGAACTTTTTCTGTCCTCCGGTGCTTTGCTGGCGAGGTTCATCCTCTTCTTCGCTTGGTGTCTCTTCCCTTCGTGTTCGGCATTTAGCTTACCGGCCTGCTTGAAGACCCAACATTCTCTGTGGGTATGATTTGCAGGTTTGTCTGGGGTGCCGTGCTTCTGACAGAGTTTGTCAAGAATTTTGTTTAGGCCAGATTGTCCTTCTCTGCTGGCTTTGAAAGGCTTTTTCCGCTGACCTGGTCGGGAGCCCCTGAATCCTGCGACCGCCGTGTTATCTGGGCTACCTTCTTTATTTTGACGCTTGTTTTTGTTGCGTCGTGGTTTACCATTGCCATCCCTGACTTCGGATGTGCTTGGGTCGCTGGTGCTGCTACGGGCCAACCAGCTGTCCTCACCCACACAAAAGCGGGTCATGAGGCTTGTTAGGGCTGCCATTGTTCTCGGTTTTTCTTGACCAAGGTGTCTGGCGAGCCATTCGTCTCAGACGCTGTGTTTGAAAGCTACTAAGGCTTCGACGTCCGGACAGTCGACAATTTGGTTCTTCTTGGTGAGGAACCTGTTCCAAAGCTTTTGGGCGGACTCTCCAGACTGTTGGATTATATGACTTAAATCATCTGCATCCGGAGGTCGGACATAAGTCCCTTGAAAATTGGCCCGAAAAGCGCCCTCGAGCTCCTCCCAACTTCCAATTGAGTTTTCGGGGAGGCTTTTCAGCCAGTGCCTAGCTGGCCCTTTAAGCTTGAGGGGCAAGTATTTAATGGCATGGAGATCGTCTCCACGAGCCATATGGATGTGGAGGATGAAGTCCTCTATCCAGACTCCAGGGTCTGTGGTTCCGTCGTACGGCTCTATGTTCACCGGTTTGAATCCCTCTGGGAATTCGTGATCCAGCACCTCATCAGTGAAACATAAGGGGTGTGCGGCGCCCCTGTATTGGGATGCGCCATGGTGTTCGAACGGTTGTAGTATTTGGTGTTGGTTGTGTACCGTAGCGCGCTTCCTAGATCCATAGATAGATCTGGTCGCGCTAGATTTTTGACGCAAGTTCTCACGTAGATCATGTGTTGACTTATGCGTGACTTTGTTAGCCGCTCTATCGCATTCACAGGGTGGTGGATCCCGCCGGTTGGCCGTATCACTTTTCGGCTGTATGGGCTCTAAGGCCACATCATCGAGTTCCGGTAATAGCTTGCGCTTTGGATAGCTATTTGGATGGTAACTTCCACCATACTTTGTTACTTTGTTCCACTTGCTGTTGAGCGTATCTTGTGCGACCTTGAACCTTTGCTTCTGTTTCTTCAGGCTTCTCGCTGTGGCAATAAGCCTTCTGCGGGGGTTCTCTTACTCCAAGTGTGTTTCCGAGATGATGGGTGCATCTTCGTCTGGACTGTTTTCTTCCCTAGACGGGGATTGATGAGGCTTATCTTTGGCGTCATCATGTTCGGACGACGGATCCGTACTATGTTTGCAGTTTGCATCTTGATCGTGTTCTGCCACTGGGGTGGTGCAGTTGTCGTCTCCTCCAGAGTCGCGTGGACTATTATTATCGCTGTTCTTGCTATGGCGGGACTTAGGGCGGCGCCGCTGACGTCGGCGCTTGGGTTGCTTCTTGGAGGCGTCATCCTCCGTTGTCTCATCGCCATTGGCTTCTTTGGGGGTGTCCACCATGTATATGTCATGTGATGAAGTAGCGGTCCAACGCCCTGTGGGCGGTGGTTCTGGTTCGTCTCCTGCATCATCGTCCATACCGTTGATGTCTTCGGAGTCGAAGTTGAGCATGTCGGTTAAGTCGTCGACAGTGGCTACTAAGTGGGTGGCGGTTGGGCAGCGAATTTCTTCATCGTCCGCATCCCATTCTAGCCGGACATAGTTCGGCCAGGGTTCTCCTGACAGGGAGAGAGACCTTAATGAATTTAGCACATCTCCGAAGGTGAGTGCTAAAAGATATCCGTGGAGATGAACTCCATGATCGGTGCCCCGTCGGTTTCGACAGGCACAGATGTAGGCGGCTCGGAGTCCGTGGCCGGGGATAAATCCAATGGTTCGGCGACATGGCTCTCGTACGGGGTGAAGTCAGTATCCGGCTCTATCGCCACTGAGAGTGCGGCCTCCATGGCGGGGTCCATCCCTCCGCTCTTGGATGGCGCGAATTGCTCTGGATTAAAGGCTGGAGTAGCTGCGGATGCGATCTCCCGAACACTGTCCGACGGTAGAGTTACGTCTTGCTCGTTGTGACTGCGCGGCGCGTCCGACATGGGCTCGAATCCGTCGAAGATCAAGTCTCCGCGGATATCGGCTGTGTAGTTCAATTTTCCAAATTTGACCTGGTGGCCAGGGGCGCAGCTCTCAATCTGCTCTAGATGGCCAAGCGAATTGGCCCGCAGTGTAAAGCCACGGAATATGAAGATCTGTCCGGGGAGGAAAGCCTCACCCTGGACCGCATCACTAGCGATGATCGAAGGAGCCATCAAGCCTTATGGTGACGACATAGTGGAACTCTCAATGGAAGCACCAATGTCGGTGTCAAAACCGGCGGATCTCGTGTAGGGGGTCCCAAACTGTGCATCTAAGGCGGATGGTAACAGGAGGCAGGGGACATGATGTTTACCCAGGTTCGGGCCCTCTTGATGGAGGTAAAACCCTACGTCCTGCCATCCATGCCAAGTAGAGTCCCATCCGGACACGGGACGAAGTCTTCAATCATGTATCTTCATAGTCCAACAGTCCGGCCATCCGGAGACCCCCTAATCCAGGACTCCCTCACACGTTGTATGTGAACGTAGATCTTATCACACCCGATCATCAACTGGTCACTCGGCACGACGAACTGTCGCAACGGTGCATACACAGGGAGAACACTTATACCTTGAAATTTAGTGAGAGATCATCTTATAATGCTACCGTCGAACTAAGCAAAATAAGATGCATAAAAGATAAACATCACATGCAAACAAAATATGTGACATGATATGGCTATGATCATCTTGCGCCTTTGATCTCCATCTCCAAAGTACCGTCATGATCTCTATCGTCACCAACATGACACCATGATCTCCATCATCTTGATCTCTATCAATGTGTCGTCACATGGTCGTCTTGTCAAGAATTGCTTTTGCAACTATTGCTATCGCATAGTGATACAGTAAAGCAATTACATGGCACTTGCATCTTATGCAATAAAGAGACAACCACAAGGCTTCTGCCAGTTGCCGATAACTTTAACAAAACATGATCATCTCATACAACAATTTATATCTTATCACGTCTTGACCATATCACATCACAACATGCCCTGCAAAAACAAGTTAGACGTCCTCTACTTTGTTGTTGCAAGTTTTACGTGGTTGCTACGGGCTGAGCAAGAACCGTTCTTACCCACACATTAAAAACCACAATGCGGTATAGTGATTGCTTTCAGATCTTCAGAAAGAACCCTATTCATTGAATCTGATTCAACTAAAGTTGGAGAAACAGACACCCACTAGCCACCTGTGTGCGAAGCACGGAGGTAGAACTAGTCTCGTGTAAGCGTACGTGTAATGTCGGTCTGAGCCGCTTCATCCAACAATACCGCCGAATCAAGAATCAACTAGTGACGGCAAGCAATATGTATATATCCATGCCCACAACTCCTTTGTGTTCTACTGGTGCATATAACATCTACGGATAAACCTGGCTCTGATACCACTGTTGGGGAACGCAGTAATTTCAAAAATTTCCTACGCACACGCAAGATCATGGTGATGGATAGGAACGAGAGGGGAGAGTGTCGTCTACGTACCCCCATAGACTGTAAGCAAAAGTGTTATGACAACGCGGTTGACGTAGTCGTACGTCTTCACAATCGACCGATCCAGTACCGAAGGTATGACACCTCCGTGACCTGCACACGTTCAGCTCGGTGATGTCCCGCGGACTCATGATCCAGTAGAGCTTCAAGGGAGAGTTTCATCAGCACGACGGCGTGATGATGGTGATGATGTTGCTACCGGAGCAGGGCTTCGCCTAGACACCGCTACGATATTACCGAGGTGGATTATGGTGGAGGGGGCACCGCACACGGCTAAAAGATCAATGATCAACTTGTGTGTCTATGGGGTACCCCTTCCCCTGTATATAAAGGAGTGGAGGAGGGGGAGGGCCGGCCCTCTACTATGGTGCGCCCTGGGGAGTCCTACTCCCACCGGGAGTAGGATTCTCCCCCTTTCCAAGTACTAGGAGTAGGAGAAAAGGAAGGGGAAGAGAGAAGAGAAGGAAGGAGGGGGCGCCGCCCCTCCCCCTAGTCCAATTAGGACTAGACCTTGGGGGGGCTTGCGGCCTGCCCTAGGCAGCCCCTCTCTCTCTCCGCTAAAGACCAATAAGGCCCATATACTCCCTGGCGAATTCCCGTAACTCTTCGGTACTCCGATAATTACCTGAACCACTCAGAACCTTTCCGGTGTCCGAATATAGCCTTCCAATATATCGATCTTTACATATCGAACATTTCAAGACTCCTCGTCATGTCCCTGATCCCATCTGGGACTCCGAACAACCTTCGGTACATCAAAACACATAAACTCATAATACCGATCGTCATCGAACGTTAAGCGTGCGGACCCTACGGGTTCGAGAACTATGTAGACATGACCGAGACTCATTTCCGGTCGATAACCAATAGCGGGACCTGGATGCTCATATTGGCTCCTACATATTCTACGAAGATCTTTATCGGTCAAACTGCATAACAACATACGTTGTTCCCTTTGTCATCGGTATGTTACTTGCCCGAGATTCGATCATCGGTATCTCAATACCTAGTTCAATCTCGTTACCGGCAAGTCTCTTTACTCGTTCCATAATGCATCATGCCGCAACTAACTCATTAGTCACATTTCTTGCAAGGCTTATAGTGATGTGCATTACCAAGAGGTCCTAGAGATACCTCTCCGACAATCGGAGTGACAAATCCTAATCTCGATCTATGCCAACTCAACAAGTACCATCGGAGACACCTGTAGAGCACCTTTATAATCACCCAGTTACGTTCTGACGTTTGGTAGCACACAAAGTGTTACTCCAATATTCGGGAGTTGCATAATCTCATAGTTAGAGGAACATGTATAAGTCATGAAGAAAGCAGTAGCAACAAACTAAACGATGACCGTGCTAAGCTAACGAAATGGGTCAACTCAATCACATCATTCTCTAATGATGTGATCCCATTAATCAAATGACAACTCATGTCTATGGCTAGGAAACTTAACCATCTTTGATTCAACGAGCTAGCAAGTGGAGGCATACTAGTGACACTCTGTTTGTCAATGTATTCACACATGTACTAAGTTTCCGGTTAATACATTTCTAGCATGAATAATAAACATTTATCATGATATAAGAAAATAAATAATAACTTTATTATTGCCTCTAGGGCATATTTCCTTCACTAACACCCTTCAAGAACATCAGCTTGAGGTCGGTGGAGGAGCGCCAGCGTTGTAGGGGTCGTTTGTCGATGTAGGTCTTGCTACAATATCGTCGAGATCCTCAGCTTCATCTGTCTCACGCGACGAAGAAAATAAACTTGCGACCAACTAAGGAACTTTGACCTTCTTGAATTTCTTCGAAGGAGGATGAGACCAGTCAAAGTTTTGCTTAAAGTCCATCTGCTTGAGGCTTCGTCACTATAAAGATGTGATAGTATGGCCCATGTGCGATCAAAAATTTCATGCGCATAGTAATGATTCTTCTTCACAGTGTTCTGCATGATAGTCATGTTTTGAAGAACTGGGCCAAATTGACGCTTGACCCACTTGTGATTGCAATCGACTTTCAGGTGAAGACACAGAATAAGCTCGCGATCAGTCATCCCACGTAGGGGTGGAAACGGACCGGATGCGGATCGGATAGTGCTCTTGCCACTTCCATTTCCATATTTTCAAAACGAATCCGAATCCGAATACGGATATTATCGGATACGGATGTGGCTCGGATAATATTCGAATACGGATATGTATCGGATATTTTCTTGATTCGGAACGGATACGAATAATATCAACATATTGGTTAAGTAAATTAGTCGATAGCTATGTGACCTGAAATAATCAACTTGTGACATACAATAAATCAATGATAAATAGGTTTATGAATAAATACTATTGTAATGCATAATAATTTATAAGTTTAATCATATAAAGAGTAAAATTTGACTACTTATTTGGCTATTATGTTGGATAATTGGAATATTGGGTCCAGAATTTTAAAAATTACCTATCATAATCTTATTCGGATACGGGTATATCAACTTCCATATCCATATTTGTCTCAAAATCTCCTACCATATTTTATTTTTTGTTTGTTTAATAAATTCGGATACGGATAATTTCCATTTCCATTTTGGTTCGGATGCGGATGTTTCGGATACGAATAGGCATTTTCTCGAATACGAATATCGGATATTTCGGATTATCCGCTACCAATTTCCACCCCTAATCCCACGTGACGTAATGGCTTGAGGATTTAGCTTTGTGGCTTTTGCAGCAATGTCCTGTGTTGCAGAGTCATCATTGGTGGAGTGATACGTCTCCAACGTATCTATAATTTTTTATTGTTCCATGTGATTATATTATCTATCTTGGATGTTTTATATGCATTTATATGCTATTTTATATGATTTTTGGGACTAACCTATTAACCTAGAGCCCAGTGCTAGTTTGTGTTTTTCCTTGTTTTTGATTCGCAGAAAAGGAATATCAAACGGAGTCCAATTGACCTGAAAATTTATGGAGATTATTTTTGGACCAATAGAAGCCCCCGAAGCAAAAGAGTTGGGCCATAAGAGTCCCGAGTCATCCACAAGGGTGGAGGGCGCTCCCACCCCCTAGGGCGCGCCCTCCGACCTTGTGGTTGACTCGTGGACCCCCCTGACTTGTTCTCGACACCAACACCTCTTATATATCCCCAAACCTCCAGAACAGAACCTAGATCGGGAGTTCCACCGCCCCAAGCCTCTGTAGCCACCAAGAACCAATCGGGACCATGTTCCGGCACCCTGCCGGAGGGGGAAATCATCACCGATGGCCATCTTCATCATCCCGGCGCCCTCCATGACAAGGAGGGAGTATTTCACCCTCGGGGCTGAGGGTATGTACCAGTAGCTATGTGTTTGATCTCTCTCTCTCTCTCATGTTCTTGATATGGCACAATCTTGATGTACCGCGAGCTTTGCTATTATAGTTGGATCTTATGATATTTCTCCCCCTCTACCTTCTTGTAATGGATTGAGTTTTCCCTTTGAAGTTATCTTATCGAATTGAGTCTTTAAGGATTTGAGAACACTTGATGTATGCCTTGCATGTGCTTATCTGTAGTGACAATGGGATATTCATGTGATCTACTTGATGTATGTTTTGGTGATCAACTTGTAGGTTATGTGACCTTGTGAACTTATGCATAGGGGTTGGCACACGTTTTCGTCTTGACTCTCCGGTAGAAACTTTGGGGCACTCTTTGAAGTTCTTTGTGTTGGTTTGAATAGATGAATCTAAGATTGTGTGATGCATATCGTATAATCAAACCCGTGGATACTTGTGGTGACATTGGAGTATCTAGGTAACATTACGGTTTTGGTTGATGTGTGTCGTAAGGTGTTATTTTAGTTTGAACTCTAGGGCTATTTGTGACACTTATAGGAATAGCCCAATAGATCGATCAGAAAAAATAACTTTGAGGTGGTTTCGTACCCTACAATAATCTCTTTGTTTGTTCTCCGCTATTGGTGACTTTGGAGTGAATCTTTGTTGCATGTTGAGGCATTTTTATATGATCTAATTATGTTATCATTGTTGAGAGAACTTGCACTAGTGAAAGTATGAACCCTAGGCCTTGTTTCCAAGCATTGCGATACCGTTTTTGCTCACTTATACCACTTGTTACCTTGCTGTTTTTATATTTTTAGATTACAAAAACCTATATCTACCATCCATATTGCACTTGTATCACCATCTCTTCGCCGAACTAGTGCACCTATACAATTTACCATTGTATTGGGTGTGTTGGGGACATAAGAGACTCTTTGTTATTTGGTTGCAGGGTTGTTTGAGAGAGATCATCTTCATCCTACACCTCCCACGGATTGATAAACCTTAGGTCATCCACTTGAGGGAAAATTGCTACTATCCTACAAACCTCTACACTTGGAGGCCCAACAACGTCTACAAGAAGAAGGTTGCATAGTAGACACCAAGCTCTTTTCTGGCGCCATTGCCGGGGAGGTTAGTGCCTGAAGGTATATCTTTAGATCTTGCAATCGAATCTTTTATTTTCTTGTTTTATCACTAGTTTTGTCTATAAAAGAAAACTACAAAAAAATGGAATTGAGGTTGCCTCATACGCTTCATATTTTTAATGTCTTTCATGAAAATAAGGATTCTGATAATTGTGCCAAAGTGTTAGAAGGAGAATGCATTAAAATGTTTGGCACTAAATCTTTGATTGATGAGCATGATTGCGTTGTTAGTTTGAATTCTTTGAATATCCATGATGCTAATGATATGCAACGCTACAAGCTTGGGGATGCTATGTTTGATGAAAATGGTATTTTTTGCCCCCCAAGTTTTGATGATCAAATTTATTATGATGAAAGCATGCCTCCTATTTATGATTATTATTGTGATGACATGTATGCTATAAAGAATAATAATAACCATGAAGCACGTCATCATGATTTTAATTTTCAATTGGATTATGCCTCACATGATAGCTATTATATTGAGTTTGCTCCCACTACTATGAATGAGAAGAATTTTGCTTATGTGGAGAGTAGTAAAATTTCTATGCTTGTAGATCACGAAAATAATGCTTTATGTGTCGGGGAATGTAGTAATTTCAAAAATTTCCTACGCACACGCAAGATCATGGTGATGCATAGCAACAAGAGGGGAGAGTGTTGTCTACGTACCCTCGTAGACCGAAAGCGGAAGCGTTATAACAATGCGGTTGATGTAGTCGTACGTCTTCACGATCCGACCGATCAAGTACCGAACGCACGACTCCTCCAAGTTCTGCACACGTTCAACTTGATGACGTCCCTCGAACTCCGATCCAGCCGAGCTTTGAGGGAGAGTTCCGTCAGCACGACGGCGTGGTGATGATGATGATGTTCTACCGACGCAGGGCTTCGCCTAAGCACCGCTACGACATGACCGAGGTGGATTATGGTGGAGGGGGGCACCGCACACGGCTAAGAGATCCAAAGGATCAATTGTTGTGTCTATGGGGTGCCCCTGCCCCCGTATATAAAGGAGCAAGGGAGGGAGGCGGCCGGCCTAGGAGGAGGGCGCGCCAAGGGGGGAGTCCTACTCCCACCGGGAGTAGGACTCCTTCCCTTGTTGGAGTAGGAGAGAAGGAAAAAGGGGGAGAGGAACAAGGAAAAGTGGGCTGCACCCGTTGTCCAATTCGGACCAGAGGGGGGGGCGCCTCCTTCCTTTTGGCCTCTCTCCTCTATTCCTGTATGGCCCAATAAGGCCCATATACTCCCCGGCGAATTCCCGTAACTCTCCGGTACTCCGAAAAATACCCGAATCACTCGGAACCTTTCCGATATCCGAATATAGTCGTCCAATATATCGATCTTTATGTCTCGACCATTTCAAGACTCCTCGTCATGTCCCCAATCTCATCCGGGACTCCGAACTCCTTCTGTACATCAAAACTCATAATATAACTGTCATTGAAACCTTAAGCGTGCGGACCCTACAGGTTTGAGAACAATGTAGACATGACCGAGACACGTCTCCGGTCAATAACCAATAGCGGAACCTGGATGCTCATATTGGCTCCCACATATTCTATGAAGATCTTTATCGGTCAGACCGCATAACAACATACGTTGTTCCCTTTGTCATCGGTATGTTACTTGCCCGAGATTTGATCGTCGGTATCTCAATACCTAGTTCAATCTCGTTACCGGCAAGTCTCTTTACTCGTTCCGTAATACATCATCCTGCAACTAACTCATGAGTTGCAATGCTTGCAAGGCTTAAGTGATGTGCATTACCAAGAGGGCCCAGAGATACCTCTCCGACAGTCGGAGTGACAAATCCTAATCTCGAAATACGCCAACCCAACAAGTACCTTCGGAGACACCTGTAGAGCACCTTTATAATCACCCAGTTACGTTGTGACGTTTGGTAGCACACAAAGTGTTCCTCCGGTAAACGGGAGTTGCATAATCTCATAGTCATAGGAACATGTATAAGTTATGAAGAAAGCAATAGCAACAAACTAAACGATCAAGTGCTATGCTAATGGAATGGGTCAAGTCAATCACATCATTCTCCTAATGATGTGATCCCGTTAATCAAATGACAACTCATGTCTATGGTTAGGAAACATAACCATCTTTGATCAACGAGCTAGTCAAGTAGAGGCATACTAGCGACGCTCTGTATGTCTATGTATTCACACATGTATTATGTTTCCGGTTAATAAAATTCTAGCATGAATAATAAACATTTACCATGATATAAGGAAATAAATAATAACTTTATCATTGCCTCTAGGGCAAATTTCCTTCAGTCTCCCACTTGCACTAGAGTCAATAATCTAGTTCACATCACCATGTGATTTAATACCAATAGTTCACATCACCATGTGATTAACACCCATAGTTCACATCGAAATGTGACCAACACCCAAAGGGTTTACTAGAGTCAATAATCTAGTTCACATCGCTATGTGATTAACACCCAAAGAGTACTAAGGTGTGATCATGCTTTGCTTGTGAGAGAAGTTTAGTCAACGGGTCTGCCATATTCAGATCCGTATGTATTTTGCAAATTTCTATGTCAACAATGCTCTGCACGGAGCTACTCTAGCTAATTGCTCCCACTTTCAATATGTATCCAGATTGAGACTTAGAGTCATCTGGATTAGTGTCAAAACATGCATCGATGTAACCCTTTACAACGAACCTTTTGTCACCTCCATAATCGAGAAACATATCCTTATTCCACTAAGGATAATTTTGACCAATGTCCAGTGATCTACTCCTAGATCACTATTGTACTCCCTTGCCAAACTCAGGGCAGGGTATACAATAGGTCTGGTACATAGCATGGCATACTTTATAGAACCTATGGCTGAGGCATAGGTAATGACTTTCATTCTCTCTCTATCTTCTGGCGTGGTCGGGCTTTGAGTCTTACTCAATTTCACACCTTGTAACACAGGCAAGAACTCTTTCTTTGACTGTTCCATTTTGAACTACTTCAAAAACTTGTCAAGGTATGTACTCATTGAAAACTTATCAAGCGTCTTGATCTATCTCTATAGATCTTGATGCTCAATATGTAAGCAGCTTCACCGAGGTCTTTCTTTGAAAAAATCCTTTCAAACACTCCTTTATGCTTTGCAGAATAATTCTACATTATTTCCGATCAACAATATGTCATACACATATACTTATCAGAAATGTTGTAGTGCTCCCACTCACTTTCTTGTAAATACAGGCTTCACTGCAAGTCTGCATAAAACTATATGCTTTGATCAACTTATCAAAGCGTATATTCCAACTCCGAGATGCTTGCACCAGTCCATAGGTGGATCGCTAGAGCTTGCATATTTTGTTAGTACCTTTAGGATTGACAAAACCTTCTAGTTGCATCATATACAACTCTTCTTTAATAAATCCATTGAAGAATGCAGTTTCGTTTATCCATTTGCCAGATTTCATAAAATGTGTCAATTGCTAACATGATTCGGACAGGCTTAAGCATAGATACGAGTGAGAAACTCTCATCGTAGTCAACACCTTGAACTTGTCGAAAACCTTTTTGCAACAATTCTAGCTTTGTAGATAGTAACACTACTATCAGCGTCCGTCTTCCTCTTGAAGATCCGTTTAATCTCAATGGCTTGCCGATCAATGGCAAGTCAATCAAAGTCCATACTTTGTTCTCATACATGGATCTCACCTCAAATTTCATGGCCTCAAGCCATTTTACGGAATCTGGGCTCATCATCGCTTCCTCATAGTTCGTAGGCTCGTCATGGTCAAGTAACATGACCTCCAAAATAGTATTACCGTACCACACTGGTGTGGATCTCACTCTGGTTTACATACGAGGTTCGATAGTAACTTGATCTGAAGTTACATGATCATCATCATTAGCTTCCTCACTAATTGGTGTAGTAGTCACAGGAACAGATTTCTGTGATGAACTACTTTCCAATAAGGGAGCAGGTATAGTTACCTCATCAAGTTCTACTTTCCTCCCACTCACTTCTTTCGAGAGAAACTCCTTCTCTAGAAAGGATCCATTCTCAGCAACGAATATCTTGCCTTCGGATTTGTGATAGAAGGTGTACCCAACATTTTCTTTTGGGTATCCTATGAAGACGCACTTCTCCGATTTGGATTTGAGCTTATCAGGTTGAAACTTTTTCACATAAGCATTGCAACCTCAAACTTTAAGAAACGACAGCTTAGGTTTCTTGCCAAACCATAGTTCATACGTTGTCGTCTCAACGGATTTAGATGGTGCCCTATTTAACGTGAACGTAGCTGTCTCTAATGCATAAACTCAAAACTATAGTGGTAATTGGTAAGATACATCATAGATCACACCATATCTAATAAAGCACGGTTACGACATTCAGACACACCATTACACTGTTGTAACACCCTCGATGCGACTATATCTCCCACGTGTCGAGGCACGACTTAGAGGCATAATCGCATTGAAGGCAATGTCGCAAGTGAGGTAATCTTCACACAACCCATGTAATATAATAAGGAAAAGAGATACATAGTTGGCTTACACTCGCCACTTCACACAATTACATGAATAAAGCATTACATCAACCAATTACACTCAGGGCCCGACTACGGAGCCAGAATAAAAGAAGAACCCCCAAATGCGACAAAGGTCCCCGATCGACCCCAACTGGGCTCCACTACTGATCAACTAGAACAAAACAACACAAAAGACAAGATCTTCATCGAGCTCCTCCTGAGCTTGGTTGCGTCATCTGCACGGTCTCATCGGCACCTGCAAACTGGTTTTGGAAGTATCTGTGAGCCACGGGGACTCAGCAATCTCGCACCCTCGCGATCAAGACTATTTAAGCTTATGGGTAAGGTAAAGGTATGAGGTGGAGCTGCAGAAAGCGACTAGCATATATGGTGGCTAACCTATTCGCAAACGAGAGCGAGAAGAGAAGGCAAAGCACGGTCCATAAAATATGATCAAGAAGTGATCCTGGACTACCTACGTCAAACATAACTCCAACAACCGTGTTCGCTTCCCGGACTCCGCCGGAAAGAGACCATCACGGTTACACACGCGGTTGATTCATTTTAATTAAGGTCAAGTTTAGGTTTTCTACAACCGGACGTTAACAAATTCCCATCTGCCCATAACCGCGGGCACGGCTTTCGAAAAATCAATCCCTGCAGGGTGTCCCAACTTAGCCCATGACAAGCTCTCACGGTCAACGAAGGAATAGACCTCCACCCGAGACGTTCCGATCAGACTCGGTACCTCGGTACAACAAGACATTTCGACAGGGTAAAACTAAACCAGCAACACCGCCCGATGCGCCGACATCCTGATGGGAGCTGCACATATCTCGTTCTCAGGGCAACACCGGATGAGACATCCTACGAGTAAAACCAGCCCTCAAGTTTCCCCGAGGTGGCCCCGCAGTCTACTCAGTTCGGACCAACACTTAGACAAGCATTGGCCCGGGGGGGTTAAAATAAAGATGACCCTCGGGATGCGCGACTCCCAAGGGAAAAGGCTAGGTGGCAAATGGTAAAACCAACGTTGGGCATTGCTGGCAAAGCTTTACTTAAGGCGAACTGTCAAGGGGTTCCCATTATAGCCCAACCGCGTAAGGGACGCAAAATCCGGGAACATAACACCGATATGACGGAAAATAGGGCGGCAAGAGTGGAACAAAACACCAGGCATAAGGCCGAGCCTTCCACCCTTTACCAAGTATATAGATGCATTAATTAAATAAGATATATGGTGATATCCCAACAAGTAAATACATGTTCCAACAAGGAACGATCTCCATGTTCCAACAAGGAACAAACTTCAGTCTTCACCTGCAACTACCAACGCTATAAGAGGGGCTGAGCAAAGCGGTAACATAGCCAATCAACGGTTTGCTAGGACAATGGTGGGTTAGAGGCTGAACATGGCAATTTGGGAGGCTGACAAGCAAGTGGTAGGCATCGTAGCAATGGCATAGCAAAAGAGCGAGCAAAACTAGCATAGCAAAGATAGTAGTGATTTCAAGGGTATGATCATCTTGCCTGAAATCCCGCAAGGAAGAAGAACGAGTCCATGAAGAAGACAAATGGACGTAGAAGAACGGGTCCTCACAAACTCGACGTTACCAGAATCAACCCGAAGAAGCAATCACCGGAAAAGAAGCACACAACATAGTAAACAACCAACACATGAACATGGCATGATGCACAATCAAGTATGATGCATGTCCGGTTTAAAGAGGTATGGCATGGCAAAGTGCACAAGCAATCCTACAAATTAAGTGGAGCTCAATATGCATCGGGATGCATATTGACAAAACACCACGTCAATTATTTAGTTCTCTCTCGTTAGGTACTCAACAATGTTAAATGTTGTTAAGCATGGCAAGAGGGTGAAGCAAAAGAAAACTACCTATCTAGTCAAGGTTAAATGAGGCCGGAAGCAACGAACAACAATTCCGGAAAACCCTCATGTGCAAAATATTAGGTTTGGTCCTGATCTGTCCTAAACACAATTTTAGCATTGTTTAACATGCAAAATGAGGCCACCACGTTAAACTAGGCAAAATTCTACCATGTTTACATATAAAGTTTATTAAAATCGGAGCTACGGTTATTTAGTTATGAATTAAATCATTTTAGCATGGCATAGGGGCAAATATATGCAAACGGCATTTTAAATATGTTAAACATAGGTGAAAGTTGGATATTATTAATCTTCGCAAAATTCTGAGCAAGTTTCATATTAAGTGTGTTTAGAACCGATGCACGGTTAATTAGTTATTAAATGCATGATGCTCGGGGACTTTTCTGCAAAACTGACGTCTCAGGAAAAAATTAGACAAATCGCAGGTCTGGAAAAAAACGGCTATGGGCCGAAACTGCATGGCCCAACAGAACAGGAAAAAAAAGAGGAGGCGCTGGTCGTGGCCTCACCATGGGCCTGGCCCAGCTGGAGGAGAGGGAGGCAGGCCGCGGTGTTGGCTGCGGATCTGGGCCGGAGAGGCCTGGAAGCAACTGGGCCTAAGGCGGAGGAGGCTGGGCCGCGGCGCTGGCTGCGGATCTGGGCCGGACTCGAGCGCTGGATGTGCTGGGAAGCTGGGCCGAACGCGGAGGCCACGGTGGGGCCCAAGAGCGGGGACGCGGTCAATGAAGACGGATCGGGGCTCCTCCCGATCCTCTCCGGCGGCGGCGCGCTGGGAACTCCGGCGACGGGGACGGCAGGGACCGAGGCGGCGGCACCGGATCTGGAGGTGGGCGGCACCGGGGCTCCTCCCTGGGGACGAATCGAGGCAGCTGCGCTCCGGGACGGCGGCGGGAAGCGAAGGGCGACGGGGCGGCATCCGGCGAGCTCAACGGTGGTCGGGGCCGGGCACGAGGCGGCGAGCGGCGTCGGCGGGCAAGATGGCACGGGGAGGCGGCGATGCGGGCTCTGGATCGGGGCTCCTCCCGATCTGGAGCTCGGGGAGCAGGGCGGCGCGGTGCGGGCCTCAGCGCCAGATCGGGGCCCGAGCGGCCTGGAGCGGACCTGGCGGCGCAGGGCGATGGGAGGAGGCGGTGGGGCGACGTGGCAGCGCCCGGTTGGGCAGGGCGACGCCTCAGGTGGCGGCTGGCCCCTTGGCAATGCCCCAAGTGGCGACGGGGAGGTGGCTGCGCGCGGAAATCAAGGAGAAGGAGGTGGGAGGCGGCTGGGAAAAGATTGGGCACTAAAATTTAGGAGGAGGGGTAGGTAGCTGCCCAAAACGGAAGGGGGAAGGTTTAAATAGGGCAGGTTTTAGGGTTAGGGGGGTTTCGCTCCGTTTCTGGACCCTCCGATCGCAAACGAACGGCCCCGGGCGAAGGGGGAAAACTAGATGGGGTTTGTGGGCTGTGTAGGAGGGTTAGGCTGGGAGGAGAGAGAAGAGATGCAGCCCGGCACAGTTTCCGGAGACCGAAACGTCCGACGTTAGACCGGCTACTATTGCCGCTATATTTATCCGTTGGGGCATCAAACGAACTCCGATTGCGATGAAACTTGACAGGCGGTCTGTCTACACTATAATAAGAACATTTTCCGGCCACTTACAAAATAATATTTCGGACACGCCGCGGGCGCAGTGCAAGTGTGGTTGGGCTCAGAACGGATAACGGAGAGAACTCGGAGAACCCGGACGAATGCAAGCTTTGAAAAACATGATGATGCAATGCACATGATGACATGACAAGATGCAACACGCAAGCAAATGACATGGCAACGATGGCGAATAACTGGACAACACGTGGCACATCGGTCTCGGGGCGTTACAACTGTGGTCTTCTAGGTGGCGTGAGTAGTGAAACTATTTCACATTGTTTTAACTGAAGGCCAAACTCGTAACTCAAATATTTTACTTCTGCGATCATATCGTAAAAACTTTTATTTTGTTACGATGATTCTCCACTTCACTCTGAAATTCTTTGAACTTTTCAAATGTTTTAGACTTGTGTTTCATCAAGTAAATATACCCATATATGCTCAAATCATCTGTGAAGGCCAGAAAATAACGATACCCGCCGCGAGCCTCAACACTCATTGGACTGCATACATCAGTATGTATTATTTCCAATCAAGTTTTTTGCTCGCTCCATTGTTCCGGAGAATGGAGTCTTAGTCATCTTGCCCATGAGGCATGGTTCGCAAGCATCAACTGATTCATAATCAAGTGATTCCAAAAGCCCATCAACATGGATTTTCTTCATGCGCTTTACACCAATATGACCTAAACGGCAGTGCCACAAATAAGTTGCACTATCATTATTAACTTTGCATCTTTTGGCTTCAATATTATGAAAATGTGTATCACCACGATCGAGATCCAACAAACCATTTTCATCGGGTGTATGACCATAGAAGGTTTTATTCATGTAAATAGAACAACAATTATTCTCTAATTTACATGAATAACCGTATTGCAATAACCATGATCCAATCATATTTATGCTCAACTCAAACACCAAATAACATTTATTTAGGTTCAACTCTAATACTGAAAGTATAGGGAGTGTGCGATGATGATCATATCAATCTTGGAACCACTTCCAACACACATCGTCACTTCACCCTTAACTAGTCTCTGTTTATTTTTCAACTCCCATTTCGAGTTACTACTCTTAGCAACTGAACCAGTATCAAATA
This sequence comes from Triticum monococcum, assembly GCA_034509565.1. Taxonomy (NCBI): domain Eukaryota; kingdom Viridiplantae; phylum Streptophyta; class Magnoliopsida; order Poales; family Poaceae; genus Triticum; species Triticum monococcum. The sequence goes on from CM067844.1 coordinate 118,126,751, forward strand.
CCAAGGGGTTGCTATAAACACTAGTAAAGTACACATCAATAACATGTATATCAAATATAGCTTTGTTCACTTTGCCATCCTTCTTATCCACCAAATACTTGTGGTAGTTCCGCTTCTAGTGACCAGTTCCTTTGCAGTAGAAGCACTTAGTCTCAAGCTTAGGTCCAAACTTAGGTTTCTTCACTTGAGCAGCAACTTGTTTGTCGTTCTTCTTGAAGTTCCCCTTCTTCCCTTTACCCTTTCTCTTGAAACTAGTGGTCTTATCAACCATCAACACTTGATGTTTTTCTTGATTTCTACCTTCGCCAATTTTTGCATCACGAAGAGCTTGGGAATCGTTTCGTTATCCCTTGCATATTATAGTTCGTCACGAAGTTCTACTAACTTGGTGATGGTGACTAGAGAATTCTGTCAATCACTATTTTATCTGGAAGATTAACTCCCACTTGATTCAAGTGATTGTAGTACCCAGACAATCTGAGCACATGCTCATTGCTTGAGCTATTCTCCTCCATCTTTTAGCTATAGAACTTGTTGGAGACTTCATATCTCGCAACTCGGGTTTTTACTTGAAATATTAACTTCAACTCCTGGAACATCTCATATGGTCCATGACGTTCAAAACGTCTTTGAAGTCCCGATTCTAAGCTGTTAAGCATGGTGCACTAAACTATCAAGTAGTCATCATATTGAGCTAGCCAAACGTTCATAACGTCTGTATCTGCTCCTGCAATAGGTCTGTCACCTAACGGTGCATTAAGGACATAATTCTTCTGTGTATTAATGAGGATAAACCTCAGATCACGGATCCAATCCGCATCATTGCTACTAACATCTTTCAACTTAGTTTTCTCTAGGAACATATAAAATTAAACGGGGAGCAACATCACGAGCTATTGATCTATAACATAGATATGCTAATACTACCAGGACTAAGTTCATGATAAATTAAAGTTCAATTAATCATATTACTTAAGAACTCCCACTTAGATAGACATCCTTCTAATCATCTAAGTGATCACGTGATCCAAATCAACTAAACCATAACCGATCATCACGTGAAATGGAGTAGCTTTCAATGGTGAACATCATTATGTTGATCATATCTACTATATGATTCACGCTCGACCTTTCGGTCTCAGTGTTCCGAGGCCATATCTACATATGCTAGGCTCGTCAAGTTTAACCTGAGTATTCTTCGTGTGCAAAACTGGCTTGCACCCGTTGTAGATGGACGTAGAGCTTATCACACCCGATCATCACGTGGTGTCTGGGCACGATGAACTTTGGCAACAGTGCATACTCAGGGAGAAGTTATACCTTGAAATTTTAGTAAGGGATCATCTTATAAAGCTACCGTCGAACTAAGCAAAATAAGATGCATAAAAGATAAACATCATATGCAATCATAATATGTGACATGATATGGCCATGATCATCTTGCGCCTTTGATCTCCATCTTCAAAGTACTGTCATGATCTCCATCGTCACCGGCATGACACCATGATCTCCATCATCTTGATCTATATCAATGTGTCGTCACATGGTCGTCTCGCCAACTATTGCTCTTGCAACTATTGCTATCGCATAGCGATAAAGTAAAACAATTATTTGGCGCTTGCATCTTATGCAATAAAGAGACAACCATAAGGCTTCTGCCAATTGTCGATAACTTCAACAAAACATGATCATCTTATACAACAACTTATATCTCATCACGTCTTGACCATATCACATCACAACATGCCCTGCAAAAACAAGTTAGACGTCCTCTACTTTGTTGCTGCAAGTTTTATGTGGCTGCTACGGGCTGAGCAAGAACCATTCTTACCTACGCATCAAAACCACAACGATAGTTTGTCAAGTTGGTGCTATTTTAACCATCGCAAGGACCGGGCGTAGCCACACTCGGTTCAACTAAAGTTGGAGAAACTGACACCCGCTAGTCACATGTGTGCATAGCACGACAGTAAAACCAGTCTCGCGTAAGCGTACGCGTAATGTCGGTCCGGGCCGCTCATCCAACAATACCACTGAACCAAAGTATGACATGCTGGTAAGCAATATGACTTATATCGCCCACAACTCACTTGTGTTCTACTCGTGCATATGACATCTACGCATAAAACCTGGCTCGGATGCCACTGTTGGGGAACGTAGTAATTTCAAAAATTTCCTACGCACACGCAAGATCATGGTGATGCATAGCAACAAGAGGGAGAGTGTTGTCTACGTACCCTCGTAGACCGGAAGCGGAAGCGTTATAACAACGCGGTTGATGAAGTCGTATGTCTTCATGACCCGACCGATCAAGTACCGAACGCACGACACCTCCGAGTTCTGCACACATTCAACTCGATGACGTCCCTCGAACTCTGATCCAGCCAAGCTTTGAGGGAGAGTTTCGTCAGCACGACGGCGTGGTGATGATGATGATGTTCTACCGACGCAGGGCTTCGCCTAAGCACCGCTACGATATGACCGAGGTGGATTATGATGGAGGGGGGCACCGCACACGGCTAAGAGATCCAAAGGATCAATTGTTTTGTCTATGGGGTGCCCCCCTGCCCCCGTATATAAAGGAGCAAGGGAGGGAGGCGGCCGGCCTAGGAGGAGGGTGTGCCAAGGTGGGAGTCCTACTCCCATCGGGAGTAGGACTCCTCCTTCCCTTGTTGGAGTAGGAGAGAAGGAAAGAGGGGGAGAGGAACAAGGAAAAGTGGGCTGCACCCCTTGTCCAATTCGGACCAGAGGGGGGCGCCTCCTTCCTTTTGGCCTCTCTCCTCTATTCCTGTATGGTCCAATAAGGCCCATATACTCCCCGGCGAATTCCCGTAACTCTCCGGTACTCCGAAAAATACCCGAATCACTCGGAACCTTTCCAATATCCGAATATAGTCGTCCAATATATCGATCTTTACATATCGACCATTTCGAGACTCCTCGTCATGTCCCCGATCTCATCCGGGACTCCGAACTCTCGGTACATTAAAACTCATAAACTCATAATATAACTGTCATCGAAACCTTAAGCGTGCGAACCCTACGGGTTCGAGAACAATGTAGACATGACCGAGACACGTCTCCGGTCAATAACCAATAGCGGAACCTGGATGCTCATATTGGCTCCCACATATTCTACGAAGATCTTTATCGGTCAGACCGCATAACAACATACGTTGTTCCCTTTGTCATTGGTATGTTACTTGCTCGAGATTTGATCGTCGGTATCTCAATACCTAGTTCAATCTCGTTACCGGCAAGTCTCTTTACTCGTTCCGTAATACATCATCGTGCAACTAACTCATTAGTTGCAATGCTTGCAAGGCTTAAGTGATGTGCATTATCGAGAGGGCCCAGAGATACCTCTCCGACAGTCGGAGTGACAAATCCTAATCTCGAAATACGCCAACCCAACAAGTACCTTCAGAGACACCTGTAGAGCACCTTTATAATCACCCAGTTACGTTGTGACATTTGGTAGCACACAAAGTGTTCCTCCGGTAAACGGGAGTTGCATAATCTCATAGTCATAGGAACATGTATAAGTTATGAAGAAAGCAATAGCAACAAACTAAACGATCAAGTGCTATGCTAACGGAATGGGTCAAGTCAATCACATCATTCTCCTAATGATGTGATCCCGTTAATCAAATGACAACTCATGTCTATGGTTAGGAAACATAACCATCTTTGATCAACGAGCTAGTCAAGTAGAGGCATACTAGTGACACTCTGTTTGTCTATGTATTCACACATGTATTATGTTTCCGGTTAATACAATTCTAGCATGAATAATAAACATTTATCATGATATAAGGAAATAAATAATAACTTTATCATTGCCTCTAGGGCATATTTCCTTCATTATGTGATGGTTATATTGTCGAATTCATTCATTATGCTACTGAAAATTATTATGAGGGAGGAATACATGCTTGTAGGAGTTGCAATAATATCAAGTTTCCTCTCTATGTGTTGAAAATCTTGAAGTTATGCTTGTTTTATCTTCCTATGCTAGCTGATTCTTGTTCTCATAAGTTGTTTGCTCACAAAATCCCTATGCATAGGAAGTGGGTGAGACTTCAAAAGTTCTAGTCATATGCTTCATGATGCTCCCATTATGTTTCAATTCTTATCTTTTATGTGAGCATCATTGAAATCATCATGCCTAGCTAGAAAGGCATTAAAGAAAAGCGTTTGTTGGGAGACAACCCAATATTTATACCTACTGTTTTTGTGTGTTCACATGATTAAGCTATTGTATTAATCATGTTTTATATCTTTTGTTTCAATAAAGTGCCAAGTAAGACCTTTGGGATGATCTATGGTGATAGTTGATTTGATCTTACTGAAAAACAGAAACTTTTGCACCCAGTAGATTAGTTTTCATTTATAATAGAAGCACGATGAAATATTGAATCTTTTTGCATAGGATTGATAAAATAATTTCCTAGGACTTCCTAATTTCTCTGCAATTTTGGAGTTATGGAAGTATTCTAGAGTCATAGATAACTACAGACTGTTCTGTTTTTGACAGATTCTGTTTTCGATGCTTAGTTTGCTTGTTTTCTAGTTTCTATGGCTTATATTGCTTAATATAAATTGTAGAAATTATAGGGTATATTAGGCATCATGTGAGAAAAATTATGAATCTTGTCATGACAGTACCTAAGTGGTGATTTATTTTCTTAAACTAACGGAGCTTATGAGATTTTCGGTTGAGTTTTGTGTTGTGAAGTTTTCATGTTTTGGGTAAAGTTTTGATGGACTACGGAATAAGGAGTGGCAAGAGCCTAAGATTGGGGATGCCCCAGGCACCCCAAGGTAATATTCAAGGACAACCAAGCATCTGCCCTGGATGGTATCCCCTCTTTTGTCTTCGTTCATCGGTAACCTTACTTGGAGCTATATTTGTATTCACCACATGATATGTGTTTTGTTTGGAGCATCATTTTCTTTTATTAGGATTTTCTTGATGTTATTTAGAGTAATGTTTTGCATCTTTTAGTTTAATAAAAAGGTCAAGTATAGCCTTTACCATGCTTATTTTGCAAGTCCATATGTTGTTGTTTTAAAAACAGAAAGTTTGTTGTTATGTTTTGAATATTTGTAGTCAGAACATGATAAAATCTTGAATTTTTTACACAATGAGTAACAACAAATTATCTACAGCATGGTAATTTTTAAGAATTTTTGGAGTTAGGGAAGTATGATTCCTCTTGCATTCTTTACACACTGTTCTGTTTAGACAGATTGTTGTTATGTTTGCATTGTTTGCATATGTTTGCTTGTTTAATGATTCTATCTGAGGATGGGGCTATTAAATATGCAGAGCCGTTTAGTATGCAATGTCGAATAATAATTTTAGTGATTTTATATAGTAGATAATGATAAGGTTTTGCATGGATTTATACTAACCTTTCTCACGAGTTCTTGTTGAGTTTTGTGTGGATGAAGCTTTTAAGAATTAGGGAAACCGTGATATGAGAAGAATTAAGGAGACATAAAAGCTCAAGCTTGGGGATGCCCAACGCATAGCTAGTCAATATTTCAAGAAGTCTCAAGCATCTAAGCTTGGGGATGCTCCAGTTAGCATCCCACCTTTCTTCTTCAACAATGATCGGTCAGTTTTGGTTGAACCTAAGTTTTTGCTTCTTCACATGATATGTGCTATCCTTGAAATGTCATTTTATTTTGTTTTTCTTGTTGTTTGAATAAAGTACTTAAGATCTGACTTTTTATTTATGAGAAGGAGTCTTCACATAGTTACATAATTACTTGACTACTCATTGATCTTCACTTACATCTTTTGGAGTAGTTTCTCATTTCCTCTAGTGCCTCACTTATATCTTTTTACAGCACAACAGTAGTTTTATTTTGAAGAAATTGATGAACTCTCATGCTTCACTTATATTATTTGGAGAGTCTCTAAACAGCATGGTAATTTGCTTTGGTTATGAATTTAGTCCTAATATGACAGGCATCCAAGAGGGATATAATAAAAACTTTCATAAAAGTGCATTGAATACTATGATAAGTTTGATTCTTTATGATTGTTTTGAGATATGAAGATGGTGATATTAGAGTCATGTAGTGAGTAATTGTGAATTCGAGAAATACTTGTGTTAAAGTTTGTGATTCTCGTAGCATGCACGTATGGTGAACCGTTATGTAACGAAGTTGGAGCATGATTTATTTATTGATTGTCTTCCTTATGAGTGGTGGTTGGGGACGAGCGATGGTCTTTTGCTACCAATCTATCCCCCTAGGAGCATGCGCATAGTACTTTGTTTTGATAACTAATAGATTTTTGCAATAAGTATGTGATTTCTTTATGACTAATGTTGAGTCCATGGATTATACGCACTCTCACTCTTCCACCATTGCTAGCCTCTCTAGTACCGCGCAACTTTCGCTGGTACCATACACCCACCATATATCCTTCCTCAAAACATCCACCATATACCTTCCTATTATGGCATTTCCATAGCCATTCTGAGATATATTTCCATGCAAATTCCCACCATTCTGTTTATTATGACACGTTCCATCATTGTCATATTGCTTTGCATGATCATCTAGTTGATATCGTATTTGTGGAAAGCCACTGTTCATAATTATTTCATACATGTCACTCTTGATTCATTGCACATCCCGGTACACCGCCAGAGGCATTCATATAGAGTCATATTTTGTTCTAAGTATCGAGTTGTAATTCTTGAGTTGTAAGTAAATAAAAGTGTGATGATCATCATTATTAGAGCATTGTCCCGGTGAGGAAAGGATGATGGAGACTATGATTCCCCCACAAGTCGGGATGAGACACCGGACGAAAAATAAAATAAAATAAAATAAAATAAAGAGGCAAAAAAAGAGAAGGCCCAAAAAAACATGAGAAAAAAGAGAGAAGGGGCAATGCTACTATCCTTTTACCACACTTGTGCTTCAAAGTAGCACCATGATCTTCATGATAGAGAGTCTCCTATGTTTTCACTTTCATATACTAGTGGGAATTTTAATTATAGAACTTGGCTTGTATATTCCAATGATGGGCTTCCTCAAATTGCCCTAGGTCTCCGTGAGCAAGCAAGTTGGATGCACCCCCACTTAGTTTCTTTTTTAGATTTCATAAACTTATAGCTCTAGTGCATCCGTTGCATGGCAATCCCTACTCCCTCACATTGGTATCTATTGATGGGCATTTCCATAGCCCATTGATATGCCTAGTTGATGTGAGACTGTCTCCTTCTTTTTGTCTTCTCCACAACCACCATATTCTATTCCACCTATAGTGCTATGTCCATGGCTCACACTCATGTATTGCGTGAAAGTTGAAAAGGTTTGAGAACATCAAAAGTATGAAACAATTGCTTGGCTTATCATCGAGGTTGTGCATGATTTAAATATTTTGTGTGATGAAGATGGAGCATAGCCGGACTATATGATTTTGTAGGGATAAACTTTCTTTGGCCATTTTATTTTGAGAAGACATAATTGCCTTGTTAGTATGCTTGAAGTATTATTCTTTTTATGTCAATATTAAACTTCCGTTTTGAATCTTATGGATCTGAACATTCATGCCACAATAAAGAAAAATTACATGGATGAATTGTTAGGTAGCATTCCACATCAAAAATTTTGTTTATATCATTTACCTACTCGAGGACGAGCAGGAATTAAGCTTGGGGTGGTTGATACGTCTCCAACGTATCTATAATTTTTTATTGTTCCATGCTATCATATTATCTATCTTGGATGTCTTATATGCTATTTTATATGACTTTTGGGACTAACCTATTAACCTAGAGCCCAGTGCCAGTTTCTGTTTTTCCTTGTTTTTGAGTTTCACAGAAAATGAATATCAAATGGAGTCCAATTGACCTGAAAATTTACGGAGATTATTTTTGGACCAAAAGAAACCCTCGAAGTAAAAGTGTTGGGCCAGAAGAGTCTCGAGTCATCCAAAATGGTGGAGGGCGCTCCCACCCCCCTAGGGCGTTGATAACCCACAAGTATAGGGGATCGCAATAGTTTTTGAGGGTAGAGTATTCAACCCAAATTTATAGATTCGACACAAGGGGAGCCAAAGAATATTTGAAGGTATTAGAAGCTGAGTTGTCAATTCAACCACACCCGGAGATTAATTATCTACAGCAAAGTGATCAGTAGCAGAGTAGTTTGATAGTTTTGATAGTAGTGACAGTAGCAACAGTAACAGTAACAGTGATAGCAATATTTTGTAGCAAGTGTAATAGTGATCATAGCAGTAGTAACACAGCAAAATCAATAAGGATAAATTCGTAGGCATTGGATCGGTGAATTGTTGGATGATATTCATCATGAGACAGTAATAACCTAGGGCGATACGGCACTAGCTCCAGTTCATCGATATAATGTAGGCATGTATTCTGTAAATAGTCATACGTGCTTTATTCAAAGAACTTGCATGACATCTTTTGCCCTATCCTCCCATGGCAGCAGGGTCCATAATGGAAACTAAGGGATATTAAGGCCTCCTTTTAATAGAGAACCGGAACAAAGCATTAACACATAGTGAATACATGAACTCCTCAAACTACGGTCATCATCGGGAGTGGGCCCGGTTGTTGTCACTACGGGGTTGCCGGATCATAACTGTAGTAGGTGACTATAACTTGTAAGATCGGATCTAGAACATGGATATAATGATGATAACATATATGGTTCAGATCTGAAATCATGGCACCCGGGCCCAAAGTGACAAGCATTAAGCATGGCAAAGTCATAGCAACATCAATCTAAGAACATAGTGGATACTAGGGATCAGGCCCTAACAAAACTAACTCGATTACATGATGAATCTCATCCAACTCCTCACCAAGCAGCAAGCCTGCGAAGGAATTACTCACTCCCGGTGGGGAGCATCATGGAATTAGCGATGGAGATTGGTTGGTGATGACGAAAAACGAAGATCCCCCTCTTTGGAGCCCCAAACGGACTCCAGATCTGCCCTCCCAAGGAAGAATAGGGCATGGCGGCGGCTCTGTCTCGTGGATCGCAATAATTCTTTCTCCCCTGATTTTTTTCTGGAATAATGTGAATTTATAGTATCAGGGGGTCATCAGCGGGGCCACCTGGTGGGTACAACCCACCTGGGCGCGCCAGGAGAGGGTGGCGTGCCCTGGTGGGTTGTGCCCACCTAGGGGCCCCTCTCCGGTGGGTCTTGGCTCCAAAAATTCTTATTATTGGTATAAAAAGTCCTCAAAAAGTATCGCTCCATTTCAAGAACTTTTATTTCTGCGCATAAACAACACCATGGTAGTTCTGTTGAAAAGAGTGTCAGTCCGGGGTTAGTTTCGTTCAAATCATGCAAATTAGAATCCAAAACAAGAGGAAAAGCATGAGAAAACGTAGATACCTTGGAGACGTATCAACTCCCCTAAGGTTAAACCTTTGCTTGTTGATACGTCTCCAACGTATCTATAATTTATGAAGTATTCATACCATGTTTACAATAGTTTTATATGATTTTGGTATGATTTGATTAGAACTAACCCGGACTGACGCTGTTTTCAGCAGAACTACCGTGGTGTTGTTTTTGTGCAGAAGTAAAAGTTCTCGGAATGCGATGAAAATCAACGGAGAATTTTTCTGGAAGATATAAAAAATACTGGAACAAAAAACTACCCGTGGGGCCACCTGACTTGTTCTCGATGCCAACCTCTCCTATAAATACCCAAACCTCCAGAAATTAACCTAGACCGGAAGTTACACCGCCGCAAGCCTCTGTAGCCACGAGAAATCAATCTAGGCCTTTCCTGGCACCCTACCAATGGGGGCCATCATCACCGGAGGCTATGGAGGAGGATCCCGGAGGGTCCATCATCACCATGAAGGCCAAGGACCAGAGGGAGAACCTCTCCCCATCCAGGGGGAGGCCATGGAGGAGGAAGCACAAGGGGGAGAACCTCTCCTCCTCTCTCCCGGTGGCACCGGAGTGCCATCGGGAGGGGAATCATCGCCGCGGTGATCGCCTTCATCAACATCACCATCATCATCACCATCCTCATCTCTTTTACGCGGTCCACTCTCCCGCACCCCGCTGTAATCCCTACTTGAACATGGTGATTTATGCCACATATTATGATCCAATGATGTGTTGCCATCCTATGATGTTTTGAGTAGATATCCTTTGTCTTTGGGTTGATTGTTGATCTAGATTGGTATGATTTGTATGTTTTATTTTGGTGATGTCCTATTGTGCCCTCCGTGTCGCGCAAGCATGAGGGATTCCCGCTGTAGGGTGTTGCAATACGTTCATGATTCGCTTATAGTGGGTTGCTTGAGTGACAGAAGCATAAACCCGAGTAAGGGGGTTGTTGCGTATGGGATAAAGGAGACTTGATGCTTTAATGCTATGGTTGGGTTTTACCTTAATGATCTTTAGTAGTTGCGGATGCTTGCTAGAGTTCCAATCATAAGTGCATATGATCCAAGAAGAGAAAGTATGTTAGCTTATGCCTCTCCCTCATATGAAATTGCAAGGACGACTACCGGTCTTGTTAACGAGCTCATGGTGAGGCCGAGCCTGGAACGAGCCATAGCAGGCGACGACGTGGCGTGCCGCGGCGTCGCATGCGGAGGCAAGTCCGTAACATGACTTGCCCCCGCACTGTATCGCGCCGAGGGGCATAGTTGTACTGACGCATCACCCTTGTATGGACTTGCTCGCGCATCGCAGTGCACCGAGGGGCATAGTATTTGCGCCCATTATCTTATCTTTATTTTTTTGAGTGAAAAACCAGCACCGTTATGAATTATTATTTCATTTGTACTTTTTGATAATTTTTTATTGTACTGTTGTGAGTTATTATTTTTACTTTAATTGTTTGTTTTCTCCATCTATATTAATTTTTTTATTGTATTTATTTTTTTATTGTTTTTAATTTTTGCTATTATTTTTGGTAACTGCCTAGAGATAGTGGGCTTCGCCACGGTTCTGGGCTTTAGTCGTCGGTTTTCTCCCACTCACCTTTTAACCTCCGCTCTCCCCCGTTCCGCTCCGCTCCCCTCTCCAAATCGATTCCTTCTTCATTCCCCTCTTCTTGCAGAGAAGTTGCTTCTCCTGTTTCGCCGCGGGAGCGCCGGACGGCAGGTTGAACCCTAGGGGTGGAGGTCTGGGTGCTCTGTTTGCTCCTTGTGGTGTGGGATTGACTTCCCTTGCGTCCTCTTATGTACATATTTTCCTTCTATTTCTTAGCTCTTGCTCTCTTGCTGTTTCAGGCTGGATTCGCTAGGGTTCCTTTGCTCTTGAACGAGTGGTTGGCGACAGTGATATTCGATTCCATGGCGAATTTTGTGTTTGCTTGTAAGAGTGTTGCTTTGTATGGCGTGCTTCTTTTTTTGAAATAGGTCAGAGCCCTAATTTTTGTTCATGTGTCTTGCAGATCTGGTTCGGCAGGTTTTAGGTCTGTAGATCTCAATGGGTACATCATCCAGTTCGGACAAGTTGAATGCAGGTGATTTTTCCTTGTAATTTGGATGATGTTTTAACAGATCTGGTTTTTAGGCTGTGTAGGTGTGGTCGTATTGACTTTATAAGTTGTATGTTTTTTCATAGCTGTTAAATTTGCCCTGGATTGTGTGGTGTGTATAAGTTTGGCGGTTGATGTGATGTGCAGACATGTTGTAGTATTGATCACCTTCTGTAGTTTAAACTGTTGTCCTGGCATTTGAATAGGTTGTAGTAGTCAGAGAAGAACTGGTATGATGTTGAAAGAGTTTTCATTCTTAAGTTTTGTTGCGTCAGTGGTGGGTTCATATTGTTTTATTGGGTGCACTTGTAGTGTTCATATAGTTGAACTGAATGCCTGTTCATGTACTTTTTTGCTAATTATGATGTTGTTGCAGATGTTGGAGTGCCGGTGCCTCCTGATTCTGAAAAATCAGAACGCTTTCAAGATCTTGTGAATGTTATTTTTGAGACACCAAATCCGTTAGATGAACTTGCGGATGTTGCTGGTGTTTCCCTTATATTTGCTATTTTTTATCAGCCTTGAATACATTAATATGCTTAGCTACATCAGTCGTTCCTTTTGTTTGTGTCTGATGCTATGCGCTTTATTTATCTTGTCTCTGTAATGTTGATTTTGTTTTGATCTTATACGTGCATGCTTATGTTTATTGGTTTATGAAGTTAATGATAGCCATGGTGATGCCGAGGACATTGATGATGTTGTCAAGGATATAAATGATGGAATGTATTCTCTTAACGTTGATGATGTTGATGGCAGCTTGCAGTTGTCTGTTACTCAGTCACAGAGTGTTGATGGCACTGAGCCTGTTACTCAGGCTGAGGATGTTCCTATGCAGTTACAGCTCGAGGATGAAAGGATAAGAAAGAAGAAGTGTGATTTCCAGAGGAGAAAGGAGTTGGAACGGTGTCAAAAGGCCGCCTATGTTCAACAGTGATCGGGATGTTGCTCAAGCTCCTGAAGGCGTTGGTGATGAAGGTGGTGACGCGGCCTTTTCAACTGTTGATGCTGGATCTCATGGAAGTGACATGCCTGTGAAGACAAACCTGTTGCAAACTCGTTTGACGCAAGTGTTTACTCATGATGCAGTTAAGGAGAAGAAAGTTGTTTTGAAGAGGAAGATGTCAGATCGAAATCCTGATGTCACACCGAGGCGTAGCCCACGTGTGAAAGCTGGTTCCCAATCTGGTAATAGCAAAGCTGATGGGGATAGTGTTGCTGTGAAGATTGGTCCAAGCAAACTTGGTGGCTCCCCTGTTAGTCGTAGTCCACGGGTTTTGACAAACAAGAAGCCTTCTTCTTCTCCTCTTCGAGAGCGCTCTTTGTTGAAAGAAAATAATAAGCATAAAGTTCATCTTGCGAAGGTGAACAAAGGTGTGAAGAAGCGTGCTCGTGTCGAAGCTGAAGGTATTGTATCTGAAGAAGATGATATCGAAGTTGATTCTGAAGATGAATTTGCAGTGGTACGTCTTTTGTACTGTATGTGACTGACTAGTTGTACTTGCAATTATTTAATTGTGTCTGGGCTTTTATGCTGGCCAGGGGAGGCTGGTCATTTTTTGCATCAATCAAGGGTGGTACTTCTGTTGTTTCAATAGTTGAACTTGTGCAATCTTTTTTTCTACTTTCCTTCATATGCTTGTTTTGTTTTCTATATTCATTTATTTAAGGTGTGGCTTCTTTATTTTCATTTACAGCCTATTAGCATTATGAGTCCGGTCAAGCCGGCGGGACGCAATGCCGAAAAAGTTGCCTTGGATGAAGGTGACCAACGGAAATTGAACTTGACTGTGCGATGTTCATTAGGAGAGGTTGAAGCTTGTGCTAAATTGCTTGAGAGTCGGCATGTGGCTAGGGTTCGTGCAGCTGGTTTTGGTTCTATCTTCAATTGGAGGGTGAAGTCTAACATTTCCCGCCCTTTGATGGGAGTTTTGTACCTGAGGATAGATCCTGATACGATGACTCTTGACATGGGTGAGGCTAATAAGAAGCTTCGCATCACTAGCGATGGTATACATCAATTATTTGGGTTCCCTCGTTGTGGTCGTTCTCCGCCAAGGCCGTCAGAGGATGGATATGACGACGCTTTGATGAAGTTAAGATCAGAGCTTGACATTAGCAGGAACATAGATATCAAGACAAAGGATTTGAGGAATAAGCTCAAGGTGCTCGTCAAGGATCCTAGCAAAGATGACCTTGCTCTGAAAGTGTTCTTCATTATTGTGTTTATGAAGGTTGTGTTGCCTGGTGCCGCCCCGCGTGTTTCCAGAGAGGCAGCAATGTTTGAGGGTCTTGTCTTTGAGGGCATGGCTAATATGAATTATTGTCAGCTGATGGTTGATGAGCTTAGAAGGGCTGTTGTTAGGTACCAAGATGGTGTTACGATGGGGAAGGCAATCACAGGCTGTGCTATAGGGCCTGTACTAATGTACCATGACTACCTTATCCGTGTCAAGACTGCGGAGCCTGACATGGGAGTCCCCCGCATATGTTTCATGGATCCTGTCAAGCTTTCTGATCTGGTTGATACATATTTGATAAAAAAGGCAATGCAGATCCAAAGACTTGGGTGTTTGGGAAGCTTCCGGTGAGTTTTATTTCTTTCGTGTCTTGTAGACCTTTTTTATTCAGGTATAACTTTTTTCTGCTGGAGTGAACATGTGTCCCGCAGAGTTACCTATTTACATTTTGTCATTTCTTAAGCTTTGTGAGGTTTAGGTACGATTTTTAGTACAGTTGTTTCATGTGTGGTTGAACTGAATATCTTTGCTAAATTGTCATGTCGGTAAATACTAATAAATTGGCACTGACAGCTAAAGATTGATAGACCTGTTGATTTAAATTTGTTAATATCATGTTTTATTTTTCCCTTGTGTGTTGCATTGATTGATTAACTGTTTTTCCCCTTGTTTTGCAGTGGAAAACTCAAGAGGAGGTTGTTTTTTCTGACAGTATAAACGGCCAGTCCTGGAGATGCCGTCGTCTCGGGTTCCCAAGTCTTCATCTCTACACGATGAGTTGAGAGGTGGTCGTGGTGTTGAGGGTGCTGGTTATGTTCCCCCTGGCCCTAGTAATGCTAGTACTTCACAGAGACAGGGTTTTGGTATTGATGTTGTTGTTTCTGCGTTGGAGCGCGTTGAGCATATTTTTAGAAATGTGTGTTCTGAGCTGCAAAAGGTCCCGACAACAGTTGAGCGTATGAGCTGTATCAGTGGTATCCTTCCCGAAGGTCATCAATTTAACACCGAGGAAGCAGTGGACTATATTGAGATGGAGAGAATTTTAATTGGTGATATGCGTGACGGTGCTGCTGATCTAGTTCAGAGCTCGGTTCGTCTATTGAACAACATGAAGCGTTTCAAAAGTATGCAGGACTCTCGCTGAAAGCCATATGAAGAAAGTGCAAAAGTTGTTATCAGGCAGATTGAGCAGGATGAGGCAGCTGCCACCGACAGCAGGGTTGGTGATGGTACTGAGGCTAATGTTCCCGATCATGAAACGAATGATGTTGGCTTGGAGCGCGTTGTTGATGATGTGAGCGAGTCCTCGGTGTTTGCAATTTCTACTATGTTGTTCTGCTGTCAGTATTGTAGTTGAACTTTCTCATCTTTATCTGTTTATTAATTTTTCTTCCATGCAGATTGAGCAGGATGAGGCTGCCGCCACAGACAGCAGGGCTGATGATGGTACTGAGGTTAATGTTTCTGATCACCATACGAATGATGTTGGCTTGGAGCAGCCTGTTGTTGATGTGAGTCAATCCTCTGTGTTTGTATGTTTTTACTATGTTGTTCTGCTATCAGTATTGTAGTTGAACTTCCTGATCTTCATCTGTTTATTAATTTTTTGTTTTGATGAAGGAGACCAGTCATAATGTTGACGTTGTTGTTGACCGTGGAGTTAATGATCCATCTACTAATAAATGCAAGGTTATTTTTTGTGTTTTAATGTGTTTATTCATATTTCTTGAATTTTCATGTGCACCAATGTGGTTTAATTCCTTGTGTTTATTGTTGCTAATAATAGCATTGTTTTTTTTGTTTTCATTACATATGAAACCAGGGTGCTGTTGTTGGCGACGAGTCTTGTTCGCCTGTTGGTGATGTTGCATTTAATGTTAGCAATAGCAAGATCGATGATGTTTCTGTGAATGCTTCTAAGGTTTTGTTTTTCTGTGCACCTCTTGCTAGCTTATTTTTGATTATTAGTTTTGCTCATATTATTCACTTTTTCTGAATTTTTATTTCTTCAGATGACCGATGTTGATCGTGAGGCTGTTGTTAGTGGTGGAGATGATGCTCATGGTGTTCCATTGAGTAGTGGGCGCGATGTTGGTGCCAAAGTTGCTGATGAGGATTTTGGTGTTGCTAGCATACTTTATGGCAAACCATCTGGTGTTGGTATTGCTGGGAATGAAAATCTTTCTGATTTTGAAGATTTGCCGCCGAAAAATTTCCCGCCTGGAGGGCTTGATTATGGTGATGCATTGCAAGATGTTTCTAGCGTGGAGGAGGTGCCATCCGAGGATGATGATTTACTTCTGTCGATTTCTTCTGGCCCCTTGACGCAGGAGGCGCTCGTGTCATCCCAGGATTTTCTTTCCACAGACCCTGAAAGCGCAGCGATATTGGTGTCCTATCAGGATGTGCCTGTGCCATCATCAAACCCTGAAACTGGAGGCATATTGGTCTCATCGCAGGAACTACCATCGTCGTCAAACACTGATAGTGCAGGTAAGGACTTGTAAATGAGGCGTACTTCTCAATTTTGGCATTTTGGGCATGTTCACTTGCAGTGCTTGAACTTATTATTTTTCTTCTTTTTGTGCAAGCAGAAAGTGGAGATGTTGTTAAGGTTGATATGTTTTTCTTCGCTGTTACGAGGTTGCGCAAGAACTGTGCAAAATGGTTAGTTTGGAATTTTGCCCGTATCATTTTCGTATCCTTTTCTTTCTCTCATATGATTATTGTTGTTATTGCAGTAGTTTTAATTCGTGTAATCTTTTGTGTTTTCTTAGTGACAAGCCGATGTTTCAAAATAAAGAGTGTGATGCCAGTGTTGGTTCTTGTCAGTGTCAAAACCGGCGGATCTCGGGTAGGGGGTCCCGAACTGTGCGTCTAGGATCGATGGTAACAGGAGGCAAGGGACACAATGTTTTACCCAGGTTCGCGCCCTCTTGATGGAGGTAAAACCCTACGTCCTGCTTGATTAATATTGATGATATGGGTAGTACAAGAGTTGATCTACCACGAGACCGTAGAGGCTAAAACCCTAGAAGCTAGCCTATGGTATGATTGTTGTGTATGATCTATCGACTAGCCTGGCCTCAGTTTATATAATGCACCAGAGGCCTAGGATAACAAGAGTCCTAGCAGAATACGCCGGTGGGGAGGAGTCCTTGTCTTGATCACCAAGTCTTGTGGAATCTTCCATTTATGCGGCAACTGCCCGAACTAGCCCATGAGTATACGACCATGGGGGTCCTCGTCCCAATCTAGCAGATCGGGAGATGACGTGGTGAGTACCCCCTAGTCCAGGACACCGTCAGTTCTATTGCTAAAGCGTTTGTCCCCACTCGCATGCTCAACTTAGACAATGTTGACGTTGTTTTATATTCTCTACGTCAGAATTACCGACACACTGACAAGTTGATAGTTCCCAGATGGGTGACGGTGAGTATTTTGCTTTTGTAGACAGGATGATAACTTGTTTTTGCCAATTTTCTAACTGTTGTTGTTCTTTTTGTACAACAGACCAAGATCCATGATGGAAATATTAATTCCAATGTGCTAAATTGGTTTACGAGATCGTGCGCTGATGGTTTTGACCAAGTAGGTGAACTTGTACTTTTTGTTCTCATGAACTAGAATTATCATGTTTTTCTTGCAAGTTTGGGAGGTGGTAGAAAGAACTTGAGCAGCCTACTTTTAGCCATGCACTTATGAATGATGTGTGCTTCTTTTGTGTGAAGATGAACTTATCGTCGCAAGGAAATTGAACTGATATGTTTGTTGCAATTTTAACTAGAGTAGCATATATATTTTTGTAGTGTTTTGCTTACTCAATTAAAACTTATGATTATCTTATTTTTTGTTTGTACTTCAGAATTTCACTTTTCTTCTATTATTTTATTGTTTGGAGGCTGAATTTTTTGTTTCATTATGTTTTGTTAAATTCATTTTTCCTCTGTGATTTTTTTGTCAGCTTCTCTTCCCTTCTTTTGATCCGCCGTCCATTGCGGCTACCATGAAGCCTAGCGAAGAATCTGGGCATTGGTGCTTGATTGTTCTGAATTTGAGGTTCCGTCGTTTTGAGTGTCTTGATTCACTACGCGATGAAACCTGGAGTGATGCAGTTAGATTCTTAAGGAATATGACAGATAACATAAAGAAGGTTTGGAGGGAGTATAGCATAGACAGGGCGAAACTGTTCTCGCCAGCGCATATTGATGGTTTCTCTTGCGAGTTTGTGCGGGTGCCACAGCAGAAAAATACGTGAGTATCCATTTTTAATGAAATTTTGTTAGTTGTTTTTGTTGCTGGGAGGGTGGTGCTACTGTGTTTTCGGATTTGTGATGTACCCATTCTTTTTTTTCTTTTGTTAACAGGCATGATTGTGGATTCTTTATGCTACAAAGCTGCAAGAGCTATCATTGCCGGGAGGATGGTGTGATTGAAATGTTAGATTACCGCCACGAAGACATTCTTGATATTAGAAAGACTTTTCTGTACACCTGCGCAACTAGCGATGTGTTTGATGTTGACTTCCGTGGTTTGTTTGGCATCGAACCCTGTACGTAATGCATGACCTTTTGTAATTTTTTGCAACTTGTACTTCTTTGATTGGTACTGTCATGATTTGTGTATTTGAACTTTACCTTTGATGATTTCTTTTCTTTTTTTATTTTTGCAGGTGAGTGGCTGGATCTTAATGAGCATGACTACAGGATCTTTGGCAGCCAGTTCTTGGAGCTCGAGCGCGTATCTATTGATCTTAGCCAGTGGCGTTCTCCAGAAAAGACAAGGTCTAGTGTTCTTAAGGGGCGGTTGGGAGCTCTGAAAGGTTCTACGACTGCTTGTGCAGAGAGCCCCTCTACACCCAAGAATCCCATTGTGGAATTGATAGACAGCGATGATGATGCATTTGACAAGATTGCTGGCATAGGAAGAGTCACCAGGAGCGCTGCTGCTGCCAAGGGTTTATCCCCACTTGCTGGAATAGTTGCTCGCAGAGCTGGTGGTGCTAGGAAGGATCCTGCTTTGGATTCTGGCAATATTACAAGCACGAAGCGTGCACCGAGAGCTCCTATAAAGTTTTGCTCCCCTGTGCAGCAGCTTCAGCCTCATAGATTCCCTCACCTGGACAAGGCTCGCAAGTTGTATAATCTGTTGCTTAGCGATGAAGCATGTGAGAAGTATGCTGAGTGAGTATCCCTCATTACATTTCATCTTCTTTTCCTCTTTTATTTGTAACTACTAGATAGATATGACCTGAACTGTTACTTTTTATACAACTTGAACTGCTATGAATGCCTTATCTTTGCTTCCCCTGCTCTTTGTTCTTGTCCGTGCTGCAGCAATACATTCTCAATGATACCTCAGCCTGATGGTAGCGTAAGCAGCTTCACTGGGAAACGGATCTGGGAAGTTTTTGCACCTGGGCAAATGATGGAGGGTGATGTAATGGACTTCCTTATTGATGATTGGAAGAAAGATCCCGATAGAAATGTTGATTTCGCGTCTGGGAAAAGGGTATTGCTGAGTCCATATTTCATCACAGTAACCAACCAAATCGTTTGTTTCTCTTAGACAAGAACGCCTATTTTGTTTTATGAGTTTTGATAATACCTTGCTTTGTTTATCCTTTTCCCCTGTGTATTTCTTTTTTGGCTTTTTTGCATGTTGTGCTTGACTGTACGTTTTACGGTGATGAAAATAAAGAGTTTAATGTGAAGAGTGCAGTGAGAGATTTCAAGAGCTATGTTAAAGATAATGAAGACTTGCTCCGTGCCGACCTTGTGAGATCTACTAGCTGATTTTTGGTTTTATTTGTTTGTTGCCATGCTGGTTTTTATTTTGAATATTTAACATCTCTTTTTTGGTCATCTGTTTTTAGATCATGATGCCTCTATTCAAGCCTATGGTTTTACCAAAGGATAAGAAAGTGAACCACGTTTCCTTATATGTCATGAATCGGTACCGAAGTAGCGTCGACATCCTTGACCCTTTACCTTATCCAAAGAACCATCGTCCTTCAAAGAACACCTATCATAAAGACTGCGAGAAAATTGTGAGTGACATTTATTATCTGTACTGGATTAATTTTTCTGCATCTTTGTTTCTGCTTTTTTCTTAGACCTGAAAATGTGTGGTTTCTTTTCTTACAGATCTCTAGGATGGTCCAAGTAATGAAGGATGTGTATGGTGATGCTGTACAATGCGAGTAAGCAGCCCAAATGGGAGCTTTTTGCAAAGAAACCAACGTTTGTGAAGGTTCCACTTCAAGGGGCGAGTGAATGTGGCCATTATACTCTGAAGTAAGCAGGATCCTATGATGGTGAAAAGATCATTGGGAACATTCGAGATAAAGATGTGGGTTCTAGTTGAGCTTTTCACTTTTCTGTGTTTGGCTGATTGTGTGTTCTTCTTTTTAATGTGTCATGATTTTTTTGATAATTTGTTTCATTGTTTTGCAGCCTCGTATTGTTGATTGGAAGGCTGAGGATCTGTATAGAGTTGTGTTCAACCGGAATAACCAGCTTCTGGTGACGGAGCTTCCCAAGGAGTTTCAGCCTTTGGCTCCTGGTGCATAGAAGAAATGGTCATCATTCGCGTAGTGAAATGGATAGTTGTGATATATCTCTTGAAAGCATTGTAGGGTTTGATTGTAGTGTTTTGGATGTCTTTGATTTTTGATAGTTGTGTGATATATCACTTGTGTATGTTTCATTGGGAATTCATTCTGGTTAAGTTCTATTTTTACTACTGAAGTCTTGTAAACTAGTTGAACTGAAAACACGTCTTCCCAAGTTCATTGCGAGTTGTTGCTGGGAAAAGTGAGATTTGGCATTTATTTTTCATCTGTCCCAACCTAGGTTGGACCTTTATAGTTTCTGTACCCTCTTTTTCCTGTACTTATAGTATAGTTATGTTGGTACTGAATTGTAATGTCGTTCAGCGTTAGGCTTTTAAAATTTTGGTGTCACGATGGCACTTGTGGATCTAGCGTGAGTGGAGTGACGCTTCCTTGTTATGTAGAACTGATTTCATATAATGTATTAGAACTGAAGTTTTTTTGTTATTGAACTTATTTACGACCAAGTAGCTACGTCATCTCTAGCCAGATTTTATTCAAGTATAAGAAATTTAGCAAGATTTGAGAGCCAATTTTTTGTTTGAACTTCTTCGAATTGTAGTAGTTGAACTTCATAGTAAAATTTAAATACTGGTTTAAATTAGCTACATTTAAATATGTCTCCGGGGGGCCTATTTTCTAGGCTGTGGTTCTTCTCAAGGCAATGTTTTGTATAATCATAGTACTTGCCTTACAAACTAAGTTGTACTGACATTTCAGTTGTACTACTAGTGTTATTCTTGAGTGTGTCAATGTTTTATGGAATGTGAACTGAAGCTTCCCATTCCTTTTTATATTTTGTAGAATGAATGTACTGCTTGTTCAAGTGTACCAGAACTCTCAGTCCTAGCATGCTAGTGGCTTGGAAATGTGTATTGATTGTTCTTTGCTTTTCCTGTTGCAGTACTTAGTAAATTTCTAACTACTATTAGAATGATGTTGTTAGTAGTCCTCGGCTGAAACTTAGTCTTTTTAGTGTTCTTCTCAAACTAAAAACTGAATTTTCTTAGTGTGATAGTACTACCGTAAATGTCTAAGCTGTACTGAGCGTCCAATTCTACTATTTTGCTGTTGTCCTTAGTTAGTCTGCCACTGTTTTTGTTTTTTTTTTGTGAAAATATCCATGTATGATTTTTTGTTTCTACATGACTAGTTTCAACTTCAATCTACTTCAACTTCAAATGATGGATGAACAAAAATAGGAAGCTAGCAAACTTGTTGACTGACAAAAGCAAACGATGTACATGATATAAATAGGCAAACTTGTTCAAACCCTGACACACATAACATAAGGTAGCTGGTTCAACATAACAAAAGCAAACTACAAATCTGAAACAACAATAGTAAGGACAGGCAGAAGTGCGAGCAACACGAATGTAGACTTTCATGCATCCTCATCCTGCGAAGTTGCAGTGGTAGTAGGGGTCAGCTTCCTGCTCTTCTGAAATATCCCAACCTATCACGATGTTGTCGATTGTGTTCCATGACTTGTACGTGGCGTACGCATCTATTCCTACGTACGTGATGAGGTTGTCTGGTAGCGGGCTGGTCCCCCACTTTTTGTGTGCTCCCTTGTCCATCTTATTCTTCATGCCTTTGTAGGATGGGTGGATGACGCCGCCTGCAACATCGGCCAAGGAGTTGAAGTATTTGGTGGTGTGTGGATCTTTCCACTTGCGCTGCATGTCGATCACGTTGTTGGGGTTGATCTCCAAACCAGACCTGTTCAACATTCGCTTGTCGCCTCCAATGCTGAAATCGACAAATGTGTACAATTTCTCCTCTTGCAGGAACTGTTTGAGGCGCTTGGGCCTGCAAGGGGGGAGACACACATTGAAGGTTAGTGTTCTTTTTTGAATATTTAATTCTTCTGTTTTTTGTTTTTGAAAGTGATAATCCATGAGGTAGATGCTTATATAGTATAAGTCATGGATGAATGTAGTCCAGAAACTAGTACACAAAGTCCTGAAATTAAATTCAACTACACCATGTTATTTTTCTTTTTTGCTGTATTGAGTGCTTCACCAAATGCTTCACCAAATTCAAGAATCATTTTAACAGATTCAATGATATATGTGCTGCTTGATTCAAGTTTAGTTTTATTTTTTGGTTGAATAAAAGACCTATACCAGTGCTTGATACATCTTTGTGCATCAATTCTATATGAAGTTCAGGAATTGATTTGAGAAACATGTGCATCAAGATATGGACCTATACCACTTCACCAAACATCTTTTAATACATAAATACTATATAACTATACTAGTGCATCAAGATCATAATCTATGCTAGCACATCATTTTCAGAAATTAATTTGGTGCATCAAGTTCAGAATTCTATAAACATTTTTTCAGATGCTAATCTGGTGAAACAATCCACTTCACAGTTTTAGAATTGCATGTAAGTTGAGAAACATGTACTCGTGCATACACTTCACAAAGTATAGTAGTTCATCTAGTTGGGAAACTAGTTTAATGAAGTTTCTAGTGAGTAGTACTAGTACAACAGATGAATGAACAGTATTATGGGTTACCATTTTGTGGCTGTTGCGATGTGGTAAACCAAGTAGAGTTCCTCTATGCACAACTGTAGGACTACCGCCATCTGTGGAGGTTCATCATCCCTGGTGAACTCCACATCAACTCCGATGAAGCTCGGATACAAGCCGCCGCCCTTCATCCTGAGCCTGCTCGTCACCTTGTCGGCCTTGTCTGGTTCGCTAGTGCAGACAATCTCCAGCGTCTCTTTGCCGTGGAGCTCAACCCCTATGAGGGTTCTCGTGTACTCGCTGTCGGGGGTGCTGATCCCACGGACACCTATGGGACCGCGGCGGACCGGGGCCCCTTTCGGTTCGGCAGGGGGCGGAGAGTGCACGAAGAGCAGATCGAGGCGAAACGCACGAACACACGCGATCGGTTTACCCAGGTTCGGGCCGCACGGATGCGTAAAACCCTACTCCTGCTTTGGTTTGTAATTGTGTTCTTGCTCGGGAGCGATGAACGCTATAGTACACTTGGATGGCTAGCGAGACCGAGCGTGAGAATGGTTCTCTCCCCCCTCCCTGTTGCGCATGGGCCTCCTTTTATATGTCAAAGGGGTCACCGACAGGTGGCAACAGAGATGAGGGTAAAAAGGTAAAAGAGGTGGTGGTTGGCGCCACCGGTTGCTATAGTTGTATCATACCTAACCCTGACGGCAGGGGACAAAGGCATTAAATGCCTGTCTGTGTCGCCTAGACGGTGCGGAAAAGGACCGTCAGGGGCGCCACCATTTGCCACGATGGCTATCTTGTCAGCGCCTGCTTGCCACCGCCTGCCCCTGGCTGCACAGCCTCCCGCCACGTATGCCAGGAACGGTCCCAGAGCGACACGTTGGTGGGTGAGCTGGAGCGTGGGCTGCGGAGTAGTAGCTTGCCGCGGCAAGCGCCTTGCCGCAGATATTGTCTTGTCGCGTCCGGGAGCTTGTAGCTCACCGGGTCTTGTCGCGTCCGGGAGCTTGTCGCTCACCGGGTCTTGCCGGGACGCGCAGCGCGTCGCAGCAAGCTTCTCGAGATGTCTTAGTGGGCCTCCCCGGCAAGCTCCTCTTGCCGGGGTCTTGTCTACTTCCCGACGAACTCCTCTTGCCGGGGTCTTTGTGCTTCGAGTGGCCTTCTCGGCAAGCTCCTCTTGCCGGGGTCTTGGATACTTTGTTCTTGAATGGATCCAAAGGAACCACGGAGGATCTTGGCGGTCGCCCGGCAAGCCTTGCCGCGGGACGCTGCGACTGCCCGTGCACAAGTTCGAGATACTAAGGTACCCCTACTTTAGTACACCGACAGGAGCCCCGGGGCCTAGGCCATACACGGTGCTGAGCGCTGTTGGGCCAGGCCCAAAACAGTGCACGGGCACGCGTGGCCTGGGTCACGCCGTATCTGACTCTGCATTCACCGCGCCCTCCCCGAGCGGCAAGCGTCGAACGCAGCGTCGTGCGTGACGTGGGCGGCGTGCGCGGGGCTAAGCCCCGCGTGCATGCGTCATGTCGTGGTAAAGGGGGCGGTTTCTTTATTGTGAAAGGCGGAACGTCCGCCACCTCCCCCTTTATAAGCAAAGGGAAGCAGGGCTAGTGCGCCCACTCGCCCCCATTCTGCTCCAATCTTGAAAAACTCCGCCCCGCCTCCGTCTTCCCAAAGCACACAGAGCGCAGTGCCATGCCCCCCCCATTGCCACCAGCAACACCAACGCCGTCGACCTCCTCCACTGCTTCCACCATGGCTCCGAAAGCCGACAAGGCGAAGACCGTGAAGTCGACTAAGGCGCAGCGGCTCGCGGCGATGCGGAGGGAGCGAGCCATCTTCCCCCCAAGCTCGGCGCCAAGGAGCTGCGGGAGTATTATTACCTCTTTTGGGCGACGGAGACGCGAGCTCACCCGCGGACCAAGGTGCTCCCAGCCGTTGCTCACGCGATAGCTTCGGACGGGTACCCTTTCTTTGCTGTCTTCTTCTACTGCGGGCTCTGCCCGCCCTTTTCCGAGTTCTTTTGTGACATCATGAACACATACAATCTCTGCCTCCTTGATTTCACTCCCAACGCCGTCCTCACCATGGCCGTTTTCGCCCATCTTTGCGAGAACTTTGTCGGAGTCCACCCTAGCGTAGCCCTCTTCCGCCATTTCTTCATTCCCCGAGTAGAGAGAGGAGAGCCCTTGTCCGGCGGAATTGCCTGGGTCTCTAGGACCAGCAAGAAGGATTCCTATTTGGAAGGCGAATTCCTGGCAAGTGGGAGGAGTGGAGGGCTGATTGGTGCTGGATTATCGAGGAGAGCCCGCAGCCATTCACCGCCCGGCGCCAAGTAGCAGCAGTACGCGGCAGCGACTGGAGTGACGTGGCCCCAGAGGACAGCAGGCTAAGGATTGCCGTCACCAGGATCCTGCGCCTCAGGCTTGCCAGACTCACTGTAGGCGCCGTTGGCGCAGACTTCCTTCGCAGTCGCATCGCCCCCCTGCAAGAGCGGGGAAGGCCTGCTTGGGAGTTCAAGAACGCGGCAGACATCATGAGGCTGCGGCCGGGCCTTAACTATAATTTCACTGTCCTTGAGCTCAACGGAATACCGCAGGAGCTCTTCAAGTACGATTCAGATCACCCCGAGGTCTTCAGGTTGCCGCAGGGCGTCGTCCCTTTGTGCAACAATTCAGCGCTCGACCGCATCAGGGCGATGATGCCACTGTGCGATTTGCACGGAATCGTGCCAACTTGGCAAGAGCCAGAAGATGAGGTTGTGCAGCAATTCTTCGACAACTTGGTGGAAGTGCCAATCCGCGCCGACGAGAAGGACGACCTCACCCGCGACATCACCGAGGCGGAGTTGGCGTACATCGCCACCAGGTTGGAAGAGGCGGCGGCAGTTGCCGCGGCGGGCGAGTTCGGCTTCACTTTGGAGGAGGCAGCGGCGGCAGAGGCGGCAAACCGTGCCGAGCGAGAAGATCTCACCGGCAAAAAGGTTCTTGCCGGCAAGAAGGAGGTTGCCGGGCGCGATGCCGAACGGAGCCAGGTTGCCGGGCACGACGCCGAACCGAGCGAGCCTGCCGATGATGCGAGCGGCTCTTTGGAGATCGATTCCTCCTCCACTTCGTCCTCCGACAGCACGCCGCCAGCAGCGTCTCCGTCTCCACCAAGAAGGCACCTCCGCAAGGCCGGGAACATAGCGAGGTGGCAGGCGGGCTGGCAGTCGCCGCGCCGCACGACGCGCTCCACCGCGGCAAGCATTGTTGTCGCGGGAGCGCCCCATGCTGCTGCTTCGACTGGAGCGGGGTCTTCCCGGACTGCCGCTTCTGCTCCCGCCAAGCGACCAAGGGAGCCTACTCCTCCACCTTTCCGCGCCAGACGCGGGCTGGATTTTGACTTCTCCGCGTTTAGCTCCGACGAGGAAGAAGAGGAGTAAGTTCTTCTTATTGTACTTGCAGTTCCTTGATTTCTGCTAGTTTTGTCTTATTTGCTTCTCACTTGCCTTTCCCTGTATCTGTTCCTTTTTAGGACTCTGGCGCAGAGAGCGGCAAAGAGAGCCAAGGTGCCGGTGATCGTCATCGAGGACGAACCCACTGCGTCAACAGGGGACGTGCCTGAGACAAACCCCTCGGACCCGGCGGCTGATCTTCAGAGCAGCCCCCAGCGTAAGTGTCTTGTTTACTTCCTGCTATTGGGCGCGTACGAAGATCCTGGTTGTACTGATACTTGTTTGTTGACTTGTGCAGGAGTAGAGCAGCCTCACCAGGAGAGCCTGGAGACCGCTCCCGAAGCGCCAAGGGAGAGTCGTCCGACGAAGGAGAGGTCTCCGGCAAGGGAGGAGACTCCGACAAGGGAGGAGCCCCCGGCAAGGGAGGAGACGCCGGCAAGGGAGGAGGCTCCGACAAGGGAGGAGCCCCCGGCAAGGGAGGGGTCTCCGGCAAGGGACGACGTCAGCGATCCCCCGGCAACGGAGACCACAGCTGCAGGCCCTGGCACAGGTAACTCCCCTTGGCTTCTTCGTCTTCTTGATCTTTCTCTTGGATTTTGCTCGAATTTTGTTTGAATTTTCTCCCCTCTTCCGGCCGCCAGGTCCATCTGCTGCAGAGCCGATGGAGACTGAAGTCGCTGCCGAGGAAGCAGCCGACGCTGGCGAGGAGGCCGCCAGGGCTGTCGCCGCGGAGGCGGGCGGGGAGTCTGGCGGTCGTACTGACGACCCGGAGGCCGTAGGAGCGCCAGGCGCTGCTCCGACCACTGACTCCTCCGCCGCTGCCGCTGCACCAGGCTCCAAAGAGCCCCAGCCTGGCGTCTACCTGAAGGCCGGTGACAACATCTTCATCAACCTCCCCTGGGCGTCGGGCTCCAGGGCGCCGATCGAGGGGGAGATGCTGGACGGAGAGCTGCTTGCATCCGCCGGGCTGAAGCTGGTCGACGCGCCAAGCAGCAGCAGCGGCGAACCTGAAGAGGAGCGCCTGCTACGGAAGCTAGTGGTGCTCTACCGCGCCCGGCAGGCCAAGCTGGAGTCCCGCGAAGCGCTCGTCGCGAAGGCCGGCGCTGATATCGAGAAGCGCGCAAAAGAGCTCCGGGGCGCCAACCAGGAAGCTCTCCGCTCCCTGGCAAAGGAGCGGGAAGATCTTGCGGAAGCGCAGCAGGCCTTCCTCCTCGAGAAGGCCGACGTCGAAGAGCGCCAACGCCTTGCCGCAGAGAGATTGTCTTCGCAAGAGGGTGACTAGACGCAGCGGAAGGTTCACCTCGACAGCCACGAGGAGGAACTTGCCGCGCGCGAGCGGGCAGTTGGCGGGGCCCTTAAACAAGCTGAAGACGCCGCCACAGCCGCCGAGGCCGCCAAGAACGAGCTGGAGCTGAAGGTGACGCAGCTGGAGGCGAGCCTCAAGGTGAGCGGCGACGAGCTTGTCGCGCTCAAACTTGAGCGGGAGAAGGACGCCAACAGTTACTCAGAGCTGCAGGCCCTTTTCACCGAGAAGGGCAAGGAACTGGACGCCACCAAGAACTCCAATGCTGATCTCGAAGTGAAGCTGGCGGCTCTGACCAAATCTCTGGACGGCGCCAAGGAGCAGGAGGCGGCCTTGAAGGAAGAAGTCGAGGCCGGCAAGGTGCTGTTGGCGAATCCTGCTGCCGCGCAGAAAACCTTGTCGGAGAACGTGGAGCATTGGACAGAGGGTCTGGTGAACGTTGCCGCGGACGTCGACAAGGAGTTGGCGCAATTGGGGATGGTGGATCTCGGGTACTCCTCCGACGAGAATCTCCAACCCAGCGCCAAGCTGACTCTGTTCTTCAAAGGCGTGGCGACGGCGCTTCAGCGACTCCGGGAGCAAATCCCAAAACAGCTTGCCGACGAGTCGCACAAGATCTGCACGGGAGCTCTCTAGAAGGTGCTGATGAAGGTGGCCTTCTGCAACCCAGGCCTCCGCCTCAACAACGCCCTTCGAAGCCTGCCGCCAGATGCTGATCTGGAGGAGCTCAAGGCCCTTGTCGCACCCATTGTGGACAGGGTGAGCGGAATCAGGAGGGTCAAAGGCGACCGCGTAGACTAGGCCATTTATCTTTTTCTTTCCTTGTCGCTGTCAATCATGTTATGAAAAACTATCTGTTAGAGCTGCGACAAGTTATTTTGTAATATAC
Source organism: Triticum monococcum (assembly GCA_034509565.1). Taxonomy (NCBI): domain Eukaryota; kingdom Viridiplantae; phylum Streptophyta; class Magnoliopsida; order Poales; family Poaceae; genus Triticum; species Triticum monococcum. The sequence goes on from CM067844.1 coordinate 118,155,236, forward strand.
TCTATCCTGGGTAGTAATTGCTATGTTATTTCCTTTACTTGACTCTTTCCTTTGTATGTTTTTACCCTACGCTTTTAGGGAACTTGCCGGCGCAGGCACCTTTGCCACGAGCGCTGAGTGCAGAACGTCAGCAACCTGCTGGCAGTGCCGCGGCCAACAAGAAACCTTGTCACAGAGCTAGTCGCAGCTCACTTAAGTTGTTGAGCAGGCTCGAAACAACAGTAAGGGCGCAACTAGCTCGAGTTGGTTCCTTCGCGCACAGGTTTTCCATACAAAGCACGGTCGTTCAAGGAAAATAACTTAAAATTTTAAAGGAAATTTGATTGCTCAGACTTTGGCAACTTATCTTTTCTGTTGTTTGCTCTCGGCAAGGCAAAACCTTCTTGGACGACGCCTGGCCCATACCGTACCTTCTCCCTTCCCCCCGGCAAACTTGTGCGCGAGGGAACCTCCTTTTCCTTGCGAAAAAGAAAGAAGACGAGGTAACAGTATGGAGCCTTATGGCTCGTTATTGCTTACCGGGAGTAAGTGCTGCACAAAATGTCAGATAATACATGCAAATTTTAAAAAGCATGAAATAGACATGATGTGCTGAGCCCATAACCTTTATGCACGGGATCTGGGCCCGGCTTTGTACAAAGGATTACATGCAACAGCGGCAAGACATGTACAAAAGGTGGTTGCCGGAACGGATTCCGGCAACCGCGCCCTACGGGTGAAACTTGCGAAGATGCTCAATATTCCAGGAGTTCCTCACTGGTACGCCATCTTCGGTCTCAAGGCGGACAGCGCCAGGCGTGTGACTCGTTTCAGCCGGTAAGGGCCTTCCCACTTTGGCGTCAACTTGTTGGAATTCTTGGCGGACTGAATGCGCCGAAGAACAAGGTTGCCTTCCTCGAGACTTCTGGCGTTAACTTTGCGGCTGTGGTAGCGGCACAAAGCTTGCTGGTAGCGAGCGGCTCGCACAACAGCCTGAAGACGGTCTTCCTCAAGGAGCAGCGCATCATCTTGTCGCAGCTGCTCTTGCTCGAGCTCATCATAAGCGAGCACTCGAGGCGACCCGTATACGAGTTCCGTGGGGAGAACTGCCTCCGCTCCATAGACTAGAGCGAAGGGTGTCCGGCCAGTGGCGAGCGGTGCAAGGAACGGGATATGCTTGGACTTCTAACTACGTTAGAAGGAGCAACATCTTGTCCAAGCGACCGTGCCACGCTCGCGCCAGCATGTTGTCGCGCATGCTGGTCTTGAGCGCTCCGGGATCCGCCAGCTTGATCTTGGCCCAGCAAGCATATGGTACCGTGAGTACCATGACGCTGCTGGTCCCGCGCCTCCTGAGATGGGCGCGGTGCGTGTACGGACGCCGAGGTCTTGGAGTGCGCCTGGCCGTTGTGGGAGCCGACTGCGCCGCCGATGTGCAGCGCAGCCTTGTCCTTGGACCTGGCAGCACCACAAGCTCCCTCGTCGACGCCTGCTCTTCCGCTGACGTCTTCTCCACCAGCCGTTTGCTCCGGCGATGGTGGGCTCGGCGCAGACGGAGCAGCTGCCTCCGAAATCTTCTTCTTCGGCGGCATGTTGACGAAGATGACGAAGATTTGGCTCGTGCGAACGCCGGATCAGATTCACACCGCCTCGATGCACCCCTCCCTTGCGCGCCAAAGATGTCGGGGGTGCTGATCCCACGGACACCTATGGGACCGCGGCGGACCGGGGCCCCTTTCGGTTCGGCAGGGGCGGAGAGTGCACGAAGAGCAGATCGAGGCGAAACACATGAACACACGTGATCGGTTTACCCAGGTTCGGGCCGCACGGATGCGTAAAACCCTACTCCTGCTTTGGTTTGTATTTGTGTTCTTGCTCGGGAGCGATGAACGCTACAGTACACTTGGATGGCTAGCGAGACCGAGCGTGAGAATGGTTCTCTCCCCCCCTCCCTGTTGCGCATGGGCCTCCTTTTATATGTCAAAGGGGTCACCGACAGGTGGCAATAGAGATGACGGTAAAAAGGTAAAAGAGGTGGTGGTTGGTGCCACCGGTTGCTACAGTTGTATCATACCTAACCCTGACGGCAGGGGACAAAGGCATTAAATGCCTGTCTGTGTCGCCTAGACGGTGCAGAATGGGACCGTCACGGGCGCCACCGTTTGCCATGATGGCTATCTTGTCAGCGCCTGCTTGCCACCGGATGCCCCTGGCTGCACAGCCTCTCGCCACGTACGCCAGGAACGGTCCCAGAGCGACACGTTGGTGGGTGAGCTGGAGCGTGGGCTGCTGAGTAGTAGCTTGCCACGGCAAGCGCCTTGCCGCGGATATTGTCTTGTCGCATCCGGGAGCTTGTCGCTCACCGGGTCTTGTCGCGTCTGGGAGCTTGTCGCTCACCGGGTCTTGCCGGGACGCGCAGCGCGTCGCAGCAAGCTTCTTGAGATGTCTTAGTGGGCCTCCCCGGCAAGCTCCTCTTGCCAGGATCTTGTCTCCTTCCCGGCAAACTCCTCTTGCCGGGGTCTTTGTGCTTCGAGTGGCCTTCCCGGCAAGCTCCTCTTGTCGGGGTCTTGGATACTTTGTTCTTGAATGGCTCCAAAGGAACCACGGAGGATCTTGGCGGTCGCCCGGCAAGCCTTGCCGCGGGACGCTGCGACTGCTCGTGCACAAGTTCGGGATACTAAGGTACCCCTACTTTAGTACACCGACACTCGCGCTTCTCACCGGGGACGTGAACATCGATGAGGTTGCTGCTCTTGTCCGACGGCTCGCAATGATGATGCTTGGCGGATGGTTCGTCCGCCATCGCCTTCCTCCGGCGACTGTGGGCTTGGGAGAGAGAAGTTTGTGTTTTGTGTGCAGTGGAGATTGAAGCGGCAATGGTGGTTTCTGGGAATGAGGCAGAGATGGAAGATGATGGGGTATTTTGCAGTGCGTCGACGGGGATGTGTGGGAGGCGGTTCGCCCAGGGGCGTGGGTGTGGTGGTCATGGGGGTGCCTGTTTGCAGTCCCTTGTGGCAACCGCTCAGTGGGTGGCGCGGGTGGTGGCCTTGAAGAAGCAACCATCCAATTCAAAGGGTTTTACGGATACACTGACTTGTCTTTTCAAGCTGTACTTATGACCTGCTAAATCCCACTTGTATGTCTCAGGGGTGGTGATGACGGCATTTTGGACTGTTTAGGTGACGTATGCTTTGTGATGTTTTTCCCTGAGGATGTTAAGTATTTGTTTTTCCACTGAAGTTTTATAGACTAGTTTATCTGAAGACATTTTTCAGTGCCCCAGGAGTTGTTGCTCAAAACTGGTACATATTTTATTTTCATCTGTACTTGCCAAAGTCAGGCCTTTATAGTTTTTGTATTCTCATTTTAGTGCACTTATGGTTTAGTGCTGTGTGAACTGAAATGTAATTTCATACAGCGTGCGGTTTTGAAATTTGGTGTTGTAGTGGTGTGAGTGGCCTGAGTGATCCTGTTTTTTTAGTACTTATGTCATATGTATGATTGAACTGAGTTTTTTTTGTTTTTTTGGTGTCTTGTGGGGATTGAGATTATTTTACGACCAGACCGTTCATTGAGGTGTGTACAAATTTTATATAAATTAGAAATTTAGCAGAATTGACAAATAAATTATATCTGAACTTTTTGCATTTTAGTAGTTGAACTTGTCAGATTTTATGTAAATAAGAAATTTAGCATAATTGACAAACATTATATGTTTGAACTTTTTGCATTTTTAGTAGTTGAACTTGTTAGATTTTATGTAATAAGATATTTAGCATAATTGACAAACATTATATGTTTGAACTTTTTGCATTTTAGTAGTTGAACTTGAAAGTAATATTTAATTCTGTTTTTTAAATTATGTACATTTAACAGATAGGCTATTAAGTTCTCTTCTTTTTAGAGGTTCATTGTAGTTTATATATTTTCAGTTTCGAACATTTTTCTTGTAGCTTATATTTTTTTGCCTTGCGCTCTGGTTTGTTTAACTGGGCTTATTTGGTGTGGTGTTTGTAACCGATTCAGGCTATTGGGCCGTTTTCTAGCCTAGATAGCTCGTCTCCGCGGCTGTGTAGTGCGGCGTGCGCATGCGCTCCGGGTTTAGTACCACCTCGCTAGTCGAGGGGGCTCCGGACCTGTTTATAAGCGCAGCCGAGGCTCACTGGTCGAACTCCTCTGAATACTTACCTGAGCGCTTATACACGGCGCTCGCTCTCTCTCTCTCTCTCTTGACCTGTGGCCCCTGATTGGTGGGCCCTGCGTTGTGCGGATTGATAGGGATTTGCCTATGGGCTCGAGTTCAAGTATCTAGCAGCGTCAGGGCCTGTGCCTGACCTTGGGCGATCAGTTTTTTCTTTTTTTTGTTTGTTTGAATCTAGTACTTGACTCCAGCAGTAACTTGGACTGGAACTTTTTGTTCTAGTTCTTGTCACTTTTGTGTAAGTGTAATTTTAAGATGTACTTGCATTTAGATTAAGTTGTACTGATAGTCCATTCATAGTAGCGCTTACGTACTGATGCTTCTATCTACTTTTTATTGTAGTAAGTATGTACTGTCCGATCAAGTGTACTAGTACTGTGATTCTTAATCTGCAAGCGACCAGCATAAGTGTGTGCTGATGCTTTCTTAACTTTTTCTGTTTTGTAGTACCTGTTAATTATCTAGCAGCTACATATGAATGAGAACACTAGATGGAGTACTAAGAATTTTTTGCTTCAACTTTTGAAGCGTTGTTAAGCAACTCAAATTGTGTTGATTGTTCTCAACGTTATGTTTTATATACAATACTGAATCGAAACTAGACATAGAGCAACGTTGTGTGATTAGTTGCATCATAACTAGTACATTAGAGTAGCTACAGAGTTCTATTCATAAGCTACTTTTTGAATTTGAAATGATGGATTAACAACATACGAAGCTACCAAACTTATATAATGAGATAAGCAAAACATTTTACTTGATGACATAAATAAACTAGTTCAACAATGACAAGCATGACATAATCATACTGGTTCAACTCAACAAGAGCAAACTACTAATTTGAAACAACAAGATAAAAGGCAAGCACAAGCAAAAGTAAAACGAAGGCAGGCTCTGATGTATCTTCATCCCGCATAGGGGCAATAGGGTTGGTCGTAGTAATTCTCAGCCTCCCGATATTTTGCAATTTCCGAACCATCTATGATGTAGTCGATCATGCTCCATGCCTTGTACGTGGCGTATGCATCCACTCCTGCGTACTCGATGAGGTTGTCTGACAGCGGGCTGGTCCCCCACGGTTTGTAGTCTTCCTGCGTGTTGATGTTCTTCTTCATGCCTTTGTAGAATGGATGGATGACGCTGGCTGCAACATCAGTCAAGGAGTCATACTCTTTTCCGGTGTATGGTACTCTCCACTTGCGCTGAATGTCGATGAACTTGTTGGGGATGATCTCCAAACTGGACAACTTCAGCTTCTCTTTGTCGCTTTCAATGCTGAAACCGGCAAATGTGAACAACTTCTTATGCTGCAGCAACTCGTTCATGCGCTTGGGCCTCCAAGGGGAGAGACATTTTTGAAAATCAGCATTACTTTTGATGTTTGAACTATTCATTTTTATTTTGGCTTACAAGCGATGAATCCATTTTAAGTATATGTTTATATAGCATAAATAATGGATGAATGTACTTAATAAATTAGTAAACAAAGTTCTGAAATTAAATTAAGTACACCATGTTATTCTTCTTTTTTGGATTATACATAGTTTCAGTCAATGTTGTATGTTCTGCTTTGGTACTAGTTTAGTTTACTTTTGTTGAATAGGATAACACATAAAGAGTGCTTCACCAAGTCCTTAGTTTTTGTTCTTATGAGAATAACATTAGATCAAATTCAGAAAATACTTCACTACATCAAGTTCAGAAACATCTTTTTAATATATTGAGTACATAAACTACACTATTGGATCAAGTTCAGAAACTAGGCTAGCCAGTCAACTTCAGAAATTAATCTTTTGCAAGAGTTTCCAAATAGTAATCTGGTGCATCAGGTTCAAAAATACATTTTATAGTGTATCTACTTGAGAAAATGCAGTAGTGCATCCACTTTTCAGAAGGCACACTAGTACATCTAGTTGGGAAACAAGTCTGGTGAAATTTTTAGGATACAGTACTAATAAAACAGATAAACCAAAACAGGGCAAATGAGTAGGATGGCTCACCATTTTGTGGCCGCTGCGATGTGGTACACCAAGCAGAGGTCCTCGACGCACAACTCCGGGACTGCTGCCATCTGGGGAGGTTCATCTCCGTTGGTGTAGTGCACACCAACACCGATGATCCTACGAACCATGCCGCCAGCCTTCCTCCAGAGCCTGGAGATCACCTCGTCGGCCTTGTCTGGTTCGTTGGTGCAGACGATCTCCAGCATCTCCTTGACATGGAGCGCAACCTCTCTGAGGGTTTTGGTGTACTCGCGCTTCTCGCCGGGGACGTGAACGTCGATGAGGTTTCTGCTCTTGTCTGACGGCTCGTCTTGATGACGCTTGGTGGATGGTTCCTCCGCCATCGCCCTCCTCCGGTGGTTGTGGTCTTGTGAGAGAGAAGTTTGTGGTTTATGTGCAGGGGAGATGGAAGGGCAATGGTTGTTTGTGGGGATGATGGAGAGATGGAAGAGAATGGGACTTTTTGCAGTGCGTCGATGGGGATTTGTGGGAGGCGGTTCATCGGGGGCGTGGGTGTAGTGGGTGTAGTGGCATGGGGTCGCCGTTTGCAGTGCGTTGTGGCAACCGCTCAATGGGTGGCGTGGGTGGTGGCCTGGAAGAAGTAACCGTCCAAGTACAATGGTTTTACTGCTGCACTTACTAGTCTTGTCAAGCTGTACTTATGACCTGCTAAATCCCACTTGCACGTCTCAAGGGAGGTGATGACGGCATTTTACTATCGCACTGATTTGTCTTGTCAAGTTGTACTTATCGGCTGCTCATCCCACTTGCATATGTCAGGGTTGGTGATGATGGAGGTCTGTACTCCTCTACTGTGGTACTTGGAGTGGTGATTGAAGTGTAACTGAACTTACCAAATACCAATGAGACTATGTGTGATGCAAATGTTTTTTAAAACATTTTTTTGTATTTTTTAAAGGATTGTTTATATCAAGATAATATCTGAGCATTTTTTACAGATAAATTAGATTTTTGTCAGTACAGAATGTATTATATTCGCATTTTTGTTTGAGGTAATTATTTTTATGTATTGATGATCTTTTTGAATTGGTACTGGCAGAAGCAGACATAGCTTTGTTTTTTTCAAAGCGATGTTTTTTAGGTGTTCACGGGTGTGTTTGTTTTACTCCGCCTTTGTACTGACGATTGGTCGACAGTAGTGTTTTTCGTCAGTACAAATGTATTTTGTGACTGCATTCAAATGGATTATCAAATGTTTTACATAATAATGTGACTGCTCCTACGGGCATAAATCACAAATTATATCAGTACTGATGTGTACTCTGTCTTTGTACTGACAACTCAGAACTATCAGTACTGATGTACTATAGGAGTTTAAATTTTCCTTGGACATTTTTTTGCTGCTGAGTTATTGGTCGACAGTAGCGTTTGCGTCAGGTAAATCCAGATAAGTTTTTTCAAATGTATTTCTAACTGCATTCAAAAGGATCATCAATTGGTTTACATAATAATGTCACTGGTTTAGCGGGCACAAATCACAAATTACATCTTAACTATAGTACTGATCGAGAAATTGATAAAGCTAAATAAGTTTTGGTAACGACAGTGTTTCTGAAATGTTTCCTCATTGTGTGCCGAGGCAACTGAAGACCACTATGTATTGTTTAGATGTTCAGCCTTGAGCTTCTCCTAATAGGCCCCGAATGTTGTGCCTTGCCGGCGCCCTTTCCTGGTTGAGCCTTGGCAACTTCATCGTCAGTCTCAGTTTCCTCGTCCCCGACAGTGTCATCTTCATTGTCTTCGTCTGATTGGTCGTCATTCTCATCAAACTCTTCTTCTTCATCGTCTTCATTTGATTTTTTTAGAACTCTGCACCTTGCCATGTGTTTGTTCAGCGCCAATGACCTCCTTGCCCACTTTGCACGTGCGGGCATTATGCCCGTCAGTTCCCCTACACTTGCGGCAAGTGTAGCTGTTACGTGTGTTGTCTCCATTGGTAGAAACCTGGGTGGCTCCAATCTTCTTGTGCTTGTTGGCAGTGCCATCTGTGCAGTGTGGGCATGTGCAGTAGTTATGGTTGCTCACGACGTTGCAGAATCCGCATGCCCTTATCCCGAGAGGTTTGCCGTCCGGGCCAAATTCCACACGCTTGATGGGGCGTGGCGGCTTTTTGGCTGCTGCTTTCGCTGCCTGCGTCTTGCTCTTCCTCCCCTTTGTGTTTGAGAATATGGGTGGTTTAATCACTCTTTCCTGGTGCTGCTGGTAGGATGTGCTGTTGTCATGTCGTTCGCCTACAGCACCATCAAGCTCATGATCTCGCATGTGAGCTTGTTGGTGATCTTGAGTGTGCACATGGGCAAGCTCTGGTTGCTGCTGCTCCTCTTCCTCGTTGTCGAACGAGTCAACAGCTCCCATATGATTCATCTCGGATAACATTGTAGCAATATCCTTCTCAATGGCATCATTGTCCTCCACACCTCCATTCTTAGCAGAATGCATGGCATCGAGTTCTTGTTCAAGTTTGTCCATGACGACCCGCGACCTCGCCATTTGCTCTTGGCTTCTCAAACTTTTTCTGTGCACCCTCATGTTGAGCGTCAGCAGTGAGCTTTCAATGCAGTATTGGGATGCCTTGTTTGACGCTACTGTCCTCAAGTCATTTCTGTCGAATGTTGGCTGGATGTTCGGGCATTTGGTGTATCTCCTGAGGATATATTTCTCTGGAACGCTAGGAGCCTTAATTGTCTGCATCATGCATAGGACATGCACATAGAAAAGACCTGTATTTTGTTTTTGGAAGAGGTGCATGTATTTTGTCATTTCATTCGAACAAAAACTTTGCAAATAAAGTAGTACAGTATGTAACATCTTTTTTTTTGCAGTCCTCACCTGTGTGGTCCCATAGCCTGCACTCGCACTCATATGTTTCTCCCACAAGGTCTGCAACCACCTGGAACGCGTGTTGAGACCATGCAGATAGTTTTTGCGGGTTGTTGTAGCGCACGAGGTACTTTGTGGGCTCTTCTGTCTCTGTCATCGTGAAGAGTGTGCTCAGTTTTAGCCTTTTTCTGATCTCGCTCTACACAGCTCGCGAGTAAACCTTTGCCATCTGGGTGTCAAACCCATAGAAGGTCAGCGTGTTTTGTTCCTTCTGCACATGCAAGAATGATGACCAAATTGTTAGTTTCCTCGCAGCAAAAACTTGTCTAACTTATAAAGTTTTACTTCAGTAAGCATGTTTTTTGTCTCACGACAGGTGATAGAGCTATACCATGTTACCCATTGTCTCTTAGTTCTCTGTCTGCCTCCTGGTTTTGGCGCAGGAGTTTACCTGGCTGACAAACTGGTGTAGGTTTTGTCTCTCACTTACAAATTTCTTCTTGAGCACATAGTTCATGCTCTCACTTCGCTGTGTGGATGTCATTTTGGTGCAGAAAATTTCTTTGAAGTAGGTTGATATCCATTTCTCACGCTCGTTCCACATGGCCAGCATTGTGGCATCATCATGGAGGTTGTACCTATCGATGAGTCCTTTCCAGGCATCCTCAAACTCAGTTGGCATGAGGGGCCAGTTGAGGATTGATGTGAATTCTTCTTTGAAGTCTTCGTGCAGGTAGTACAGGTATGCGAGGTGTTCCCTGTACTTCTTCATAATGTACCAGCGGCACAGCTTGTGTACTGTGTTCTTGAAAACTTGTGGTATCGCCAAAGCCATTGCCGGGCACTGGTCTGGTAATGAGAAAAGAGATGTGGTGTGGTCAGCATATGTTTGTGCATATATACAAATAGAACTGACACAAACATTTTTTAGCGTGTTATTTTCCTTTTAGTTTTTTGGGGGAAGGGGGTGGTGGTGGTGGTTGGGGGTGGTTTTCGCGGTTGTACCCGTGAGGATGCATGTAGGAGCCTTCCCTCTCATGCACCTTAAAAATGTCTTGAACAACCATCTAAATGATTCTGCATCCTCATCTCTTATCAGGGCGAAACCAAAGAATGTAGTATGGAAGTGGTTGTTAGTACCTACAAACACCCCAAGTGGCATATGGTACTTGTTGGTCTTATATGTGGTGTCAAATGTTACGCAGTCACCGAAGTCCTGATAGGCCCCTCGGCAGCTTGCATTCACCCAGAATATGTTCTTAACTCTGTCGGACTCATCAGGTTGCATGTCACAGAAGAATTCCCTGTTTATAGCTTTCATCTCCCTAAAGAAGTTGATAGTCTTTAGGACATCGTCCACATCATCCATCCTTGAATTTTTTGCTTTCCTGGATATTAAAAGTGAACAGTCATTCAAAAATGCATGTTAAACTGGCGGCAGGTCATGCATTGCGTAATATGTTTGTACTGACAGAGGAAAAAAGACATAGGCGGTTTATGGGAGGAGAACAAGTTTGTACTTACAGGTTAATCAGGTCTTTGGCATTCATTTCGAGGAAGTAGCTACCAGGGTCATCACCGCCCAGTATGCTCATGATTTGCGCGTGTTCAATGCCTTTGAACTGCAGGTACTTGACGTACTCCAAGATTGTTTTGTCAAAGTTTTTGTGGGAGTGCAAGAAGACAAGCATTTGCGGAGTGAGCTGTAGCCTGTGGTTGTGTTCCCAGACTATCTCTTTTATGACAAGTGTTCCATCCTTTTCAATCTTCAGCCTCATTCTAGCCCTGCAGTTAGTCCTGGCTGTCGTTTTGTTTCGCTGTCTATTTGCTTCAGACACCTTCGAATGATAGACTCCATAGCACGTGCAATAAAGGTAGGCTCTGGTCTTAAACTTGGAGCCTTCCTTGATAGCAAAACCCACGTGCTTCGCATAGAGGTTGTAGAAGTTCTTTGCTTCTTCAAAAGTTTCAAAGTGCATCTCTAGCCTTGGCAGAACATAAGCTTCAATGTTAGGTAGCTGCACGCAACAGTGAGCAAACAAAAACGCAGTTATGAAAATGTTTAGATGGGGTGGTCACAGTACCATGGTATGGACTATGCTTGTATGGTTTTTTTCTGAATGTGGATACTTCCATGTGTATAGCTCTGTGCTGCCTCCGGTGTTTGTTGTTCACCCTGGTGTATGGGCGTGGGTGGTGTCACCCTTGGCACATGCAGCAATGCATCTCTTGGAGGGAGCAATGTTGACGAAGGTCTCCGTCTCTCATAGTACGTCCGTCTCCCCTCAGATTCGTTGTGAGGTTGCTCCTGTCCATATGGCTCATATCTTGTACTTTGGAACCTGCTAGAGCGGCCAAAATTTCTGTCTCTTTGGCCTGGTCTTCCTGTTGCAACCGCTTTTGCAGCACAAATGATTGATGTTGACGGAGCGACTGGTGGAAGCCTTGTTGCAACCCATCCACGGCTTCCTGTCATTGGCTTTCTGCATGCGTTAGGGAAGGAAAACATTTGTTGTTGGGGATATTGCTGGCCTTGTTGCAACCCACGAGTGACATAGCTTGTATTCCCAGATATTGGTGTTTGCTGCATAGAAGAACTTGTCCGTGCTTTAGATGATTCTGGTGTATCTTGAAATTTGCCTGTATTGTTGAAGTATCCAGGTGGTATTTCTGGTGTTACCCAACCAGGTGGTGCCCCATATCTGCTTGGCTCATCAAACGCTCGTTGCGTGCACCGCCTTGCTCGCTTCTGCAATGACATTCAACAGTTTTGGGATTAATCTTTTCTGCATTTTTCTCGTATACATGCTATGGGTAACATGTCATGCACTGAAGGCATTGTACAAGTTGAACTTGCATCGATGGTTGTTATTTAAACTGTTGTTCTCTATTTTGTATCTGGTTCCGTTTTCAGTCGAACAGTATAACCGTACATGTTACACACTGATGTACTGTTTTTTAGCACTGCTTGTAAACTGAACATTGAACTTCAGATATGTATGGATATGCATATATATAAAACTGATGCATGTCTTCTCTTTTGGTCATCTATAACTTATGCAACTACACTAGAAGTACTCCTAGTTTATGTATCATTGAACTTACTGTGTAGACATTACCTCAAGTTGAACTTGCATCGATGGTTGTTGAACTTCTTCTTCTTCCTCTCATGGTCGGCGTACTAGCATGTTCTTGGGAGGCGGCGCCATTGATGCAGCGTCCTGCGGGGATCACTGCCCCGGAGAAGGAGCCTCGGCGACGGAGGGAGGCAGGAGGCGGCGGATCACGGCCCCGTCGAGCGGGGATGGCGGTGCGCGGCGGCAGAGGAAGACTAGGATGGCGCGCGGCAGCCGCCGGAGGCGGGGACGGGCCGGCGAGCTCGTCAGAGGGGGGGGCGAACGGGGAGGATCCAGCACCCGTCGACGGGGAGGAGCGCGGGGAGGGGCTGGTGCCCATCGGAGGGAAGGCGCGCGGGGAGGTGCCGGCGAGCCCATCGGCGGGGAGGCGTGCATACGGCCAGCCGGCGGCAGCACGTGGGTCGAAGGAGCGACCCGTCACGGCGCTGCGGGCTCCCTCGCTCCAGCTGCCGCCGTCGCTCGCTCGCCGCGACGACTGCCTCCAGCGGAAGGAGGCGGGTAGGTTGGGGGCAGGTCGGGGAGATTCTACCGGTGTGCACGTCGCGCCCTTATAGGGACCGAGGGTAACAGAATAGCCCTGTCCTATATATATATATATATATTACTTGGATGTAGGTTTTCATAAATTATTATTGTTGACATTACCCTTGAGGTAAAAGGTTGGGAGGTGAAACTATAAGCCCCTATCTTTCTCTGTGTCCGATTAAAACTTTGAACCCATAAATATGACATGAGTGTTAGCAATCGTGAAAGATTAAATGATAGTTGAGTATGTGAAGTTTGCTGAATCAAAGCTCTTACATAGACCTTTCCCGGAAATAATATGAATTGCAATTGTTTGATGACTAAGAGCACGGTTTGTTAGTTTTCAAGAAAGTTTATGATCTATACTTTAACATGTGAATAGCTTGTTACTTGATCATGAGAAGTTTTATGAGTTGAGCTATTGTTATTATATATAATGATGCTATAACAAGTGATTGAAACTGTCATTGATCAAACTTAAGCACTTGCTAGCATTCACACTTCATAAATTATTTCTTTTATCATCTACCTACTCGAGGACGAGCAGGAATTAAGCTTGGGGTTGCTGATACATCTCCAACATATCTGTAATTTATGAAGTATTCATGCCATGTTTACAATAGTTTTATATGATTTTGGTATGATTTGATTAGAACTAACCCTGGACTGACGCTGTTTTCAGCAGAACTACTGTGGTGTTGTTTTTGTGCACAAATAAAAGTTCTTGGAATGCGATGAAAATCAACGGAGAATTTTTCTAGAAAATACAAAAAATACTGGAACAAAAAACTACCCGTGGGGCCCCATGACTTGTTCTCGACGCCAACCTCTCCTATAAATACCCAAACCTACAAAAATTAACCAAGATCAGAAGTTCCGCCGCCGCAAGCCTCTGTAGCCACGAGAAATCAATCTAGGCCCTCTCTGGCAACCTTCCGGAGGGGCCATCATCACCGGAGGCTATGGAGGAGGATCCCGGAGGGGCCATCATCACCATGAAGGACAAGGACCAGAGGGAGAACCTCTCCCCATCTAGGGGGGAGGCCATGGAGGAGGAAGCACAAGGGGAGAACCTCTCCTCCTCTTTCTCGGTGGCATTGGAGTGCCATTGGGAGGGGAATCATCGCCGCGGTGATCATCTTCATCAACATCACCATCATCATCACCATCCTCATCTCTTTTACGCGGTCCACTCTCCCGCACCCCGCTGTAATCCCTACTTGAACATGGTGCTTTATGCAACATATTATGATCCAATGATGTGTTGCCATCCTATGATGTTTTGAGTAGATATCCTTTGTCTTTGGGTTGATTGTTGATCTAGATTGCCATGAGTTATATGTTGCTGCTGTCCTATTGTGCCCTCCGTATCGCACAAGCGTGAGGGATTCCCGCTGTAGGGTATTGCAATACGTTCATGATTCTCTTATAGTAGGTTGCTTGAGTGACAGAAGCATAAACCCGAGTAAGGGGGTTGTTGCGTATGGGATAAAGGGGACTTGATGCTTTAATGCTATGGTTGGGTTTTACCTTAATGATCTTTAGTAGTTGTGGATGCTTGCTAGAGTTCCAATCATAAGTGCATATGATCCAAGAAGAGAAAGTATGTTAGCTTATGCCTCTCCCTCATATGAAATTGCAATTACGACTACCGGCCTTGTTAATGATTGCCTAGGATAATTCCGCACACCGACCCATCATTATTCCACACTCGCTATTCATAATATTTAGTAATATATTCTAACTTTATGATAACATCACCTACTTTTATATTTTAGCTCTCCGATATCATGCAAAGTTATCCTCTTCATACCCACAATGTAGTTTTATTTCTCGTTTCTAGTTGGAAGCAAACGTTCGGTGTACGTAGAGTCGTATCAGTGGAAGATAGGGCTTGAGATAATATTGATCTTACCTTTAGCTCCTTGTGAGTTCAAATCACTTCCACCTTTGGGAATTTCTATGATGATTCCCTACACTTGGGGATTATCACTTTTCCTCAAGCAATTCAGTTGATAAACTGAAAGTGAGAAAGAAAAACTTTTACAAACTCTTTTGCTCTTGTTTGCATAAATAAGCTTAAACAGCACCCAGGTTTTCAGTCAACATTATAACTAACCATGTCAACAATAACTCTTAAAGATTATAATGACTCATATCAATGACATAATCAGCTAGCGAGCAATAATAAGATATCTCAAACGGCAACACGTTGTCAAAACAACCATGATATAATATGACAATAATGGTATCTCGCTAGCCCTTTGTGAGACCGCAAAATATAAATGCAGAGCACCTCCGAAGTTCAAGCACCGACTAAACATTGTAATTCATGGTAGAAAAGATCCAATCATGATGCACCCAACATTAGCTATACACAATGCATAAATCATGACCGCTGTGCTCTACTCAGTTTATGGCGCTTGTTTATAGAAGGGGATGACACAACATACAAGTAAATAGAAAGTCCCTTCACAGAGGGAAGCAGTGATTTGCAGAGATGCCAGAGCTCAGTTTTTAAAACAGAGATAGATGATATTTTGAGACATGCACCCTTCTTATTCACTTCATGACCATCAGTTATCAACATCTTCCATGCTAAGCATGCTAGTGGCAGTCCCCAAGCAGAAAGTAAAGGTTTTGACTCCATTGGAAGTTTTTGTTTAATTATGTAAGAGATGAACTCTTTTTGTATTTTGCAGTTTGGGACTGGGCATCCCTATTACCGTCCATTTCCTTGTGCGATGGCGAGTGAATAAGCACTCAACCCGAGGATAACATGCTTAGCACGGAAGATATCGACCACCTCCTGTCATTCCATGAACGATCTAGGCACACAAAATGGATATTTTTCAGAATTTTTTAGAGGTGGCACATGCAAATTTACTTAGGACGACAGGGTACTACCGTATATAGGTAGGTATCGTGGACTCATCTGGAATAACTTTGGGTTCAAGGTTTTTGATGTACAAGCAGAATTCCCACTTAGTACAGGCGAAGGCTAGCAATTTAAGACTGGGAAGCGGCCAGCTAGAGAGCAACAACGATCATAACCATGCATTATGCATAAGTAACATTGGACACTAGCATGAGTAGGGTATGAACACCATGAACATGAACATAAACATTATAGAGGCAATGTTGGTTTTGATTCAACTACATGCATGAACATGTACCAAGTCAAGCCACTCGAACATTCAGAGAAGGAAACCTTATCATCATACTACATCACAATCATTTTAACGCTATGTTGATATCCAAGATAAATCATTATCCACTCCTAGCTACTTATGCATGGCATGAGAAACTATAATCTCTAATTGTCATTGCAAAGATGTTTAATCATAACGGGCTGAATCATGGGCACTAGGTTAAACATATTTACACAGACAAGATAAGTCGAGTTCATACCAGTTTCTCTTTGCCACGGCCAGCTCATTGAATATCGTCATTATTGCCTTTCACTTAAACAACCGAATGATATGAAGATAATAATAGTGCAAGAGTGCCATGGACTAAGCTGGAATCTTCAAAACATTTTATTCAACAGGAGAGGACAAGGTAAAATGGGCTCTTATTAGTTCAACAGTTATTCATATGAGATCCACTCAACATTTTCATCGTGGTCTTCTCCTCGGTACAACTCGAATAAAAAGAAAAGAAGTTCAGAGAAACACATTGAAATATTTTTGGAGTTTTTGGTTTTCTTCAACAAGCAAATAATAAGCAAAAACAAGAAAAACTATTTACACGGGAAAGCTCCCAACAAGCAAAAGAAGAACAAGGAAATCTTTTTTGGATTTTCTTTTTAGTACTACTACTAAGCATGCATAGAAAGTAAATTAACTACAACTAATTTTTTGGTTTTTCAAAAAAAATTCAAACACACAAGAAGAAAGCAAGAAAATAAATCTAAGCATGAATGATACAATGAAAAAGTGTGAACACCGACAAATGGAATGATATGTGAACATGAATATAATGTCGGTGAGAGACACGTACTCCCCCAAGCTTAGGCTTTTGGCCTAAGTTGGTAGTAAATCAGTAGCCTGGAGGGTAGTATGGATCCTGGGGACCAGGCATCCACTCAACCCACTGCTGAGGAGCGGGCATCCACTGATCCCACTGTGGAGGTGCCTGTGCAGCCTCTGCAGCAGCGTGAGCGTTCCAGTAAGCGAGGATGTGTGCAGGCATAATCCGGTATCCGCCCCTGGCAACAGAATCAAACAAAGCAGGTGCAGGAAAGGGGATAACATCACAAGTGTCAACGTTATAGATTAAGTTATAAGGAATGGCAATGTCAGGCCGATCATGTGCAAGAAAGTGATGGTGATCCATGGCTGCACGATCTAGGTAAACTATGGTAAGAGGGAAATCATGAGGGCGTATCTCAACCTCGAAGTGAGCCGCCAAACGAGTAGCATAAATCCCACCATGTATTTTACCCTAAGATTTATTAAGGTGCAGGCGACGAGCCACGATAGCCCCCAAGCTATACGTGTTGTCGCCCTCAATGGCACGACGTAAAATAGCAAGGTCTTGTGAACTAAGTGCACCCACCTTCTCCCTAGCAAGCAAGCATTTGGTAATGAAATATGCAAAGTAACGGACAACAGGGAAATGTAAACCACCGGTAGTGATGGCTGACACTCTCCTCTCATCACCCACAGTCAAAGTGCGACAAAAATCCTCAAACTCAGCCGGCCTAGGCTCGGCCAAGCTCCCGTCAGATGGGATCAAGCATATGTCACAAAACTCAGTAAGTGGTATGTGATGATTTTCAGCATATAAATCAAAGCTCACTTCAGGAGGATTATTTCTAGGCAAGAAAGTAAAGCTTTGAACAAACATATTTGTGAGGATTAGGTGTTGGTCA
Organism: Triticum monococcum; assembly: GCA_034509565.1. Classification (NCBI taxonomy): domain Eukaryota; kingdom Viridiplantae; phylum Streptophyta; class Magnoliopsida; order Poales; family Poaceae; genus Triticum; species Triticum monococcum. The sequence continues at coordinate 118,172,798 of CM067844.1, forward strand.
TACTCATCTGCGATGAAGTCGGTGAGACCGACATTGGCAATGAATTGCATGAACTCCTCATGAATTCCAGCTTCTTGCAGGAACGAGATGTGCGGCCATTCGCACGGCCGTACCTCTGTCAACCTCCGATGATGGAGATCATTGTCAGAAGACTCCCCAATAACACCCTTGGAGTTCTTCCTTGAGCCATATTTCCTGAAGATATTCATGTCCACGTACAATTTTTCCTATGGACAAAAATCTGAATTTTTAGTTCACAATTTTTTTCAAACAAAGCTTCACGAAACTAATAGCATCTACTCATAGGGATACATAGAGGCCATAGCAAGCATTCAAACTATTTAGAACACTAAGCATTCAACATGCAAGCACATCTACAGCAGCACCAAGAGTAGCTAATTATTCAAAGTATAAACCAGTAAAACAAAAACTAATTGGACAAATGGTGGAGTCACATACCAAGCAACAATCTCCGAAATAGTTTCGGAAATGGAGCTTTGAGCAAAGAGATCGAAAGTGGCAGAAAAATGAGCAAGAACACGGGAGAGAGAGAAAAAGAGTGATTTTTTTGGAGGTAGGTGACAATGTGGGCTAAAGAGATAAGTGAGGGGGGTCGCGTGGGGACCACAACCCCCCAGGGCGCGCCAGGGGGTGCTGGCGCGCCCACGTGGGTTGTGCCCACCTGGTGCACCCCCCTCTGGTTATTTTTGCACCAACAATTCTTAAATATTCAGGAAAAATCATATAAAATTTTCAGGGCATTCTCATAACTTTTATTTTTGGGTCATTTTTTATTGCACGGGAAATTCAGAAAACAGACAGAACATGGCATTTTATTTTATTTAACTAATAAAAACAGAGAATAAAAATTAGGGACAAAAAGTAGTGTTTACTAAATTCATCAACTTCATACCGCTCAAAAATGATCCATTAATAAGGTTGATCAGGTCTTATTAACAACCACTTTAGATTAGCGTCAAACCGAAGAACTTTCGTAAATCACTAAGTTACCTCAATGGGGATATGCATTTCCCCAACAATAAGCATTTCATATTTCTTTTGGACAGTAGGTAGACGTATTTGAAAATTTTCGATAGTGATTGTCACAGATTTTTCAATAACATTAATACCATGCACTTGGAATTGTTTCTTCGGAAAGTGCACCGTATGCTCACTACCATTGATATGAAAAGTGACCTTGCTTTTATTGCAATCAATAACAGCCCCTGCAGTATTCAAGAAGGTTCTACCAAGGATAATCGACATGTTGTCGTCCTCGGGCATCTCAAGTATAACAAAGTCAGTCAAAATAGTAACATTAGCAACAATAACTGGCACATCCTCACAGATACCGATAGGTATGGCAGTTGATTTCTCAGCCATTTGCAAAGATATTTCGGTAGGTGTGAGTTTATTCAAACCAAGTCTTTTATACAAAGAGAAAGGCATAACACTAACACCAGCTCCTAAATCACACAAAGCAGTTTTCACATAATTCTTTTTGATAGAGCAAGGTATAGTTGGTATTCCCAGATCTTCAAGTTTTTTAGGTACTCCATCTTCGAAAGTATAATTAGCAAGGATAGTGGAGATTTCAGCTTCTAGTATTTTTCTCTTATTAGTGATGATGTCTTTCATATACTTTGCATAAGGAGGCAATTTAAGGATATCAGTCAAGCGAGTACGCAAAAAGACTGACCTCAGTATTTCAGCAAAGCGCTCAAATTCTTCAGCATCATTCTTTTTAGTTGAATTGGGTGGAAAAGGCATAGGTTTTTGAACCCATGGTTCTCTTTATTTACCGTGTTTTCTAGCCACAAAGTCTCTTTTGTCATATCTTTTATTCTTAGGTTGTGGGTTATAAAGATCAACAGGTGGTTCTATCTCAACATCATTATCTGGTTCTTTTTCATTGGTTGGTTGAGAGTCTTCATGAACCTCATCATTATATTTTTCATTATCATTAGGTGAGTGTTCATTACCAGATTGAGTTTCAGCATTTGAGATAGAAACTTCATTTTCATTATCAGGAGGTTTCTCTATTTCAGGTTCACTAGAAGTGTGCAAAGTCCTATCATTTTTCTTTTTCTTTTTCTTTCTAGAAGGACTAGGTGCACTAGTGTTGTTTCTTTGTGAATCTTGTTCAATTATTTTAGGGTGACCCTCAGGATAAAGTGGTTCCTGAGTCATTTTACCTCCTCTAGTTGCAACTCTAACAGCAAAGTCAAGCATATTATGATTCATTTCATCAAGCAATTCTCTTTGAGATTTAACAACTTGTTCTAGTTGAGTTTGAACCATAGAAGCATGTTTTCCAACACCTCTAACATCATTTGAGATTCTAAATAACAAATCACTCAAGCGAGCAATCATATCAGAATTATATTTCAATTGTTCCATAACATTTGCATTGAAGTGATCTTGTTTTCTAGTATAATTTTCAAACTCATAAAGGCATTGGCTAGGATGCTAATACGTCTCCGTCGTATCTACTTTCAAAAATACTTTTGCCCTTGTTTTGGACTCTAACTTGTACGATTTGAATGGAACTAACCCGGACTGACGCTGTTTTCAGCAGAATTACCATGGTGTTGTTTTATGTGCAGAAAACAAATATTCTCGGAATGACCTAAAACTCCACGAAACATCTTAGAAAAAACAATAAAAAATGCTCGCAAATGATGAAGACCAGGGGGCCCACATCCTTTTCACGAGGGTGGGGGCGCGCCCCCCCTAGGGCGCGCCCCCTACCTCGTGGGCCCCCTGGATGCCCTCCAACGCGAACTCCAACTCTATATATTTGCTTTCGGAGAGAAAAAACAGAGAGAAGAAATCATCGCGTTTTACGATACGGAGCCGCCGCTAAGCCCTAAAACCTCTCGGGAGGGCTGATCTGGAGTCCGTTCGGGGCTCCGGAGAGGGGGATTCGTCGCCGTCGTCATCATCAACCATCCTCCATCACCAATTTCATGATGCTCACCGTCGTGCGTGAGTAATTCCATCGTAGGCTTGCTGGACGGTGATGGGTTGGATGAGATTTATCATGTAATCGAGTTAGTTTTGTTAGGGTTTGATCCCTAGTATCCATTATGTTCTGAGATTGATGTTGCTATGACTTTGCTATGCTTAATGCTTTTCACTAGGGCCCGAGTGCCATGATTTCAGATCTGAACCTATTATGTTTTCATGAATATATGTAAGTTCTTGATCCTATCTTGCAAGTCTATAGTCACCTACTATGTGTTATGATCCGGCAACCCCGAAGTCACAATAATCGGGAGCACTCCCGGTGATGGCCATAGTTTGAGGAGTTCATGTATTCACTATGTGCTAATGCTTTGTTCCGGTTCTCTATTAAAAGGAGGCCTTAATATCCCTTAGTTTCCAATAGGACCCCGCTGCCACGAGAGGGTAAGACAAAAGATGTCATGCAAGTTCTTTTCCATAAGCATGTATGACTATATATGGAATACATGCCTACATTACATTGATGAATTGGAGCTAGTTCTGTGTCACCCTATGTTATGACTGTTACATGATGAACCGCATCCGGCATAATTATCCATCACTGATCCGGTGCCTACGAGTTTTCCATATACTGGTTCTCGTTTATTTACTTTGCCGCTGCTACTGTTACAATCACTACAAAATACCAAAAACATTACTTTTGTTGTCTTTACTTTTGTTGCCGCTACCACCACTTCATATTACTTTGCTACTAAACACTTTGCTGCAGATACTAAGTTTCCAGGTGTGGTTGAATTGACAACTTAGCTGCTAATACTTGAGAATATTCTTTGGCTCCCCTTGTGTCGAATCAATAAATTTGGGTTGAATACTCTACCCTCGAAAGCTGTTGCGATCCCCTATACTTGTGGGTTATCAAGACTAATTTTTAGCGCCGTTGTCAGGGAGCATACCTCTATTCTTTGAGTCAGTTGGGATTTATATCTGTTGGACACTATGAAGAACTTGAAAGACGCTAAGACAACAATTTATCCCTCAACTACGAGGGGAGGTAAGGAACTGCCATCTAGCTCTGCACTTGATTCACCTTCTGTTATGAGTAAGCTAGCGACACCTAAACCTGCTTTTGCTATTCGTTCCGATATGTCGCATGTTATTGATGATGCCACTTCTGCTATGCACGATACTTATGATGAAACTGCTTCTATGCCTGATACTACTGTGCCCCTTGGTGAATTTCTTGATGAACAAATTGCTAGGGCTAGAGAAAAAGAAATTATTGAATCTGAATACGATGATGATAGTGATGATGAAAATATGCATGTTATTCCTGAGGGCTATCTTTTTAATATGGAATCTTCTGCCGCTATTTTAGCTTGCGGGGATAGATATGAGCTTAAGAGGTTATTAGTTAAATGGAACAAAGAATCACTTAGAGATAAAATGAAACCCGACCCTGCTTTTCCTACTTCACCTATTTGTGTTCCTGATAAGGATTATGAATTCTCTGTTGATCCTGATATAATTACTTTGGTTGAATCTAATCCATTTTATGGCTATGAATCTGAAACTGTTGTGGCACATCTTACTAAGTTAAATGATATAGCTGCCCTGTTGACTAATGATGAGAGATCGCGTTACTTCTATATACTCAAAATATTTCCGTTCTCATTAAAGGGTGATGCTAAGATATGGTTTAATTCTCTTGATCCTGGTTGTGTGCGTAGTCCCCAGGATATGATTTATTACTTCTCTGCTAAATATTTCCCTGCTCATAAGAAACAAGCTGCTTTGAGGGAAATATACAACTTCGTGCAAATTAAAGAAGAGAGTCTCCCACAAGCTTGGGGGAGGCTTCTCAAGTTACTTAATGCTTTGCCTGATCATCCTCTTAGGAAACCTGAAATACTTGATATCTTTTATAATGCACTAACCGATGCTTCCAGAGATTACCTGGATAGTTGTGCTGGTTCTCTTTTCAGGGAAAGAACACCGGATGAAGCTGAAATTCTATTGAATAATATGTTGACAAATGAAAATAATTGGGCACCTCCTGAGCCAGCTCTTGCTCCAATTACTGAGCCTATTCTTAAACCAACTCCAAAGAAGAGAGGTGTTCTATTCCTCAGTCCCGAAGATATGCAAGTGGCAAAGAAATCTTTGAAAGAAAAAGGTATTAAAGTTGAAGATATTAAGAATTTACCTCCTGCTGAAGAAATACATGGTCTTAATTCACCGCCTGTTGAAGAAACATATGATCTTAATTCTTTATTTATTAAAGAACCCCCTGATCCCGATATCCCGACACAGGTAGTAAAGGTAAATTCTCTCTATAGATATGATAAAGCTGAAGTCCCTCCTACTAAAATTGCTAGTCAGTGCTTGGATGAGTTTGATAACTTTATGTTTAACCAAGAAGACTTCAATGCTTATTTTGGTAACAATTAAAGAAAATGCTTATATGACTAGACGCTTGGGTCATTATATGGCTAATATTAAAGGTGAACTTAAACTTGTTAGCAAACATGCTTCTATGGTTACCACTCAAGTAGAACAAGTACTTAAGGCTCAAAAAGAAGTGCTTGATGAAATGAATAGTAAGAAAAATGATTATGCTGTTAGAGTGGCTACTAGAACTGGTAGAATGACTCAGGAACCTTTGTATCCTGAAGGCCACCCTAAGAGAATCGAGCAAGATTCTCAAAGAAATAATATTGATGTTCCTAGTTCTTCTAAAAAGAAGAAGAAAAATGATAGAACTATGCAAACTTCTAGTGAACCTATTGTTGAACCACCTGAGAATCCAAATGATATTTTTATGTCTGATGCTGAAACACAATATGGTAATGAACATGAACCTAATGAAAATATTAATGATGATGTTCATGATGATGCTCAACCTAGTAATGACAATGATGTAGAAGTTGAACCTATTGTTGATCTTGATAACCCACAATCAAAGAATCAATGTTATGATAAAAGAGACTTTGTTGCTAGGAAACATGGTAAAGAAAGGGAACCTCGGGTTCAGAAACCCATGCCTTTTTCTCCGAAACCATCCAAGAAAAAGGATGATGAGGATTTTGAGCGCTTTGCTGAAATGATTAGGCCTATATTTTTGCGTATGAGATTAACTGATGTGCTCAAAACAAATCCTTATGCTAAATATATGAACGATATCATTACTAATAAAAGAAAGATACGGAAAGCTGAAATTTCCACCATGCTTGCTAATTATACTTTTAAGGGTGGAATGCCAAAGAAACTAGGAGACCCCGGAGTACCTACTATACCTTGCTCCATTAAAAGAAATTATATTAAAACTACTTTATGTGATCTTGGAGCCGGTGTTAGTGTTATGCCTCTCTCTTTATATTGTAGACTTGACTTGAATAACTTGACACCTACTGAAATATCTTTGCAAATGGCTGATAAATCAACTGCTATACCTATCGGTATTTGTGAGGATGTGCCTGTTGTGGTTGCAAACGTTACTATTTTAACGGACTTTGTTATACTTGATATTCCTGAGGATGATAGTATGTCTATTATTCTTGGAAGACCTTTTCTTAACACTGCAGGGGCTCTTATTGATTGCAACAAAGGCAATGCCACTTTTCATGTCAATGGTAATGAGCATACGGTACACTTTCCGAGGAAACAACCTCAAGTTCATAGTATCAACTCTATTGGAAAAATTACATCGATTATATTTGGAGGTTTTGAATTTCCTCTTCCTACTGTCAAGAAGAATTATGATATTCTAATTATTGGGGATGTGCATATCCCTGTTGAGGTAACTTAGTGTTATTTGAAATTTCTCCGGTTTCATGATTATCGGAATGAGTTTGTTAACAAGACTTGATCAACCTTGTTAGTGGATTCTTTTTGATGAGCATGAGATGGATGAAACTAGAAGCACAAACTTCTGTACCCTCTCTATACTTTATGTTAATTAGTATAAATAAAGTAAAAATAGTATTTTTCTGTCTCTTTCCTGACTTATCCGTGCAATATAAAAATATCCCGAAAATAAAAGTCCTCAGAATGCCATGCCAATTTAATATGATTTTTTCGGGAATATTTGAGGATTTACTGTGCAAAAATTACCGCAGGAGGAGCTGCACCTGGCCACGAGGGTGGTGGGCACCCCACCCCCCCCCCCTCTAGGGCGCGCCCCCTGCCTCGTGGGCCCACGGTGGCCCTCCTCCACTTATCCAGCACCCATCTTCTTCCTCTATCTCACACAAACCCGAAAAACCAACTCAAGTACGAGTTCCAGCCACTTTTGCTGTGATTTTCGATCTCCTTGCTCAAAGCACCTCTCGCAAAACTGCTTGGGGAGATTGTTTCTTGGTATGTGACTCCTCCATTGGTCCAATTAGTTTTTGTTCTAGTGTTTTATTCTTTGCAAATTTGTGCTGCATAGGTGACCATGTTCTTGAGCTTGCATGTCAAATTTATATGGTTCAAAGTAGTTCTAATGCTTGATATAGGCTCTAGGCACTTGTAGGAGTAGTTGCCATCAGTTTTATTAAAGTTGGTTCATTTTTGTTTGAAGTTACTAAAAATTTCAGATTATTTCAGAAAAAAAATGAGGAGATTTTTGAGGGGCTCATCGAGCCAAAGCTCGGAGGAAAAGGCACCGAAGCCTAAGTATAATTTGCCACGCACCACGGAGATTCGGGCGTGTGAATGGCCTTCTGAAGATTTCTTGAGAGCAGCCGGTATCTATTAAGATTTTCATGAATTGGCTCACAATGCAGGCCTCACCGCTTTCCTCCACGACCAATGCGATCAGTATCTCTTACTCAAAAATACTTTTGTGCAAAACTTTCATTTTCATTCTAGGAGCTCACCACCTATGGTGGAGTTTCATTTATATGATGAGCATAAGGAGATGTCACTTTATGATTTCTGTCGAATTTGTTTAGTCCCTTTTGAGGGCAAGACAGAAGAACCACATCATGATGATGTGGCTGGGTTTATTCATACTATCACTGTAGGAGAAACTAGAAAGGTTTCCGATGCACGAATCACTAGCATACATTTTCATGTTTTATGTTACTTTGCATTATTTGCTAGTCGTTGTTTAATTGGACGCGGAAACTGTGGAACCCTTAGTATCCCTGATATAATTATTCTGCACCACGGTTTATACAGTGATAACACTTTTAGTATGGGCGGTATTATTGCTAGACGGTTAAGTATGAACCGTACCAAAGGCCCCATCTTTGGAGGCGTCTATGCCACACGCCTAGCTGCACATTTTAACATACCTATTAGGCATGCTGAGCAGGAAGAAAAGGTGCTGCCCCGTGTTTATCTAGATCATAAAAGTATGGTGGCACATGATTTTATTGTTAAGAATAGGACAGGAGAGCTTAAGTATCAATTGTTCTTTAACAAACATCATCCTGAGACCATTATCCTACCTGCTCCTTCTTTGTTTAATTTTGTAGGACCCTACCTCGTTACGTGGGCTGCCGTCCAAGCTTACAAGAATCCTGCACCAGCCCCGGAACAGGAACCACAAGAGTACGACCCCAACAACTATTACTATGGATATCTGCCAGGCCAGCCGTGGCCATAGACCAACTTAGGCCAAAAGCCTAAGCTTGGGGGAGTACGTATTTCTCACTGACATTACATTTATGTTCACACACACTCATTGCTAGATGTCGGTGCTCATACTTTTTCACTGTAATATCCATGCTAGTTTAGTTTCCTTTTCATGCTTTCTTGTGTGTTTGTTAAACCTTAAGAAAAACAAAAAAATTAGTAGTAGTTTATTTTTCTGCTGTAGTAGTAATAATTAAAAAGAAAACCCAAAAATATTTCCCGTTCTTCTTTTGCTTGTTGGGAGCTTTCCCGTGTAAATAGTTTTATTTCTTTTCTTTTCCTTGGGGGCTAGTAGGAGAAGACCATAATTAAATTGTTGAAGTGGCTCTTATATGCATTATTGTTCATTTAACCAAGAGCCCATATTGCCTTGTCTTCTCCTATTTATTGAATGCTCGCAGATTCCAGCTTAGTCCAATGCACGTACACTCTTATTATTATTCACACCGTTCGGTCGTGCAAGTGAAAGGAAATTATGATGATATATGATGGACTGACTGAGATGAGAAAAGTTGGTATGAACTCGACCTCTTTTGTTTTTGTAAATATGATGAGTCCCTCGTTCTTGATTCAGCTTATTATGAATAAACATGTTTGCAATGACAATAAGAGATCATAGTTGCTTATGCCATGCTTGATTAGCTATGAGTTATAATGGTTTACCTTGTGTGCCAACATGCTATTGCGATGATTATGATGTGGTATGATGGGGTGGTATCCTCCTTTGAATGATTTAAGCGACTTGACTTGGCACATGTTCACGCATGTAGTTGAAACAAAATCAACATAGCCTTCACGATATTTATGTTCATGGTGGATTATATCCTACTCATGCTTGCATCCAATGTTTATTAATTTTAATGCATGTACATGGCTGTTGTCGCTCTCTAGTTGGTCCCTTCCCAGTATTTTGCTAGCCTTTACTTGTACTAAGTGGGAATACTGCTTGTGCATCCAATCCCTTAAACCCCAAAGTTATTCCAGATGAGTCCACCATACCTTCCTTTATGTGGTATCTACCTGCCGTTCCAAGTAAATTTGTATGTGCCAAACTCTAAACCTTCAAATAAACATTCTGTTTTGTATGCTCGAATAGCTCATGTATCAACCAAGGCTGTCCTTATCTTCCGTGTTAGGCGGGTTATTCTCAAGAGGAGTGGACTCCGCTCCTCACTCGCGAGAAAATGGCTGGTCACCTGGATGCCCAGTCCCATGCTTTATGCAAACTAAATCAAAATTAATTGCAAACAAAACTCCCCCTGGACCTGATGTATGTTGGAGGCACTCGTTGTTTCGAGCAAGCCATGGATTGATGCTTGTTGGTGGAGGGGGAGTATAAACTTTACCATTCTGTTTGGGAACCACCTATAATGTGTTTAGCATGGAAGATATCGCCATCACTTAGTTGTTACGTTGACAATGAAAGTATACCGCTCAAAATACAAATTATCTCTATTTCAAAACTGAGCTCTCGCACCTCTACAAATCCCTGCTTCCCTCTGCGAAGGGCCTATCCATTTACTTTTATGCTGAGTCATCACCCTCTTATTAAAAAGAACTAGCTGGAGAGCACAACTGTCATTTGCATTCATCATTGTTAATTTATATTAGGTATGACTATGATTGGATCTCTTTTACCATGAATTACAATGTCTAGTCAGTCCTTGATCTTTAAAGGTGCTCTGCATTTATGTTTTGCGGTCTCAGAAAGGGCTAGCGAGATACCATCTTGTTATATCATATTATGATTGTTTTGAGAAAGTGGTGTCATCCGAGATTTATTATTATGGCTTGCTACTTGATTATGATATTGATATGAGTAATCATGAGACCTGAGAATTATTGCAAATGTGGTTAGTTATGATCTATGCTGAAAACTTGAATGCTGGCTTGACATAGTTACAACAACAAGAGCAAACACAGTTTGTAAAAGTTTTTCTTTCTTTCAGTTTGTCAACTGAATTGCTTGAGGACAAACAAGGGTTTAAACTTTGGGGGGTTGATATGTCTCCGTTGTATCTACATTTCCAAACACTTTTGCCCTTATTTTGGACTCTAACTTGTATGATTTGAATGGAACTAACCCGGACTGACGCTGTTTTCAGCAGAATTACCATGGTGTTGTTTTATGTGCAGAAAACAAATATTCTCGGAATGACCTGAAACTCCATGGAACATCTTAGAAAAAACAATAAAAAATCCTCGCGAAAGATGAAGACCAGGGGCCTCACACCCTTCTCACGAGGGTGGGGGCGCCCCCCCTAGGGCGCGCCCCCTACCTCGTGGGCCCCCTGGATGCCCTCCGATGCCAACTCCAACTCTATATATTTGCTTTCAGAGAGAAGAAATCATCGCGTTTTACGATACGGAGCTGCCGCCAAGCCCTAAAACCTCTCGGGAGGGCTGATCTGGAGTCCGTTCGCGGCTCCGGAGAGGGGGATTCGTTGCCGTCGTCATCATCAACCATCCTCCATCACCAATTTCATGATGCTCACTGCCGTGCGTGAGTAATTCCATCATAGGCTTGCTGGACGGTGATGGTTGGATGAGATTTATCATGTAATCGAGTTAGTTTTGTTAGGGTTTGATCCCTAGTATCCATTATGTTCTGAGATTGATGTTGCTATGACTTTGCTATGCTTAGTGCTTGTCACTAGGGCCCGAGTGCCATGATTTCAGATCTGAACCTATTATGTTTTCATGAATATATGTGAGTTCTTGATCCTATCTTACAAGTCTATAGTCACCTACTATGTGTTATGATCCGGCAACCCCGAAGTGACAATAATCGGGACCACTCTCGGTGATGACCATAGTTTGAGGAGTTCATGTATTCACTACGTGCTAATGCTTTGTTCCGGTTCTCTACTAAAACGAGGCCTTAATACCCCTTAGTTTACAATAGGACCCCGCTGCCACGGGAGGGTAGGACAAAAGATGTCATGCAAGTTGTTTTCCATAAGCACGTATGACTATATACGGAATACATGCCTACATTACATTGATGAATTGGAGCTAGTTCTGTGTCACCCTATGTTATGACTCTTACATGATGAACCGCATCCGGCATAATTATCCATCACTGATCCGGTGCCTACGAGTTTTCCATATACTGGTTCCCCTTTATTTACTTTCCCGCTGCTACTGTTACAATCACTACAAAATACCAAAAACATTACTTTTGTTGTCTTTACTTTTGTTGCCGCTACCAGCACTATCATATTACTTTGCTACTAAACACTTTGCTGCAGACACTAAGTTTCCAGGTGTGGTTGAATTAACAACTCATCTGCTAATACTTGAGAATATTCTTTGTCTCCCCTTGTGTCGAATCAATAAATTTGGGTTGAATATTCTACCCTCGAAAGCTGTTGCGATCCCCTATACTTGTGGGTTATCAGATGCATATTGTGAGGATTGCCATTTTCATTGAACTTCATAAGAGAATTTACCTCTACCTCCTTAGGCATTAGTGGTGTATTAAGCCCATGTATTTCTTCAATAGGAGGTAAATTTTTAACTTCTTCGGCTTTAATACCTTTTTCCTTCATAGATTTCTTTGCCTCTTGCATATCTTCAGGACTGAGATATAATATACCCTCTTCTTCGGAGTGGGTTTAGGCGGTGGTTCAGGAATAGTCCAATCATCATATTTTTCAATATGTTATTCAATAATTCTTCAACTTGAGCAACAGTTCGTTCCCTGAAAACACAACCAGCACAACTATCTAGGAAGTCCCTAGAAGCATCGGTAAGTCCATTGTAGAAGATATTTGAATGCTAGAATGAAATGTGATCCTAAGTTTGCTACTTCACCTCTATCATTGCAAACTCTAGATCATCTCTATCATTGCAAACAAGAATATCTCTAGTTTCTTCTTCACTCATAACATAACCTTCTGGTATCTTAGGCAATTCATATCTAGGAAGGCTAGTTCTAGCAGGTGTTTCGGGAGTTTCAGTTTCAAGCTCATCATCAGATTCAACAACATCATGTTGTATAACTAGCAATTTTTCTATCAAGAAATTCACCAAGTGGCACATCACCATTATCAAGCAAGGTACTAGCATCATCGTAAGAATCATTCATAGTAGAAGTAGCATCATCAATAACTTGCAACATATCAGGATTAATAGCATGTGGTCGTGTTGCAAGCTTACTCATAACAGAAGGTGAATCCAAAGCAGAACTGGATGGCAGTTCCTTACCTCCCCTCATCATAGAGGGATAAATCTTAGTCTTTGGATCCTTCAGATTCTTCATAGTGATAATATGATAATAATCCCAAGTGACTCAACAAATATAGCTATGCTCCCCGGCAATGGCGCCAAAAAAGGTCTTGTTAACCCACAAGTATAGGGGATCGCAACAGTTTTCGAGGGTAGAGTATTCAACCCAAATTTATAGATTCGACACAAGGGGAGCCAAAGAATATTTGAAGGTATTAGCAGCTGAGTTTTCAATTCAACCACACCTAGAGATTAATTATCTGCAGCAAAGTAATCAGTAGCAGAGTAGTTTGATAGTTTTGATAGTAGTGACAATAGAAATGGTAACAGTAACAGTGGTAGCAATATTTTGTAGCAAGTGTAACAGTGATGATAGCAGTAGTAACTCAGTAAAATCAATAAGGATAAATTCATAGGCATTCGATCGGTGACTTGTTGGATGATATTCATCATGAGACAGTTATAACCTAGGGCGATACAGCACTAGCTCCAGTTCATCGATATAATGTAGGCATGTATTCCGTAAATAGTCATACGTGCTTTATTAAAAGAACTTGCATGACATCTTTTGTCCTACCCTCCCGTGGCAGCGGGGTCCATAATGGAAACTAAGGGATATTAAGGCCTCCTTTTAATAGAGAACCGGAACAAAGCATTAACACATAGTGAATACATGAACTCCTCAAACTACGGTCATCACCGGGAGTGGGCCCGGTTGTTGTCACTCCAGGGTTGCCGGATCATAACCGTAGTAGGTGACTATAACTAGCAAGATTGGGTCTAGAACATGGATATAATGATGATAACATAAACGGTTTAGATCTGAAATCATGGCACCCAGGCCCAAACTAACAAGCATTAAGCATGGCAAAGTCATAGCAACATCAATCTAAGAACATAGTGGATACTAGGGATCAGGCCCTAACAAAACTAACTCGATTACATGATGAATCCCATCCAACTCCTCACCGCGCAGCGAGCCTATGAAGGAATTACTCACTCCCGGTGGGGAGCATCATGGAATTGGCGATGGAGATTGGTTGGTGATGATGAAGAACGAAGATTCCCCTCTCCGGAGCCCCAAACGGACTCCAGATCTGCCCTCCCGAGGAAGAACAGGGCCTGGCGGCGGATCTGTCTCGTGGATCGCGATAATTCTTTCTCCCCTGATTTTTTCTGGAATAATGTGAATTTATAGCATCAGGGGGGGTCATTAGTGGGGCCACTAGGTGGGTACAACACACTTGGGCGCGCTAGGAGAGGGGGTGCGCCCTGGTGTGTTGTGCCCACCCAAGGGCCCCTCTCCGGTGGGTCTTGGCTCCAGAAATTCTTATTATTGATATAAAAAATCCTCAAAAAGTTTCGTTCCATTCTGAGAACTTTTATTTGTGGACAAAACAACACCATGGTAGTTCTGCTAAAAACAGCGTCAGTCCGGGGTTAGTTTCATTCAAATCATGCAAATTAGAGTCCAAAACAAGAGGAAAAGCGTGAGAAAAAGTAGATACGTTGGAGACGTATCAGGCGCGCCCTCCGACCTTGTGGTTGACTCGTGGACCCCCCTGACTTGTTCTCGATGCCAAAACCTCTTATATATCCCCAAACCTCTAGAACAGAACCTAGATCGGGAGTTCCGCCGCCGCAAGCCTCTGTAGCCAACAAAAACCAATCGAGACCCTGTTCCGGCACCCTATCGGAGGGGGAAATCATCACCGGTGGCCATCTTCATCATCCGGTGTTGGGGAATGCAGCAATTTCAAAATAATTCCTACGCACACGCAAGATCTATCATGGTGATGCATAGCAACGAGAGGGGAAGAGTGTTGTCCACGTACCCTCATAGACTGTAAGCGGAAGCGTTATGACAACGCGGTTGATGTAGTCGAACGTCTTCACAATCCGACCGATCCTAGCACCGAAGGTACGGCACCTCCGCGATCTGCACACGTTCAGCTCGGAGACGTCCGGCGAACTCTAGATCCCGATGAGCGTCGAGGGAGAGTTTCGTCAGCATGACGGCATGATGACGGTGATGATGAAGCTACCGGAATAGGGCTTCGCCTAAGCACTGCAATGATATGACCGAGGTGGATTATGGTGGAGGGGGGCACCGCACACGGCTAAGACAATTGTCAACATGTGTGTCTATGGGGTGCCCCCCTCCCCCATATATAAAGGAGTGGAGGAGGGGGAGGGACGACCCTCTAGGGCATGCCCTGGAGGAGTCCTACTCCCACCGGGAGTAGGATTCCCCCCCCCCCCCTTCCCTAGTTGGACTAGGAGAGGAAGGAAGGGGAGGAAGGAGGAAGGAAAGGGGGGGGCGGGCCCCCACCCAATTCGGATTGGGCTTGGGGGGGCACGCCCCCTCCTAGGCTTCCTTCTCCTCTCTCCCACCATGGCCCAATAAGGCCCATATACTTCCCGGGGGGTTCCTGTAACCTCCCGGTACTCCGGTATATTCCCGAACTCACCCGGAACCATTCCGATGTCCAAACATAGGCTTCCAATATATCGATCTTTATGTCTTGACCATTTCGAGATTCCTCATCATGCCCGTGATCACATCAGGGACTCCAAACAACCTTCGGTACATAAAAACACATCAACTCATAATACCGATCGTCACTGAATGTTAAGCGTGCGGACCCTACGGGTTCGAGAACTATGTAGACATGACCGAGACTCATCTCCGGTCAATAACCAATAGCGGAACCTGGATGCTCATATAGGTTCCTACATATTCTACGAAGATCTTTATCGATCAAACTGCATAACAACATACATTGTTGCCTTTGTCATCGGTATGTTACTTGCCCGAGATTCGATCGTTGGTATCTCAATACCTAGTTCAATCTCGTTACCGGCAAGTCTCTTTACTCGTTCCGTAATGCAACATCCTGTAACTAACCCATTAGTCACATTGCTTGCAAGGCTTATAGTGATGTGCATTACCGAGAGGGCCCAGAGATACCTCTCTAATACATGGAGTGACAAATCCTGATCTCGATCTATGCTAACTCAACAAACACCATCAGAGACACCTGTAGAGCATCTTTATAGTCATCCAGTTACGTTGTGACATTTGATAGAACACTAAGTGTTCCTCCGATATTCGGGAGTTGCATAATCTCAAGTCATAGGAACATGTATAAGTTATGGAGAAAGTAATAGCAATAAACTAAACGATCATCATGCTAAGCTAACGGATGGGTCAAGTCAATCACATCATTCTCTAATGATGTGATCCCGTTCATCAAATGACAACACTTTTTCCATGGCTAGGAAACTTAACCATCTTTGATTAACGAGCTATTCAAGTAGAGGCATACTAGTGACACTCTGTTTGTCTATGTATTCACACATGTACTAAGTTTCCGGTTAGTACAATTCTAGCATGAATAATAAACATTTATCATGATATAAGGAAATATAAATAACAACTTTATTATTGCCTCTAGGGCATATTTCCTTCACCCGGTGCCCTCCATGACGAGGAGGGAGTAGTTCACCCTCACGGGTGAGGGTATGTACCAGTAGCTATGTGTTTGATCTCTCTCTATCGTGTTCTTGACATGGCACGATCTTGATGTACCGTGAGCTTTGCTATTATAGTTGGATCTTATTATGTTTCTCCCCCTCTACCTTCTTGTAATGGATTGAGTTTTCCCTTTGAAGTTATCTTATCGGATTGAGTCTTTAAGGATTTGAGAACACTTGATGTATGTCCTGCATGTGCTTATCTGTTCTGACAATGGGATATTCAAGTGATCTAATTGATGTATGTTTTCGTGATCAACTTGCAGGTTCTGTGACCTTGTGTACTTATGCATAGGGGTTGGCACACGATTTCGTCTTGAATCTTCGGTAGAAACGTTGGGGCACTCTTTGAAATTCTTTGTGTTGGTTTGAATAGATGAATCTAAGATTGTGTGATGCATATCGTATAATCAAACCCATGGATACTTGTGGTGACATTGGAGTATATAGGTGACATTAGGGTTTTGGTTGATGTGTGTCTTAAGGTGTTATTTTAGTACGAACTCTTGGGCTGTTTGTGACACTTATAGGAATAGCCCAATAGATCGATCAGAAAGAATAACTTTGAGGTGGTTTCGTACCCAGCAATAATCTCTTCGTTTGGTCTCCGCTATTAGTGACTTTGGAGTGACTCTTTGTTGCATGTCAAGGGATAGTTGAGAGAATTTGCACTAGTGAATGTATGAAACCCTAGGCCTTGTTTCCAAGCATTGCAATACCATTTTAGCTCACTTTTACCACTTGTTACCTTGCTGTTTTTATATTTTCAGATTACAAAAACCTATATCTACCATCCATATTGCACTTATCTCACCATCTCTTCACCGAACTAGTGCACCTGTACAATTTACCATTGTATTGTGTGTGTTGGGGACACAAGAGACTCTTTGTTATTGAAGGAAATATGCCCTAGAGGCAATAATAAAGTTGTTATTTATATTTCCTTATATCATGATAAATGTTTATTATTCATGCTAGAATTGTATTAACCGGAAACTTAGTGCATGTGTGAATACATAGACAAACAGAGTGTCCCTAGTATGCCTCTACTTGACTAACTCGTTAATCAAAGATGGTTATGTTTCCTAGCCATAGACATGTGTTGTCATTTTATGAACAGGATCACATCATTAGAGAATGATGTGATAGACAAGACCCATCCGTTAGCTTAGCATAATGATCATTTAGTTTTATTGCTATTGCTTCCTTCATGACTTATACATGTTCCTCTGACTATGAGATTATGCAACTCCCGAATACCGGAGGAACACCTTGTGTGCTATCGAATGTCACAACATAACTGGGTGATTATAAAGATGTTCTACAGGTGTCTCCGATGGTGTTTGTTGAGTTGGCATAGATCAAGATTAGGATTTGTCACTCCGTGTATCGGAGAGGTATCTCCGGGCCCTCTCGGTAATGCACATCACTATGAGCCTTGCAAGCAATGTGTCTAATGAGTTATCCATGGGATGATGCATTACGGAACGAGTAAAGAGACTTGCCAGTAACGAGATTGAAATAGGTATGATGATACCAACGATCGAATCTCGGGCAAGTAACATACCGATGACAAAGGGAACAACGTATGTTGTTGTGCGGTTTTGATCGATAAACATCTTTGTAGAATATGTAGGAGCTAATATGAGCATCCAGGTTCCGCTATTGGTTATTGATCGAAGATGTGTCTCGGTCATGTCTACATAGTTCTCGAACCCGTAGGGTCCGCACGCTTAACGTGCGATGACGATTTGTATTATGAGTTATGTGATTTGATAACCGAAGATTGTTCGAAGTCCCGGATGAGATCACGGACATGACGAGGAGTCTCAAAATGGTCGATAGGTAAAGATTCATATATTGGAAGGTTACATTCGTACACCGAAATGGTTCGGGTCGTTTCGGATAAGTTTCGGAGTACCGGGGGTTACCGGAACCCCCCCCCCCCCACAGTTGCACACCTCGGTCATATCGTCGCAGTGCTTAGGTGAAGCCCTGCGCCAGTAACTTCATCATCATCGTCGCCACGCTGTCTTGCTGGCGGAACTCTCCCTCATCCTCAACTAGATCAAGAGATCGAGGAACGTCATTGAGTTGAACGTGTGCTGAACGCGGAGGTGCCGTACGTTCGGTGCTAGGATCGGTTACTAAACTCTTCCGCTTTCGATCTACGAGGGTACATGGGCACACTCTCCCCTCTTGTTACTATGCATCTCCTAGATAGATCTTGTGTGATCGTAGGAATTTTTTTTTGAAATACTACGTACCTCAACAGTGGCATCAGAGCTAGGTCTATGCGTAGATGTTATATGCACGAGTAGAACACAAAGAGTTGTGGGTGATAATAGTCATACTGCTTACCAGCAATGTCTTACTTTGATTCGGCGGTATTGTTGGATGAAGCGGCCCGGACCGACATTACATGACCGCGTTCATGAGATTGGTTCTACCAACGTGCTTCACACACAGGTGGCTAGCGGGTGTTTGTTTCTCCAACTTTAGTTTAATCGAGTTTGACTACTCCCGGTCCTTGTTGAAGGTTAAAACAGCGCACTTGACAAAAAATCGTTGTGGTTTTGATGCGTAGGTAAGAACTGTTCTTGCTAGAAGCCCATAGAAGCCATGTAAAACTTGCAACAACAAAGTAGAGGACGTCTAACTTGTTTTGCAGGGCATGTTGTGATGTGATATGGTCAAGACAAGATTATATAAATTGTTGTATGAGATGATCATGTTTGCTAACACAGTTATGGGAAACTGGCAGGAGCCATATGGTTGTCGCTTTATTGTATGAATTGCAATCGCCATGTAATTGCTTTACTTTATCACTAAGCGGTAGCGATAGTCATGGAAGTACTAGTTGGCGAGATGACAACAATGCTACGATGGAGATCAAGGTGTCAAGCCGGTGACGATGGTGATCATGACGGTGCTTTGGAGATGGAGATCAAAGGCACAAGATGATGATGTCCATATCATATCATTTATATTGATTGCATGTGATGTCTATCCTTTATGCGTCTTATTTTGCTTAGTACGATGGTAGCATTATAAGATGATCTCTCACTAAATTTCAAGGTATAAGTGTTCTCCCTTAGTATGCACCGTTGCTACAGTTCGTCGTGTCGAGACACCACGTGATGATCGGGTGTGATAAGCTCTACATTCACATACAACGGGTGCAAGCCAGTTTTGCACAAGCAGAGTACTCGGGTTAAACTTGACGAGCCTAGCATGTGCAGGTATGGCCTCAAAACACTAAGACCGAAAGGTCGAGCGTGAATCATATAGTACATATGATCAACATAGTGATGTTCACCTTTGAAAACTACTCCATCTGACGTGATGATCGGACATGGTTTAGTTGATATGGATCACGTGATCACTTAGATGATTAGAGGGATGTCTATCTAAGTGGGAGTTCTTAAGTAATATGACTAATTGAACTTAAATTTGTCATGAACTTACTCCTGATAGTATTTGCATATCTACGTTGCAGATCAATTGCTCGCGTATAGCTTCCCTGTTTTATTTATGATATGTTCCTAGAGAAAACTTTGATTGAAAGATGTTAGTAACAATGATGCGGACTAGCTCCGTGATCTGAGGATTATCCTCATTGCTGCATAGAAGAATTATGTCCTTGATGCACCTCTAGGTGACGAATCTATTGTAGGAGCAGTTGCAGACGTTATGAACTTTTGGCAAGCTCGGTATGATGACTACTTGATAGTTTAGTGCGCCATGCTTTACGGCTTAGAACTGGGAAATTCAAAAATGTTTTGAATGCCATGGAGCATATAAGATGTTCCAAGAACTGAAATTGGTATTTCAGACTCATGCCCGAGTCGAGAGGTATGAGACCTCTGACAAGTACTTTGCCTACAAGACGGAGGAGAATAGCTCAACCAGTAAGCATGTGCTCAGAATGTCTGAATACTACAATCGCTTGAATCAAGTGGGAGTTAATCTTCCAAATAAGATAGTGATTTACAGAGTTCTCTAGTCACTATCGCCAAGTTACTGGAACTTCGTGATTAACTATAATATGTAAGGGATAACAAAAAGATTCCCGAGCTCTTCACGATGATGAAATCAGCGAAGGTAGAAATCAAGAAAAGCATCAAGTGTTGATGGTTGACAAGACCACTAGTTTCAAGTAAAAGGGCAAGGGAAAGAAAGGGAAATTCAAGAATAATGGTAAGCAAGTTGCTACTCCCATGAAGAAGCCCAAAATTAGACCCAAGCCTAAAACAGAGTGCTTCTACTGCAAAGTAAATGGTCACTGGAAATGGAACTGCCCTAGATACTTGGCGGATAAGAAGGATGGCAAAGTGAACAAAGGTATATTTGATATACATGTTATTGATGTGTGCTTTACTAGTGTTTATAGCAACCCCTCAGTATGTGATACTGGTTCAGTTGCTAAGAGTAGTAACTCGAAACGGGAGTTGCAAAATAAACAGAGACTAGTTAAGGGCGAGGTGATGATATGAGTTGGAAGTGATTTCAAGGTTGATAAGATCACCATCGCACACTCCCTTTACCTTCGGGATTAGAGTTGAACCTAAAATAAATGTTATTTGGTGTTTGCGTTGAGCATAAGTATGAGTGGATCAAGTTTATTGCAATACAATTATTCATTTAAGTCAAAGAATAATTGTTGTTCTATTTACATGAATAAAACCTTCTTGTAGCGACCGGACCTCAAACAGTCCAATCTCTGTGCTCAGGTGTCATCCCTGGATCAGTAATGCTGACACCACACAGTACTTGAAGGATTTATAACAGAGTAGCAATCACACACTTATTACATCGAGTGTCTCAAAAGAGAACATATTACAATAAATATGGCTTAAGGCCATCTAATAACGATAACAGCGGAAGGCTTGGAAGATAAGTGAGTCCATCAACTCCAACGGCATCACTAAGTATAGAACCACGACCTAAAAGCACCTAAATCGTCGTCTGAAGAGTCTGCAACATTAACGTTGCAGCCTGAAACGGGTCAGCGCATGGAATATGCTGGCAATGTAACACATAGAGAGTAATGGAATGAAATAGGCTATACTATATGCATATTTGGCTGGTGGAAAGCTCTATGGTTATAGTTTTGCGTAAAGCCAATTTTTCCCTACTGCAAAGGAATAAATTTTATCTAACTATCATGCTCGTTGTTAAACAATGAGAATGGTTGACAGCATTCTCAATCCCAATTAAGCATCATCATTAAACAAAACCCGACAAATTAATTTTAGAGTAACATGATGAGATTCACATGATAATCCAGGTACTAGATACTCAAGATGTCCATAACCGAGGACACGGCTAACCATGATTAATTTATACACTCTGCAGAGGTTTGCGCACTTTTCCCCACAAGACTCGATCTCCGCCGTTGGATTTCTCGCACTACATGGTGTTTGAGAAACGGATGACCGAGACATAGTCTTTCAGAAGTGCTAGCACCTTACGAACAGGTAGACCGTACCAACCTACATCCCCTACATCTACTAGTCTACCACTGTAAGAGTTCGCACGACTTAGTTAACTATGCTAGAGCCCATAGTAGCTTGTGGCTGCACACGGAAGTTTCTAGCATGAATAATCTCATGATCTATTTGAGCCTGGGTGGCGGTCCAAAAGAAAACAGGCAATCGCTGGAATACCCAGGTGCCTCAATCCACCCAGATGTGTACTTAAGTTGCCACCTTAGATAAACCATTAATTTAACAATCTCACATCTGTCATGGAAACACTCACCCAATCCACATCTACTAGCATAGCAATAGCATAATAAGCAAACGTAGAAGTAACTCCCAAAGGTTTGATAATAAATAGGTAATAGGTTCTACCTCAACTACTTCCCAAACCCACAATTTAATTAGATCCTAATCATGCAAAGTATGAGGATTGATCTAATGCAATAAAACTGGGTAGTAGGAGGTATGATCAAAGTGTTACTTGCCTTGCTGATGATCCGCAAAACCTAGCGATTCGAAATAGCAAGTGGCGCACTCCGGGTACTCTATCGCAAACAAACAAGCATACAAGAAGTACTCAACTAATGCACAGGTAAAACTCAAATAAGAGATATAACCAGAAAGTTCAACTTAAGAACTCCGGTTGGCAAAAAGAATCAAAACGAACGAAGCAACAAAAGACAAACAACAAAAGAAACAAGCTTCGTTTACTATTCTGGATCTAGGGCAATTTTTACAGTGAGAAAAACTTGTTTGAGTTGGTTAAACAGAAAGAGGGTTTCGAGACGAAACTCCAGGCGCTTGAATCGCGTGATTCCGATAAACGAGCGAAAAGTTATACTAAAACGAATATCGGATCAGAGATCACGATCGGAAAAATCGCGGATTTAATCCGAGAAAAAAAAACGACGAACGTTCATTAAAACAAACAAACGGGCGAACGCTCGCTAAATAAATAAACCGGAAAAACCGATGTATTTAAAAAACGAAACTAAAAAACCGAACGAACCGACGGAAAACCGATCGGTTTTCTAAAAAAAACGGCGCCGAGATCTACCTCCGGCGGCGGATCCGGCGGCGGCGGAGGCACGCTAGGGCGGCGGCGGCAGGCTAGGGGCGGCTAGGGTTTCGGTAGGGGTGGCGGCTGGGCCTCCTGGCTATTTAAAGCCGACCGAGCCGGGAGTCCAGGTCGGACACGGCCCGGTAAGTCGGTTGCGCGTTTTTTTAAATAGTTACGCTGAGAAAAAAACAAAAGGAATACTAAACGGGCTCCAAAAATCCTGAAATAAATTTTTCTCGGCTTCTAAAATCAAGCCTCATAGGATGAACATTTATTTGGGGCCTAAATGCAATTTCTAAAAACGTGCATTTTTCCTAAATCAAATAAAATAGCAAATAAAACCAAAATAAAATCTTATTTGATTTTTTTATTAAATCTTCAATATTTCTTTATTTTGGGAAAGTCATTTTATTCCCGCTCTCATATTTTGATAATAGAAATAATTGAAGATAAAATAAATAAAATCAAATTATCCTATTTTCAAAATTTTGAGAAAACTCAAATATGAAAATAACAAAATCCCCAACTCTCTCCGAGGGTCCTTGAGTTGCGTAGAATTTTCTAGGATCAACCAAAATGCAATAAAATATGATATGCAATGATGATCTAGTGTATAACATTCCCATTTGAAAATTTGGGATGTTACAAACCTACCCCCTTAAGATGAATCTCGCCCTCGAGATTCGGGTTGGCTAGAAAATAGGTGAGGGTGGTCCTTCAGCAAATCATCCTCTCGCTACCAGGTGGCTTCATCCTCAGTGTGGTGGCTCCACTGAACTTTGCAAAACTTGATAACCTTGCTGCGGGTGACTCGACTGGCATACTCTAGAATCTTAACTGGTTTCTCCTCATAGGTCAAATCACTGTCCAACTGAATCACTTCCAGCGGCACTGTATCTCTCAGTGGTATATCAGCCATCTCTGCGTGGCACTTCTTCAACTGGGAAACATGGAACACGTCGTGAACTCTTGACAATCCTTCGGGCAACTCTAACTTGTAGGCTACTTCCCCCATATGCTCCAAAACCTTGTATGGGCCTACAAAACATGGCGCTAACTTTCCCTTAACTCCAAAGCGCTTAACTCCTCGAAGTGGGGATACTCGAAGATAAACTCGGTCTTCGACTTCGTAAACTGTCTCCTTGCGTTTTGAATCTGCATAGCTCTTCTGCCTGGACTGGGCTACCTTGAGCCTATTGTGAATCAATTTTACTTTCTGTTCAGACTCCTTAATCAGATCCGGTCCAAACAACTGGCGGTCTCCAACTTCATCCCATGACAATGGGGTCCTGCACCTCCTTCTGTACAAGGCTTCGAAAGGGTTCATCTTCAAACTGGATTGATAAATGTTGTTGTAAGAGAACTCTGCATATGGCAATTTCTCGTCCCAACTAGATCCATAATCTAGCGCACAAGCTCTCAGCATATCCTCCAAAGTCTGATTGACTCTCTCGGTCTGTCCATCTGTCTGCGGATGGAAGGCTGTACTAAACTCCATTCTGGTACCCAAAGTTCCGTGCAACTGATTCCAGAACTTTGAGGTAAACTGGGTTCCTCTATCTGACACAATGCTCCTTGGAACTCTATGCAGACATACGATTCTGGTCATGTATATCTTTCAACTTTGCACTGGTATAGGTAGTCTTCACTGGAATGAAATGAGCTACCTTTGTCAAACGATCGACTACAACCCAAATCGAATCATAGCCTGAACGAGTTCTGGGTAAACCCGTAATAAAATCCATGCCTAACTTATCCCACTTCCATTCGGGTATCGGCAATGGCTGTAGCAATCCTGCTGGCTTCTGATGCTCTGCCTTTACTCTCTGGCATACATCACAAACTGCTACATACTCTGCAATATCCTTCTTCATTCCGATCCACCAGAAAATATCCTTCAATTCCAGATACATCTTGGTATTTCCTGGGTGAATCGAATAGGGTGAATCATTGGCCTCTTGCAGAATTAACTTCCTGATCTCCGGGTCATTAGGCACATAAACACGGTCTTCAAACCATAAGGTATTGTGCTCATCCTCACAAAATCTCTTAGCTTTTCCTTTGCTCATTTTCTCTTTTATTGAGGCAATCTCCTTGTCAGTCTTCTGGGCGTCTCTGATCTTATCCATGAAAGTAGAATGAATCACCAATTCTGCTACATAGCCTCTTGGTACTATTTGCAAGCATAGCTCACAAAGGTTTTCTGCTAACTCCCTTCGTAAATCTCCCATCATTAGTGTGTTGACATGGCTTTTACGACTCAACGCGTCAGCTACTACGTTAGCCTTTCCGGGGTGATAATGCAATTTCATATCATAATCCTTGATGAGCTCCAACCATCTCCTTTGCCTGAGATTCAACTCCTTCTGCGTGAAAATATACTTCAAACTCTTGTGATCCGTGTACACCTCACAATGGTTTCCAATGAGAAAGTGTCTCCAGGTTTTCAATGCATGCACTACGGCTGCTAACTCCAAATCATGCATAGCATAATTTAACTCATTAGGCTTAAGCTGTCGCGAGGCATATGAAACAACTCTTCCTTCCTGCATAAGCATTGCTCCAAGTCCTCGACATGAAGCATCGCAATACACCTCATAATCCTTGGTCTGATCTGGCAAAATCAACACATGTGATGTAACCAAACGTTTCTTTAACTCCTGGAAACTAGCCTCACATTCCTCAGTCCATATGAACTTGGTATCCTTCTTCAACAACTCCGTCATAGGCTTTGCAACCTTTGAGAAATTCTTAATAAACCTCCGGTAGTATCCCGCGAGTCCAAGAAAACTCCAGATCTCTCCAACTGTTGTTGGGGCTTCCCAATTTGTCACGGTATCAACCTTAGTGGGATCTACTGCTATACCTTCTCCTGATATAACATGTCCGAGAAATCCAACTTCCTTCAACCAAAACTCACATTTGCTAAACTTGGCATATAGCTGATGTTCTCTGAGCTTACCAAGTACCAAACACAAATGCTCCTTATGCTCCTCATCATTCTTCGAGTAAACCAGGATATCATCAATGAACACTACGACGAACTTATCCAAAAACTCCATAAACACTTCGTTCATCATGTTCATAAAATATGCAGGTGCGTTAGTCAGACCAAATGACATAACGGTATACTCGTACAGCCCATACCTGGTGGTAAAAGCCGTCTTAGGTATATCATGTTCTCGAATTCTTCAACTGGTGGTATCCTGATCACAGATCGATCTTGGAAAATACCTTAGCTCCTTGCAATCGATCAAACAGATCATTGATCATCGGTAGTGGGTACTTGTTCTTGATGGTTACTTCATTCAATCCTCGATAATCAACAACCATCCTTAATGATCCTTCCTTCTTCTCCACTAGAAGTACTAGCGATCCCCAAGGTGAACAACTTGGGCGAATATATCCCTTATCCAGTAACTCCTTAATCTGCTTCTTAATCTCCACCAAATCCTTTGCGGGCATCCTATATGGCCTGTTAGATATTGGCCTTGTGCCTGGCAAAAGCTCAATCAAAAACTCAATATCTCTATCTGGTGGCATGCCTGGCAATTCTTCTGGAAATACATCAGGGAAATCTTTCACCACTGGTACTTCCTCCTGCACAACTCCTGTTAAACAATTTACTTGAGTCCTTTTCGGCACATGCTGGGATACATACTTGATCATTCTCCCTTCTGGCGTGGTAAGCAAAATTGACTTACTGGCACATTCAATATTTCCTTCGTACTTTGATAACCAATCCATGCCTAATATCACATCCAATCCTTGAGATTCCAATACTATTAGGTCTGAGGGAAATACGTAGTTACCAATCCTTAATGGTAACCGATCACACCATAGACTAGCCATATACTCTGCTCCAGGCGAGGTTACTAACATGGGTGATCTAAGGGCTTGGGTTGGTAGTTTATACTTATCCACAAATCCCCTTGATATGTATGAATGCGATGCACCAGTATCAAAAAAGAACGTGTGCAGTAGATGATTTAACCAAAAACTTACCGATTACTACATCCGGTTGCTCTTCAACCTCCTCCACGTTAACGTGGTTCACCTGTCCCCTGTTGAAAGGGTTCGGCTTCTTCCCAGGGCTTCCATTGCCATTTCCATTCTGGGATTCAGGACATTCATTGGCATAATGTCCGGTCTTCTGGCACTTAAAGCAAGTGACTTGGCTCAGGTCTCTCTTGGCTGGGGTCGATGGGTTGGTGCGGTTTTGGCCGTTGCTTCCTCCATTCCCATTACCATTCTTGGTGCCATTGTGATTGTGCGAGCTACCTCCTCCATGGGTATGCTGAAAATGTCCTCCCAGTCTAGGGGTAAAACGTGGCTTCTGCTGAGCTCCTGAATTGTACTTCCCTTGTCCATACTTCCTCTTGCGATTCTCAATCTGCTGCTGCTTCCCTTCAATCATGAGAGCACGATCTACCAACTCCTAATAGTTGTTGAAGGTTGCTACCATCAACTACATGCTCAACGCATCATTCAGTCCTTCCAGAAACTTCTCCTGCTTAGCTGCATCCGTAGCAACGTCATCTGAGGCATAACGTGCTAACTTACTAAAGTCCTCCACATACTGGCCAACTGTCCATCCTCCTTGGCGCAAGTTGCAAAACTCTCGCTTCTTCATGGCCATAGCTCCTGCTGAAACATGGGCAGTACGAAAAGCTTGCTGAAACTGGTCCCACGTGACAGTGTCGACAGGGAAAGTGGTTGTGAAATTCTCCCACCATGATGATGCGGGTCCTTCAAGCTGATGTGCGGCAAACTTCACCTTTTCTGCATCTGTGCATCCTGTCGTGGTCAACTCTCTAGCTGTCTTGCGGAGCCAATCATCTGCTACTATCGGCTCGGTGCTACTCGAAAACACCGTCGGATTCGGCCTAAGAAAACGGGCTAAGTGATCAACAAGTGATGGTGGTGGTGGGTTGTTGTTGTTCCCCTGATTCTGATTCTGGACTAGCAACTGCATCAATGTGTTCTGCTGCTAGATCAACTGGGTGAGCTCCGGTGGGAAGGAAAATCCGGGGTCACGTCTCGGAGGCATCTGAGGATTTAGAAAAGATGAGATTTAAGAATAGAGGGGGTCTAAAGAGAAAACACTACCCATATGCACATGAGGCAAAAGCAAACAATTCACTTCATTCAATCAATCAAACAAGGACATACAATCGATCTAACTATCGCAAAAGTGCTTGGACTACTATATTTACATCGTGGACTACTACTACTGTTGGGGTGGTCTACTACAAATATTCTTCGGTTGTAGACTCCATGATATCTGCTCCAGCTTCATCAACATAGTCATCATCGCTATCATCTGGGTCCGAGTCGGTGTCATCGATGATGATGTAGTCTTCCGGGCGAATCTCATTGGGTTCTTCGTCTTCTTCTACTGGTGTAGGGCCTCCCATAAATATTCCAATCTTCTTGATCAGATCGTCATTTTTCTCCACTAATACTTTGATTTCCTCTTCATAATCTTCACGTGTAGCCTTGAGTTCTTCCTCCAGTTCCTTGATTCTTGTCCTTGCCTTCTTCAGATCTATCATGTCTGCGCACATCTGGTTCTCATGTCGTCGTATGTGCTGGTTTAACTCCTAGATAAAAGCTGCAACTGATCTATCCTTCCTGGTGTTGATCATCTCCTAGTGCTCATCTCGGCGCCCACAAATCTGGTAGATAGTATCCTTGAGATCATTGCGGTAAACTTCTCCAATGCGTCCCATGGCGATGTGAGCTGCCATGCTCTTTCCTAGACTCCAAGTTGGTGCATCAAAAGAAAACTCTATGGGATCAGTGACTGGCATGAACGTCCTTCCGGGAACTTGAACTTGAATCATCCAGCGCTCTTCTTCAGGTAGAGTGGCGTTGTAGGTTCCGGTGAAGCTTGGTACTCCTATGTTCAGATATCTAGTGACTTCCTTCAAGTGACATCCAAAGGGTGTATCTTCATCCGGTTGTGTGAACTTGTTCTTTCATCCGCCATCCTAAAAGAGTAGAAAAGATGAGAAGTCGGAAAGAGAAGAGAGAGAGTAGTGATCTAGGTCTTTAACTTAGTGGTCGTGTCCTACAGTCAGCGTGTGCTCTGATACCATCTTGTAGTGACCAGACCTCAAACAGTCCAATCTCTGTGCCCAGGTGTCATCCCTGGATCAGTAATGCTGACACCACACAGTACTAGAAGGATTTATTGTTGGAAATATGCCCTAGAGGCAATAATAAAAGCATTATTATTATATTTCCTTTTTCATGGTAATTGTCTTTATTCATGCTATAATTGTGTTATCCGGAAATCGTAATACATGTGTGAATAACAGACACCAACATGTCCCTAGTAAGCCTCTAGTTGACTAGCTCGTTGATCAACAGATAGTCATGGTTTCCTGGCTATGGACATTGAATGTCATTGATAATGAGATCACATCATTAAGAGAATGATGTGATGGACAAGACCCAATCCTAAACATAGCATAAAGATCGTATAGTTCGTTTGCTAGAGTTTTGCAATGTCAAGTATCTTTTCCTTAGACCATGAGATCGTGTAACTCCCGGATACCGTAAGAGTGCTTTGGGTGTACCAAACATCACAACGTAACTGGGTGACTATAAAGGTATACTACGGGTATCTCCGAAAGTGTCTGTTGGGCTGACACGGATCAAGACAGGGATTTGTCACTCCGTATGACGGAGAGGTATCACTGGGCCCACTCGGTAATGCACCATCATAATGAGCTCAAAGTGACCAAGTGTCTGGTCACGGGATCATGCATTACGGTACGAGTAAAGTGGCTTGCCGGTAACGATATTGAACGAGGTATTGGGATACCGACGATCGAATCTTGGGCAAGTAATATATCGATTGACAAAGGGAATTGCATACGGGGTTGATTGAATCCTCGACATCGTGGTTCATCCGATGAGATAATCGTGGAGCATGTGGGAGCCAACATGGGTATCCAGATCCCGCTGTTGGTTATTGACCGGAGAGTCGTCTCGGTCATGTCTACATGTCTCCTGAACCCGTAGGGTCTACACACTTAAGGTTCGGTGACGCTAGGGTTGTGAAGATATGTATATGCAGTAACCCGAATGTTGTTCGGAGTCCCGGATGAGATCCCGGGCGTCACGAGGAGTTCCGGAATGGTCCGGAGGTAAAGAATTATATATAGGAAGTGCTGTTTCGGCCATCGGGACAAGTTTCGGGGTCACCGGTATTGTACCGGGACATCGGAAGGGTCCCGGGGGTCCACCGGGTGGGGCCACCTATCCCGGAGGGCCCCATGGGCTGAAGTAGGAAGGGACCCAGCCCTTAGTGGTCTGGGGCGCCACCCCCTAAGGGCCCATGCACCTAGGGTTTAGGGGAAACCCTAAAGGGGGGCGCCCCCTTGCTTGGGGGGCAAGCCCCCCCACCCTTGGCCGCCGCCCCCCCTAGGAGATCCATCTCCTAGGGCCGGCGCCCCCCCCCCCCTTGGCACCCCTATATATAGTGGGGGAGAGGAGGGACTTGAGGCTATGGCTTTTGGTGCATCCCTCTCTCCCTGTTACGTCTCTCTCTCTCTCGTAGTACACGGCGAAGCCCTGCTGTCGTGACGCCCTGCATCCACCACCACGCCGTCGTGCTGCTGGATCATCATCAACCTCTCCTCCCCCCTTGCTGGATCAAGAAGGAGGAGACGTCTCCCGTCCCGTACGTGTGTTGAACGCGGAGGTGCCGTCCGTTCGGCACTTGGTCGTCGGTGATTTGGATCACGTCGTGTTCGACTACATCATCCCCGTTCTTTGAACGCTTCCGCACGCGATCTACAAAGGTATGTAGATGCATCTAATGACTCGTTGCTAGATGAACTCCTAGATGGATCTTGGTGAAACGAGTAGGAAAATTTTTGTTTTCTGCAACGTTCCCCAACAGTGGCATCATGAGCTAGGTCTATGCGTAGTTCTTCTTGCGCGAGTAGAACACAATTTGTTGTGGGCGTGGATTTGTCAACTTTCTTGCCGCTACTAGTCTTTTCTTGCTTCAGCGGTATTGTGGGATGAAGCGGCCCGGACCAACCTTACACGTACACTTACGTGAGACCGGTTCCACCGACTAACATGCACTAGTTGCATAAGGTGGCTGGCGGGTGTCTGTCTCTCCTACTTTAGTTGGAGCGGATTCGATGAACAGGGTCCTTATGAAGGGTAAATAGAAGTTGACAAATCACGTTGTGGCTTTCATGTAGGTAAGAAAACGTTCTTGCTAGAACCCTAATTCAGCCACGTAAAACTTGCAACAACAATTAGAGGACGTCTAACTT
Organism: Triticum monococcum; assembly: GCA_034509565.1. NCBI lineage: Eukaryota > Viridiplantae > Streptophyta > Magnoliopsida > Poales > Poaceae > Triticum > Triticum monococcum. The sequence goes on from CM067844.1 coordinate 118,204,000, forward strand.
GTTTTTGCAGCAAGTGGGTTTGTGATATGATATGGCCAAAGTTGTGATGAATGATGAATGATCTATATGTGATGTATGAGATGTTCATGCTATTGTAATAGGAATCACGACTTGCATGTCGATGAGTATGACAACCGGCAGGAGCCATAGGATTTGTTTTTATTCTTTTATATGACCTGCGTGTCATTGAGAAACGCCATGTAAATTACTTTACTTTATTGCTGAACGCGTTAGCCATAGTAGTAGAAGTAATAGTTGGCGAGCAACTTCATGGAGACACGATGATGGAGATCATGATGATGGAGATCATGGTGTCAAGCCGGTGACAAGATGATCATGGAGCCCCAAGATGGAGATCAAAGGAGCTATGTGATATTGGCCATATCATGTCACGTTTATTATTTGATTGCATGTGATGTTTATCATGTTTTTGCATCTTGTTTACTTAGAACGACGGTAGTAAATAAGATGATCCCTCATAATAATTTCAAGAAGTGTTCCCCCTAACTGTGCACCGTTGCGACAGTTCGTTGTTTCGAAGCACCATGTGATGATCGGGTGTGATAGATTCTATCGTTCACATACAACGGGTGTAAGACAGATTTACACATGCAAACACTTAGGTTGACTTGATGAGCCTAGCATGTACAGACATGGCCTCGGAACACAGAAGACCGAAAGGTCGAGCATGAGTCGTATAGAAGATACGATCAACATGAAGATGTTCACCGATGTTGACTAGTCCGTCTCACGTGATGATCGGACACGGCCTAGTTAACTCGGATCATGTTATACTTAGATGACTAGAAGAGGGATGTCTATCTAAGTGGGAGTTCATAAATAATTTGATTTGATGAACTTAATTATCATGAACTTAGTCTAAAATATTTACAATATGTCTTGTAGATCAAATGGCCAACGTAGTCCTCAACTTCAACGCGTTCCTAGAGAAAACCAAGCTGAAAGACGATGGTAGCAACTACACGGACTGGGTCCGGAACCTGAGGATCATCCTCATAGCTGCCAAGAAAGATTATGTCCTACAAGCACCGCCGGGTGACGCACCTGTCCTCCCTGCTGAACAAGACGTTATGAACGCTTGGCAGGCACGTACCGATGACTACTCCCTCGTTCAATGCGGCATGCTTTATAGCTTAGAGCCGGGGCTCCAAAAACGTTTTGAGAGACACGGAGCATATGAGATGTTCGAAGAGCTGAAAATGGTTTTTCAAGCTCATGCCCGGGTCGAGAGATATCAAGTCTCCGACAAATTCTTCAGCTGTAAGATGGAGGAAAATAGTTCTGTCAGTGAGCACATACTCACTATGTCTGGGTTGCATAACCGCTTGACTCAGCTGGGAGTTAATCTCCCGGATGATGCGGTCATTGACAGAATCCTCCAGTCGCTTCCACCGAGCTACAAGAGCTTTGTGATGAACTTCAATATGCAGGGGATGGAAAAGACCATTCCTGAAGTATTTGCTATGCTGAAATCAGCAGAGGTAGAAGTCAAGAAGGAACATCAAGTGTTGATGGTGAATAAAACCACTAAGTTCAAGAAGGGTAAGGGTAAAAAGAACTTCAAGAAGGACGGCAAGGAAGTTGCCGCGCCCGGCAAGCAAGCTGTCGGGAAGAAGCCAAAGAATGGACCCAAGCCCGAGACTGAGTGTTTTTATTGCAAGGGAAGTGGTCACTGGAAGCGGAATTGCCCCAAGTACTTAGCGGACAAGAAGGCCGGCAAAACAAAAGGTATATGTGATATACATGTAATTGATGTGTACCTAACCAGTACTCGTAGTAGCTCTTGGGTATTTGATACCGGTGCAGTTGCTCACATTTGTAACTCAAAGCAGGAGCTGCGGAATAAGCAGAGACTGGCGAAGGACGAGGTGACGATGCACATCGGGAATGGTTCCAAGGTCGATGTGATCGCCATCGGCACGCTGCCTCTTCATTTACCTACGGGATTAGTTTTAAACCTCAATAATTGTTATTTAGTGCCAGCTTTGAGCATGAACATTGTATCGGGATCTCGTTTAATTCGAGATGGCTACTCATTTAAATCCGAGAATAATGGTTGTTCTATTTATATGAGAGATATGTTTTATGGTCATGCTCCTATGGTAAATGGTTTATTCTTAATGAATCTCGAGCGTAATGCTACACATGTTCATAGTGTGAATACCAAAAGATGTAAGGTTGATAATGATAGTCCCACATACTTGTGGCACTGTCGCCTTGGTCACATAGGTGTCAAACGCATGAAGAAGCTCCATGCAGATGGACTTTTAGAGTCTCTTGATTATGAATCATTTGACACGTGCGAACCATGCCTCATGGGTAAAATGACCAAGACTCCGTTCTCAGGAACAATGGAGCGAGCAACCAACTTATTGGAAATCATACATACTGATGTGAGCGGTCCAATGAGTGTTAGGCTCGCGATGGCTATCGTTATGTTCTCACTCTCACTGATGACTTGAGTAGATATGGGTATGTCTACTTAATGAAACACAAGTCTGAAACCTTTGAAAAGTTCAAGGAATTTCAGAGTGAGGTTGAGAATCAACGTGACAGGAAAATCAAGTTTCTACGATCAGATCGTGGAGGAGAATACTTGAGTCACGCATTTGGCACACACTTAAGAAAATGTGGAATAGTTTCACAACTAACGCCGCCTGGAACACCTCAGCGTAACGGTGTGTCCGAACGTCGTAATCGCACTCTATTGGATATGGTGCGGTCTATGATGTCTCTTACCGATTTACCGCTATCTTTTTGGGGCTATGCTTTAGAGACTGCCGCATTCACTTTAAATAGGGCTCCGTCGAAATCCGTTGAGACGACACCGTATGAATTATGGTTTGGGAAGAAACCTAAGCTGTCGTTTCTAAAAGTTTGGGGATGCGATGCTTATGTCAAGAAACTTCAACCTGAAAAGCTCGAACCCAAGTCGGAAAAATGCGTCTTCATAGGATACCCTAAAGAAACTATTGGGTATACCTTCTACCTCAGATCCGAAGGCAAGGTCTTTGTTGCCAAGAATGGATCCTTTCTAGAGAAGGAGTTTCTCTCGAAAGAAGTAAGTGGGAGGAAAGTAGAACTTGATGAAGTATTGCCTCTTGAACCGGAAAATGGCGCAACTCAAGAAAATGTTCCTGAGGTGCCAGCACCGACTAGAGAGGAAGTTAATGATAATGATCATGATACTTCTGATCTAGCTCCTACTGAAATTCGAAGGTCCACAAGGACACGTTCCGCACCAGAGTGGTACAGCAACCCTGTCTTGGAAATCATGTTGTTAGACAACGGTGAACCTTCGAACTATGAAGAAGCGATGGCGGGCCCGGATTCCGACAAATGGCTAGAAGCCATGAAATCCGAGATAGGATCCATGTATGAAAATGAAGTATGGACTTTGACTAACTTGCCCGTTGAACGGCGAGCCATAGAAAATAAATGGATCTTTAAGAAGAAGACAGACGCGGATGGTAATGTGACCATCTATAAAGCTCGGGTTGTCGCTAAGGGTTATCGACAAGTTCAAGGGGTTGACTATGATGAGACTTTCTCACCGGTAGCGAAGCTAAAGTCCGTCCGAATCATGTTAGCAATTGCCGCATTCTACGATTATGAGATATGGCAAATGGACGTCAAAACGGCATTCCTTAATGGTTACCTTAAGGAAGAATTGTATATGATGCAGCCGGAAGGTTTTGTCGATCCTAAGAATGCTGACAAAGTGTGCAAGCTCCAACGCTCGATTTATGGGCTGGTGCAAGCATCTCGGAGTTGGAACATTCGCTTTGATGAGATGATCAAAGCGTTTGGGTTTACGCAGACTTATGGAGAAGCCTGTGTTTACAAGAAAGTGAGTGGGAGCTCTGTAGCATTTCTCATACTATATGTAGATGACATACTTTTGATGGGAAATGATATAGAACTCTTGGACAGCATCAAGGCCTACTTGAATAAGAGTTTTTCAATGAAGGACCTTGGAGAAGCTGCTTATATATTAGGCATCAAGATCTATAGAGATAGATCGAGACGCCTCATAGGTCTTTCACAAAGCACATACCTTGATAAGATATTGAAGAAGTTCAATATGGATCAGTCTAAGAAGGGGTTCTTGCCTGTACTGCAAGGTATGAAATTGAGCTCGGCTCAAAGTCCGACCACGGCAGAAGAAATAGAAGAGATGAGTGTCATCCCCTATGCCTCAGCCATAGGTTCTATTATGTATGCCATGCTGTGTACCAGACCTGATGTAAACCTTGCCGTAAGTTTGGTAGGAAGGTACCAAAGTAATCCCGGCAAGGAACACTGGACAGCGGTCAAGAATATCCTGAAGTACCTGAAAAGGACTAAGGAGATGTTTCTCGTTTATGGAGGTGACGAAGAGCTCGTTGTAAAGGGTTACATCGACGCTAGCTTCGACACAGATCTGGATGACTCAAAGTCACAAACCGGATACGTGTATATTTTGAATGGTGGGGCAGTAAGCTGGTGCAGTTGCAAGCAGAGCGTCGTGGCGGGATCTACATGTGAAGCGGAGTACATGGCAGCCTCGGAGGCAGCACATGAAGCAATTTGGGTGAAGGAGTTCATCACCGACCTCGGAGTCATACCCAATGCGTCGGGGCCGATCAAGCTCTTCTATGACAACACTGGAGCTATTGCACTTGCCAAGGAGCCCAGGTTTCACAAGAAGACAAGGCACATCAAGCGTCGCTTCAACTCCATTCATGAAAATGTTCAAGATGGAGACATAGATATTTGTAAAGTACATACGGACCTGAATGTAGCAGATCCGTTGACTAAACCTCTCCCTAGGGCAAAACATGATCAACACCAGAATTCCATGGGTGTTTGATTCATCACAATGTAACTAGATTATTGACTCTAGTGCAAGTGGGAGACTGTTGGAAATATGCCCTAGAGGCAATAATAAAAGCATTATTATTATATTTCCTTGTTCATGGTAATTTTCTTTATTCATGCTATAATTGTGTTATCCGGAAATCGTAATACATGTGTGAATAACAGACACCAACATGTCCCTAGTAAGCCTCTAGTTGACTAGCTCGTTGATCAACAGATAGTCATGGTTTCCTGGCTATGGACATTGAATGTCATTGATAACGAGATCACATCATTAAGAGAATGATGTGATGGACAAGACCCAATCCTAAACATAGCATAAAGATCGTATAGTTCGTTTGCTAGAGTTTTGCAATGTCAAGTATCTTTTCCTTAGACCATGAGATCGTGTAACTCCCGGATACCGTAAGAGTGCTTTGGGTGTACCAAACATCACAACGTAACTGGGTGACTATAAAGGTATACTACGGGTATCTCTGAAAGTGTCTGTTGGGTTGACACGGATCAAGACAGGGATTTGTCACTCCGTATGATGGAGAGGTATCACTGGGCCCACTCGGTAATGCATCATCATAATGAGCTCAAAGTGACCAAGTGTCTGGTCACGGGATCATGCATTACGGTACGAGTAAAGTGACTTGCCGGTAACGAGATTGAACGAGGTATTGGGATACCGACGATCGAATCTCGGGCAAGTAATATATGGATTGACAAAGGGAATTGCATACAGGGTTGATTGAATCCTCGACATCGTGGTTCATCCGATGAGATCATCGTGGAGCATGTGGGAGCCAACATGGGTATCCAGATCCCGCTGTTGGTTATTGACCGGAGAGTCGTCTCGGTCATGTCTACATGTCTCCCGAACACGTAGGGTCTACACACTTAAGGTTCGGTGACGCTAGGGTTGTGAAGATATGTATATGCAGTAACCCGAATGTTGTTCGGAGTCCCGGATGAGATCCCGGACGTCACGAGGAGTTCTGGAATGGTCCGGAGGTAAAGAATTATATATAGGAGGTGCTGTTTCGGCCATCGGGACAAGTTTCGGGGTCACCGGTATTGTACCGGGACCACCGGAAGGGTCCCGGGGGTCCACCGGGTGGGGCCACCTATCCCGGAGGGCCCCATGGGCTGAAGTAGGAAGGGACCCAGCCCTTAGTGGGCTGAGGCGCCACCCCCTAAGGGCCCATGCGCCTAGGGTTTAGGGGAAACCCTAAAGGGGGGCGCCCCCTTGCTTGGGGGGCAAGACCCCCCCCCCACCCTTGGCCGCCGCCCCCCTAGGAGATCCATCTCCTAGGGCCGGAGCCCCCCCTTGGCACCCCTATATATAGTGGGGGAGAGGAGGGACTTGAGGCTACGGCTTTTGGTGCATCCCTCTCTCCCTGTTACGTCTCTCTCTCTCGTAGTACACGGCGAAGCCCTGCTGTCGTGACGCCCTGCATCCACCACCACGCCGTCGTGCTGCTGGATCATCATCAACCTCTCCTCCCCCCTTGCTGGATCAAGAAGGAGGAGACGTCTCCCATCCCGTACGTGTGTTGAACGCGGAGGTGCCGTCCGTTCGGCACTTGGTCATCGGTGATTTGGATCACATCGTGTTCGACTACATCATCCCCGTTCTTTGAACGCTTCCGCACGCGATCTACAAAGGTATGTAGATGCATCTCATGACTCGTTGCTAGATGAACTCCTAGATGGATCTTGGTGAAACGAGTAGGAAAATTTTTGTTTTCTGCAACGTTCCCCAACATTTATAACAGAGTAGCAATCACCCACTTATTACATTGAGTGTCTCAAAAGAGAACTTATTGCAATAAATATGGCTTAAGGCCATCTAATAACGATAACAGCGGAAGGCTTGGAAGATAAGTGAGTCCATCAACTCCAACAGCATCAATGAGTATAGAACCACGACCTAAAAGCACCTTAATCGTCGTCTGAAAAGTCTGCAACATTAACCTTGCAGCCCGAAACGGGTCAGCACATGGAATATGCTGGCAATGTAACACATAGAGAGTAATGGAATGAAATAGGCTATACTATATGCATATTTGGCTGGTGGAAAGCTCTATGGTTATAGTTTTGCGTAAAGCCAATTTTTCCCTACTGCAAAGGAATAAATTTTATTTAACTATCATGGTAGTTGTTAAACATTGAGAATGGTTGACAGCATTCTCAATCCCAATTAAGCATCATCATTAAACAAAACCCGACAAATTAATTTTAGAGTAACATGATGAGATTCACATGATAATCCAGGTACTAGATACTCAAGATGTCCATAACCGGGGACACGGCTAACCATGATTAGTTTATACACTCTGCAGAGGTTTGCGCACTTTTCCCCACAAGACTCGATCTCCTCCGTTGGATTTCTCGCACTACATGGTGTTTGAGAAACGGATGACTGAGACATAGTCTTTCAGAAGTGCTAGCACCTTACGAACGGGTAGACCGTACCAACCTACATCCCCTACATCTTCTAGTCTACCACTGTAAGAGTTCGCACGACTTAGTCAACTACGCTAGAGCCCATAGTAGCTTGTGGCTGCAGACGGAAGTTTCTAGCATGAATAATCTCATGATCCCCTTGAGCCTGGGTGGCGGTCCAAAAGAAAACAGGCAATCGCTGGAATACCCAGGTGCCTCAATCCACCCAGATGTGTATTTAAGATTCCACCTTAGATAAACCATTAATTTAACAATCTCACATCTGTCATGGAAACACTCACCCAATCCATGTCTACTAGCATAGCAATAGCATAATAAGCAAACGTAGAAGTAACTCCCAAAGGTTTAATAGTAAACAGGTAATAGGTTCTACCTCAACTACTTCCCAAACCCACAATTTAATTAGATCCTAATCATGCAAAGTGTGAGGATTGATCTAATGCAATAAAACTGGGTAGTAGGAGGTATGATCAAAGTGTTACTTGCCTTGCTGATGATCCACAAAACCTAGCGCTTCGAAGTAGCAAGCGGCGCACTCCGGGTACTCTATCGCAAACAAACAAGCATACAATAAGTACTCAATTAATGCACAGGTAAAACTCAAATAAGAGATATAACCAGAAAGTTGAACTTAAGAACTCTGGTTGGCAAAAAGAATCAAAATGAATGAAGCAACGAAAGACAAACGGCAAAAGAAACAAGCTTCGTTTACTATTCTGGATCTAGGGCAATTTTTACAGTGACAAAAACTTGTTTGAGTTGGTTAAACGGAAAGAGGGTTTCGAGACGAAACTCTAGGTGCTTGAATCGCCTAATTCCGATAAACGAGCCAAAAGTTATACTAAAACGAACATTGGATCAGAGATCACGATCGGAAAAATCGAGGATTTAATCCGAGAAAAAGAAAAACGACGAACGTTCGTTAAAACAAACGAATGGGCAAACGCTCGATAAATAAATAAACCGGGAAAACCGATCTATTTAAAAAAATGAAACTAAAAAAACCGAACGAACCGACGGAAAACCGATCGGTTTTCTAAAAGAAAACCGGCGGCGAGATCTACCTCCGGCGGTGGCGGCGGCACGCTAGGGCAGCAGCGGAGGGCTAGGGGCAGCTAGGGTTTCGGTGGGGGTGGCGGCTGGACCTCTCGGCTATTTAAAGCCGGCCGGGCTGGGAGTCCAGGTCGGACACGGCCCGGTAAGTCGGTTGCGCGTTTTTTTTAAATAGTTACGCTCAGAAAAAAACAAAAGGAATACTAAACGGACTCCAAAAATTCCGAAATATATTTTCCCCGGCTTCTAAAATCAAGCCGCACAGGATGAACATTTATTTGGGGCCTAAATGCAATTTTGAAAAACGCGCATTTTTCCTAAATTCAAATAAAATAGCAAATGAAACCAAAATAAAATCTTATTTGATTTTTTTATTAAATCCTCAATATTTCTTTATTTTGGGAAAGTCATTTTATTCCCTCTCTCATATTTTGATAATAGAAATAATTGAAGATAAAATAAATAAAATCAGATGATCCTATTTTCAAAAATTTGAGAAAACTCAAATATGAAAATAACGAAATCCCCAACTCTCTCCGAGGGTCCTTGAGTTGCGTAGAATTTTCTAGGATCAACCAAAATGCAATAAAATATGATATGCAATGATGATCTAGTGTATAACATTCCAAATTGAAAATTTGGGATGTTACACTTCTATGGTCATACACTCAATATAAATGGTTTATTCAATCTCGATCGTAGTGATACACATATTCATAATATTTAAGCCAAAAGATGCAAAGTTAACAATGATAGTGCAACTTATATGTGGAACTTCCGTTTAGGTCATATTGGTGTAAAGCGCATGAAGAAACTCCATGCTGATGGACTCTTGAAATCATTTGATTATGAATCACTTGATGCTTGTGAACCATGCCTCATGGGCAAGATGACTAAGACTTCGTTCTCCAGAACAATGGAACGAACAATAGACTTATTGTAAATAATACATACTAATGTATGCGGTCCGATGAGTGTTGATGCTCGTGGCGGGTATCGTTATTTTTTGACATTCACAGATGATTTGAATGGATATGGGTATATCTACTTGATGAAACATAAGTCTAAAACATTTGAAAAGTTCAAAGAATTTCAGAGTGAAGTGAAAAATCATCATAACAAGAAAATAAAGTTTCTATGATGTGATCGTGGAGGAGAATATTTGAGTTACGAGTTTGGTCTTCATTTGGAACAATGCAGAATAGTTTCGCAACTCACGCCACTTGGAACACCACAGCGTAATGGTGTGTCCAAGCATCGTAACCGCACTTTATTAGATATGGTGCGATCTATGATGTTTCTTACTGATTTACCGCTATCGTTTTGGGGTTATGCTTTAGAGACGACTGCATTCACATTAAATAGGGCACCATCGAAAAATCCGTTGAGACGACATCTTATGAACTGTGCTTTGGCAAGAAACCCAAGTTGTCGTTTCTTAAAGTTTGGGGTTGCGATGCTTATGTGAAAAAGCTTCAACCTAATAAGCTCGAACCCAAATCGGAGAAATGTGTCTTCATAGGATACCCAAAAGAGACTGTTGAGTACACCTTCTATCACAGATCCGAAGGCAAGATATTCGTTGCTAAGAATGGATCCTTTCTAGAGAAGGAGTTTCTCTCGAAAGAAGTGAGTGGGAGGAAAGTAGAATTGATGAGGTAATTGTATCTACTCCCTTATTGGAAAGTAGTCCATCGTAGCAATCAGTTCCTGTGATTCCTACACCAATTAGTGAGGATGCTAATGATGATGATCATGAAACTTCTGATCAAGTTACTACCGAACCTCGTAGGTCAACCAAAGTAAGATCCGCACCAGAGTGGTACGGTAATCCTGTTCTGGAAGTCATGTTACTTGACCATGATGAACCTATGAACTATGAGGAAGCGATGATAAACCCAGATTCCGCGAAATGGCTTAAGGCCATGAAATCTGAGATGGGATCCATGTATGAGAACAAAGTATGGACTTTGATTGACTTGCCTGATGGATCTTCAAGAGGAAGACAGATGTTGAGAGTAGTTTTACTATCTACAAAGCTCGAATTGTCGCAAAAGGTTTTCGACAAGTTCAATGTATTGACTACGATGAGATTTGCTCACTCGTATCGATAGTATGTCTGAATCATGTTAGCAGTTGCCGCATTTTATGAAATCTGGCAAACGGATATCAAAACTACATTCCTTAATGGATTTATTAAAGAAGAGTTGTATATGATGCAACCAGAAGGTTTTGTCATTCCTAAAGGTGCTAACAAAGTGTGCAAGCTCCAGCGATCCATCTATGGACTGGTGCAAGCATCTCGGAGTTGGAATATACGCTTTGATGAGTTGATCAAAGCATATAGTTTTATACAGACTTTTGGGGAAGTGTGTATTTACAAGAAAGTGAGTGGGAGCTCTGTAGCATTTCTGATATTATATGTGGATGACATATTATTGATCGGAAATGATAATGAATTTTTCTGGATAGCATAAAAGGATACTTGAATAAGAATTTTTCAATAAAAGACCTCGGAGAATATGCTTACATATTGGGCATCAAGATCTATAGAGATAGATCATGACGCTTGATAAATTTTTCAATGTGTACATACCTTGACAAGATTTTGAAGTAGTTCAAAATGGAACAGTCAAAGAAGGAGTTCTTGCCTTGTTGCAAGGTGTGAAGTTGAGTAAAGACTCAAAATCCGACCAAGGTAGAAAATAGAAAGAGGATGAAAAGTCATTCCCTATGCCTCAGTCATAGGTTCAATAAAGTATGCTATGTTGTGTACCAAACCTATTGTATACCTTAGCATGAATTTGGCAAGGGAGTACAATAGTGATCTAGTAGTAGATCACTAGACAGCGGTCAAAATTATCCTTAGAGGACTAACGAAATATTTCTCGGTTATGGAGGTGATAAAAGAGTTCGCCGTAAAGAGTTACGTCAATGCAAGCTTTCGACACTGATCTAGATGACTCTAAGTCTCGATCTAGATACATATTGAAAGTGGGAACAATTAGCTAGAGTAGCTCTGTGCAGAGTATTGTGAACACAGAAATTTGCAAAATACATACGGATCTCAATGTTGCAGACCCGTAGACTAAACTTCTCTCACAAGCAAAACATGATCACTCTTTGGGTGTTAATCACATAGCGATGTGAACTAGATTGTTGACTCTGGTAAACCCTTTGGGTATTAGTCACATGAAGATGTGAACTAATCACATAAATATGTGAACTATTGGTGTGAAATCACATGACGATGTGAACTAGATTATTGACTCTAGTGCAAGTGGGAGACAGAAGGAAATATGCCCTAGAGACAATAATAAAGTTGTTATTTATATTTCCTTATATCATGATAAATGTTTATTATTCATGCTAGAATTGTATTAACTAGAAACTTAGTACATGTGTGAATACATAGACAAACAAAGTGTCCCTGGTATGCCTCTACTTGACTAGCTCATTAATCAAAGATGGTTAAGTTTCCTAGCCATAGACATGTGTTGTCATTTGATGAACGGGATCACATTATTAGAGAATGATGTGATGGACAAGACCCATCCGTTAGCTTAGCACTATGATCGTTTAGTTTATTGTTATTGCTTTCTTCATGACTTATACATGTTCCTAGGACTATGAGATTATGCAACTCCCGAATATGGGAGGAACACTTTGTGTGCTATCAAACTTCACAACATAACTGGGTGTTTATAAATATGATCTATAGGGTGTCTCCGATGGTGTTTGTTGGGTTGGCATAGATCGAGATTAGGATTTGTCACTCTGATTCTCGGAGAGGTATCTCTGGGCCCTCTCGGTAATGCACATCACCATAAGCCTTGCAAGCAATGTGACTAATGAGTTAGTTGCGGGATGATGCATTACAGAACGAGTAAAGAGACTTGTCGGTGACAAGATTGAACTAGGTATGATGATACCGATGATCGAATCTCGGGCAACAACGTATGTTGTTATGCGGTTTGACCGATAAAGATCTTCGTAGAATATGTAGGAAACAATATGAGCATCCAGGTTCCGCTAATGGTTATTGACCGGAGATGAGTCTCGGTCATGTCTACATAGTTCTCGAACCCGTAGGGTCCGCACGCTTAACGTTCGATGACGATCGGTATTATGAGTTATGTGTTTTGATGTACCGAAGGTAGTTCGGAGTCCCGGATGTGATCACGGACATGACGAGGAGTCTCGAAATGGTCGAGACATGAAGATTTATATATTGGAAGGTTATGTTTGGACACCGAAAAGGTTTCGGATTAGTTCGGGCATTTTCCGGAGTACCTAGGGGTTACCAGAACCCCCGGGGGCTTAATGGGCCTACATGGGCTTTAGTGGAAGAGAGGAGGAGGCGGCCAAGAGGTGGCGCACGCCCCCCCAAGCCCAATCCAAATTTGGAAGGGGGTCGGGCCCCCTTTCCTTTCTCTCCCTCTTCCCTTCCTTCCCCCCTCCTAGTTGGACTAGGAAAGGGGGGAAACCTACTCCTAGTAGGAGTAGGAATCCCCCCTTGGGGCGCGCCCTAGGAGGCCGGCTCTCCCCCTCCTCCACTCCTTTATATACGGGGGAGGGGCACCCCATAGACACACAAGTTGATCTTAGCCGTGTGCAGTGCCCCCCTCCACAGATTTCCACCTCGATCATATTGTCATAGTGCGTAGGCGAAGCCCTGCATCGGTAACTTCGTCATCACTGTCAACACGCCGTCGTGCAGACGAAACTCTCCCTCGGCCTTAGCTGGATCTAGAGTTCGAGGGACGTCATCGAGTTGAACGTGCGCAGATCACGGAGGTGGCGTGCGTTCGGTACTTGATCGCTTGGATCGCGAAGACGTTTGACTACATCAACCACGTTACTTAACGCTTCCGCTTTCGGTCTACGAGGGTACATAGACACACTCTCCCCTCTCGTTGCTATGCATCTCCTAGATAGATCTTGCATGATCGTAGGAAATTTTTTGAAATACTGCGTTCCCCAACACTTCCCTCTCTCTCCCTCTCTTGGAAAGGAAGGGGACTCCAACTAGGATTGGGAATCCTAGTTGGACTCTCCATGGCGCGCGCCCCCCTTGGGCCAGCCACCTCTCCTCCCCCCTTTATATACGTGGGAGGGGGCACCCCAAAGGCCAACCAAGTCTTCTCTTATCTGTGTGTGGTGCCCCCCTTCCATAGTTACACACCTCGGTCATATCGTCGTAGTGCTTAGGTGAAGCCCTGCGCCGGTAATTTCATCATATCGTCGCCACACCGTCATGCTGATGGAACTCTCCCTCATCCTCAACTGGATGAAGAGATCGAGGGATGTCATCGAGCTGGACGTGTGCTGAATGCGGAGGTGCCGTACGTTCGGTGCTAGGATCGGTTGGATCGCGAAGACGTTTGACTACATCAACCGCTTTACTAAACACTTCCGCTTTCGGTCTACGAGGGTACGTGGACACACTCTCCCCTCTCGTTGCTATGCCTCTCCTAGATAGATCTTGCATGATCGTAGCAATTTTTTTGAAATACTATGTTCCCCAATAGTTATTTGGTTGCAGGGTTGTTTGAGAGAGACCGTCCTCATCCTACGCCTCCCACGGATTGATAAACCTTAGGTCATCCACTTGAGGGAAAATTTCTACTATCCTACAAACCTCTGCACTTGGAGGCCCGACAACGCCTACAAGAAGAAGGTTGCGTAGTAGACATCATGGAGTAAGATGCAGCCTTACGAAATTGGACATCCAATGGACGAGTGCCTTCATCAATAACAACAAGCTTTTCTTTTTCATCAACTGAGGAAATTGTCCTTTTGAGGACTTCAATAGGAGGTAAAAGGCTGAAGTGATTCTGAAAGCCAATCTTGTATGGAATTAAAGACCTGCTTCTGATGAACCTCATAATCCAAGGAGCATAGGGCTTTAAGATAGTGCAACATTGGACAAAGCCCTTGTGATGAAATTGTGATAGTTTATGGGAATGCCATGAATGATGTTGAACAACAGATTCTTCATGATGCCAACAACTTCTTCTTCAGAATTATGGACTTTGATAGGACTAAGGATTTTGGTCAGAATGCGATAGACTGTCCTGGGCACATACATCAAATTCTTCACAAGGAAGGTGGTTCTCGGAGCTTAGCCTGGATGCAAAGGCTTCATCAACACTTTCATGAGATGATTTGGAAGTTCAGGTTTCTCATAAATAAGCCATGCACCTTTTGCCGGAGGACTAACTAGAATGGCATGAAGCAATTCAGTCGCTGGAGCTTTGAAGTGAGTGTTATCAGCCATCCTGTACAGTACCCATGAGTTGACATCTCAGACATTTCCAGAGAGATGCAGGGTTGCATAGAACTGAAGAATTAGCTCTTCATTCCAATCACATATGTCGGCACAAAATTTGGGGAGTCCAACTTAACGAAGAACATTCGGAACTAGAGTAAAGCATGGAATAGACTCCATATCCACATGAGGAATTTGCCGGTCTTGGAAGACTTTGTCCTTGCCAAAAAGAACTAAGGAATAGAAATTCATCTGACTTGCAGTCCAAAACCTCTTGCACCTTAATCTTGCTGAGCCATAGGGATTTTCATCAGTGAAGAAATGACGCTCAGCGAAGAAATTGGCATTGTCGAATTTCGGCCTCCTAGTGCCAGACTGAGGATTTTTAGGCTTGGGCTGAAGATCTGAAGTATTAGGCCTCACAACCTCTTGAGGTACAGCTTCAGAAGCAACAAACTGAGGAATTGAAGCGGCAGTTTCATCAGCAGCAGTCTGAGTCTCCATTTCATCAGCTGATGCAGCTGAATTTTCTTCAGGAATGGACTGGACAGAAGTTTGATGACTTCCACATCCAGTCTATATCTCTTCAGTCTGCACAGGGGACTAAGGAATTTGATGGAGAGGTGTGGCAATTGGTGAATTTGCGTGAAGAGTTTCCCAATATTCATCATTGAGAACTGGAGTGGTTGAATCAATGTCCACATCCTCATCAATTTCTTCTATGCCAGCCTCTTCAGTAGTAAGCTGAGGCTGAGGCGATGATACCAGTGGAGTTGAAGCATTTGCTTCCATCTCAATTTCTTCGTCAATCTTCTGTGAGGAAGCAACATAATGATTTTCTTCATCATTGTCATCATCTGGAATGACATATTCTTCACCAAAAGGAACTATCTCCTTTGATGGCACTGCAGAAATGGGGATTGCATCAATTGGTTCTGTTCAGGAACTTGTCAAAATCCTCATTTTCTTGGGAGCTGAGGATTCTGCAGATGTTGATGCCTTCCTTTTCTTAGCGGCCTCCTTTTCCGCAGATTTTGTTTTCTTCACTTTTGATGCAGAAGGAAGTGTGATTTTCTTCACCCTTAAAGATTTTGCAGGAAGAGCATGTGATGAAGTTGGTGTAGTTTCTTAAGGCATGACTGATGCAGTTGCCCTGGCATTCTCAGTTTCTTAAGGCTCAGCGGATTCTTCAGCTGGCATGGGATGTTCTTCAGGTGCAACATTGGGTGTCGCCCTAGCAGTTTCTTCAGCAGCCTGAATTTCTTCAGTTGTGCTTGCAGATTCTTCAACAGGTTGTGCAGATGTTCCAGCCTGAGGAATGTGTGGTTGCGATTGAGCAGCAACACTAGCATTGTGGTCCTTAATGGTCTTGTTGCTGGTGTTGACGAATCTGACCTTGGCACCTAGCCAATCAGCATGACAACGGTCAAAATATTCACTGAGGCCTTTGATTTCCTGTTGCACTATGAGAAGTTCTTCTGGCGACAAGGTCGGAATGTTCTTCCTCGGAAAGATCTCTTTCTTGTACTGGTCCTTCTTGATTCTTTTGGCCTTCTCAAATTTTCACTTTTCTTTGCTTATGAAGGCAGTCAGCATCTGACTTTGACCAGGAGTCAGATTCAGGTCAGGAAGAGGATTATTTGGATCTTTATGCCAAATATCTATGAAGTCAAGGATTTTTCTTGGGATCCAGCATAAGAGGAACAGAGATGCCTTTGGCTCTTGCATCCCTTTGTTGCATGTCTCTGATGATTACAGTGATTTCATCATCATCAGCCTCATCATCAGTTTCTTCAACTGAAGGCTCTTTGAAAGCTATTTGTTTCTTATGAGGACTTGGCCTCTTACTGTGCCCAGAAATGGACTTGACCTTCAGCAGTGTTGGACCACTTGAGGAAATATGGATGGGCTGAGGAAGTTACAGATGCCCCTGAGGCGATTGAGAATCCAGCAGTCCGCTGACACGTTGCAAGATGCATAGGTGTTAAGGACTTTGTGGCAGCAACTGAGGATTTTGCAGCAACATAGGGAATTGGTGCTTCCCTTGAGTAAGCTACCCGAGGAGTTTGCTCTGAGGGATTTGCAGTTGCTCTAAGGGCTTTGGAGTTGAGGAACTTGGACGTGAGGGCATTGAGCTTGAAGATTTTGGCTTCACAACTGATTTCTTCAGGATGGCCTTCTTTGGCGCTATTCTACTGGCATAGGCCTTAGCAACAGCAGCAACTTGAGAGTCCTCATTGAATTTCCTCACAGCTTTAGCTGCAAGTTTCTAAAGCTTTGCTTGGCACTTGGCCCATTCCTTAGGAAATTCCTCACCACGCTTGATGCTGGTAGGATCAGCTCTTTGGCCAGCAGCCAGAGGTGGTCTTACGCATTGAGGATTTACATTGAATTTCTTCATGTACTTTGGAATAACATAATGATATTCCCTCCATTCCTTTGCCCATCTTCTCTCAATTCTTTGAATGCACATTTTGCACTACGTTTTGGTCTCTTTCCCATGAGTATCTTCGTCAGGAGTGCAGTAATCATCATAAATATCCTCAGGGGTTTCAAATGTTGTGTTTGTCTCAGGCTTGTTTCCACCTTTCTGAGGTGTTTTCCCTTCAGCCATTTTCCACACTTGAGGATTCTGAACTTTTGAAGATTATGAGGAAGTATGCAATTTTTCTTCGAGGGACACTGCAAATGAGTTAAGTTGATGAGAACCTAGAGATTCATCAGCAGACTATACCTATGAACAGAGTATAGGTGCGAAGAATTTGAAGAGGTCATATGCGTTCTCAGAAGTTTTTCAAAATGTATCAAGTTGAGGAAGTTGACCATAGATGTCGTGAGGAATTTCACTAAGTGTTCTTGACTCAGGTTCCAGAGTTGTACAGATTTGATAATCCACACAATTGAGGAATCTTGTGAAAAAATCATAACTGAGAGAACTAAATCAAAGTAAAGAAGCTTTGCGGTGTTTAAGACGTAGATTGTTGAAGAATAAACACCCTTTGAGGATTTTGTGAAAATCATAAGAATCAAATAGGCAGTAAAATTAAATTTTAATTACCCTCGATGAAGAACACGATGAAATGAGAGTAGGAATGGAGAAGTTCGTCAGTCCAGATCTCCCACGCTCTAATCGGCGCCAGGAGACAGCTATGGTGGCTGCGGAATGAAGATATCCGTGACCAATGCGAGTACGACGGCGAGGAGGTCGAGGAAGTGAAGCTCTTCCTCTCCGGCGATGATGAAGCTTAGCGGTGGCGCTAGGTCAGAGCTCGAGCGAGGAGAGCCGAGGTCGAGCGGAGTAAATGAGGTAGTGAAAGGGAGGGGCTATTTATAGCTGAGGTGGAAAACTAAACCCCCGAAGATTTTGGACATTCATACCCTGACCCTTGCTATCCTATCGACATGTGTCACCCACGTACTGAGTAGTTGAGATCATGGGGGATCGTGGGTGAGTATTATAATCCAATTGTGGGAAGTTGGAAAGGTTTGAGCGGCAACTACCAAAAAATAGATAGGAAAAAATTTAATGTTTCGTTCGCAAATTCTTCAGCTGTCAAGGACACAGTGAAGACTTTGAACAGATTTCAAATACTTCCTTTGTACCATAATATTTTTGGTTGGGGAGAACTAGACCAGTTCTCTCCAACTACAAATATTATGGTACACATGGAGTAGAACGCATATGAATAATTTGTGAATAGACTGGGTTGAGTTTAGCATAGAGGGGGAACAGATTCGATCACATTCACTTAGAGGAAAAATCAACTTGAAGAATTAGCAATAAGTGAATGTTGTTGGGGACATAGAAAAAATCAAATTTATATATAGTCAATGAACAACACCAGTTGAAAAGTTGAGGAATTTAAAATTTTGAAGAATTTTCAAAATGATAAAAACTCAATTTTGAAGGTTTTCAACTATGGTTGGTGGCATGACCCACCGTATTAGAAGGATGATTTCAGACACCGCGTATAATTGTCGTAGGTCTTTGAGAATCAAATTCTTCATTAATTTCTTCACACTTAGAGGGTTAGTCTTCATTGATTGAAGAAAAATGTTACTTCGTGTGTTGCACAGCAGAGTCATCAATTTTGCATAAGTGTTAAGATGTGTGTCCTTTCAAAGAACATTTGAAGATTTTAAGATATTTAGCTCACACCGCAACTTGCAAAATCTCTTCTCATCCAAGGGCTTTGTGAAGATATCCGCCAGTTGTTCTTTAGTCTTCACGTGGTCAATGAAGATATGGCCCTTCAACACATGATCTCGAAGAAAATGATGACGAATCTGGATGTGCTTAGTCTTCGAGTGCTGAACTGGGTTGGGAGCAATCTTGATGGCATTCTCATTGTCGAAGTAGAGAGGCACATTCTTCACATTGATGCCATAATCCTTGAGGGTTTGCTTCATCCACAACAATTGAGCACGGCAAGAACCAGCAACAATATACTCAGCTTCAGCAGTAGACAGTGATACGTAGTTCTGCTTCTTCGAGGACCAACATACTAAGGATCGTCCGAGGAAATGACATGTGCGTGATGTTGACTTGCAATCGACCCAATCACCAGCATAGTCAGAGTCATAATATCCAATGAGATCAAAAGCCGAGCCCTTGGGATACCATAATCCAAGTGTTGGAGTGTGAGCTAGATATCAAAGAATATGTTTCACAGCATTATGGTGTGATTCCTTTGGTGTAGCTTGTAAACAGGCACACATGCAAACACTAAGCATAATATATGGCCTAGATGCACATAGGTACAATAAAGAGCCAATCATGGAGCGGTATACCTTTTGATCAAAATCTTTCCATTTTTGTTGGTGTAGAGTTGGCCATTTGTGGGCATAGGGATTTTGTTGCCTTTGCAATCTTGCATGCAGATTTCCTCAGAACATCCTTGAGGTATTTTTCTTGAGATATGAAGATGCCATTGCGTTGTTGACGAATTTGAAGACCTAAGAAGAATTTCAATTCTCCCATCATAGACATTTGATATTATTCACACATCATATAGGCAAATTCATCACTTTAACGTCTATCGGTATAGCCAAAGATAATACCATCCACATATATTTGGCACACCCATAATTCATCATCGTAAATTTTTGTGAAAGGAGTTGGGTCAAGTGAACCGGGTTTGAAGCCTTTCTTCATGAGTAATTCCTACAGTGTGTCATACCATGCCCGAGGGGCCTACTTGAGGCCATAGAGGGCCTTATTGAGTCTGGAGACTTTGTCGGGATGCTTAGGATCTTCAAAACCTGGGGGTTGAGCAACATATACTTCTTCCTCAAGCTTACCATTGAGGAATGCACTTTTCATATCCATTTGATATAAGATGATATTATGGTGGTTAGCATAAGCAAGCAATATGCGAATAGCTTCAAATCTAGCAACAGGTGCAAAAGTTTCATCGAAATCAATTCCTTCAACCTGTGTGTAGCCCTGAGCTACAAGACGAGCCTTATTCCTTACCACTAGGCCATTTTCGTCTTGCTTGTTGCAGTAGTTCCACTTGGTACCTATGATGTTGTCCTTCCAAGGATCTGGTCGCTTGACAAGTTCCCACATGTTGTTGAGCTTGAATTGATGCAATTCCTCTTGCATTGCTTGAATCCACTCAGGCTCCAAAAATGCCTCATCAACTTTGGTGGGATCTGTGATAGAAACAAAAGAAAAGTGCCCACAAAAGTTAAACAAGTGTGAAGCTTTTTAACGTGTGAGGGGACCTGGTGCATTGGTGTTGTCGAGGATTTTGTCAATCTGCACTTCATTGGCCACGCGAAGATGAGAAGGTCGACGACTTTGATTGGGCTGAGCATTTTCTTCAGCGCCATTTTCCTCAGGTGCACCAGCATGAAAGTCTTCATTGTCTGGTATAACTTCTTCAGCAGGTTCTTGATATGTCTCCAACGTATCTATAATTTTTTATTGTTCCATGCTGTCATATTATCAATCTTGGATGTTTTATAATCGTTTTATAGTCATTTTATATCATTTTTTGGTACTAACCTATTGACATAGTGCCAAGTGCCAGTTCCTATTTTTTCCATGTTTTTTACATCGCAGAAAATCAATATCAGACGGAGTCCAAATGCCACGAAACTTTACAGAGATTTTTTATGGACCAGAAGGAACATGTTGGGCCCTGGTTGCACCCGGGGGAGTCCCGAGGAGGGGACAACCCACCAGGGAGTGCCTGGGCCTCCAGGCGCGCCCTGGTGGGTTGTGCCCACATCGGGTGCCCCCTGGACCACCTCTTTGCTCTATAAATACCCCAATATTTCCAGAACCCTGGGGGAGTCGACGAAATATTCATCCAGTCACCGCAGAGTCCAGAACCACCAGATCCAATCTAGACACCATCTCGGATGGGGTTCACCACCTCCATTGGTGCCTCTCCGATGATGCGTGAGTAGTTCTTTGTAGACCTTCGGGTCCGTAGTTAGTAGCTAGATGGCTTCATCTCTCTCTCTCTCTCTCTTGATTCTAAATACAACGGTCTCTTCGAGATCCATATGATGTAACTCTTTTGCGGTGTGTTTGTTGGGATTCGATGAACTTCGAGTTTATGATCAGATCTATCTTTTTATATCCATGAAAGTATTTAAGTTTATTTGATCTCTTTTATGCATGATTGCTTATAGCCTCATATTTCTTCTTCAATATTTGGGTTTTGTTTGGCCAACTTGATCTATTTATCTTACAATGGGAAGAGGTGCTATGTAGTGGGTTCGATCTTACGGTGCTTGATCCCAGTGACGGAAGGGGAACCGACACGTATGTATCGTTGCTACTAAGGATAAAACGATGGGGTCTATCTCTACATAGATAGATCTTGTCTACATCATGTCATTGTTCTTATTGCATTACTCTGTTTCTCCATGAACACTAGATGCATGCTGGATAGCAGTCAATGTGTGGAGTAATAGTAGTAGATGCAGGCAGGAGTCAGTCTACTAATCTTGGACGTGATGCCTATATAATGATCATTGCCTGGATATCGCCATAATTATTTGAAGTTCTATCAATTTCCCAACAGCAATTTGTTCACCCACCGCTTTGCTATTTTTCTCGAGAGAAGCCATTAGTGAAACCTACGGCCCCCGGGTCTCTTTCTCATATTATTTGCCTTCGCAATCTATTTTTATTTGCTTTTATTTTCAGATCTATTAAACCAAAAATCCAAAAATACCTTGCTGAAATTTATTTTATTTGGCGTTCGATCTATCAATATTTACAACTCTCTCATGTTCGTTTGCTATCTTGAGGCGCCGTACCCCGAAAGGGATTGACAACCCCTTTAACACGTCGGGTTGCGAGGATTTGTTATCTGTGTGCAAGGGATATTTACGTTGTGTTGCTTGGTTCTCCTACTAGTCCGATAACCTTGGTTTCATATCTGAGGTAATTACCTACCGCCGCTGTGCTGCATCATCCCTTCCTCTTTGGGGAAATACCGATGTAGCTTCAAGAGACATCAAAAGGAATTTCTGGCGCCGTTGCCGGGGAGGATCTTCAACATATACCAGGTTCCTAATCACAAATCTCATCTCCTTGCAATTTACATTATTTGCCATTTGCCTCTCATTTTCTCTCCCCCACTTCACAAAAAATGCCGTTTTATTCGCCTCTCTTTTTCATTCGCCAGTTTTTCGCCATGTCCGATCTTAAAAGAGCTAAGAGTTTTCTCCCGAGTCTTAATGTTTTGGATAACCCCTCTGTCCTCTCCAAGCTCATAAACAATGATGCTATGGAAGGATCTACCGGGGTTGTTAAGGAAAATCTTAACCATTGTGATGAAGATGATCCCGGATTTTTTCGCTATTTACTTAATGAATCTTTGAAAGATGCTTGGGATAGGTTGTTAAGAATACGAGCTAGCTATGTGCCCCAATACCAGATAGAGATATACTTGAATTTTTTTATGATGGTTTACCTTCTTCCTTCAAGCAAGTTTTAGATTTTATATTTGAAAATGGTTTTTCTTGAAGGGGATGTCGTTGATACTTATGAGAAGATGGAAGCTATATTTGGGCACCCCGAAGGAGAAAATGTTGAATCTACCACCCTTATGTGCTTTTATCAAAATGAAAAAAATTAAAGAGATGAAGGCTAGTTTAGATAAGAATTTTCGCGACATGCTTAATCTTTCTTATGCTATCAATGGGCATGTGCTTTCACAAAATAGAAAAGTAAATGTCATTGATAGACAATTTTCCCTTTTCTTTCCAAAGTACAAGGATGACAAAACTTAGATCCTTGCTTTATGCCTAGCTAAGAGCGTAAAACTATAGCGCTTGTTAGGAGGCAACCCAATAAATAAATTTTGTTTTTGCTTTTTGCTTCCTATTTTTGCGTGTTAACATAATTATGCTACTGTTATGATTATGCTTTTATGTTTTAATTAGTGTTTGTGCCAAGTAAAACCTTTAGGATCTTCTTGGGTGATAGTTGTTTGATCTTGCTGAAAAAAATAGAAACTTTTACACTCAAGAAATTAATTTTCGTTTTTTTACCAGGGAGCGATAAAATGCCCATTCTACTTGAAATAGATAAATATACAAATTGCTCAGGTCGTCCTAATTTTACAGAATTTTTGGAGTTACAGAAGTATTCAAAATTGTCAGATTGCTACAGACTATTCTGTTTTGACAGATTCTGTTTTCTTTGTGTTGTGTGCTTATTTTGATGGCTCTGTGGTTTTCTTTGATGAGTTTTTGCCATAGAAAAGTTGGAATACAATAGATATAATACAAGAACAAAATATGAATTGGTTTTATACATCACTTATAGTAGTGGTTTATTATTCTTATATTAACGAATCTCACGAAGGTTTTGTTGAGTTTTGTGTGATTGAAGTTTTCAAGTTTTGGGTTATCTTACGATGCATGAAGGAAGGATGGAAGAGCCTAAGCTTGGGGATGCCCCGAAATCCCAAGCTATTATCCAAAAATGAGCAACCAACTAAGCTTGGGGATGCCCCCGAGTGGCATCCCCGCTTTCTTCCAACGATCATCGGTATTTTACTTGAAACTATATTTTTATACGTCACATGATATGTGTTTTGCTTGGAGCGTCTTGTACGATATGAGTCTTTGCTTGTTTAATTTTGTGTTTTAAGTCATCAATCCTTGCTGGACACACCTGTTTGAGAGAGCCAAAATTATTTCATGACTTGTTAGAATTGCTCTCTATGCTTCACTTAAATTTTTATGAGCAATGGACTAGCTCTAGTGCTTCACTTATATCTTTTTGAGCATGGTGTGCTTTAGTATTTTTTAAGAAATGCTCTCTTACTTCACTTAGATTTATTTGAGAGTTAGTAAAATTTTCAAGAAATTCTCTCTTGCTTCACTTAAATTAATTTGAGAGAAAGAAAAATATTATGCTCATGATCTTCACTTATATTTGTTGGAGCTTGTCAAAAGCAACACATGAAAATTAGTCCCAAAGTGATAGATATCCAAGAAGGATATAATAAAAACTTTCATGAAGATCATTGGACAAAATAAACTTGATTCTTAGTAATAGTTTTGAGATATGATGATGTGATATGTGAGTTATGTTGGTGAGTAATTATGCTTTAGTAAGAATATTGGTGTCAAGGTTTGTGATTCCCTATGCAAGTACGAAAGTCAATAGTCATGCAATGAAATTATATCCTACTTGTGGTGCATTATTCGGTGTTATTTATGCTTAATGCTTGCTTATGAGATTATTCGTTTCTTAGTTAGTCGCTTCCCAATCTTTTGCTAGCCTTCATTTTGCACTAAGTATGATCACTACTTGTGCATCCAAAAACCTTCAACCCAGTTTTGCCACTTGACTCCACTATATCTACCTATATGCGATATTCTTTTGCCGTTCTAAGCAAATTTGCATGTGCCATCTCTAATTTTCAAAATAAACTTCTCTTTTGTGTGTTTGTTTCGCTCGCGGAGCGGTGAGGGGTGGCTAATATTTTCCATGCTAGATGTGTCATTCTCAAGATGAGTTTTTATTCACTTGTCATTGCATGAGAGTAAGGCAAAGGTATTAGTGATGCCCAGTCCTGAAATGCAAAAATATTGAATTTACTTTATGTTGTTAAATAATAAATTCCATGGAAAGTGTTGGTATGGAAGGCAACCGTGGATACGGCTAGCCATGGAAAGTGAAAGTTATGGTGGAAAAAGGAATAAACTTTATTTTCTGTTTAGGAACCGCCTATGATATATCTATGCATGGAAAGTATTGGGAACTCTAAGTCGTTTTCGTTGGTGGGATGGATACACCTCTCAAAATGTTTTTATCTCTAAGTTTTTCGCTTTGAGCTCTGGCACCTCTACAAATCCGTACTTCCCTCTACGAAGGGCCTTTCTTTTACTTTATGCAATTTTTATTTTTGAATTTGAGTCTCCATCTTCTCTTATAAAAGCACCAACTAGGAGGCAATATGATCGTACTTAAGTATTGGGTATAGCTAATATTCGAATGTGTTTCATGAATGGATCAATGTTTGAGCATGATGGGCTAGGGATAGCTTATTTTAGCATTGATATTTTGAAAGACATGGTGGCTTGTCGATACGCTTGATTATCTAAATTATCATGTCAAAACTAGATTATTGCTTTGAACAACTAAAAGTCCAATTGTCCATGCTATAAAGAAAAGAATATGATATGACATGATAGGCAGCATTCCACATCAAAAATTCTGTTTTTATCACTTACCTACTCGAGGACGAGTAGGAGTTAAGCTTGGGATGCTGATACGTCTCCAACGTATCTATAATTTTTTATTGTTCCATGCTGTTTTATTATCAATCTTGGATGTTTTATAACCATTTTATAGTCATTTTATATCATTTTTGGTACTAACCTATTGACATAGTGCCAAGTGTCAGTTCCTGTTTTTCCGTGTTTTTTACATCATAGAAAATCAATATCAGATGGAGGCCAAATGCCACGAAACTTTATGGAGATTTTTTATGGACCAGAAGGAACATGTTGGGCCCTGGTTGCACCTGGGGGGAGTCCCGAGGAGGGGACAACCCACCAGGGTGCGCCAGGAGGCCCAGGCGCCCTGGTGGGTTGTGCCCACCTCTGGTGCCCCCCGAACCGCCTCATTGATCTATAAATACCCCAATATTTCCAAAACCCTAGGGGAGTCGAGAAATATTCATCCACCCGCCGCAGAGTCTAGAGCCACCAGATCCAATCTAGACACCATCTCAGATAGGGTTCACCACCTCCATTGGTGCCTCTCCGATGATGTGTGAGTAGTTCTTTGTAGACCTCCGGGCCCTTAGTTAGTAGCTAGATGGCTTCATCTCTCTCTCTCTCTCTCTCTCTTTATTCTCAATACAATGGTCTCTTGGAGATCCATATGATGTAACTCTTTTGCGGTGTGTTTGTTGGGATCCGATGAACTTCGAGTTTATGATCAGATCTATCTTTTTATATCCATGAAAGTTTTTGAGTTTCTTTGATCTCTTTTATGCATGATTGCTTATAGCCTTGTATTTCTTCTCCGATATTTGGGTCTTGTTTGGCCAACTTGATCTATTTATCTTGCAATGGGAAGAAGTGCTTTGTAGTGGGTTC
Organism: Triticum monococcum; assembly: GCA_034509565.1. NCBI lineage: Eukaryota > Viridiplantae > Streptophyta > Magnoliopsida > Poales > Poaceae > Triticum > Triticum monococcum. The sequence goes on from CM067844.1 coordinate 118,230,248, forward strand.
GATCTTACGGTGCTTGATCCCAGTGACAGAAGGGGAACCGGCACGTATGTATCATTGCTACTAAGGATAAAACGAGGGGGTCTATATCTACATAGATAGATCTTGTCTACATCATGTCGTCGTTCTTATTGCATTACTCCATTTATCCATGAACTTAATACACTACATGCATGCTGGATAGTGATCGATGTGTGGAGTAATAGTAGTAGATGCAGGCAGGAGTCGGTCTACTAATCTTGGACGTGATGCCTATATAATGATCATTGCCTAGATATCATCATAGTTATTTGAAGTTCTATCAATTGCCCAACAGTAATTTGTTCATCCACCGCTTTGCTATTTTTCTTGAGAGAAGCCACTAGTGAAACCTACGGGACCCGGGTCTCTTTGTCATATTATTTGCCTTCGCGATCTATTTTTATTTGCTTTTATTTTCAGATCTATTAAACCAAAAATCCAAAAATACCTTGCTGCAATTTATTTTATTTGGCGTTCAATCTATCAGTATTTACAACTCTCTCACATCCGTTTGCCTATCTTGAGGTGTCGTAGCCCGAAAGGGATTGAAAACCCCTTTAACACGTTGGGTTGCGAGGATTTGTTATCTGTGTGCAGGGGTTGTTTACATTGTGTTGCTTGGTTCTCCTAATGGCTCGATAACCTTGGTTTCATATCTGAGGGAAATACCTACCGCCCTTGTGCTGCATCATCCCTTCCTCTTTGGGGAAATACCGACATAGCTTAAAGTGACATTAGTTCTTTAGTGGGTATAATATCCTTAGTAGCCTTGAGCTTAATGGATTCCCCAGGAGGCAGTTCGTCTAGCACATGAGGTAGGTGCTCTCTTTGCGAGCCGTTAGTTTCATCGAACCACACATCTACAGTTTCAACAACCTTGTGGTGATGGGAGTTAAAGACTTTGTAGGTGTACGAGTCCTTTCCGTAACCAAGCATAAAACCATCATGTGCTTTCGGTGCAAATTTGGAATTGTGATGAGGATCTCAAATCTAGCATTTAGCACCGAAGACATTGAAATAACTTACATTGGGTTTCTTGCCTGTGAGGAGCTCATATGAGGTTTTCTTGAAGAATTTTTGAAGATATACACTGTTGATGATGTGGCATGCAGTATCAATAGCCTCGGGCCAGAAGTGATGAGGTGTCTTGCATTCATCAAGCATAGTGCGAGCCATCTCAACAAGTGTCCTGTTCTTGCGCTCCATGACGCCATTCTGTTGAGGAGTGTATGGAGCAGATAGCTCATGAGTAATACCAAGTTCATCAAGATAGTCATCAAGACCAGTGTTCTTGAACTCAGTCCCATTGTGAGTCCTGGTATGCTTGATCTTCACACCGAAGTTCGCCGAGGCCCTTGAGGAAAATCGTTTTAAGACTTTCTGCACTACAGTTTTGTACATAATGATATGCACCCAGGTGTAACGAGAATAATCATCAACAATATAAAAGCCATATAATGATGCTGCATTTGTTAGTGTGGCATAATGAGTGGGGCCAAAGAGGTCCATGTGAAGCAATTCAAAAGGACGAGTGGTAGTCATGATAGTCTTCGAGGGATGCTTGGATCTGGTCATCTTTCCAGACTCACAAGCCCCAGAAAGATGATCTTTTTGGAATTTGACACCCTCGATGCCGATGACATGCTTGTTCTTCACAAGAGTGTGCAAGTTCCTCATGCCAGCATGACCGAGTCATCGATGCCATAGACAGCCTTATGAAGCTTTTACAAGTAGACATGTGGCAGGCTGTGGTCCTGTAGAGAAATCAACAATATACACGTCTCCTCTCCTAAAGCCTTCAAAGACTTTGGATTTGTCAGATTCCATGAGTACTATGCAATGATATTTTCCAAAGATGACAACCATATCAAGATCACAAAGCATTGAGATGGACTTGAGGTTGAATCTGAGATATTCGACAAGCATGACTTTGTCCATGTGTCGCTCCTTGGAGATTGCAACCCTGCCTAGACCCAATACCTTGCTTTTTTCCTTTGTCAACATAGGTAATATACTTCAGATGCATGGAGAAAGTGCATAGTCCATCAGTAAGTTCTTGTCACCAGTCATGTGATTTATACATCCACAGTAGCTTTGAGAGATTCATCATGCAGACGAATTAGTGCATCTTACGGACTCATACACTTCAGAGTGAAGAATATGACATCAAATTCATTAGATAGAATTTCATCAAGTGGTACGATAGATACAACAATAAGGACGTGAGAAATGAGTAATTCATTTCTTCATGATTAGCTTCGTCCTTTCAAGCATTCTCAGGTCTCCAGCAAATTCTTCAGACGTTCAAGTTCGTCTGGAGACCCGACCATGCATGGGAGATTAGTTCTTTTTCTTCACGACCCACATCTAGAGGGGTGGCAAAGAGTTCATCATTCTACGAGCTCCATATGAGAAAGGTGGCATTGAAGCCAGTGCACTTTGTTTCACAGAAGAGGGGTTAGAGTATGCATATGAATAAGTAGAGAAATTCTTCGAGGACTTATGAACATAATGGTTTGAAGAATAATGCACATATTCATGACTCTTAGATTTTCCCTGTGAAACAGAAGCATTAGCACGAGGATAAGTTTACTTTTGACCATATGAGGAATTTGATCCACATGAAGACTTTGGTCCATATGAAGAATTTGATCAGGGGTTCCTGTTCTTCACAGGTGGTGTCATGAGGACATTCACCTGAAGACTTTCATGGCACCTTTTGGGAACCCGGATTTTGTTCATAGGGGGGCCATTTCTGTAGTTAGTTCCAACATATCTAGCAAACACTTCACCATTCTGGTTTTTGAACAGTTTATAGTTGGAGTCAAATGACTCATCAGATGAACATAAAGATTCACATGTAAAGTCAGATAAAGTAAAAGGATCTACAGGAGGTCCTTTTGCAGCAACCCATGAGGTTCTGGGATACTGCTCAGGCTTCTAGTAGGATCCATTAGCATTGAGTTTCCTCTCAAATGCAATACCCTCTTTCCTAGGGTTCCTGTTCAGGATCTGCCTTTTAAGCACATCACAAAGGGCTTGATGCCCTTTGAGGCTTTCGTACATGCCTGTCACATACAATTCCTTCAACCCTGCATTTTCGTCAATGATACATGTGGTATCCTCGGATGAGAACTTGTGACCACATACATAGTTGAAGAAGTTGCAGCAATAGAAGCATTTGAACTTTCAGGTGAAGAATTAGCATGTTCACATTTGATGCATGTCGAACAGGGTGCAATGAACTCTTCCTGAGCGGAACTGGTCTGTTGAGCAACCAAGGAATCATTTTCCCTTTGAAGATCATCATGAGTCACCCTTAGTTCCTCAAGATCTTGCTTTCTTTGAAGAAATTCATAAGAAAGCTTCTCATGATCGGCTAAGAGAGTTTCTATAGCGATCCAACCTCAAACGGTCAAATCTCTGTGCATAAGTGTCATCCCTGGATCGGTAATGTTGACACACACAATACTTGAAGGATTTATAACAGAGTGCAATCACACACTTATTACATCGAATGTCTCAAAAGAGAACTTATTACAATAATATTGCTTAAGGACATCTAAATAGGGTAACAACGGAAGACTTGGAAGATAAAGCGAGTCCATCAACTCCAACGGCATAGCTGAGTGCACGACAACGACCTAGCGCACCATACTCTTCGTCTGAAAAGTCAGCTACATAATACGTTGCGGCCCGAAACAGGTCAGCACATAGAATATGATGGCAATTATAACGCTGTAGAGCAATGAACATGTAACAGCTATAACTATATGCATATATGGCTGGTGGAGGCTCTATGGTTAAAGTTTTTGCGCAAAGCCAGTTTTTCCCTAATGCAAAGGAATATATTTTATTTAACTACAAGATTTGTTGAAAACATTGAGAATGGAAACCCCATCTCAATCCCAATTAAAGTAATCATCAACCCAACAAATTAATTAAAGTAAAGTGATGAGATCAACATAATAATTCAAGCACCAAATACTCAATATGTCCATAACCGGGGACCCGACTAATCATCATTAGTTTGTACACTCTGCTGAGGTTTGCGCACTTTTCCCCACAAGACTCGATCTTCTTCGTTGATTTCTTGCACTACATGGTGTTTGAGAAACAGATGACTGAGACATAGTCTTTCAGAAGCATTAGCCCTTTCGACGGGTAAACCGTGCCACCTACATCCCCTACATCTGCTAGTTTACCACTGAAAGAGGTCATGCAACGTACTCAACTATGCCAGAGCCCATAATGGCTTGTGGCTGCACACAGAAGTTTCTAGCATTAATAACAATATGATCCCTTTGAGCCTGGGTGGCGGACCATAGGATGATCACACGGATTCCCCGGGATCTCCTTGGACAACACTGGATTACCCCAGGTGCCCATAAAAAATCCACCCAGATGTGTGTTAAAGTAGCCACCTTAAATAAACCCTTAGTTCATAATAATACTCACAACTGTCATGAATCTCTCAAACCAAACCACGTCTACGAGCATAGCATAGAAGTATAAGCATAACGTAGAAGTAACTCCCAGTGTTTGAATGATAAGGGCAATAGGTACTACCTCAACTACTACTTCCCAATACCCACATGTTTAACAGATCCTACTCATGAAATGTTTGAGGACTGAAACTAATGCAGAAAAACTGGGTAGTAAGGGGTATGATCAAAGTGTTACTTGCCTTGCTGACAATCTGCAAACCCTAGAGACTCGTAGTAGCATGCTTCGCACTCCGAAAATTCTATCGCAAACAAATAATAGCATACATAAGCGCTCAAGCATAGACGCAAGGGTAAAACTCAGATAAGAAAGTCCAAACTAAAAGTTCAACTGAAGTGCTTTGATTTCCAAAAAGAATCAATCAAATCGGAGCTGTGAAACTCAAACTACGATCAAAAGAGGTTCGAATTCAAATATGCTTGCAACCAAATTTTAAATTGTCAAAATCATATTCAAGTTGATTAACTGGAAAGAGGGGTTCGAGACGAAGATTTTGGCGTTGGTTTCACTGGATTTGGACGAACGGTTAAAAGTAACGAGGGTTTGAAGATCAGGGGCTAATCTGTGATAAAAATAATCGCGGATAGGTCCCTGGCCGAAAATAAAATAAAAGAAAAAGACTAATGAACGAACGTTCGCTATCTGAGACGAACGAACGAATGCGTTTGCGAACAGAGGTGTCTGGGTGAACGTTCGCTAATTAGCGAGAACCGAGAAATATCCTAAACCTAAAATAAAGCCGAACTAAAAACAAAACCGAAAAAACCCGGCGGTTTTTACCGGTTCGCAAGGAAAACCGGCGGGTCGGCGGCTCCAGCGAGTCGGCGGCTCGGGCGAGCGGCGAGCGACGGCGAGGCAGCGCGACGGGGTCCGGCGAGCGGGGAGGAAGCGCGGGCGGCGGCGGCGACTGCGGGTTGCGGCGACTCGAGGTGAGGGAGGAGGCGATGGGGTTGGTGGTGCTTATAAAGGCCTCGGGGGGCTCCGACTTGGAGGCGAAGCCGGGCGGCGGCGCACCGGACTCCTAGGAGTCTGTGCCGGCCACAGTGACAGGAGGCGGCTAGCGGCGAGCCTGCTGGGCTGCTGGGTCGGCTGGGCTTCGGCCGAGTCAGTGCAAACTCTTTTTTTTAATAAATTTCGCCGAAACAAAAATCCTATTAAAATATAAAAAATGCCAAAAACAATTTTCACTGTCTAAATAAAATATTTAGAACAAAGTGAACATTTTTCTGGCCTAAAAATGCAATTTTGAAAAATGCTTATTTTTCTAATTCAAATAAAATCTCAAATAAAATCCGAATAAAATTATTATTTGATTTAAAAAAATATCTGATATTTCTCTCATATTTGAAGAAGTCATATTATCTTCTCTCTTTTATTTTGATATTTGGAATATTCAGAGAGAAAAAATTAAAACCAAATTGATCCTCTTTTCAAATTTGAGAAAATTCAAATCTGAAAATATACGAAATCCCCAACTCTCTCCTTGGGTCCTTGAGTTGCTTAAGATTTCTAGGATCACAACCAAAATGCAAATAAAATATGATATGCATATGATGACCTATGTATAACATCCAAGTTGAAAATTTGGAATGTTACAAACTTACCCCCCTTAAGAAGAATCTCGCCCCCGAGATTCGGGTTGGCTAGAAAATAGGTGCAGGTGGTCTTTTCGTATGTCTTCTTCTCACTCCCAGGTGGCTTCATCCTCGGTATGGTGGCTCCACTGAACTTTGCAAAACATGATAACCTTGTTGCATGTAACTCGGCTGGCAAATTCAAGGATCTTGACTAGTTTCTCCTCGTAGGTCAGATCACTCTCCAACTGAATTGCTTCCAGGGGCACTATATCTCTCAGAGGAATATCGGCCATCTCAGCATGGCACAAGTTTGGTGTCGGCATAACTCTTCTGCCTGGACTGAGCTACCTTCAGTCTATCTTGAATCAACTTGACCTTGTCTTCAGTCTCTTTGATCAAATCTGGTCCAAACAACTGACGGTCTCCAACTTCATGCCACATTAATGGTGTCTTGCATCTCCTTCCACACAAGGCTTCAAAAGGGGCCATCTTCAAACTAGCGTGATAACTGTTGTTGTATGAAAACTCTGCGTAAGGTAAATTGTCATCCCAAGTAGATCCATAATCTAGCGCACAAGCTCTCAACATGTCCTCCAGAATCTGATTGACTCTTTCTGTCTGTCCATCTGTCTACGGGTGAAAGGTTGTGTTGAACTCTAGCCTAGTACACAAAGTCTGGTGCAGCTGATTCCAAAACTTCGAGGTAAACTGTGTTCCTCTATCTGGTACGATGGTCCTCGAAACTCCATGCAGATATACGATCCTGGTCATATATATCTTGGCCAACTTCGCGCTTGTATACCTGGTTTTCACTGGGATAAAGTGAGCTACCTTGGTCAAGCGATCAACTACTACCCATATTGAATCATATCCAGATTGGGTCCTGGGTAATCCGGTGATGAAATCCATGCCGAGCTTGTCCCACTTCCATTCTGGTATCGGCATGGGCTGCAGTAATCCTGTTGGCTTCTGATGTTCCGCCTTCAATATCTTTCTTCGTACCCGTCCACTAGAAACGCTCCTTTAAATCCAAATACATCTTGGTGTTTCCGGGGTGAATTGAGTATGGTGAGTCATGAGCTTCCTGAAGTATTAACTTCCTGATCTCGGCATTATTGGGCACATATACACGATCCTCAAACCATAAAGTTTCGTGCTCATTCTCACGGAAACCTTTCGCTTTTCCTTTGCTCATCTTCTCCTTTATCTCAGTAATCTTCTTATCATCCTTCTGAGCTTCCCGAATCTTTCCCAATAATGTAGATTGAACCTCCATTGTTGCCACAAAACCTCTTGGAACTATCTCCAAATGAAGTTCCTTGAGATCGTCAACTAACTCCTGCGGTAATCATCCGCTTATAAGGGTGTTAACATAACTCTTCCGGCTCAAAGTGTCTGCTATGACATTGGCCTTCCATGGATGATAATGCAGCTTCATATCATAATCCTTTATAAGATCCAACCATCTCCTCTATCTGAGATTCAGCTCCTTCTGAGTGAAAATGTACATCAAACTCTTATGATCCGTGTATACATCACAACGGTTTCCAATAAGAAAATGTCTCCAGGTCTTGAGTGCATGCACTATGGCTGCTAACTCCAAATCATGGGTGGCATAATTCAACTCGTGAGGTCTCAACTGACGTGAAGCATATGAAACAAATCTTTCGTCCTGCATAAGTACTCCTCCAAGTCCTAAGCGAGAAGCGCCGCAATACACTTGGAAATCCTTGCGTATATCCGGAAGAATCAGCACTGGGGCTGTAACCAAACATTTCTTCAACTTTTGGAAACTGGCTTCACATTCCTTGGTCCATTTGAACTTGGTGTCCTTCTTTAACAACTCTGTCATGGGTTTCGCAATCTTGGAAAAATTCTCAATGAACCGTCTATAGTATCCTGTGAGTCCCAGAAAACCGTGGATCTCTCCAACTGAGGTGGGTGCCAACCACTTAGTGACGGATTTAACTATTGGGAAATGTAGTAATTTCAAAAATTTCCTACGCACACGCAGGATCATGGTGATGCATAGCAACGAGAGGGGAGAGTGTTGTCCACGTACCCTCGTAGACCGAAAGCGGAAGCGTTCGCACAACGCGGTTGATGTAGTCGTACGTCTTCACGATCCGACCGATCAAGTACCGAACGCACGGCACCTCCGAGTTCTGCACACGTTCAACTCGATGACGTCCCTCGAACTACGATCCAGCTGAGTGTTGAGGGAGAGTTTCGTCAGCACGACGGCGTGGTGACGATGATGATGTTCTACCGACGCAGGGCTTCGCCTAAGCACCGCTACGATATGATCGAGGTGGATTATGGTGGAGGGGGCACCGCACACGGCTAAGAGATCAAGAGATTAATTGTTGTGTCTATGGGGTGCCCCCTGGCCACGTATATAAAGGAGTGGAGGAGGGGAGGGGCCAGCCCTCTCTATGGCGCGCCCTAGGGGAGTCCTACTCCCACCGGGAGTAGGATTCCCCCTTTCCTAGTAGAACTAGGATCCCTTCCAAGTAGTAGGAGTAGGAGAGAAGGAAAGGAAAGGGAAAAGGAGAAGGAAGGAAGGAAGGGCCCCCCCTCCCTAGTCCAATTCGGACCAGCCCATGGGGAGGGGTGCGGCCACCCTTTGAGGCCTTTCTCTCCTTTCCCGTATGGCCCATTAAGGCCCAATACAAATTCCCGTAACTCCCCGGTACTCCCGAATACCCGAATCACTCGGAACCTTTCCGATGTCCGAATATAGTCGTCCAATATATCGATCTTTATGTCTCGGCCATTTCAAAACTCCTCGTCATGTCCCCGATCTCATCCGGGACTCCGAACTCCTTCGGTACATCAAAACACATAAACTCATAATATAACCGTCATCGAACTTTAAGCGTGTGGACCCTACGGGTTCGAGAACTATGTACACATGACCGAGACACGTCTCCAGTCAATAACCAATAGTGGAACATGGATGCTCATATTGGCTCCTACATATTCTACGAAGATCTTTATCGGTCAAACCGCATAACAACATACGTTGTTCCCTTTGTCATGGTATGTTACTTACCCGAGATTCGATCGTCGGTATCTCAATACCTAGTTCAATCTCGTTACTGGCAAGTCTCTTTACTCGTTCCGTAACACATCATCCCGCAACTAACTCATTAGTTGCAATGCTTGCAAGGCTTATAGTGATGTGCATTACCGAGTGGGCCCAGAGATACCTCTCCAACAATCGGAGTGACAAATCCTAATCTCGAAATACGCCAACCCAACAATTACCTTCGGAGACACCTATAGAGCACCTTTATAATCACCCAGTTACGTTGTGACATCTGGTAGCACACAAAGTGTTTCTCCGGTAAACGGGAGTTGCATAATCTCATAGTCATAGGAACATGTATAAGTCATGAAGAAAGCAATAGCAACAAACTAAACGAGCAAGTGCTATGCTAACGGAATGGGTCAAGTCAATCACATCATTCTCTAATGATGTGACCCCGTTAATCAAATGACAACTCATGTCTATGGCTAGGAAACTTAACCATCTTTGATTCAACGAGCTAGTCAAGTAGAGGCATACTAGTGACATACTGTTTGTCTATGTATTCACACATGTATTATGTTTCCGGTTAATACAATTCTAGCATAAATAATAAACATTTACCATGATATAAGGAAATAAATAATAAGTTTATTATTGCCTCTAGGGCATATTTCCTTCAGTCTCCCACTTGCACTAGAGTCAAAAATCTAGTTCACATCGCCATGTGATTTAACATCAATAGTTCACATCACCATGTGATTAACACCCATAGTTCACATCGACATGTGACCAACACCCAAAGGGTTTACTATAGTCAATAATCTAGTTCACATCGCTATGTGATTAACACCCAAAGAGTACTAAGGTGTGATCATGTTTTGCTTGTGAGAGAAGTTTAGTCAACGGGTCTGCCACATTCAGATCCGTAAGTATTTTGCAAATTTCTATGTCAACAATGCTCTGCACGGAGCTACTCTAGCTAATTGCTCCCACTTTCAATATGTATCCAAATTGAGATTTAGAGTCATCTGGATCAGTGTCAAAATTTGCATCGACGTAACCCTTTACGACGAACCTTTTGCCACTTCCATAATCGAGAAACATATCCTTATTCCACTAAGGATAATTTTGACCAATGTCCAGTGATCTACTCCTAGATCACTATTGTACTCCCTTGCCAAATTCAGGGCAGGGTGTACAATAGGTCTGGTACACAGCATGGCATACTTTATAGAACCTATGGCTGAGGCATAGGGAATGACTTTCATTGTCTCTCTAACTTCTGCCGTGGTCGGCTTTTGAGTCTTACTCAACTTCACACCTTGTAACACAGGCAAGAACTCATTCTTTGACAGTTCCATTTTGAACTACTTCAAAATCTTGTCAAGGTATGTACTCATTGAAAAACTTATCAAGCGTCTTGATCTATCTCTATAGATCTTGATGCTCAATATGTAAGCAGCTTCACCAAGGTCTTTCTTTGAAAAACTCCTTTCAAACATTCCTTTATGCTTTGCAGAATACTTCTACATTATCTCTGATCAACAATATGTCATTCACATATACTTATCAGAAATGCTGTAGTGCTCCCACTCACTTTCTTGTAAATACAAGCTTCACCGCAAGTTTGTATAAAACTATATGCTTTGATCAACTTATCAAAGCGTATATTCCAACTCCGAGATGCTTGCACCAGTCCATAGATGGATCGCTGGAGCTTGCATATTTTGTTAGTACCTTTAGGATTGACAAAACCTTCTAGTTGCATCATATACAACTCTTCTTTAATAAATCCATTAAAGAATGCAGTTTTGTTTATCCATTTGCCAGATTTCATAAAATGCGGCAATTGCTAACATGATTCGGACAGACTTAAGCATAGATACGAGTGAGAAACTCTCATCGTAGTCAACACCTTGAACTTGTCGAAAACCTTTTTGCGACAATTCTAGCTTTGTGGATAGTAACACTACTATCAGCGCCCGTCTTCCTCTTGAAGATCCATTTAATCTCAATGGCTCGCCGATCATTGGGCAAGTCAATCAAAGTCCATACTTTGTTCTCATACATGGATCTCATCTCAGATTTCATGGCCTCAAGCCATTTCGCGGAATCTGGGCTCATCATCGCTTCCTCATAGTTCGTAGGCTCGTCATGGTCAAGTAACATGACCTCCAGACCAGGATTACCGTACCACTCTGGTGCGGATCTCACTCTGGTTTACTTACGAGGTTTCGATAGTAACTTGATCTGAAGTTACATGATCTTCATCATTAGCTTCCTCACTAATTGGTGTAGTAGTCACAGGAACAGATTTCTGTGATGAACTACTTTCCAATAAGGGAGCAGGTACAGTTACCTCATCAAGTTCTATTTTCCACCCACTCACTTCTTTTGAGAGAAACTCCTTCTCTAAAAAGACTCCGAATTTAGCAACAAAAGTCTTGCCTTCGGATCTGTGATAGAAGGTGTACCCAACAGTCTCCTTTGGGTATCCTATGAATACACATTTCTCCGATTTGGGTTTGAGCTTATCAGGATGAAACTTTTACATATAAGCATCGCAGCCCCAAACTTTAAGAAACGACAGCTTGGGTTTCTTGCCAAACCATAGTCCATACGGTGTCGTCTCAACGGATTTAGATGGTGCCCTATTTAACGTGAATGCAGCTGTCTCTAATGCATAACCCCAAAACGATAGTGATAGATCAGTAAGAGACATCATAGATCGCACCATATCTAATAAAGTATGGTTATGACGTTCGGACACACCATTACACTGTGGTGTTCTAGGTGGTGTGAGCAGTGAAACAATTTCACATTGTTTCAACTGAAGGCCAAACTCTTACTCAAATATTTTACCTCTGCGATCATATCATAGAAACTTTTATTTTCTTGTTACAATGATTCTCCACTTCACTCTAAAATTCTTTGAACTTTGCAAATGTTTCAGACTTGTGTTTCATTAAGTAGATATACCCATATCTGCTCAAATCATCTCTGAAGGTCAGAAAATAATGATACTTGCCGTGAGCCTTAACACTCATCGGACCGCATACATCAGTATGTATTATTTCCAATAAGTCGGTTGCTCGCTCCATTGTTCCGGAGAACGGAGTCTTAGTCATCTTGCCCACGAGGCATGGTTCGCAAGCATCAACTGATTCATAATCAAGTGATTCCAAAAGCCCATCAGCATGGATTTTCTTCATGCGCTTTACACCAATATGACCTAAACGGCAGTGCCACAAATAAGTTGCACTATCATTATTAAATTTGCATCTTTTGGTTTCAATATTATGAATATGTGTATCACTACAATCGAGATCCAACAAACCATTTTCATTGGGTGCGTAACCATATAAGGTTTTATTCATGTAAACAGAACAACAATTTATTCTCTTACTTAAATGAATAACCGTATTGCAATAAACATGATCCAATCATATTCATGCTCAACGCAAACACTAAATAACATTTATTTTAGGTATAACACTAATCCCGAAAGTATAGGGAGTGTGCGATGATGATCATATCAATCTTGGAACCATTTCCAATACACATCGTCACTTCACCCTTAACTAGTCTCTGTTCATTCTGCAACTCCCATTTCGAGTTACTATTCTTAGAAACTGAACCAGTATCAAATACCGAGGGGTTGCTATAAACACTAGTAAAGTACACATCAATAACCTGTATATCAAATATACCCTTGTTCACTTTGCCATCTTTCTTATCCACTAGACATTCAGGGCATTCCCGCTTCCAATGACCAGTCCCTTTGCAGTAGAAGCACTTAGTCTTAGGCTTAGGTCCAGACTTGGGCTTCTTCACTTGAGCAGCAACTTTCTTGCCGTTCTTCTTGAAGTTCCCTTTCCTTCCCTTGGCCCTTTTCTTGAAACTAGTGGTCTTGTTAATCATCAACACTTGATGCTCTTTCTTGATTTCTACCTTCATCGATTTCATCATCATGGAAAGCTCGGGAATCATTTACGTCATCCCTTGCTTACTATACTTCATCACGAAGTTCTACTAACTTGGTGATGGTGACTAGAGAATTCGGTCAATCACTATTTTATTTGGAAGATTAACTCCCACTTGATTCAAGCGATTGTAGTACCCAGATAATCTGAGCACATGCTCACTGCTTGAGCTATTCTCCTCCATCTTTTAGCTATAGAACTTGTTGGAGACTTCATATATCTCAACTCGAGTATTTTCTTGAAATATTAACTTCAACTCCTGGAACATCTTATATGATCCATGACGTTCAAAACGTCTTTGAAGTCCCGATTCTAAGTTGTTAAGCATGGTGCACTAAACTATCAAGTAGTCATCATATTGAGCTAGCCAAACGTTCATAATGTCTGCATTTGCCCCTGCAATAGGTGAGTCACCTAGCGGTGCATCAAGGACATAATTCTTCTGTGCAGCAATGAGGATAAACCTTAGATCACGGATCCAATCCGCATCACTGCTACTAACATTTTTCAACTTAGTTTTCTCTAGGAACATATAAAAATTAAACGGGGAGCAACATCGCGAACTATTGATCTACAACATAGGTATGCTAATACTACCAGGACTATGTTCATGATAAATTAAAGTTCAATTAATCATATTACTTAAGAACTCCCACTTAGATAGACATCCCTCTAATCATCTAAGTGATCACGTGATCCAAATCAACTAAACCATAACCGATCATCACGTGAAATGGGGTAGCTTTCAATGGTGAACATCATTATGTTGATCATATCTACTATATGATTCACGCTCGACCTTTCGGTCTCAGTGTTCCGAGGCCATATCTGCATATGCTAGGCTCGTCAAGTTTAACCTGAGTATTCTGCGTGTGCAAAACTGGCTTGCACCCGTTGTAGATGGACGAAGAGCTTATCACACCCGATCATCACGTGGTGTCTGGGCACGACGAACTTTGGCAACGGTGCATACTCAGGGAGAACACTTTTTATCTTCAAATTTAGTGAGAGATCATCTTATAAAGCTACCGTCGAACTAAGCAAAACAAGATACATAAAAGATAAACATCACATGCAATCAAAATATGTGACATGATATGGCCATCATCATCTTGTGCCTTTGATCTCCATCTCCAAAACATCGTCATGATTTCCATCGTCACCGGCATGACACCATGATCTCCATCATCTTGATCTATATCAATGTGTCGTCACATGGTCGTCTTGCCAACTATTGCTATCGCATAGCGATAAAGTAAAGCAATTATTTGGCGATTGCATCTTATGCAATAAAGAGACAACCATAAGGCTTCTGCCAGTTGCCGATAACTTCAACAAAACATGATCATCTTATACAACAACTTTTATCTCATCACGTCTTGACCATATCACATCACCACATGCCCTGCAAAAACAAGTTAGACGTCCTCTACTTTGTTGTTGCAAGTTTTACGTGGCTGCTATGGGCTTAGCAAGAACCGTTCTTACCTACGCATCAAAACCACAACGATAGTTTGTCAAGTTGGTGCTGTTTTAACCTTCGCAAGGACCGGGCATAGCCACGCTCGGTTCAACTAAAGTTGGAGAAACTGACACCCGCTAGTCACCTGTGTGCATAGCACGGCGGTAAAACCAGTCTCGCGTAAGCGTACGCGTAATGTCGGTTCGGGCCGCTTCATCCAACAATACCGCCGAACCAAAGTGTGACATGCTGGTAAGCAGTATGACTTATATTGCCCACAACTCACTTGTGTTCTACTCGTGCATATTACATCAACGCATAAAACCTGGCTCGGATGCCACTGTTGGGAAACGTAGTAATTTCAAAAATTTCCTACGCACACGCAGGATCATGGTGATGCATAGCAACGAGAGGGGAGAGTGTTGTCCACATACCCTCGTAGACCAAAAGCGGAAGTGTTAGCACAATGCGGTTGATGTAGTCGTACGTCTTCATGATCCGACCGATCAAGTACCGAACGCACGGCACCTCCGAGTTCTACACACGTTCAACTCGATGACGTCCCTCGAACTCCGATCCAGCCCAGTGTTGAGGGAGAGTTTCGTCAGCACGACGGCGTGGTGATGATGATGATGTTCTACCGACGCAGGGCTTCGCCTAAGCACCGCTACGATATGATCGAGGTGGATTATGGTGGAGGGGGCACCGCACACGGCTAAGAGATCAAGAGATCAATTGTTGTGTCTATGGGGTGCCCCCTGGCCACGTATATAAAGGAGTGGAGGAGGGGAGGGGACGGCCCTCTCTATGGCGCGCCCTAGGGGAGTCCTACTCCCACCGGGAGTAGGATTCCCCCTTTCCTAGTAGAACTAGGATCCCTTCCAAGTAGTAGGAGTAGGAGAGAAGGAAAGGAAAGGGAAAAGGAGAATGAAGGAAGCCCCCCCCCCCTTCCCTAGTCCAATTCGGACCAGCCCATGGGGAGGGGTCCGGCCACCCTTTGAGGCCTTTCTCTCCTTTCCCGTATGGCCCATTAAGGCCCAATACGAATTCCCGTAACTCCCCGGTACTCCCGAAAATACCCGAATCACTCGGAACCTTTCCGATGTCCGAATATAGTCGTCCAATATATCAATCTTTACGTCTCGACCATTTCGAAACTCCTCGTCATGTCCACGATCTCATCCGGGACTCCGAACTCCTTCGGTACATCAAAACACATAAACTCATAATATAACTGTCATCGAACTTTAAGCGTGCGGACCCTACAGGTTCGAGAACTATGTAGACATGACCGAGACACGTCTCCGGTCAATAACCAATAGCGGAACATGGATGCTCATATTGGCTCCTACATATTCTATGAAGATCTTTATCGGTCAAACCGCATAACAACATATGTTGTTACCTTTGTCATCGGTATGTTACTTGCCCGAGATTCGATCGTCGGTATCTCAATACCTAGTTCAATCTCGTTACCGGCAAGTCTCTTTACTCGTTCCGTAACACATCATCCCGCAACTAACTCATTAGTTGCAATGCTTGCAAGGCTTATAGTGATGTGCATTACCGAGTGGGCCCAGAGATACCTCTCCAACAATCGTAGTGACAAATCCTAATCTCGAAATACGCCAACCCAACAATTACCTTCGGAGACACCTGTAGAGCACCTTTATAATCACCTAGTTACGTTGTGACGTTTGGTAGCACACAAAGTGTTCCTTCGGTAAACGGGAGTTGCATAATCTCATAGTCATAGGAACATGTATAAGTCATGAAGAAAGCAATAGCAACAAACTAAACGATCAAGTGCTATGCTAACGGAATGGGTCAAGTCAATCACATCATTCTCTAATGATGTGACCCCGTTAATCAAATGACAACTCATGTCTATGGCTAGGAAACTTAACCATCTTTGATTCAACGAGCTAGTCAAGTAGAGGCATACTAGTGACATACTGTTTGTCTATGTATTCACACATGTATTATGTTTCTGTTTAATACAATTCTAGCATGAATACTAAACATTTACCATGATATAAGGAAATAAATAATAAGTTTATTATTGCCTCTAGGGCATATTTCCTTTATTAACCTTGGTAGGGTCTACTGTTATACCTTCTCCTGATATAACATGTCTAAGAAATCCAACTTCCTTCAACCAAAACTCACACTTGCTAAACTTGGCATACAATTGGTGTTCTCTGAGTTTCTCCAGAAACCATGCACAAGTGTTCCTTGTGTTCCTCTTCATTCTTCGAGTATACCAAAATATCATCAATGAACACCACAACAACCTTATCCAAAAACTCCATAAACACCTTGTTCATCATGCTCATGAAATAGGCAGGGGCATTAGTCAATCCAAATGACATGACCGTGTACTCGTATAACCCGTACCTGGTGGTAAAAGCTGTCTTAGGTATATCCTGTTCCCGAATTTTCAACTGGTGGTATCCTGGTCGAAGATCGATCTTGGAGAATACTTTAGCTCCTTGTAATTGGTCAAACAAATCATTGCTCATCGGTAGTGGGTACTTGTTCTTGATCGTCACTTCATTCAACGCCCAATAATCAATGACCATTCTCAAAGATCCATCCTTCTTCTCAACTAAGAGCACTGGGTCTCCCCACGGTGATGAGCTAGGTCGAATGTAACCTTTCTCCAATAGCTCCTTGATCTGCTTCTTAATTTGCTCCAGATCATTTTCAGGCATCCGATAGGGTCTCTTCGATATAGTTCCGGTGCCTGGCAACAACTCAATCAATAATTCTATGTCTCAATCTGGCGGCATGCCTGGTAATTCCTCTGGAAATACATCCGGGTAATCCCTCGCAACAGGTACTTCTTCTTGAACAACCCCCGAGAGAGAATTTACTTGGGTCCTCCTTGGCGCATGCCTAGACACATACTTGATCCTTTTTCCCTCCGGGGTGGTGAGTAAAATTGACTTGCTAGCACAATCGATGTTTCCTCCATACTTTGGTAACCAATCCATGCCTAGTATAATACCCAATCCTTGTGACTCCAAAATTACTAGGTCAGAAGGGAAAACATGGCTACCAATGGTTAAGGGTAACCGATCACACCATCGGCTGGCCATATACTCTGCTCCTGGCGAGCTTACTAACATTGGTGACCTAAGGGCTAAGGTTGGGAACTTAAACTTGTCCACAAATCCCCTTGATATGTATGAATGCGATGCACGAGTATCAAAAAGAACAAGAGCGATAAATGACTTAACCAAAAACATACTGATCACTGCGTCAGGCTGATCTTCAACCTCCTCCACGTTGATATGATTCACCTGACCTCTGGTGAAGGGATTTGGCTTCTTTCCTGAGCATCCATTTCCATTGCCATTCTTCGACTCAGAACAATCATTGGCATAATGTCCAATCTTCCCGCACTTGTAACAGGTAACATGGCTCAGATCCTTCTTGGCGGGTGTTGCTGGGTTGGGACGGTTCTGATTGTTGCTTGCTCCATTCCCGTTTCCATTCTTAGGTCCACTATGGTTATGGGAACTTCCTCCATTGTGAGTATGGCCTCCATTGTTATGGGTGTAACCTCCGGAGTTAGGGGTAAAGCGAGGCTTCTGCTATGCTCCAGAATTGTACTTCCCCTGTCCATACTTCTGTTTGCGGCTCTCTATCTGTTGTTGTTTCTTCTCAATCATAAGGGCCCTATCTACCAATTCCTGGTAGTTGGTAAATGTTGCCACCATCAACTACATACTCATCTCATCATTCAGCCCTTCCATGAACTTCTCCTACTTTGCGGCATCTGTGGCCACATCATCCGGGGCATAACAAGCTAACTTACTGACCCATCAACGTACTGCCCCATAGTACGGTTTCCCTGGCGCAAGTTGCGAAACTCACGCTTCTTCATATTCATTGCTCCTATAGAGACATGGGCTAAACGAAAAGCTTGCTGAAACTGACCCCTTGTGACAATGGCTATGGGAAAAGTGGTTGTGTAATTCTCCCACCATGAGGCTATAGGGCCATCCAGTTGGTGTGCGGCAAAACGCACCTTCTCAGCATCTGTGCAACCTGCGGTGGTCAGCTCCCTTCCAATCCTACGGAGCCAGTCATCAGCAACAATCGGCTCGGTGCTACTGGAAAACACCGATAGATTCAACCTTAGAAAATGGGCTAAGTTGTCAATTGGAGGTGGTGGTGGCAGGTTGTCGTTGTTGTTGTTGACTTGGTTCTGAACTTGTAGCTGCATCAAGGCATTCTGCTGCTGGATCAACTGAGTGAGCTCCGGTGGGAAGGCAAATCCGGGGTCACGTCTCGGAGGCATCTGATGGGTTTAGAGGGAAGAGATTAGAATAGAATGAGGTCTAAGGGAAATCACTACCCATATGCGCATGAGGCAAACATACAATCGTAATCACTTCACTCAATTTCAAACAAGGGCATACAAACGATCTAACTATCGTTACATAATACTCAGACTATTCTATATACATGGAGGGATACTACTGATAATATGGTGGTCTACTAGAAATTTTGATCGGAAGAAGATTCCTTGATATCTGCTCCAGCTTCCTCTTCATAGTCATCATCACTGTCGGAGTCAGAGTCGGTGTCGTCGATGATGATGTAGTCTTTGAGATGATCATCACCTCCTGGGGCAGGGTCTCCCATGAATACTCCTAGCTTCTTCTTCAGGTCTTCATTCTTCTCCAGTAGAACTGCAATTTCCTCTTCATATCCATCACGTGTAGACTTGAGTTCCTCTTCAAGCTCCATGTTCCTGGTCATCACCTTCTTCAGGTCTATCATGCTGGCGCACATCTGGTTCTCCTGACGATGAATGTGTTGGTTTAACTCCTGGATGTAGGCTGCAATGGACTTGTCCCTCCTGGTGTTGATCTTCTTCCATTGCTCATCTCGGCGTCCACATATCTCGTAGATGGTGTCCTTAAGATCCTTTGCGGTAAACTTCGTCGATGCGTCCCATGGCGATGTGTGCTGCCATGCTCTTTCCTAGACTCCAGGTTGGTGCATCAAAGGAAAACTCTATGGGCTCATTCACTGGTATGAATGTCCTTCCTGGAACATGAACTCGAATGGTCCAGTGCTCCTCTTCGGGTAGTGTGGCGGTGTAGGTCCCGGTGAAGCTTGGTATTCCGATTTTCAGGTATCTAGTGGCTTCCTTCAAGTGTCGTCCAAAAGGGTGTCTTCATCCGGTTGAGCAAACTTGTTCCTCGGGTCCGCCATCTATAGAGTGGAAAATGGAGAAGAGTCAGGAATGAGTAGAGAAGAGTGGCCTATGGCTCATCTTAGTGGTCGCGTCCTACAGTCAGTGTGTGCTCTGATACCATCTTGTAGCGGTCCGACCTCAAATGGTCAAATCTCTATGCATAAGTATCATCCCTAGATCGGTAATGCTGACACACACAATACTTGAAGGATTTATAGCAGAGTGCAATCACACACTTATTACATCGAATGTCTCAAAAGAAACTTATTACAATAATATGGCTTAAGGCCATCTAAATAGGGTAACAGCAGAAGACTTGGAAGATAAAGCGAGTCCATCAACTCCAACGGCATAGCTGAGTGCACGACAACGACCTAGCACACCTTACTCTTCATTTGAAAAGTCTGCAACATAATACGTTGCAGCCCGAAATGGGTCAGCACATGGAATATGCTGGCAAATATAACACTGTAGAGCAATGAACATGTAACAGCTATAACTATATGCATATATGGCTGGTGGAGGCTCTATGGTTAAAGTTTTTGCGCAAAGCCAATTTTTCCCCATTGCAAAAGGAATATATTTTATTTAACTACAAGGTTTGTTGAAAATATTGAGAATGGAAACCCCATCTCAATCCCAAATAAGTAATCATCAACCCAACAAATTAATTAAAGTAAAGTGATGAGATCAACATAACAATTCAAGCACCAGATACTCAAGATGTCCATAACCGGGGACACGACTAATCATGATTAGTTTGTACACTCTGCAGAGGTTTGCGCACTTTTCCCCACAAGACTCGATCTCCTCCTTTGAATTCTCGCACTACATGGTGTTTGACAAATGGATGACCGAGACACAGTCTTTTAGAAGCATTAGTCCTTTCGACGGGTAAACCGTACCACCTACATCCCCTACATCTTCTAGTTTACCACTGAAAGAGGTCACACAATGTACTCAACTATGCCAGAGCCCATAATGACTTGTGGCTGCACACGGAAGTTTCCAGCATGAATAACAATATGATCCCTTTGAGCCTGGGTGGCGGACCATAGGATGATCACACGGATTCCCCAGGATCTCCTTGGACAACACTGGATTACCCCAAGTGCCCACAAACAATCCACCCATATGTGCATTAAAAGTAGTCACCTTAAATAAACCCTTAGTTCATAATAGTACTCACAACTATCATGAATCTCTCAAACCAAACCATGTCTACGAGCATAGCATAGAAGTATAAGCATAACGTAGAAGTAACTCCCAGTGTTTGAATGATAAGGGCAATAGAAACTACCTCAACTACTACTTCCCAATACCCACATGTTTAAGAGATCCTACTCGTGAAATGTTTGAGGACTGAAACTAATGTAGAAAAACTGGGTAATAAGGGGTATGATCAAAGTGTTACTTGCCTTGCTGACGATCTGCAAAACCTAGAGACTCATAGTAGCACGCTTCGCACTCCGGAAATTCTATCGCAAACAAACAATAGCATACATAAGAAATCAAGCATAGATGCAAGGGTAAAACTCAGATAAGAAAGTCCAAACTGAAATTTTAACTGAAGTGCTTCGATTTGCAAAAAGAATCAATCAAATCGGAGCTGTGGAACTCAAACTACGATCAAAAGAGGTTCGAATTCAAATCTGCTTGCAACCAAATTTTTAATTGTCAAAATCATGTTCAAGTTGATTAACTGGAAAGAGGGGTTCGAGACGAACATTTTGGCGTTGATTTCACTGGATTTGGATGAACGGTTAAAAAGTAACGAGGGTTTGAAGATCAGGGGCTAATCTGCGATAAAAATAATTGCGGATAGGTCCCTGGCCAAAAATAAAATAAAAGAAAAAGACTAACGAACGGACGTTCGCTATCTGAGACGAACGAACGCTTTCGCGAACAGAGGCGTTCGGGTGAACGTTCGCTAATTAGCGAAAACCGAGAAAAACCCTAAACCTAAAATAAAACCGATCTAAAAACAAAACTAAAAAAACCGGCGGTTTTTACCGGTGGGTCGGCGGCTCCGGCGAGTCGGGGGCTCCGGCGAGCAACGAGCGACGGCGAGGCGGGGTGGCAGGGTCCAGCGAGCGGGGCGACGGGGTCCGGCGAGTGGGGCGGCAAGCGCGGGCGGCGGCGGTGCGGCTGTGGCGGGCGGCAGGCGCGACGACGGCGGCGAAGCTCGGCGGCGGCGGCTGCGAGTTGCGGCAGCTTGGGTGAGGGAGGAGGCAGCGGGGTTGGCGGCGCTTACAATGGACTCGGGGGGACTCCGACTTGGAGGCGAAGCCGGGCGGCGGCGACGCATCGGACTCCTAGGAGTCCGTGCCGGCCACGGGGACGGGAGGCGGTTGGCTGCGCGGCCTGCTGGGCTTCGATCCAGTCGATCCGAACTCTTTTTTTTAATGAATTCCGCCGAAACAAAAATCCTAATAAAATATGAAAAATGCTAAAAACAATTTTGACCGTCTAAATAAAATATTTAGAACAAAGTGAACATTTTTCTAGCCTAAAAATGCATATTTTTCTAATTCAAATAAAATCCAAATGAAATATTTATTTGATTTTAAAAATTTTCCTATGATATTTCTCTCATATTTGAAGAAGTCATATTATCTTCTCTCTTTTATTTTGATATTAGGAATATTCAGAGAGAAAAACATTAAAACCAAATTGATCCTCTTCTAAAATTTGAGAAAATTCTAATATGAAAATATACGAAATCCCCAACCCTCTCCTTGGGTCCTTGAGTTGCTTAAGATTTCTAGGATCATAACCAAAATGCAAATAAAATATTATATGCATATGATGACCTATGTATAACATCCAAATTGAAATTTTGGGATGTTACAGTTTCATGATGACCTTGAAGGTTATCAAATTTAGACTGAAGAGGTTTAAGATCACCAGTTAGAGTTTGAGTTCGATCCATTTCCTCACCCAACAGGTCATCGCTTTTCTCTAACAAGTTCTAAACCTTTTCCAAAGCTTTTTATTGTTTCATGGTAATATTAGCAAATTTGGAATAGCTAGGTTTGAGATTTTCATCCTTCACTAGATTCAGAGGAAGGATATTTGAGTACCTTGCCACCTTTTGCCATGAAGCAATAGGTGGGAGAAAAGTCATCGTCACCATCGTCAATGGTAGTGAAGTTGCCATTTTCCTCACAGTTGAAGATGGACTTGCTGACGAAAGCAGTAGCGAGAGCTAGGCTCGCCACACCAGAGTCTGACTCCTCCTCATATTCCTCCTCTTTCTCATTTTCCTCAGATTCAGCTTCAGTATCCATTTCCTTGCCAATAAAAGCCTGAGCCCTTCTGGAACTGATCTTCTTGTGAGATGAAGACTTTGAAGATTTTGACGATGAGGACTTTGAAGATTTCTTCTTTCTCTTTGAGTCCTCTGAACTGTTATCCTTGTACTTCTTATTCTTTGATTCCTTCACCCACTGAGGACAATCAGCCATGTAGTGACTAGGCTTCTTGCATTTGTGGCAAGTCCTTTTCTTGTAATTGCGGGATGAAGAATTTGATCTCATGTCATCACCTCTTGAAGATTTTCCAAAACGAATACGCCTTGAGAACTTCTGAAATTTCCTCACAGGCATTGCTAGCTTCTGACTTAGTTCTTCAGGGTCACCAAGGCTACTGTCAGAGTCTTCCCCTTCAAATGAGGAAATTTCCTTAGCCTTGAGTGCATGTGATCTTCCATAACTTGGCCTGTAGAGGTCTCTCTTCTCAACTTGTTGGAATTTATGAGTATTTAGTCTCTCAAGGATATCAACAGGATCCAGTGACTTGTAATCTCCATGTTCTTGAATCATCAGTGCCAGTGTATCGAATGAAGAATCAAGAGATCTCAACAATTTCTTCACCACCTCGTGGTCGGTGATGTCAGCGACGCCAAGAGCTTGGAGCTCACTGGAGATATCGGTGAGGCGGTCGAAGGTTTGCTGGACATTTTCGTTGTCGAGTCTCCTGAAGCAGTTGAAGAGATTGCGAAGAACATCAACTCGAGAATCACGTTGAGTTGAGATTCCTTCGTTGACTTTGGACAGCCTATTCCAGATAAGCTTTGCAGTCTCCGAAGCACTCACTCTGCCATACTGTCCTTTACTCAGATGGACACATATGATATTCTTCGCTTGAGAGTTGAGTTGCTTGAATCTCTTCACATCAGCGACGTTTACAGAGGGAGTAATGGAGGGAACGCCATTTTCCACAACGTACCAGAGATCATTGTCAATTGCCTCAAGATGCATGCGCATCTTGTTCTTCCAATAGGGGTAGTTTGTCCCATCGAAGGTAGGACACCCAGCCGAGACCTTGATCATGCCTGCAGTCGACATAACTAAAACTCGAGGTGGTTAAACCAAAATCACACAGAACAAGGGAGTACCTCAGCTCTGATACCAATTGAAAGTGCATTATATCGGCTAGAGGGGGTGAATAAGCAATTTTTACAAAATCGTCACTGGGGAAATACTACTTGAGGAATTTTCTAAGTGACGAAATACAAGCAGCGGATAAAGTACTCAAGTGCATGCATAAAAAGGCAGTAGTGAAAGTGCGTTATATCGACTAGAGGGGGGTGAATAGGCGATTTTTAAGAAAGTCTTCAAAACGTGGAAGTTATGAAGACAAACAGACTTGAAGCCTATCACTATGCAGCGGAAGGTAGATTACACAACGCAAGCCATCATAAAAAAAAGAATAAATAAGACGAGATTCGACCTCCCCCTACATATTTTATTTCCTCTCCTATACAAAAACTAGCAAGACCCACTCCATTGGTAATTCCATCAATAACACCCTTATCAAAAAACTCCGTGAGTTCGGTTAACCCTCTTATACCGAGGGTAAAGACCCTAGTATAGAAAATATTATAGTCAAATATACAGTACAGTGAAAGCACAGAGACAAATAGCTTCAGTGTAATGAGGATCAGGTTGGAAGAAGTTATGAAGCCAAACAGATCATACAGTCAGGTTGTGAAGACAGAAGATTAAGCAGGCATGCAATAGCTTCACAATGTGTACTGGTAAGTAAAGGGAGGTGAAGATGAAACCAGTGACACATTGAAGACAATGATATGTTGGACCAGTTCCAGTTGCTGTGACAACTGTACGTCTGGTTGGAGCGGCTAGGTATTTAAACCAAAGGACACACAGTCCCGGACACCCAGTCCTGAACACGCAGCTCAGGACACCCAGTCCTCACCGTTTTCTCCTTGAGCTAAGGTCACACAGACCCCGCCCAATCACTCTGGTAAGTCTTCAAGGTAGACTCCCAAACCTTCACAGACTTCGTTCACCGGCAATCCACAATTCCTCTTGGATGCTCAGAACGCGACGCCTAACCGTCTGGAGGATGCACAGTCCTCAAGTGTAATAAGTCTTTAGATCACTCAGACAAGAAGACTTAAGTGATGCCCAATTACTCTGGCTCTGGGTGGTTAGGGCTTTTCTCCTCACTAAGGATTTTCTCTCAAAGGCTTCGAGGTGGGTTGCTCTCAAACGACAAAAGCTGTGCACTGAAATCTGAGCAGCCAACCGTTTATGGTTGTGGGGGCGGACTATTTATAGCCACTTGGCAACCCTGACCTGATTTGTCCGAAATGACCCTGGGTCACTAAGGAACTGACATGTGTACTAACAGTCGGATTTTGAACTCTCACGGCAACTTTACTTGGGCTGCAAGTAAAGCTGACTTGTCTGACTCTGGACAAGATTTTCTCTCATTGTCTTCACTCGAAGACATAGGATTTGAATTAGGCATCACTTCAGTCATCCTGACTGGTTTTCTTGGACCCCACTTAACAGTACGGTGGTTCCTATGACACAACATGAATAAAGTAAAGCTACGAAGGATCTAAGTCTTCGAGTTCCAAAAGCTTCATGGGGAGTCTTCATATGTCATTGTCTTCGACACGAATGTCTTCACGAACCACCATTGTCTTCAATGTCTTCGTACATTTTTGGGGGTCATCTCTGGTAGCTAAACCGAATCAATGAGGGACTTCTACCTGTGTTATCCTGCAATTCTCACAAACACATTAGTCCCTCAACTAGGTTTGTCGTCAATACTCCAAAACCAACTAGGGGTGGCACTAGATGCACTTACAATCTCCCCCTTTTTGGTGATTGATGACAAACTAGTTGAAGTTTTCAACGGGGAATATAATTTGTGAAATTGTAAAGGAATTGTCTTCATAAGCTGCAAGGGCTCCCCCTGAAGATGTGCATATTAAGTGATTTGCTTCTGGAATGCAAATGCACACAGCAGGTTGTATTTGTGGGAATCCGCTTCAACTTATGATGACAATCCATCATGCACGTAAAGATATATGAAGATAATGATATGCATAATGAAAAATGGACGTCTGCGAAATGATAAGAGTGCGGAAATTATCGTCGTACATGCGGAATTTATCTTCGCAAGAACACAGTGGCAAACATAGTAGCAGACGACCATCAAGTTTAAGTGTTACAACTCAAAGAACCAAAAGTAGCAAAACGAGAGTTGTAAGCATGAAGCAAAATGCAAAATATAAAGCACCCACCCATATTATTGACCCGCTTGAAGACTATAAATATCATATGCTTCTCCCCCTTTTGTCAGTGATGACCAAAAAGGTTTGAAGACATAGAGTTTTCTATGCGTTCCCAGGCGCAGCAGGGTCGGTGGAGACGTTTGGTGGTGCAGGCGAGCTTGGGGCAGTGATGACGCGCGGTGAAGACATTGGCGGTGATGTGGCGTCGTCTTCTTCCTCAATGATCTTCCCCGTCACGGTGGCAGCAGAGGAAGAGAACTCGGATTCTTCAAGTGAAGGAGTCCCACGCAACACAGCTCGTCTGGGGGGTGTGGAGTCAAACTTGAAACGCTCCTTGAAGCCATCCTCTTGCAATTCAGCTTCAGTGCACATCATAGTGAGGCCTTTCCAAGTGCGGCGACAGGTTTCGTGTGCGACGAAGGCGTTCTTGGTGGCCAGATTCCTGATGCGATTGACGTCTTGCATGAGACTATGCATCTGCCTCTTGAGCCAGTCGTGATGCCTATCTTGCTTTTGATGCAGAGCCACAAGAAGATCCCGATCAGTGAGTGTACGAGCGCGTTTCTTGGGTCTCTGCCCAGCTTCGCTGTCAGTGGCTTCAGTGGATGCAGGGGCACGTGTGGTGCCAGCCATTGGATAGACTCTGGAAATGGCTTCAACACCTTCATCATGTTGAGTGAAGCTTTGGTGTTCTGCATTCTGAAGACTTAGTGGCTGTTTGGCAGGCTCACGATAAATAGCTTCAGCAGAGGTGTCCACATCGGGTAAGAAGATTCTGTGGTTGCGGGCTGAGGGCTGATATGATATCGCAGAATGGAGCTTGATTAGCCTCATAACCCATGGAGCATAAATCTTCAGACCAAAGAGATCTGAGCCAGACGCAGCAAGTTGACATATGAAGAGATCCTGGGCATTGAAGCATTTGCCGTGTAGGATGCAGAAGATGAGAGTCTTCATGGCACCTTCAACCTTGGCATATCGAGAGTGCCCCTTAATGGGCCATAGAGTCCGCCTGATGATGTGATAGATAGTTCTCGGCAGGTACTCTAAGTCTTCAACGAAGAACTCCGTTGGGTAAGGTGTGTCAGAAGGCAATGGCTTCATCATTGAGAGCATCTGACTCATATTTGGCTCAGGTCGCTGAAATATGCTCTCAACTGCTTCAGAATGGAGTTGGCAGCCTTCTTCGAAGTGTTCGCCTGGAGTGGGTAGGCCGGTGAGCTCAATGATATCAAACGCATTGGCTTCATGATGGACGTTGCCGGTCATCCACTCCAGGACCCAAGTCTTCGGATCTCTGTTGTAGCCCTTGATGTGCAATGTGGCATAGAACTGAAGCAGAAGCTCTTCGTTCCAGTGCTCTTCGTCCGTAACAAACGGCAGCAGGCCAACTTGCTTGAAGCAGTCCAGGGCTTCTTCCAGACCAGGCAGACCAGCAAAAGCTTCAACTTCAAGGCGTTGATGTGGAAAGATACGGTTCTGGTTGTAGAGGACGCAGGAGTAGTAGTTGCGCTGTGGGTAGCTCCAGAACCTATCTGACACAATCTTTTCCCTTGAGTAAGGGTTCTTGGAGCGGTTGAAGAAAGTGTTGTCTGCCCTGAAGCTATTGACATTGAATGAGCCAGGAGCAGTGACTGGTCCTGGGAACCTTGGCAGTCGTGGGATTGGCTTCTGTACCTGGGGCCTATGCGCAATATGATAATTGAACTGTGGTCCGGCAGCAGACACAGGCACAGAAGGGTCAGAGGCAGTTGCTTCAGTATCTCTTGAAGCTGTTGGTTGGTCTGGCTCCACAAATGCTTCAGTATTATGTGTGGCAGCCGCAGTGGTGTCAGCCTCCTTGAGAATTTCTTCTTGCTGGTGTGGGGAAGATGGAGCTTGAGGTTCTTCATGCTTTTCTGCTTGTGCTTCGGCTGATGCAGCCGGAATGTCGTCAGCAGTCTGAGCCCTTGGTCCTCTGCGAAGCCTACGGAATGCAGGCGACGCAGGTGGAGCTGCAGTGGGCTGGGGCTCATCCTCTTCCTCCTGTGGGCGATCTGCCCACGATGCATCTTGTGTGATTGGCGTCAGGGGACGACCAATGCTGAGCAATTCACTCGATTCGAGCTGAGGAAGGACTGCATCATCTTGTACATTGTCTTGGAGACCAATGTCTTCAGCAGCGGTGGGGTCGGCTGCTGGAATGTCTTCATCATGCTGAGCCTCGGTGAGAGCAGGCTCATGGACGGTCATCTGACGATCTTCATTAGGACGGCGAACGGAAAGGGGTTCAACTATCAATGGCTCTGTGGGAGCAGCCCGAGACTTCTTGGACTTGCGCTTCTTGGTGGTGGGGTCTGAAGGAGAGGCTTCAGAGTGTTTCCTCTTCCTTGCTTTAGCTTCGGCTATCATTGTCTTCTTAAGCTCTGAAGCGGGTGAGCGCTTTGGCTTCGAGCTAGGCTTGGCGGTGGGGAAGACAATTGGAATAGCTTCTTGGCGTGGGGCCTCTTCTTCAGCCACGGTGGGCGTCTTCTTTTTCTTGGCGGCCATCCTGGGGTCGATGCCGGGACGCCCAAGTGCCTTTCGCTTCTCGGCCTCATTGTAGGCCTGTACGCAGAGATCAGCCAAATTCTTCATGCGCTCGCGTGAGCCCTGAGCCTCTGCACGTTTCTGCATGAAGTTTTCCTTCAGCTCATGCAGCATGACCTTGAAGTCTTTGATCTCTTGGACGCTGAGCGTGGTCATGTTCTGCTTAAACTGAGCCTTTTCAAAATCTATCTTTTGCTTCAGTTCCACGATGCGCTGGGCAATAGCGAGTTCTGAAGCGATAGCTCCTTGGAAGGCTACGCTGAGGCCAATGGGCAGCTGCAGATCATCAAAGCTGATGTTGGGCGTGTCAAACCACTCATCTATGAAGTTGTGGATGATTTTTGCATCGAACAGAGGCAGATTGTTGAAGATTTCAGCCTCCTCCTTGCTCTTGATGAGCTGCTCAAGAGCGTCATCACCAAGATCTTCGTCACTGGACAGATCAATGGCTTCGCAGCGAAGAACGGCAGCGACAGTTAGCTCTTTGCTGGTGTGTGGCTGTGGTTTCTTTGCTTCTTGAGGCTTGGAGACTCTTGATAAGCCTTCAGACTGCACACTGGCTTCAGGAGGTGCAGTGGCCAATGGCTTCGCTTTGGAGATCTTGGGGGAGGCGACTGGCTTGGAAGCTTTTGGCTTCTTCTTCATCTGCTTCGGCTCTGGGGCAGCAGGAGCATCATCAGACTCAGTGTCTGCTGGAGGGTCGTTCACGGCAGTCCCTTGGACTATAATGTGAGTGATGAGGCCGTCGAGATTGGCAAATGGCCCGATGACATTGGGATTAGCGTCGCATGTGCCATCTGCCCTTGGTCTGGAGGGACCAGGGTTGAAGTCCAATCCAAACTCCTTCTTGTTTTGCTTCGCAGAGTTCTGGGCAAATTGGAAGTTGCGCTTGAACAGAGTGTCATCGCGACACCAGAGAAGGGACGATGGATGTGCATCAGCTGGTTGTTGTCCCCTGACCATGCATGGAAAGAAACCTTGAGCAATGGCTTCGTCTCTGGTTCGGGGTACGAGATTCTTGTACAAGGCATCTCCCCATGGCCGCTTGATGGCGCACTTCTCTGCATATTCTTTGGTGACGAAGCGGTATAGGAACCACTGCTCTGCCCAGTACCTGCGAATCCATTGGATTCGTGTCTTGCGCTGAGCATAGGTTTCTTCAGGATCTGTTTGGTACGTTTCTGCCAAATCTTCAGGCAGATCCTTTGATGTGTCACCCCGTCTCTGTCTGCCTCCCTTCCTTGATGGTTTCTCGGATGCCATGAAGCTTAACTTGGAAGACTTCAAAAGCTTCAAAGGCTTCAAAGCTTTCAAAGGCTTCAAAGGCTTCCTTTTGCTTGACCAACAGGAACTTGCTTCAGGTGAATTGATGTGACGCTGTAGGAATTCTGCAAATGAATGCAGACTATGAGAACCAAAAGATTCTCCCACGGACATGTACTTGTGACAGCATTAAGGTGCGAGGGAAGGGGAAGAGGTCATATGCATTCTCAGAAGATTTTGAAGATAAATCAGTGTAGAAGACATTGAACTCATCATGCGAAGACATTCACTTTATAGAAAAGAAGTTGGTTCCAGATTTGTACGAACCCATAGATCAGTACAAGTGAGGAATCTAACTACTTCATGAAGAACAAGTGAATATGCTAGGCAAGTTATGAGATTCAGACAAGAGGAATGAAACTTGAAGGAATAGAAACCTCTTTTGGCAGAAAGTGATGGATCAATAGGATCAAAAGAGGCTGTAAAAAGCTTGTTATTTACCAGACTTAGAACTGCTAGACGAGAAGAGAGGTGAGGCCAAGCAGTTCGATCCTCCGTGCCCTAACTTGGCGACGGAAGACACTTAGGACGACGGCGGAAAGACTGGTGTCCGCGGTCGGCGTGAGAACGGCATCGGAGAGGTCGCGGCAGTGAAGCACTTCGTCGCTGGCGTCGTTGAGAGTTAGCGGTGGTGCTAGGGCTTGTGCGAGGGAGGAAGAAGAGATAATGACCGCAGTGAAACGTGTACTTATAGGGATATGGGCGGCACTGCGCTATTACTCAGGTGCCCCTGGCGATTCGCATCTGATCAGTACGTGGCCAGCATGCGGAATTGTGGGGGCAGTTTCACCCCACGCACGCCTGGTTTGTCGGGAGTCGTTCCTACTTCTCCGGAATTCTAGTTGAAGGAAAAACATTGAAAGCTGTTTTAAAGTGTCTCTGTGTCTTCTTCTGACAAGGATGCAGTGAAGACATTCGACAGTTTCAATAGAGTGCATATGACTTGGAGAGATAGAGTTTGAGGTAGGAAGCATGGAGAGGTTAGGGTCCGATCACATTCACTTAGTTCAAAAGATTCAGACAAGAAGACATAGCTATAAGTGAATGCTGTGGAGGGCAGAATACCAGTACATATATAATCAACATAGTGAAGATAATCATGAAGACATGTTGAGATTGAAGCCAAACCAAATGTGAAGACATAGCAAATGTAACGCCATGAGTAAAACACTTCAAGCAGAAAAATTTTGGTGGTGGCGCTACCCACCGTATAGGAAGTATTGGACCCAGACACGGCGCACAATTATCGTGGCGCTCCGAGGTCAAATTCCACGTTAATGTCTTCACACTTAGAATGTATGTCTTCATTGATTGAAGATATACGTTACTTTGTGTGTTGCACATCTAAGTCATCATCATGCATAAGTGTTAGGATGTGTGCCTGATCACAGGACATTTGAGGATTCCAAGATATTTAGCTCACACCGTAACTTGCAAAATCTCTTCTCATCCAAGGGCTTGGTGAAGATATCTGCCAATTGCTCTTCAGTGTTGACGTGTATGATATCAATGTCTTCCTTTGTAACATGATCTCTGAGAAAATGATGACGAATTTCAATGTGCTTTGTCTTCGAGTGCTGAACTGGGTTGTTGGCGATCTTGATGGCGCTTTCGTTGTCGCAGTAAAGTGGCACTTGCTTCAGATGAATGCCGTAATCCTTGAGGGTTTGCTTCATCCATAGAAGCTGAGCGCAGCAGGATCCAGCAGCAATGTATTCAGATTCAGCAGTGGAGAGAGATACACAGTTCTGCTTCTTTGAAGACCAATAGACAAGAGATCGGCCCAGGAAATGACATGTGCCTGATGTGGACTTCCGATCAACCTTGTCACTAGCATAATCAGCGTCCGAAAATCCAACCAGATCAAACTCTGAGCCCTTTGGATACCATAACCCTAGAGTTGGTGTGTGAGCCAAATATCGAAGAATTCGCTTCACTGCTAAGTGATGCGACTCCTTTGGTGCCGCTTGAAACCAAGCACACATGCAAACACTAAGCATAATATCTGGCCTAGATGCACATAAATAAAGCAAAGAACCAATCATGGAGCGGTATACCTTTTGATCGAACTCTTTACCATTGTCGTCAGGACCCAGATGATGTTTGGCTGGCATTGGTGTTGTGAAGCCTTTGCAATCTTGCATACCGAACTTCTTCAGGCAGTCTTTGAGGTATTTCTCTTGAGATATGAAGATGCCATTGCGTTGTTGCCTTATCTGAAGACCGAGGAAGAATTTCAGCTCCCCCATCATAGACATCTGATATTGCTCTTGCATCATATATCCAAACTCCTCACTGTACTTCTGATTGGTGCAGCCGAAGATAATGTCATCCACGTATATTTGGCACACAAACAGTTCACCATCATATGTCTTTGTGAAGAGAGTGGGATCCAGGGAACCGGGTATGAAGCCTTTGCTCTTCAGGAAGTATTTGAGTGTATCATACCATGCCCGAGGGGCTTGTTTGAGGCCATATAGTGCCTTTTTGAGCTTGTACACCATGTCAGGATGTTTTGGATCTTCAAACCCAGGTGGTTGCGCAACATACACTTCTTCTTCAATTTTGCCATTGAGGAAGGCACTTTTTACATCCATTTGATACAGAATTATGTTGTGATGATTTGCATAGGCCAGCAGTATACGGATGGCTTCAAGTCTGGCCACAGGAGCAAATGTTTCGTCGAAGTCGATGCCTTCCACTTGAGTATATCCTTGAGCAACGAGACGAGCCTTGTTTCTGACGACTTGGCCATGCTCATCTTGCTTGTTGCGGTATATCCATTTGGTGCCTATTATGTTATGCTTCCGTGGATCAGGACGCTTAACTAACTCCCATACATTGTTCAGCTCAAATTGTTGAAGCTCTTCTTGCATAGCTTGAATCCATTCAGGTTCCATAAAGGCTTCATCAGTTTTCTTGGGTTCTGTGATTGAAACAAATGCGAAGTGTCCGCAAAAGTTTGCCAGTTGAGTTGCCTTTGAACGAGTCAGTGGACCAGGTGCATTGATGCTATCAATTATTCTGTCAATTTGCACTTCATTGGCAACACGAGGATGTAGGGGTCGAAGACTTTGCTCTTGCTGATCTACGTTGTCATGGGAGGAATGTCTTCAGGCTGAGCATTGTCTTCATGTGGATCAGGTGCTGAGATGATAAGTTCTTCTTCAGGACGAGCTTCAGAAGGTATAATTTCTCCAGTTCCCATTAGCTTGATTGATTCACTGGCTGGAACTTCATCTAGTACATCTGGTAGTTGCTCTCTTTGTGACCCATTGGTCTCATCAAACCGCACATCCACTGTTTCAACCACTTTGTAGTGAAAGAGATTGAAGACTCTGTAGGAGTGCGAATCCTTTCCATATCCAAGCATGAAGCCCTCATGTGCTTTTGGAGCAAATTTTGCGGTGTGGTGAGGGTCCTTGATCCAGCATCTTGATCCAAATACTCTGAAGTAACTTACATTTGGCTTCTTGCCAGTCAGAAGTTCATAAGATGTCTTGTTCAGCAGCTTGTGAAGATATACACGGTTGATAGTATGGCATGCAGTGTCAATGGCTTCAGTCCAGAATTTTCTTGGTGTCTTGTACTCATCTAACATTGTTCTGGCCATCTCAATGAGTGTTTTGTTCTTGCGTTCGACGATGCCATTCTGTTGTGGCGTGTATGGAGCTGAGAATTCATGAGTGATGCCCAATGTATCAAGATATGTGTCAAGGCCGGTGTTCTTGAATTCTGTGCCATTGTCACTTCTGATGTGCTTTATCTTGGCGCCATAATTGTTCATTGCCCGATTTGCGAAGCGTCTGAAGACATCCTGCACTTCAGTCTTGTAAAGGATTATGTGCACCCAAGTATATCTAGAGTAATCATCAACAATGACGAATCCATAGAGGCAAGCAGTAGTGGAGAAAGTTGAGTAGTGGGTAGGACCGAAGAGATCCATGTGAAGCAGTTCGAAGGGTTGAGTAGTGGTCATGATTGTCTTCGAAGGATGTTTTGCCCTTGTCATCTTCCCAGCTTCACAGGCACCGCACAAGTGATCTTTCTTGAACTTGACGCCCTCGATGCCTATGACATGCTTCTTCTTAGCAAGGGTGTGGAGGTTCCTCATGCCAGCATGCCCAAGTCTTCGATGCCAAAGCCAGCATTCTGAAGCCTTTGCGAGAAGACAAACTGCAAGCTGTGGCCCTGCTGAGAAATCTACCACGTACAAATCATCTTTTCGATACCCTTCAAACACTAGAGACTTGTCAGATTCCATTAGTACCAGACAACGATATTTTCCAAAGATTACAATCATGTTTAAATCGCAAAGCATTGAGACAGACATTAAGTTGAAGCCAAGGGATTCAACAAACATGACTTTATCCATGTGTTGATCCTTTGAGATTGCAACTCTACCTAGACCCAGTACTTTACTTTTACCAGTGTCAGCGAATGTGATGTGGCTCTTGTCAGATGGACGTAAGGTTGAGTCCATAAAGAGACTTCTCTTGCCAGTCATGTGATTTGTACACCCGCTGTCAATAATCCATACTGAAGACTCCGAAGTTACTGGTGTCGTACCCTACAGTGCAGTTAGGGGGATAGGCTTCACCAAGAGTGTTGTGAAGCAAAAACATTTGACGAACCAGTGGATTATGAAAACTGAGATCCAGGTTAGGACAAGCAGGGAGAGTAGCATGCGATTCAGATATGAAATACATAGTGATGCCATTCGGGCATTTGATCGTGCGCCCCACGAGTTTTTTAAGGTTCCCAGCAATAGCATCAGAAGATTTTGGTTTTGTGCTGGAGACCTTTCCCTGCAAAAGAGAGTTAAGCTTTCTTAACCACCCACATCTTCAAGGGTGGCTTCGAAGCAATAAGTCTAAGTGCAGCATCTGAGAATTTTGGCTTTGGAGCCCTAGCAAACAGTTTAGCAGGTGGGCAATAATACTCATAAGAATAGGCAGAATAATTTTTGGTCATATGAGAATGACGGTTTGAAGAACCGCTCTCATAAGCCTGAGCATGGTTTCCCTGCAAAGCATTTGTGTTAGTGCAAGTCAGATGATCCCTCTGCCTGTATGAACCCTTTGGACCATATGAAGCCTTTGGTCTGAGGTTTGTCTTCTTCATGTGAGGTGTCATGAGGACATTCACAGGAAGATTCTCAAGACACGTTTTTGGAACCCAGATCTTCTTCATAGGCGGTCCATTCCTGCAGTTAGTACCAATGTACCTGGCAAATACTTCACCATTCTGATTCCTAAACAGTTTATAGTTTGCATCAAAGGATTCATCAATGATAATTGGATTAGCACAAGTGAAGCCAGATAGATTGGATGGATCTGATGAGGATTCCTTTGCAGCAACCCATGTGGTTTTGGGGTACTGCTCAGGTTTCCAGTAAGAGCCATCTGCATTAATTTTCCTCACGAACCCAACACCCTCTTTGCTAGGGTTTCGGTTCAGAATCTGCTTCTTGAGGACATCACATAGTGTCTGATGTCCTTTGAGACTTTTGTACATCCCTGTTTCAAGCAATGTCTTCAACCTAGCATTTTCATCAGCAATAGCAGTGGTATCCTCAGCAGAGGGGTTAGTTACCACTTCAACAGTTGAAGATATTGCAACAGCAGTAGCAGTGGAACATTCAGCAACAGAAATAGCATTATCACGCTCAATGCATTTAAGGCATGGTGGTTCAAATCCTTCCTGAGCAGAACTGATCTGTTCGGCTCGAAGTGACTCATTTTCCTTTTGAAGATCTTCATGATCCGCTCTCAACTTCTCAAGATCTTGCTTCTTCTGAAGATAATCATAGGAAAGCTTTTCATGAGTAGTTGAGAGAGTCTCAAGACGATCTTCGAGTTCCTGATACTTAACATGAAGATTTTTTATGTCTTCAATTAAGGATTCAGAACGAGTCATTTCAGCACCCAACAGATCATCGCTTCTGTCTAACAGTTTTTGAATATGTTCCATGGCCTTTTGTTGTTCAGTTGCAATTTTAGCAAGTGTTTTGTAACTGGGTTTTGAATCACAATCAGAGTCATCGTCACTAGATGTTCGATAGTGAGTGGTGCGTGTGTTTACCTTGGCACCACGTGCCATGAAGCAGTAGGTGGGAGTAGAGTCGTCCTTGTCATTTGCATCGGTGATGGTGATGGAGTCATTGTCTTCAGTGTTGAAGATGGACTTGGCGACATAGGCTGTAGCCAAACTTGCAATGCCTGAATCAGACTCCTCCTCAGACTCCACCTCTGCCTCCTCAGAAGCGGACTCCTCCTCTGAATCCATTTCCTTGCCAACAAACGCACGAGCCTTGCCAGATGAACTCTTCTTGTGTGATGAAGACTTTGAGGAAGACTTGGACGAAGACTTTGAGTATTTCTTTGTCTTCTTATCGTCAGAGTCATATTCCTTGCTCTTCTTCTTCTTTCTGTTCTCATTGTCCCACTGTGGGCATTCAGAGATGAAGTGTCCAGTTTTCTTGCATTTGTGACAAGTTTTCCTCTTGTAGTCATGCGCAGAAGCTTCATCATTCCTTGAGCTTGATCGTGAAGACTTTCTGAAGCCTTTCTTCTTGGTGAATTTCTGGAACTTCTTCACTAGCATTGCAAGTTCCCTTCCAATGTCTTCAGGATCATCAGAACTGCTGTCAGATTCCTCTTCAGATGATGACACAGCTTTTGCCTTGAAGGCACGAGTTCGCCCATAGTTTGGACCGTAGATATCTCTTTTCTCAGAAAGCTGAAACTCATGTGTGTTGAGCCTCTCAAGTATGTCAGACGGATCGAGTGTCTTGAAGTCTAGACATTCTTGAATCATCAGGGCTAGAATGTCAAATGAACTGTCAAGTGATCTTAGCAGCGTCTTGACGATTTCATGTTTGGTGATCTCAGTGGCGCCGAGGGCTTGAAGCTCATTTGTGATGTCAGTGAGCCGGTCAAATGTGTGCTGGACATTCTCATTGTCATTTCGCTTGAAGCGGTTGAAGAGATTGCGAAGAACACTGATTCTCTGATCTCTCTGGGTTGAGATGCCTTCATTGACCTTGGAGAGCCAGTCCCGGACCAGCTTGGATGTCTTCAAGGCACTCACACGGCCGTACTGTCCCTTGGTCAGATGACCACAGATAATATTCTTGGCAGTGGAGTCCAGTTGAGTGAACTTCTTGACATCAGCCGCAGTGACACCTTCTCCAGCCTTGGGAACGCCGTTTTCGACGACATACCATAGGTCGATGTTAATGGCTTCAAGATGCATGCGCATCTTATTCTTCCAGTAGGGATATTCAGTTCCATCGAAGACGGGGCACGCAGCGGAGACTTTAATTATCCCTGCAGTCGACATAGCTAAAACTCCAGGTGGTTAAACCGAATCACACAGAACAAGGGAGCACCTTGCTCTGATACCAATTGAAAGTGCGTTATATCGACTAGAGGGGGGTGAATAGGCGATTTTTAAGAAAGTATTCAAAACGTGGAAGTTATGAAGACAAACAGACTTGAAGCCTATCACTATGCAGCGGAAGGTAGATTACACAACGCAAGCCATAGTCAAATATACAGTACAGTGAAAGCACAGAGACAAATAGCTTCAGTGTAATGAGGATCAGGTTGGAAGAAGTTATGAAGCCAAACAGATCATACAGTCAGGTTGTGAAGACAGAAGATTAAGCAGGCATGCAATAGCTTCACAATGTGTACTGGTAAGTAAAGGGAGGTGAAGATGAAACCAGTGACACGTTGAAGACAATGATATGTTGGACCAGTTCCAGTTGCTGTGACAACTGTACGTCTGGTTGGAGCGGCTAGGTATTTAAACCAAAGGACACACAGTCCCGGACACCCAGTCCTGAACACGCAGCTCAGGACACCCAGTCCTCACCGTTTTCTCCTTGAGCTAAGGTCACACAGACCCCGCCCAATCACTCTGGTAAGTCTTCAAGGTAGACTCCCAAACCTTCACAGACTTCGTTCACCGGCAATCCACAATTCCTCTTGGATGCTCAGAACGCGACGCCTAACCGTCTGGAGGATGCACAGTCCTCAAGTGTAATAAGTCTTCAGATCACTCAGACAAGAAGACTTAAGTGATGCCCAATTACTCTGGCTCTGGGTGGTTAGGGCTTTTCTCCTCACTAAGGATTTTCTCTCAAAGGCTTCGAGGTGGGTTGCTCTCAAACGACAAAAGCCGTGCACTGAAATCTGAGCAGCCAACCGTTTATGGTTGTGGGGGCGGACTATTTATAGCCACTTGGCAACCCTGACCTGATTTGTCCGAAATGACCCTGGGTCACTAAGGAACTGACACGTGTACTAACGGTCAGATTTTGAACTCTCACGGCAACTTTACTTGGGCTGCAAGTAAAGCTGACTTGTCTGACTCTGGACAAGATTTTCTCTCATTGTCTTCACTCGAAGACATAGGATTTGAATTAGGCATCACTTCAGTCATCCTGACTGGTTTTCTTGGACCCCACTTAACAGTACGGTGGTTCCTATGACACAACATGAATAAAGTAAAGCTACGAAGGATCTAAGTCTTCGAGTTCCAAAAGCTTCATGGGGAGTCTTCATATGTCATTGTCTTCGACACGAATGTCTTCACGAACCACCATTGTCTTCAATGTCTTCGTACATTTTTGGGGGTCATCTCTGGTAGCTAAACCGAATCAATGAGGGACTTCTACCTGTGTTATCCTGCAATTCTCACAAACACATTAGTCCCTCAACTAGGTTTGTCGTCAATACTCCAAAACCAACTAGGGGTGGCACTAGATGCACTTACAAGTAGCATAGTCATCATGATGAAATGAAACATACATAGAGCACAACTAGCGTGTAAACATGATAAGCAGGCAGAAGACCAGATGACTGAAGAAATAGGGTTGAGAAAATTGAGAAAGTCTTCAGCCAAAGTCTTCAAATAGTAACAATCAAGTTCAACAACAAGTAAGTGAGGAAATAATGAAAGGGTTAAGGAAATAGAACCAGTAGCTCGGTCAAGATAGTGATTTGGTAGACCAGTTCCAACTGCTGTGAGAGTTGTACGTCTGGTTAGAGTGGCTTGGTATTTAAACCAAAGGACACACAGTCCTTTCTGTATTCTCCTTGAGCTAAGATCACACAAACATCACTCAATCACTCATGGTGAGTCTTCAAGGTGACTTCCAAACCTTCACAAACTCGGTCAGCTGGTGATCCACAATTCCTCTTGGATGCTCTAGACCATGACGCTTAACCGCCTGGAAGATGCACAGTCTTCAAAGGTAAAAAGTGTCAGCTCCACACAGGAACAATCTCTTCAGTGATGCTCAATCACTTTGGGTTTTAGGTGTTGGGGTTTTGGGTTTTTCCTCACTGATGATTTTCTCTCAAAGTCCTCAGAGGATGGGATGTTCTAAATGACAAGTGTCAATCTATCTCTCGGAGTAGCCAACCAGTTAGTGGTTGAGGGGGGCAGCTATTTATAGCCAGGGAGCAGCCCGACATGATACGACGTAAATGCCCCTAATGATATGGACATTGGATGGATAAGATATTTGGACAGCTGGCGTAAAGCACAGCAACGGTCGGAAGTTCGAACCATGAAATTCCTCAGGGCTATCATGTTTCTCACTGTAGGCAATTCGCACTGGAAAATTCCTAACTTCTCAGTTAGAACAAATTCCTTAGAGACCAGAAGAACTTTGTCTCTGTCACTGAAGAAATTGACTGGACTGCAAGAGATTTCCAAAGGCTTCACTCAAAGGATTGGGTATGTGTAGGCTTTGATATGAGCATCACTTGGAAATTTTTTCTTAGTATTACCCCGGCCCCCTTTAATAGTACAGTGTTTCCTATGACTCAAAAGAAGGAAATGAAACTACGAAAACATAAGTCTTTACGCTTCATAGTCCTCGCATAAATATCTTCAAGGTCACACCAATTTCCTCATTTTCAAAGTCTTCAGATGAAGACATTCATTTTTAGGGGTCGACTTTCTTCGGATATAACAAACTCCTCAGAGACTTATAAGACCTTTGTACACTCACAAACACATTAGTCCCTTAACCTATAAGTCTTCAATACACCAAAATCACTAAGGGGCACTAGATGCACTTACAGCCGCCGACAACACCTCGCCCTCACCAGAGCTGAGCAAACATTGTTATAGTAGACAGTCGGAAAGTCATCATGCTAAGGGCTCAATAGGACCAGCGCACCAGAACAGCAAATGCTGCCGATGAAGAGAAGCGTAGATTGGAAGGATCCAACCTCAAGACACACAAACACAAACAAACGAAGACCGAACTCAGGTAGGACCACTGAAGATAAACGTCGACCGGATCCAGCAAGATCCACCGGAGACAAATGTCCACACGCCCTCCGATGGCGCTGGACGCACCAGGAGAACTGGGCTAGGCGAAAAGAACCTTATTCCAACTCCAGGAGTCATCATCGTCTCGTCTTTCTGAGCAGAACACAAACCCTAAACAGAATCAAAAGAACACTTAAAACTAAAGCAGGAGCTCTCCCACCAGCAAGGGTTGGTATCCACCGCGCCTCCATGACCCTAAGGCCACAAGAGACGAGACAGATTGGCAACAGTGCCGGTGGGAGGCAGGAAAACCCTAGACAAGGCACTCCTATTGGAAGAGGAACCATGTTGCTCCTAATGTCCCGGATGTTTTTAACACCAAAAACGACACATTCCCATATGCTCTACTAGCAGGGACAGGAACGTGTGGTCTATGAGTATATATACACCCTATATGAAAATAGTAATTAAATAAAAATTCAACAAATTCTAAAAGTATTTTTAATAAACTTGACCTTCCATTGTGTTTGTAAAGAAAATCCCACGAAAAGACAAAAAAACCTTGACTTCTTCTTAAAAATCGATCAAAATAGTGCGAGTAGTGACTTTTAATAGCAATATTTTTGTTTTTCCCTTAAAACCAATGCTGGTTTTTTATTCGTGAAAATTTATATACTAATGCAAATGAAAGGCAAGTTTATTCTAAAAAAACTTCTAAACTTTTTTGAATTATTAATTATTATTTTTCTATATCAGGTGTATATACACACCGGAACAAAAAGGCATTTCCCTAGTAGCAGATGGTTTCATAAGAGGAAAACAAATGAGCATTGTTTGAGTATACAAAGAAAGAAAAAAAATCTCACGTGTAGATGCACCGACTCCATGCACCACGCCACTCACTTTTTTTTGAACGAAAGCTTGCGGAGAGCCCGGATTTGAATTAACAAAATCATCCACCAGCTAGAAATTACAAACACACACATACCACCTCGGCCAAACGATACAAGGAAACACTCTAAGAAGCTTACAACTTAATGGAGCGCACAAGCTCAAAAAAGCAGGAAAAACAACGCCCCCTCCCACTTGAGCCCAACCAATCCAATCCGAGCCAACTTTTCAATCATCATTGCATGTAACACATGTCCCATTCGTTGAGTCTGACCAAGGAGAGTATGCGGAGAAGCAGAGATCTTAGTAGATCAGAGTACACTTTTCTTATTAGAGAGATCAAGGAGAGTATGTCCGAACTTAGTTCCTGTATTGCTCATATTATTCGCCGTACTTGGAATTCTTCTAGCTATGTGTTGACAGATTTTGATAGGTCTCAAGTTCGAACTGTTGTATGGCTTGGGTCCGATCCGGAGGGTTGTTCTAAACATTGTCAAACATGATTGTAGCCCTTGATTGAGCCAGGCCGCCGGTGCTACCCGCGGGAAGAGGGGGCCCAATAGGGTCGCGGCCTCCGGGGCCAACGCCTCCGGTGGCTACTGCCATGGGTCGTGGTGGCGGGTCTGGCCCAAGACCTGTGGTGCCGGTCCCGGGTGGTGCTCCGCCTCGGGCTGCTCCACCGCCGCACTATGCCGCGAGGCCGGCTCAGTATCGGTCGGGGCCTTCGCAGACTAGGCAAAATTCGACAGTTCGAGAGTCGTTTGAGCCGCCCCGAGGTCAGTGGGGTGATGATGGTGTTGATGCGTATGGAGACGGACAGCACCGTGGTTCCTCGTCTACCGGTGGAGGCCGAGGCTATACTTGGGAGAGTGACGGGTCTGCTGAGAGACCGTTCCTCGGGCCTCCTGGTGGATTTGTCGAGGGGGCATCCGGTCCGGATCACCGCCAGAGAGGTGGCTACCGTGGACATCGGGGTGGT
This sequence comes from Triticum monococcum, assembly GCA_034509565.1. NCBI lineage: Eukaryota > Viridiplantae > Streptophyta > Magnoliopsida > Poales > Poaceae > Triticum > Triticum monococcum. The sequence continues at coordinate 118,272,653 of CM067844.1, forward strand.
CGGGGCGGTGGCCGTGGGAGGTATCGTCGGCAGCCTCTGCCCCCGGCTGCTGTTGACCATGCGGCTACCGCTGCTGAGATAGATAACGCTCAGTCTACTGATCTTACTAGTCAGGCGATGGAGGTGGTAACGGCCTTGGCCAATGTTGATGTTCCTGTGCCTGGGGCTGTGGGTGAGGCGTCTGACAGATCTGATTCAGAGAGGGCGTCCAAGTGGGCGCGCAAGAAGGAAAGGATGCTCTGTTACCGGTGCGGTGAGAAGGGCCATTTTATTGCAGAGTGCGTGGCAGAGCTGTGTGACTCGTGTGGCAAGCCAGCACATGATTCGGGAGAATGCCCGTTAGTGCGTGACCAGGCTCCATCTCTGACTATGTATGGGCTTTATTGTGTGGAGCTTTTGTTCTTCGAGTCCCCGGCCGCGAGGGAGATTCCAGAGGAGACACAGTGCTTGACTACCGGGACTGTGAAAGCAACTCAGGGCGAGGTGATTGAGGCTCCATTATCCAGAGGCTTTAGGAGTTGGCACCGGGTGACTTCTAGTGGGAGCTGGTCAGCCTCGAAGCTAATGTCTTCAAGGTGGATTTCCCTTCTGTGGAGGATTTGCAGAAACTGTTGAGCTTTGGCTTGTGCAGAGTTCCTGGTACTAAGTGTATTTTGGAGTTTCACGAGTGGACGAAGGTGGAGCCTAAAGGAAAGCCGCTAACACAGGTCTGGTTGAGGTTTTCTGGGGCCCCATCTAAGCCTTTGCAGGATGTTCGAGTTGTGGCCAGTATGGGTATCATGGTGGGGAAGACGGAGAGAGTGGATATGGCTTTCACTCGGGCTCATGGAGTGGCTCGGATCTTGGTGAGTGTTCTGAATGTTGATTTCGTGCCTGATGTGGTACACTGGACATATAGGGGAGAGGTATTCCCGCTCGACATAGAGTTTGAGGACGTTGAGATGTTTGCTGAGGAGGGTACTGGGGATGATGTTGATATGCACGAGAGTGACGGCGGTGCAGGAAACAAGGGGGCGCCGACTGAGTCCGCTCGAGAGGGGTCGACCGGGTCTCACCCAGATGCTCAGTTGCCTGTGGAGGGGACCGGGGTTGAGCCGGCATCGTCACCTTTGGTGCCTACGATGTCATTGCGTTTTGGGTCCTTTGCGCCTGCTTCTACGCCTCCCGGACTTTGGAGTGATAGGGTGGAGACTGATGATGTGTTTGAACACACGCTTCCTTTGTTGGACTTTGAGGGGGTTGCAGTTCGGGAAGTGGAGCCGGAGGTCGCTCCTATTTCCCTTGCTTCACCGGTTGACGCGGTTCCGGTGATGTCTTCTACGTTCGAGGTGGGCCTTGGGGGAGGGGGGTCAGGGCAGGTGGCCTTGACTTCTCCCCTCCCTATTCAGACGCCGGTGACGCCGGTCGCGTTGGGGCCAGCCAGCGCTGGGAGTGGGAGCCTGAGGCAGGCGGCTTCGGCTCTTCTTCCTCGGGTCCTCGCAGTGGCACCCGGGTCTCCCGTGGCGCTGGGGGAGGGGGGGCTGGGGCAGGTGACCCTAGACCTCCCTTCCTCGTCTGCGGTCAGGAGGATCGCGCCTTCTGCGACTTCGAAGACTCGCTCTGAGCCAGTGGATGGGGCAAGAGGAGGGAGTGGGCAGGTGGCCCCAGCTGTCCCGTCTCTTATCCTACCCGCAGGGCACTTGTCCGAGGGCCTTGGGAGCCGGCAACCGCCTCCTCTGATCACTAGAGAGGAGGTTGTTGCCTTTGGCGGGATCCCGGACCCAGTCTCGACGGGGAGACGGATGAGTGCTCGTGTTCTGGACCTTCCGGAGGTGGATGATATGCAGCAGCGGTGCGCTATGAGGGCGGCCAAGCTTCACGATGTTGCGATATCTTCTGGTATGTCCGTTAACATATCTAATTCCTTATTGCATTTTCCTCCTGAGAATATTATTAGTAATGCAAACCAATTAGGAGTTTCACTAGGTGCCACTGATAATGAAATCTCCAATTCGGTGAATGATATGTTAGATTTAGAGGCGGAGCGGGCCTTAGAGACTATTCGTAATCTTGCTGCGGTTAAACCCATGAATGATGAGGAGATCGATGCGTTAGGGTTAGAGTGCTAGATAATCTGTGTGCGGATCTAGCACCTTCTAATCAGGAGTCTGAGGATGATGATGTGCCCTTAGATGTTGCAGTTGTTAGTTCCGTTCAACCCGGTTATGAGGATCGGATGACAGAGCCCACTAAGCCAAAGCGTAAGTGGAAACGAAAGATTTATCCCGATTCTGCAGTTCGTAGGAGTGCTAGGATTCGGACTACTAAAAAATTCCATGATGAATTATGAAAGGAATCTTTTGGAATAGCAGAGGTCTGAAGGACTTGGCTGAAAGAAGGTTTCTTGCTGAGGCTTCTCTGGAACATCGGTTAGATTTCATTGCTCTATCGGAAACCGGTAGAGAGAATTTTGCACCGCAGTTTCTATCCTCTCTTGTGGGTGGTATTGATTTCGACTGGCATTGCCTCCCGCCACGAGGTAGATCGGGCGGTATCTTACTGGGTGTGAGATGCGATTCCCTTGAAGTCCGGAGTGTAGTAATGGGCGACTTTGCGGTAAAGTTTCGAGTTAGGTCTAAAGTTGATGGGTTCAACTGGGCTTTGGTGGCGGTTTATGGTGTTGCACAACCCGAGCTTAAACCGGAGTTTCTGGCGGACCTTGTTCGGATCTGTGGGTCTGAATAGCTTCCGATTTTGGTCGGGGGTGATTTCAATATCATTAGGAGGAGAGAGGAGAAAAATAATGATAACTTTGACGGCAGGTGGTCGTTTATGTTCAATACCATTATTGAAAGCTTGGATCTAAGGGAGATAGAGCTTTCTGGTAGAAAGTCTACCTGGGCTAATGCTCTGCCAAACCCGACATATGAAAAGCTTGATCGAGTTCTCGCCAGCGTGGAGCGGAACAAAAGTTCCCTCTTGTTATGGTGCAAGCTCTCACGCGGGGAATTTCAGATCACACACCATTGTTCGTAGACTCAGGGGAGCCGAACCATATGGGAAACAAAAACACCTTCTCATTCGAGATGCCCTGGTTCGAACGCGAGGGGTTCCTAGACCTCATAGCCAGGGAATGGGCCAAGGGTGTAGGAGGAAGGATGGCGGTCGAGCGCTGGCAGAATAAAATTAGGCATTTGAGAAGTTTCTTACGGGGTTGGGCTAAGCACCTCAGTGGGGTGTATAAGATCGAGAAGGATAGGCTCCTCTCTCTTGTACAGGCCCTGGACATAAAAGCCGAATCCGCGATTTTGCTGCCTCCTGAGCTCCAGGTCAAAAATGAGGCGGAGAAGAGGCTGAAAGAACTTCTCCGCGAAGAAGAATTGAAGTGGGCTTTGTGAGCTAAGGTCCGCAAAGTGGTCCAAGGGGACGCGAATACTCAATTCTTTCACCTCATTGCTAATGGTAAGCACAGAAAGAAGCGGATCTTTTAGCTTGAACAGGATGAGGGTACTATTTTAGGTCAGGATAATCTCAAAACCTATATTACCGAGTATTATAGACAGTTATTTGGACCTTCGGAGGATAATTATGTGTCCCTCGATGAGTCCAGGATTGAGGACGTGCCTCAATTGTCTGCTGCTGATAATGATATCCTGGTTGCCCCGTTCTCAGAAAAGGAGGTGTTTGATGCTATTGCACAAATGAAAAACAATAAGGCTCCCGGTCCGGATGGGTTCCCGGCCGAGTTCTATAAAAAGTGCTGGCACATTATTAAGGGGGGTTTACTACCTATGTTTCATGATCTATTCTCTAGGCAGCTTCAATTATTTCACTTGAATTTTGGAACTATCACATTGCTCCCTAAGAAAGCGGAAGCTGTGAGAATTGAGCAGTTCAGACCGATCTGCCTCCTCAATGTTAGTTTCAAAATCTTCACCAAGGTCGGGACCAATAGGCTCACACAGATTGCGCTGTCTGTGGTGCAACAATCCCAAACTGCTTTCATGCCGGACAGGAACATCCTTGAAGGGGTGGTTGTTCTTCATGAAACGCTCCATGAAATCCATTCCAAAAAATTAGATGGAGTAATTTTTATGGTGGATTTCAAAAAAGCGTACGATAAGGTTAAGTGGCCATTCCTCCAACAGGCATTGCGTATGAAAGGTTTTGATGAAGCCTGGCGCCGACAGGTCGAATCCTTTACGCAAAAAGGGAGTGTGGGAATTAAAGTGAATGACGATATAGGTCATTACTTCCATACACATAAAGGCCTCAAACAAGGAGATCCGATGTCCCCTATCCTGTTTAACATTGTGGTGGATATGTTAGCAATTTTGATAGGAAGGGCTAAGGAGAATGGTCAAGTGGGTGGTTTGGTACCTCATCTCGTTGATGGAGGTGTATCCATCCTTCAATACGCAGATGATACAATCATCTTTATGGAGCATGATTTGGCCAAGGTGAGAAATATGAAGCTTGTGTTATGCCTTTTTGAACAATTGACCAGGTTAAAGATTAACTTTCATAAGAGCGAGTTGTTCTGCTTTGGTAGAGCCAAAGACGACCAGGATTCTTATAGGCAATTGTTTGGGTGCGAGTTGGGGAGTTTACCCTTCTCATACCTTGGTATTCCGATACACCATCGTAGGCTAACAAACAGAGAATGGAAGTGCATCGAGGATCGATTTGAGAAAAAACTGAGCTGTTGGAAGGGTAAGCTCATGTCATACGGAGGCCGTTTGATATTTATTAACTCGGTGCTCACGAGTATGCCTATGTTTCTCTTATCGTTCTTTGAGGTCCCAGTTGGTGTTAGGAAACGACTGGACTTCTATCGGTCACGTTTCTTTTGGCAGGGTGATGAACTTAAAAGAAAATATTGGCTTGCTAAATGGGACATCATCTGTAGACCGAAAGACCAAGGGGGCCTTGGTATTGAAAATCTTGAAGTTAAGAACAGATGCCTTCTTAGTAAGTGGTTGTGGAAGCTTTCTTATGGGACTGAGGCCATGTGGGCGCAGATCCTCCGCAACAAGTACCTCCAGACTAAAACATTGTCCTAGGTCGCAGTCAGGCCGACTGATTCGCTTTTCTGGAAAGGACTAATGAAAGTCAAACAATCAATGTTCAATAGGACGAGATTTGTTATTGGAAATGATACAAGTACACGTTTCTGGGAGGATACTTGGCTTGGAGACTCACCTTTAGCCATTCAATATCCGTCTTTATATCGGATTGCTCAACGACGTGAGGTGTTCGTGGCGACGGTATTTCAATCTGTCCCCCTTAATATTCAGTTTAGACGGTCGCTAGCGGGCAATCGTTGGGAAGAATGGCTCCATCTAGTTAGGAGACTGATGGAGGTTTAACTTTCTCACCAACCCGGTGTATTACGCTCGAAGTTGACTTGTTCTGGAGTATTTACAGTCAAATCAATGTATATTGATGTTATTAATTCTAATGCTATTCCAACTTTCAAGTATGTTTGGGCTGTCAAAGTTCCTTTAAAAATTAAAGTGTTTATGTGGTTTGTCCATAAACAAGTTATTTTAACAAAGGACAACTTGATCAAGCGTAATTGGACAGGACCTACTAGGTGTAGTTTCTGTGATCGGGATGAGACGATTAAGCATTTATTCTTTGATTGCCCGTTGGCCAAAGTTCTTTGGCGGACGGTCCATATTGCTTTTAATATTACTCCACCGACTTCGGTCAATGCATTATTCGGGACATGGCTTAATGGGGTTGAGCCAGACTTAGCAAGACATATTCGGGTTGGAGTTTGCGCTCCGTTGTGGACTATCTGGAATTGCAGAAATGATTTGGTTTTTAACAGAACATCACGGTTTCATTTCTTGCAGGTTATTTTCCGAGCTACGGCACTGATTCGTTCGTGGTCGCTACTCACTCCGATGGAGGGCAGGGAGCATTTGGTTACTGGATCTATCCGTTGGGAGATGGTAGCTCGGGATATTTTTAACCGGTTTGGATGGCGGTCATGTAATAGGATAAGCAATTAGTTTTCCTATCTATTTTTAGCCAGCCGGTGATGGCACCTTTCCCTGGTCAGTTTGTGTGTCTAGCCTCTTTTCGTTCTGTGTGAACTGCATTTACTTTTTTCTTTCTTTAAGCTGGAGACTTTGGAACCTTGTTGGCACATTTTGTTATTTGGTTAATAAGATGGCCGTATGCATCATTCTGATGCAGAGGCCGGGGAGCTCCCCTTTTCGAAAAAAAGAAAAAAAAGAATTATTATTCTCCAAAAGAAAAGAAAAAAACACATGTCCCATTCGTTGAGCTAGCAAGCAGACCCACCTCACTGATGTTTGAATGAATGTTATCGTTCAAGTGACATTTGTGATCTTCTGTATGCAAATATACAACAAACACATAACAATCGAGGTCGACATCTTGAGAGAGAGAGAGAGAGAGAGAGAGAGACTGTCATTTAATCTGCTCTCAGTCTTTCACTCCTACGCTTTCTGTACGCCGTGACTCCGTCCAACAGCACGCCGCAAAAAAGAAAAACTCCATCCCAACAGCATAATATCAGAGCGATGTGTCAGGGAGCTGCCGTAGAACTGAAGAACATGATCCAGCCTCCAGCCAAGCCGAGGTAGCCAGCACGCGGGCCTGACAAGCCGGATCCGTTCATACAGCAGAAAAAGGCCCACGCTGGCCCGCGCGCGGGGTCCGGTGACGTCACTCCGTGCCTGGCACACGAGTTTCAGGTGTCACGTTCCTCGTCTGACGGAGACCCCCTGCAACAGGTGGGGGGAAATAATCACTGGCTCACTTTTGGCGCACGTCGTCTGTTCGTCACATGGGTAGAAAAAGAGGAGTGGGCACACAGTGGTATAACGTACGGCCCGGCCAGGGATGAGATCATGACACTGACATATTCGAACAGGGGAATAGTCGCCGGGTAGTACACACGGTGATGAACGATTCATCTTGCAGCAGGGATGCAAGGCTTTAACTGATGCCTGTTTAACATGGAACTCAGGTAAAATTACCCGGGATTTCAAGGGTTGCAAATATCTTCTAAATTGAGCTTTGTACCATACATTCACTAGCTAGGGACTAGTACGTGTTGGTACGATCAGTCGTTTCACAACCGCAGCGGAAGAGAACGAGACCTCTCTATTCGGTTAAGTGGGGAAAAAAAGAGGAGATCGCTGTTTAGATCCCGTGGCGCAGGGCCAGGAGGAGTGCAAGTCGCTTCGCATGCGCTGCTGCCGAAGTGAAGGATGGCAGCTGGGCACGGGGGACCAGGAGAGGGGGGGAGCAACCGCGTGCGATGCGCAGACTGCGGCGAACTGTTGCCATGGGCCGGCCAGGGCCAGGGGGAGGAAAAGGACCAGCTCCTGTAGCTGCCGCTGCCGCTGATGGTGATCGATGGCGTGCACGCACTCATGGCGCGCCGTGGCAAGGCAATGGCAATGGCACACCACGGCACCTGCCCCTCCCTGCGTTGCGGTCACCTACTCGATCACTCACCTGCTGCCCGGCCGGCCGGCCGGGTGTGTCTTTTGCCCGGACATGGATCACACAGCGTCCTGCAACACGCCATCAGTCCGCAGCGCACCCCCACTGTGCCTGCGCACTGCTCGCACGGGCACGCACACCTCACCTTGTTCATCGTCACCATTACTCTTCACTGTTTGCTCAACCGTAAACAACGAATCGGCTTGGTACCGTTGCGAAACGTACGCGCATGGTACGTTGTTTTGCGATGACTACTATTCATGAGCTAGCGGCAAGTAACTGCTTACGTGATCGCCAGCAGGTTTCCCATAGTTTCACCAGGCTTAGAGCATCTATAGCAGACCTTGTATAACGTGTGAACCCGCATAATTTCGACGAGTATACAAGCTCGACCCAATTTTCTGGCCAGAACAACGCCCATATATTTGCCCAGCCTGTAGTTTATTTTGCCGCGGCCCGCAAACCTCACCCCCGAAGCCGTATAACTACGAGTTTGCGCGGCAGATACTGCTCGAAACCCTATCTCCCCGCCGTCGTGTTTCGCCGCAATTCCCCACTCCCTCCCTCGCATTTCTCGCTGCCGGTGAGCCCACTTTCGCCTCCAGCCGCCATGTGGGGCCGTATGTGGAGCCCCGGTCGTAGCTCCGGCGGGGGCGGCGACCCCGAGCGCAAGCGGTGTGTCCGCGCGAACGGCACGAGAAAGCGCGTGGCCAGGAAGTGGACCGACCAAGGCCTCGATCCGCCGGCAAGGCTCATTCGTCGCGAACGGAGGAATACGACTGCCGGCACGGGCAGACGCCCTCCTCGGTCGCAGGCTCTTCCTCTTCCTGCGCGGCGTTTCTCTCCGTGAACAGGGAGTGGGCGGAGCTCATCTCACGTCAAGCAAAAGCCGGAGGAGGTTGAGCTCGTCGCCGTCAAGCAGGAGTCGGAGGAGATCGCGCGCCGAGGCGTCGTCAGGGCCCAAAGATTTCGTCGGCGATGTCAACGCGGACGCAAACGCCATTGTCGAACGTAGCTTGTGAGAGGAGGAGGAACGTCGCCGCCACGACGAGGAGCTTGAAGACCTCCTTTTCAAGCAGGCGGTCGCGGCCAACCTCGCTGCAAAGGACAAGGACGACAAGTGGCGACGCATCCGCGAGGAGCAGAGGGAGAAGTACGTCGACCTCGTCAGCTCCGACGAGAAGGACTGAGCTCCTCCACCGCGTCGGCCTCGCCGCCATGAGCTCGTCCATTTTGATAGCCGCCTCGAGCCTGCAGATCCCCACCCCCTCTAGTAGTAGTAGTAGTAGTAGTAATAGTAGTAGTAGTAGTAGTAGTCTAAACCTAACTTGTCCAACTTGTGGAATTTGTAAATCTTCTTGGGGAGCCTTGCCCCTTCTTATATAAGTTGAATGGGCCGGCCTACATGTAGAGTCCTAGTAGGATTAGGACTAATCTCTTTTCTATTACAAGACGGATAGCAATCCAGGTCTTATTCAAACTGTTTAAGTCGGCCTGGTGGGCCACCTCCCATGATGGGCCGCGGTCTACCTTCATGAGGATACCCGTGTCCCATATCCACGACAGTAGTAGTAGTAGTAGAATGTATGTACGATCATGTAGTATGTGATAAACTATGAATGATCAGTGTGGTTGCAATTTCTCTTGTGAAAGTTTTTTTTCTTCAAATTATACAGTTTCATATACGGGGTCTATTCTGTAGCGCACGGTTTCGCCCCGCAAATCAGTTCTTTCTTGAACTGTAAATGCGTTATGCGGATCGAAATTATGCGAGGTTTGCTAGAGATGCTCTTAGCTCTTTTTTTTTCGGAAAACTGCCGATCTATTCATCTTCAATTATGGCAGTACAACAAACACTGGAAATAATAAAAATTACATCCAGATTCATAGACCACCTAGCACTAAAAGCGAGGCGAAGGCACGCCGCCGTCATCGCCCCTCCCTCACCGGAGCCGGGCACAGCTTGTTGTAGTAGACAGTCGGGAAGTCGTCGTGCTAATGTCCCATAGGACCAACGCCCCAGAACAGCAACCGCCGCCGTTGAAGAGAATTTTAGATCGGAAGGATCCAACCTGAAGACACATGAACAAAGACTAGATCCGAGCGGATCCATCAAAGACAACCACCGACCAAATCTCGCGAGATCCGCCGGAGACACACCTCCACACGCCCACCAACGATGCTAGACACACCATTGAGACAGGGGCTAGACGAGGAGAACCTTATTCTATCTTCAAGAAGCCGTCGTCGTCTCGTCTTCTTAAACAGGACACAAACCCTAACAAAACTTGAAGAAGCATCTGAAAACGGAGCCCTCCCGCCGGCAAGGGCCGGGATCCACCACGCACCCATGAGCCTAAGGCCACTAGAGACGTGGGAGATCAGCGGCGCCGCCGACGGGAAGCAGAAACCTAGCCACCTTTTCTTGGAGGAGGGACAAAGGGTGGAGACCCAGATGCTTTTGATCCACTGCTCTTAGCTCTCTCTGTGTCTTCTTTCTCCTCGGCAATGGTCTCCCTGCTGACTGGACTTGAGGATACGTATCTTAGTATTTTATACGATACCAGTATGATTCTACCAGACCATCTTCTGAATAATAATACAACCCTACGCTACCGAGATACTGATATGATTCAACAGTACGTTGCAGATACGATCATACAATTCCGAAATGATCTAGCCAGTACCCCGATACCGATATCTACAACCTTGTGACAGCATGCTGGCTCCGCAAGGGGAAACTAAAGGCATCTGAAAACAAAACATTTTTCCTTCTCTCATCCGTCACCTTCTTCGCCATCACGTCACTCTTCAGTGCGCAAGGAGAGAGTACAGCCCTGTTTAGATCGTCTGCTGGTCTGGACCTCACCTCACCCTTGCGTGTTCCCAATCCCACCGCACCACAAGGATCTGCTCAAAAGATCGCTGCAGCGGACGCAGATTCAGTTCAGTCAGGGGTCAGGCAGCTGCACACACTCGCACCACTTCCTGGGACAGAAATTTAGGAGGCACGCACAGACGGGCAATGAATGCAGAATGGTGGTAGAAGCAGCTGTGCGCACCATGGTCCCAAGACACGAATGCTCACATCTTATAAAAAAATGAATTGAACAAGGGTAAACAATTGTGATTCGTGATTCTCTCTATAAAAACACAAAAGTATCCATGACAAAACGAGCTCAACTAATTTTGGAGGGTTTTATCACTCCAAAGTCCAAACCATGGGAACCATGCAGTGGAATCTTGAAATGAGTTTTCAATGTAAACAGGCGGCTGCTTAAAACAAGGATATAAATTGGCGGCAGTGCTAGATAAAACAGAAGCACACTGTAGATGCTCGCCAGCCCATCACCACAAAGTGTTAGATGCAAGAAACCATAGGTTCATGGCTCTTAAGCTAATGCCATCATAATGCTCTACATATTAGGTTGACATGACATTTTAGCCTTTTAACATAGCCTCAGTCTCCAAGAGGTAATGATATCTCAGCAAACAGCTAGGATGCTGGGTTTCTTTTTATGAATATATTTTCCATCCGAACGTTAACCCCATAAGGGGCAATTATCATTTCAAATGAAGGCATCTAGATACCCTTTAGTTTTGCAATATTAAAAGGTCCAAGATTGGCAATGCTTAATTGCACACTTCCCATGGTGGCATGTATATATTTGTGAATAGGGGGGAGTAACATGCCGCACTCAAGGCGCCTACTCCCACATCTGCATGAACTTGGCAAAACATGCATCGCCTCTTGGAAAGGAGCTGAGACCACAGGGATAACTAAACTAGGAGCATTAGCATGTGTCCCCTTATCTTGAGTTATCTTGTATTCAATTCCATGGGATACCAACTCATTCATGTGCATGGAGAAACCAAACCTGCATTATCAAAAGATTGGGCAGGTGAGCTGCATCATTGAGTTAAGAAAAAAGGACCAGCAGCGTGGCTCCCTCGTCCCTATTCATGGTCATGTTTAAGTATGATACACTTGGTCAAAATTCACAAGTGCATGCACTACACCAATGTGTTTGGCATATGACTGACATTATTGTAGTTACCCTGCCACTCCTTGACAAACACATAGTAAAATCAAGTTGCAACTTGCAGGTACTTACGTATATATGATTGCAGTTCGTTCTTGATTCTTGACCAAAGTCTAGACATGCAGTCGACAGGAGAACATTAACTGTCTATGGTATACTAGTCCATTACTGCACACCCAACTTTTGATTCTTCTAAAAGAAAAGGAAATCGTATCAATCAAGCATCTATTAAATTCCACTAGACATATCATGCGTGCGCATAATGCGCGTATTACCAGTTTTCCCAAAACAAAATAGTGAGCGCTTAATCCAATTCTGCGTAGCACCACACCTAGAGCTAAACATAGGGCTTGTAGTTTAACCAGGTCAATCCATGTGATTAAGTATATATAATCATGTAGCCGCTGAGACTCGATTTTCTTTACTGCATAGTTTTGTGCATGCACGCAGAAAACTACAGAATATATAATTTTCTGGGAATTTGTATAAAATAGGAGCAAGTATAAGGGCTGCGAGTTGTACACACTGATAACGCAAATACACCATAGTGGAGACTAACTGGGGACAAAAATCTTATCACCTGATTCACAATCCGTTGGAAACTGGAGAAGGGTGCACGATCTCTGTGCAGGTCCAGTTCTCATCCCGGCGTTTGGGAACTTGAAGCACCATCACCATGAACGCTGAACAGAAAGCAGAAGAGGCAATGACAAGGACACGTGAGATTATGATCACGTACATGTATACTCCCCATTATTCTGGTGCAGGATTAACAGAAAGCAGGGGCAGGAGTAAAGATAATGAAATGAACAGGAGGGTGATTTGTTTAGATCTGTTAAATCATTGCCATGATTAGATTCTTGACAGTACACCCTAACATAAAAATGACCTCTCTGGTTCCTCCAAAGTTTGGCAAACTGAATAACAGTTAACATAAGCATGCATGCATTAGTCAGCACATAATGCATCTAGCCATAACAGCTTCCCCCAAAACCATGTGACGGAATGCCTGTCTCCAAAGAAGCAAGCAAAGCGACATCGCGGATTTTGTCCCTGATATTTTATGGAATCTGATACAGATCTGCCATTATAGATTTATAAAAGAAAGAAAAAAAAACAGATCACCCAATGTCCTGTGATTCCAATCCTTTAGCAACCATAGGTGCTCCCCAAACGCCCAATGTTTATTAGGACACAAGAAATTAAATCATTTCATCCAACCAAACCCCCCCCCCCCCCCCCCCCCTTCTGTACCCTCAAGAGAGGCAGGTTATCATGGCCTCCTGGACCGTTGCAGGTACTGTAGCGCATATACTGGATTGTAGTAGCACTATGACAGCACGCACCAGCGAAGCGGGTTTAGTTTGTTGGACTGAATTTATTTTACTAGAAGTTGGACTGAACTTTCAGAAACAGAGTTTGAGTTTTAGAAGATACACAATCGTGTCAACCTTAGAAAATGCTAAACTTGCGAGATTAATAAGTAGGACGAAATTTTAGAAGACACACGATCGTGTCATCTACCTTAGAAAATGCTAAACTTGCGACATTAATAAGTAGGACGAAATAATTGGTCTCTCAATCGCACATCAATTGTCCACTCCTCCCTACTTGCCCACTGCCCAGCCATGAACTCGGTTGATTTATTTATGAAACGAGTTGTCCTGCACCAAATGGAAATAACACCAGTACTACCTTACAGTTAAATTGAAGCCATTGTGTAAGAATCCAGCCAAAACCAGCACCTTGCTTGCAAGTCCTTCTGCTCGGTTAGGTTGTCAGCCAGGCATTCAATTACACAGACCTGGCAGGACTCTTGATTGTGTTGAATCTGAGATGGAAAAATAAAAATGTCTGGTGCTAGTACCACATGATAGCGCATGATACTTAAATCCCACGGTCCATACGCCCTCAAATGTCACATCCGGCGAGGCCAGGCAGTACCAAGACGGACCTGAACAAGTAATTGCCTACCAGCTATTCCAAGCGGACCACAGGTGGTATAAACCATAAATTTCTGCCAAATTATCAACCCATCCCTTCCAGCTAATCCATCATGTCGGTCAATTACTACTACTGCATGTTATTCAGTTGAAAGTGCACGGTAGAATGGACTCTTATTGGCAATCGACTGCCAGAGCCAGGTAAAAATGGGAGGCTAGATACTTGGAAATAGAATGGGAAAGCTGGAATATATTCCTTGGTTAGAGGAAATGGGAAGCTAATGACAGTGGTTACTCACACATAGCCTCCAACCACCAAGGCACATGGAAGCAGTGGTAGGGCCTACTCTATTCTACTCCACCTCTTGGATGGCTGTGATTAGGCCACAATGGCGAGGCACCAACTTTGAAGCACCACCACCTGATCATTCCTCATCAGCACCTAGCTACACACCGAAACTACATATTCTAACCTCAGCATCGGCAGCAGCTACACACTGAAAGAAACCACACATAAATATATTCTAACCCCAGCAACTTTGAAGCCCTTCACTTTGATTCTTCCTGTCTACCTGGGTTTAAAAATACTATGCTCCCTCCAAGATCAAAATGCACTGAGCTGAGCTGATGAGCCCTCATGTACCAGAGAAAATATTAATTCGTCACATGGGCACCCCCAAAGCTCCCTCCCCTTGGTAGGCTATAAATGCCTGCCCATGACATCTGCATGGTTCTCTACACCACACACCATCACCACTGCTAGCTACTCCTACTCGATCGATCGTCCCAGCTTTTGCCACAGACAACAAGAGCCTAACACGTTTTCCACCCAGCAGCAGCAGCAGCTAGGATGGCCATGAATCCTCTCTCCCAGGAGCACCCCAATGCATGGCCATGGGGCGTGGCCATGTACACGAACCTGCACTACCAGCAGTACCACTACGAGAAGGAGCACCTGTTTGAGAAGGCCCTCACGCCCAGCGATGTAGGCAAGCTCAACAGGCTGGTGATCCCCAAGCAGCACGCTGAGAGGTGCTTCCCTCTTGGCGGCGACTCTGGGGAGAAGGGCCTGCTCCTCTCCTTCGACGACGAGGCCGGCAAGCCATGGCGGTTCCGGTACTCGTACTGGACGAGCAGCCAGAGCTACGTGCTCACCAAGGGCTGGAGCCGGTACGTCAAGGAGAAGCATCTGGAAGCCGGCGACGTCGTGCACTTCGAGAGGGTGCGCGGCCTCGGCACCGGCGACCGTCTCTTCATCGGCTGCAGGCGTCGCGGCGACGTCAGTGCACCAACGGCAGTGGCACCACCGCCTGCCGTGCGTGTCGTGCCAGCGTCTGGTCAGAGTCCCAGGGAGCAGCAGCAGCACCAGCAGCCATGGAGCCCGATGTGCTACAGCACATCCACCTCATACCCTACTAGCCCGGCCACCTCCCACGCCTACCGTCGCTCAGCAGAGCACGATCACAGCGACATGCATCATGCAGGTAAGGTTAAGACTGCATGAACTGAGGAACAAAACAAGACACGTTACCATTTCATACCTCTTAACGCCATTTCTGGTGAATGAACAATCGCAGGAGAATCCCAGTGGGACGCAGACACCAGGAGCTGCAGCCCAGCCTCGGCACCGACACGCCGGCTCAGGCTGTTCGGCGTGAACCTCGACTGCGGGCCAGAGCCAGAGGCAGAAGCCGTGCCCGCGACGCCGGCGATGTACGGCTACGTGCACCAGAGCCCCTACGCCGCCGTGTCTCCAGTTCCCAGCAACTGGTCAGTACTGAAACATCAATGAGTTGAATCATCACTGATCGCGACAAGTAGCCACATATAATTCTGAAAATTGACCAATCAAGAACTTTTGACATGACAGGGGCAGTTCATGAAGAAGATGACGAGGAGATCTGATGCCATGCCTTTCTTTGCATGAGCTGAACAACCAGCGGTGGAACAAGTTTACTACCACCACCACCAGCAGCCTACTACTGCTGCTATGCACCAAGTGACAGGTTTGAATTGACCCGTGGAAGGAAAAGAGAGGAAGTGGGGAGATCCCTTGTTCCCCAGTCAATCTTCCATCCACCCATCCATCCATCCATTCATCGCCCCTTTTCTTTTTCTTCTTTTCTCCCCTTTTGTCTTCCAGAAACACCATTTGATGTACGGCGGCAGGCATGGGTTAGGGGAGGATTCAGGAAAAAGAGAGGGGGGGAGAGAGCTAGACAGAGAGACAGACTTGTGTATGTATGTGATGTGTCATGTCTGTAAGTGAGTGCTTCAGTGGGGGCCAAGAAGAACCTCTGAAGCTGATGTATCCTCTCCTGCCTGCTCAAGAAACATCCCCATGGGGATTTTGTTCTCTCCCCTCTCTTTTCTGTACAGTTCTACTGTGGTAGAGCTCATGCAATCAATTGGTGGTGGTGTAACTGCTTTCACTTTTGCAATCAATAGGCTCAATGCTTTCACTCCCAACTAGAGGTGCAAGGATTAAGTAGCAATGTATTCTGTTACTTTAAATCTTTTGCCTCCGCTTCAAAAAAAGGCCCTGTTAGGAATAAGCGAATAAGGGATATTTTTCATGTCCATGCCGGGCATGAACTGATTCATGTGAATAGATGGAAAGATAGCCACTCTAACAATTTCATGAAAGGAAAATTTAGCAAATGCCCAACATTAAAAAATGATGTACTAGCATAAATGATGCCCACATCTGCGGATTTTCCCTTATCTTAATATTTAGTGGTCGGTCTCAACCTTTTTGTTCCCTCGGGGAGGAAAAGTTCAACAAAAGATGAATGTGCAAGTGGGCTCAGTTTCCCCTAATAGGATACTGAAACAAAAGGCTGGCTAAGCTGATGGTCTAACAGGCACCAAGTCCAGACACAAAAGGCCGCTAAACTCCAATAACCAGCATGATTCCTCACAAACATGTACCAAAAGAAAATTAGAGCTATGTCTCCAGCTTTGTTGCCTATGTAAACAAACCAGCATGAGACAAACAACATGTTATTGTTATGACCAGTCAATGTTACAAAGCAGATGCTGAAGGAACATGAGCTAAACTGACTTGGTGATACCTGCTCTTCAAGTCTTAGCAGAGGGCAAGCCGTCGCCAGCCATAAAAGATTAGCCGTACTGCCAGCTTGCAAAACACGCCGAGGCTAAAATAAAGTGCCTGGAGAATCTAGATTAAAAGCCTAACACCTAGGTCACCAATCTGGTGTAAGCACTTGTTGTAAAGACTAGAGATTGCAGGTGCAAGTTGCCTGAGAAGTAGGTCTTGCTACATACATGCATGTACTTAGTGGAGAATACCAAGACAAGCTAATTAAACAAGGCCCTAGATCATTCGACTGATCAACTGTGGAAATGATGATTAAAACTAGCAGGCTAACTACTGTATCAACAGCCAGATTTCCTGCCCACTACTGAAACACAAGCCATGTGCACTGCAGGGGCAAAGCTTTCACTAATTCCAAAAGCATGAATGAAATTTTATCCCAGGGTTACATGATTAACACTTTTGAACACCAAAACCAATCTATCTTAGCATTAGCGCAAATGGGTCATGTGAGTGCCATAATGGTAAAGCAGACTCTCACTCCATGTAGCACATACCGAGAAGGTGCAACTGAAAAGTGCAGGCTAATCGCATCATCTGCGTAAAGACTTGCAGCCAAATCTGCAGTTTTTTAAGCTGGGAACAAAACCTATTAACTATGCCCTACTGCGTAGCATTATTGTGAAAAGTCAAAAAAAAAACAGGACTACCGAAGAAACGTCAAATAAAACATGAGCAACAGTGCCACGAGGATGCATCAATCAGATGAGTGAATGGCCACCCACACGATGCAAACGGGGTGCCAGAGGCCTGATCGACCCACAAACTGGACCTACAATATGCTGGCCATGATACACCCATCAGGCATCAGCCACTGGATCTCGTTGCTTTCCAAATAAGTCACTGCCTTCATGAGGTGAGGCTCATGAGCCAGCATGACAAGGAACGGGCTGGCCTGATGAATGCTCATGTCTTACTGTAGTTATATGCATCGTTTGCCGTTTTCCCCGGCACCAGCTAGTAGTTCTAGACGCCTGCTTTTGTACAGAAACAGTACTTCCCTTGAGAAAAACAGGCGCAGGATGCACAGAAGGTGGGCCATTGGAGGACTGTAAGGGCCTAAGGTATGTCTGATTGTCCTATAAAACTATGATGTGCCAGTGTGGAAACTACGCATATATTTAAGCTGTTAATGATAACATATGGACAAGCATATACACTGTATCGATATTTCGTCTCGTGTCTCGTTGTGGTACAAAGAGAATGAGTAGGCCTCCAAATTGTTGGCTAGATATGAGTCAAGTCTCAGAATAGCAACCTCCTAGACCAACTGATAATCATCATGACGAGGACATATGACAACAAATAAATTAGTTAAATATTTAATTTTGAGCAATGAAAGTGATGACATTTTCCGAAGGAAGAAAAGAAAGCATCAGAGTTCAGGTTTTTTTTGTTGAGAAACAAATGAAAACAGGTGTCTGAGAAGAGGAAACAGCTACATGTCAAATGGGAGCTCAAAAGGTGTGTGGCATCATTTCTAGTAGAATATTACCCCAACCCAGATGGTATAGACAAAGACAATACTGTTGAGAAAATAAAATTGTGCATAGTGTCTGACTAAAGCTTCAGGGTAACTTGGTTTCGAACTGTACAAGTCACAAGAGATGAATCACAGAATACATGAGTAGGTTTGCATTGATGCAGCACATTTTCCTGACCAAAAGGTTAAATGGATTTAAATCCTACATGAGTAGGTTTGCATTGATGCAGCACATTTTCCAGTAACAATTATGTTCAATGCAGCAAGGTGAAATACAGTATCAAACATGAAATAGCATATAAGTGTTAACAAATTGCAGACCACATGAGAGTGGGAACACTGATGAGGGAATGGAGCATACCACTTTCCATAGCTCATCATTCTTTGATCGGAAACAACAATGAGGATGGTGAAATCACAAGGGAGCGAACCAAGATGTGTATCAATCGCTGCAGTTATCTACTGCAGCACGCCCATAGACAATAGTGCAGCGAATCACTTCCTGAGACACCCAGATCCACTTCCAGCATATTTCTACATGAATAAATCCTGCACATGTAAGAGGTATTGTCTTATGATGTATGGCGCAACTACTGTACAAGATAAGAGCTTGTAGGTCACTCAGTCTGTTCAGATGATCAAGGACCCACATCTGGGCTACCATTTGCTGTGCACAGTTCAGATGATACTGCTGATATTACACCAAATGGGGTCGGCAGCATGACATTATTGACTTGAATGGCCAATCTCACAATATAAGTCGACATGGATCTTTAAAGCGGCAGATCCACTACTCACAGGACAATAATTTGCTACATGATGGGAGCACCACTTGGAGATGATTGGTCTCATTCGGTTCTCAATCCCCAGAAGTCCCCACAAGAACATGAACCATCCTTAAAATGGTTGAATCTACAGATATCTGGCAATGACCAGGCGTTCAGTAAGATGGGTTGCAGTCTTCATGAATTCATGGAGAAATAGGATATACAGATCCTAAGGTTTTACATACCGTAATAATTGGTAATACTAACTTAAGTTGATTAAACCAAAGAAAGTAGCAAATCCTCACTTAAGTGTTTAAGCAGCTCCAGCCTCCCCCTTCGAGTAGTCATGCACATACATGAAGGTCACATTGTGTATTAGCTGGTCCTGTGAAGAGATCTTCTCATCTCACGGTAAATTACCTTTAACTTATTATAGAGGGTGCTCTGTCTCTGTCGTCAAGATAATATCCCACTTTGGACTGGCAGCATACATATCTGAATGTCAAACATGGTTTCCACCCTTGTCAGGTCCAAGTTGGAAAAACTGCTCAGCCTCTATTCTGGCTAATCTTATTCTCCTGTAGCTCCTACATTACCCTGGCAAATATCCTCACATAGAAGCAGCAGGTTCAAACACCGTTACTGGAACCAAATCCCAGGCCTTGTCAATCCTCCTAGCTCGTCCAGAAACATCAACCTTTCAAAAATAGAGAAGGATATTCCGAATGATCAGTCATTACTCATTAGCAATCTTAAGTAGTGATGGGCCTCTCCAAATAAGCCTGCATGACTGCATACTGACACTACAGGTAAACGGGTACCTCACCCCTTCATTCAGAGAAACCCTTAACCGCTGCATTTCCTTGAAAATAATCTTAACTCCTGAAGAGCGAGCATTCCTAGAAAAACCAGCGACCATTGCACACACACACCCCCCCCCCCCCCCCCCCCCCCCCCCTCTTCCCTTTGTGCTATCTGAAGAGCATCATGCACATACCCTGCAAGCAACGAGCTCTAACTGTGACTCTCTGTGGCATCTTTTCACAAATCCGGCTTGCATTCTTAAATCGTATTAAGCTTTGCATAAACATCACGAACTAAGTTCTGACAGAACTACTAGAGTCCAGTGCAAACTTGATGGCCATGCCGTGTAACTGCTTGCATTTACACAAAGCATATTTTCCAGGACATGCACATAGAGTGCTGCTAAAGGTAAACTCACTCATGTGCATCCCTTGTTGGTGCATCACAGAAAAAAGCACCAGAACTTGCATATCCTCTCCACTACGAGTACCCAGCAATCATGGTGCTACATGAGACTATACTTTTGACCAGCATTGCATCAAAATGATGATGAGCACAGTCATTCTGATCACGTTCTGTGTACAGAATGATAAGAATAAGGGTTGCATGTGAGAGTATATGTTACCAGACAGAGAGGAATATCTAACCCGATGCCAGCTTTTCCCAACCAAGACGGCAAGAAGACCTCTCCGCACATAGCAATGCCATGACAAAAATAAGGTAATAATTTAAGAAACTCTCATATCTCATGTCGTCTGTTGTTTACTTCTTATAATGCTGCCTTGTAGCGGTGTAGGCTTGTAACATGAACAGATGTACAAACCCATTCATACAAACATGTAGAGCAACATACAGAGGTCGCCAACAATAAATCTTCTAGCATCACGGCATTTAGCAGAAGATAAAGGTGCCATATTATGAATTGATTCAACCAATGAAGCTTTCTGGTTCCTCAACAGTACTCCCTCCGTTTCTTTTTAGTCTGCATATAAAATTTGGTCAAAGTCAAACTTTGTAAAGTTTGACTAACTTTCTATGAAAAAATATCAACATCTACAATACTAAAGCTATATGGTATGAAAATTAATTCCATGATGCATCTAATAATATTGATTTCATATTGTTTATCTTGATATTTTTTCCTCTAAACTTAGTCAAAGTTGACAAAGTTTGACTTTGACCAAATTTATATGCAGACTAAAAAGAAACAGAGGGAGTACTATGCAGTTGCACATAAAAAAACAGTACTAAGCAGTCTCTGAAAATGACACAGGTACAAAAGGTTAAGACCAGAAGCACGAGAACACTTTGGAAAGCAAAATAAAATTCTCTATATAAACCCCATGGGTCCCTAAAACATGGGAACACCTATCAAGCAATTGACAGACACCAATGTACCAACTAAACCAGCCACAGTACGCATACACATCTCACATTTTTTTCCTTTTTCTGATTAACAAACTGTAGGTAGTAAACAAATTTGTTACTAAGGGAACCTCACAGGAAATGGGAGACCAGCTTGCTGTTTTAGGCATGTCACTGTGGAGGAAATACATACAGAAGGTACAAAACATGGTTGGAAGCATAATTACGGAACAGAACTGCAAGACACAACTATCAATTCAGCACAGCACAGAAACACACAAAAGACCGAAGCAACACATTCCCATCTCGTGAATTACTCTCCTTCAGTCGCTAGAACAATATTGTCAAAAAGATTGCTAGTGCCCTACGTGTTGCATTGGATTGCATTGCCGTATATACTTCCTTGTACCTCTTTCCAAATTCTAACTTACCTACTTAAATTGCTGAGTAGGGCTGACAGGACCGTCAGAACAGGCAACGCCACGGACTCGTGGACATCTACAGTCAGCGGCGAGTCTACTAGGGAGGCTTAAACAGGCTCAAGCCTACCCTCCAAAAACCAATATTTTTTTACTACTACTACTACTACTTTCATACCAGCTCAATAGTACATCTACCATGAGTAGCAAGCACACAACGCCACACACGCATAGAACCGGCACCACACATGAATGCCCAGCCTCCATCTACTGTAATTACTAGTTCATGTACAGTTAACTAATTTAGTGTCTAATGCAACTTATTTGCAAAAAAGAAGAGTACAAAGATGAGTGCATGCATGTACTCCTCGCACTGAACCCCTGAACCTATCCCAACTAATGTGAACCCAGATACCCTTCCCTTAACAGCTAATGTGATCGGAATCCCTCCTTATATGGACAGCAAGATGGGGACATAGTGGCTATTTTTCAAGATAAATTCAAATTTTGCTTCAAAAATTCATATATTTTTTTAAAAAATCCTAGAAAAATATAGTTAAGACAACATGTTTTAAGTAATAATCTGGAAAACTTTGAGCTTATTTTGACAACAACATTAGGACATCATGGTTATTTTTTTTTCTTCAAAAGAGAGCTTAGTTTCCTCGCCATTGACTTGAGCCTACCCTTCATTTTGTTCCTAGATTCGCCATTGTCTACAGTTAATGCACAACAAGCGATACTTGCCTCGTTGATGCAAATCATCAAAATATGCCTCCGGTGGGAGACGATAACGCTTGGCATAAGACACAAAGAGATGTGAGCCTCTCGGCGGGAGCATTACGTCGAACAGCGTCGGTGCACGCCGTGCTCGATGCCTGCGGTACCTGAGACGGTTGGGGACGCAGGCAGACACCGTCCGCTTCCGAGGAGGCTGGATCAGTGGCGCGCGAGAAGGAGGAGATCGCGCAGGGGAGTTGGTGCAGAATACGAGGGAGGGAGTTGATAGGGGGGAAACCATGAGGAGGAAGACGGAGGAGACGAGAAAACGGGGACAGTGTGACGGATTGGTTTCGGCTTACAGGCGTCAGAGTTCCTCGACATAGGCGACAATTCTTATTTGACGCCCGCAAACGCTTTCTCCCGACCCAGCCCGGCCTAGTTAGCGCTCGTGAGGGACATTCCGTTTTACCGATTTTTATTTGTCCTATAAAAAATGCTCATATTATTTTTATTTTGTTTCAGTTTTTATTAGTTCTTCGGTTTCCAACTTTTTTTTGTTCTCCTTCAAATTATTTTTCACATTGTTTGGGTTTTTGGTTGGGCCCTTTTTTCTTATTTTCTTTTTTATTTCTAAATCTACTTTTTATACATGAACATTTTTCACATATATGGTGCATGTTTTCACAAAACATGGTGAACTTTTTTCAAACATGGTGATATAAAAAAATATATGATGAAAATTTTATAATATATGGTGATTATTTCTTAAAGAACTAATGAATATTTTTCTTAAACACAAGATGAACATTTTACAAACACATACTGGATACATTTAAAATATAAATTGAAATTTATAAAAAGATATTTTTTCTGTATTTGAATTATTTATAACTTATTTTTGGTTTATAAAAAGTTTATAATTTTTTAAACAAGTAATTTTTTGAGCAACTTTAAACAAGTAATTAATATTTTGAGATAAAAAATGCAAACGTAAATAGACCGCGTCGCTGCCAGCCCATATAGGCTGGCGTGAACATTTTCCTGCCTGACATACTAGACCATGAATGTGCACATTGCCGCGCTTGTCCTATGCATGGAAGGATTTACGACATACAAGAATATAATATATGACTGAATAAATGTTTATCTATATCAATTAATTTTATTTTCTCATTTTTTTAAAACTTTAGCCAGCAGTGTTAACTTCCAATTGTTGTGTACAATACAATTAATTTGAACACATGTTTTTTGCGGCTATCTCAAACAAAATGCTTCAAGCACGACGGGAACTCTCAAGAAAGATTATGTGGAGGTTGCCATGGTTGGTGTGCACATTTAATAAGTCAGAGTAGATTAGAAGAATTATCTATTTTGTATGGCTTGGTAACATGATGAGAATATTCTTCCCAATGTCGCCTCTTATCTTGAGATATGATGACAATATTTCTTCCACAATAAAAAAATCACAACTATCCTTCATATCTCAAAATAAGCTTCCAGTGTTTTATAACTAGGCCATGATTGTTGTAACTATGTCACCTGAATGTGGAAATCATAAGAGAAAGTATTCGACAAAGTCAAGGAGAGAGAACAAATAAAGCTATTCGACGAAAATAATTCAATGCAGGGTACAGACCTTGAGTAAATAACATAAAACTAGCAAATTACATGTTAGGGTTCAAAAATACTATCACTTTTTAAAACTTGAGTAAATAACATAAAACTAACACATTACATGTTAGGGTTCAAAAATACTATCACTTTTTAAAACATGACTGATGCCTACCACTCCAGTGGGTTTTCCTTTAAAAGAAACCTGGTTACCATTGGTTTAGTTTGAATCACGCTTATGACATTTGTGGCCCACCCGTCAGGTCCACGTGGCCAACAAATATTGAGATATTACTCAAACCGTTATGTTGGATGTGGGGCCTACTCGTTAGTATCAACACTTGTCTCTCTCAAAACTAATTATATTATGGGGATTTATTCAAACAAGTCACATGTGACTTTGCCGCTAGCATCACGCCAAGCTCGAGCACGAGGGGGAGGCTGTTGGGCTGCTCCTGCACGGCGAAGCTCGTCGGGGAGACCAAACCTCCTCCTCCTCCTCCGGCCACCACATGTGGTAGCGCTCGTAGCTGACAGAGGGAGGGGAGACGCACCCAAGGGCTAGTCGTATTTTAAAAAGGTAGAGCTTGAGTATAATAAAAATGCAAGTATCGTGTTAATTATGATGATAGATGCATATATCAAGTAAAAACTAGTTGTGATGTTTTAAAATACTTGCATGTATTCAATGTGTCTGAATATGTAAGAAGAGAATTGGGTAAATGTACAAAAGTAGCCAACTTACATATTTTAGATGGTTTCACAAAACAATTATATGCAACTTAGGGCGTGTTCGGTAACTCCCTGGCTCCAAACTCCATCAACTCCACAGCCGGAGTCAGGCCGAACGCACAAACTCCGAGAGTTCAACTCCGGGCTGCTGTCCGGTCTTGTAGTGTAAATTTCGTGGAGTCGAGGAGCTGATCATTCCGGGCTCCCAACTTCTCAAGGAGATGGAGTTGACCAAAATTACGCTTGGGATGCCACCGTCAAGTGAGCGTACCGGTTCGAGTCTTTTTCCACGAGCGACATATCCGCGCGGGCGCAATGATTTCCTGCCTAGCCGGGCCATATCCAACCCAAATGGGCTGCCTGCCCAGGCCCGTGCTAGCGATAGAGGAGCTATGCTGCCCAACGGATCGATCGCTCCGTGCTTTGCCGCGAGAAGCTGGCTCCTGACAGACGGCGGAGGAGCTGGGGAGTTAGCGGCCGTGGAGTGTTACCGAACACACCCTTACTATATATGAAAAGTGCAACTATAGGGAAAGTGAAAAAAAAATGAAATCACAGCCTGCACATGAAAAACACAAGGCCGTGTGAATACACAAGATGAAAAAAAGGAAAAGGTCTTGAACAGAAGTGCAATGGTGAGGAAAAATAAAGAGTTAATTCCATTTTCACCCCCAAGATTGACCCTTGTCAAAGAAATTACTCCCTAATCGGGAATCAATGATGAAAAAAAGGAAAAGGTCTTGAACAGAAGTGCAATGGTGAGGAAAAATAAAGAGTTAATTCCATTTTCACCCCCAAGATTGACCCTTGTCAAAGAAATTACTCCCTAATCGGGAATCAATCACATTTTTACCCCTAATTTAAAGACTCCTTCCACATTTTGCCCTCAAATTCACCAAATCGAATTACATGGGTATTTTATGTTGACTAGGCATGCCATGTAGGCGGGTTTTATTTTAGTTTTTCGTCTGAGTTTTTTCTACTATCATTCTAGTCTTTTGACCCTGCAGGATCCTTCTCTCACATTTAGAAAAAAGCAATCGGGTCCTTTGACCCTGCAGGCAACTCTCTCCCTCTCGTGCCCATCCCCTCGTCCATGTCCCGCTCAACGCAGGTTTTCAATTTCAGTTTCAAGAAAATTTCACGACTCACCGAAATCACCGAAATTCAGTGAATTTCAGTTTCAAGATTAGAAGAATTATCTATTTTGTTTGGGTTGGTAACATGATGAGAATATTCTTCCAAATGTCGCCTCTTATCTTGAGATACGATGACAATATTTCTTCCACAATAAAGAAATCACAACTATCCTTCATATTTCAGAATAAGCTTCTAGCGTTATAACTAGGCCATGGTTGTTCTAACTATGTCACCTAAATGTAGAAATCATAAGAGAAAGTATTCGACAAAATCAAGGAGAGAGGACAAATAAACTATTCGAGGAAAATAATTCAACGTAGGGTACAAACCTTGAGTAAATAACATAAAACTAGCACATTACATGTTAGGGTTCAGAAAGACTATCACTTTTTAAAACACGACTGATGCCTACCACTCCAGTGAGTTTTCCTTTAAAAAACCTGGTTACCATTGGTTTAGTTTTAATCACGCTTATGACATTTGTGGCCCACCCGTTAGAGCCACGTGGCAACAAATATCGAGATATTACTCAAACCGTTATGTTGGACGTGGTGCCTACTCATTAGTATTAACACTTGTCTCTCTCAAAACTAATTATATTTTGGGAATTTATTCAAACATGTCACATGTGACTCTGCCGTCAGCATCATGCCAAGCTCGAGCACGAGGGGGGAGGCTGTTGGGCTGCTCCTGCATAGCGAATCTCATCGGGGAGACCAAACCTCCTCCTCCTCCGGCCGCCACATGTGGTAGCACTCGTAGCTGACAGAGGGAGGGGAGGCGCACCCAAGGGTGAGTCGTATTCAAAAAAGGTAGAGCTTGAGTATAACAAAAAAAATGCAAGTATCACGTTAATTATGATGATAGATGCATATATCAAGTAAAAACTAGTTGTGATGTTTAAAAATACTTGCATGTATTCAATCACGTGTGTCTGAAAATATGTAAGAAGAGAATTGAGAAATGTACGAAAGTAGTCAACTTACACATTTTGGATAGTTTCACAAAATAATTATATGCAACTTACTATATATGAAAAGTGCAGCTACAAGGAAAGTAAAAAAAGAGTGAAATCACAGCCTGCACATGAAACACACAAGGGCGTGTGAATACACAAGATGAAAAAAGGAAAAGGTCTTGAACAGAAGTGCAATGGTGAGAAAAATTAAAGATTTTTTTGACTTCGATTCATTAATCATGGTATTTGTCATGTCAAACCTCTCGGGTTAAGTAACCCATCTCACTCACTCACAGCAGGAGTACTAAAGCGGAGGGAAAAACGAGAGAACTTAATATTTATTTGCTAATTAGTAGTATTAAATATAATAAACTAATCACTTCATGTCGTGTTGGTAGTCTCAAGTCATTGAAAGCATGCACGTCCCATATTTCTTATTGGTTGATATGTTAAGAAACAAGAAACAAGGTGAGAGTTAACGCAACGCGTCTAAGTGTTTTGGGATTATTTGATTTTTGTAAGGTGACTTATATATCTAGACGAAGGAAGTAGTACACATCACTAATCATCTAAATATTCTCACATTGTTCAAAACAGTAATGGTGATGAGTACTGCCGTTTAATACATGCATGCATGCATGCATGCAACGGGTATATGCGAGCATGCAGTTCCCATCACCGTGGGGACACTGAGACAAGACTTGCCTGCTCCCGCGCATATGGCTTGATTTGATTGAAATAAAATAAGGTCCGATCCCACTTTCTTAAAATCAGAGGAGAAATGATTAAATTAGAAGGAAAAAAAAGAAAAAAAAACAACCGTAAGATTAAATAGGAGCACGGATGAGAACATGAGAAGAGAGCAGGCAAGCCGAATCCAGAACACTGATACGTTTTGAAATCCTAACAGTTACTAACAGTTATGCACGCCTGAAACTCCGAATGCGTTCTTACAACATAATAATCTTTCCAAGTTTTCAATCAACCTGCGTGTGCGTACTCTGCAGGCCAACTAGAAGCCGTCGCCGTCGATCCCCTTTTCCTCATTAAAACCTCGCTTTTCACACGTACGTACGAGTTGGACGTGAAGCTGTACGTAGCATATGTCCGATCGTGCCGTGAACCTGCTCCAAAAACGATGATAATTAATCATACAGACGTCGACGGCTATTGTGCTGAAAACTTAGGGATCGATCGAGTCGGCTTCGTCTACAGTCGCGTGTACTCCTTCCGTCCATAAGTGTCGCTGATTTAGTAGTGTAATTTTATGTTAAAGTTGTATTAAATCATCTGCACTTATTTTACGGAAAGAGTGTGTACCTAAGTTATGTACTTCCTTCGTTTTTTTTACTCTGCATATAAGATTTGGTCAAAGTTAAATTACACAAAGTTTAATTAAATTTATATAAAAAATATGAACATCTACAATACTAAAAATATATAGTATGAACATATGTTCCATGATGCATTTAATAATATTGATTTCATATTATGAATGTTTATATTTTTTAATATAATGTTAGTTAAACTTTACAAAGCTTGACTTTGACTAAACTTTATATGCAGACTAAAAAGAAACAGAGGAGTACGTTATATACTCACTCATGCCGGCCACACTCACTGCATGCTCGCCCATATGTTAATTATGTGATGGCACTGTCGTGGTTAATATTGGTCTATATATGTTAATTATGTGATGGCACTGTCGTGGTTAAGATTGGTACAGCATTCAATTTTTAAAGGCGTGTGTGCCCTCTGCCTGAAAGTTAGTTAAGTGGAATGTGTATGGCAGGTTATGCACAAGTTGATGATTGAGGAGAAAAATAATAATAATTGAGGTAGTATAATCATCAGTCATCGGTGACAATGACATGCATGTAGGTTCTTGTCAATTTGCG
This sequence comes from Triticum monococcum, assembly GCA_034509565.1. Taxonomy (NCBI): domain Eukaryota; kingdom Viridiplantae; phylum Streptophyta; class Magnoliopsida; order Poales; family Poaceae; genus Triticum; species Triticum monococcum. The sequence continues at coordinate 118,301,124 of CM067844.1, forward strand.
TTTGTCCTCTTTTCTTTCTTGTATCTTTGACTTGTACAAACTTGATCTAGAAGCTATGACTGGGTTGAACTGATCAATATGTTATATATTTATGTTGAAATCAAACAACCCGCACAACGGTTAATGCTCTCCCTCCGGTTTTCAAAAGTTTATAGGGGCACATATTAAGTGCACTAATCCAACTAAAAAAAGTGCACTAGTGTCCCTAGTTCGATATTTTAAGTGCACTAATCCCGTTCCTCTGCTCCCGGTGTGTAGATAGGGTACGAATAGGTCCCGGCGGCGTCGATATGGTGAGGTGTTCGCCGCCGTTCGAAAAATAAGTCCGACGTTCTTCCCTCCCCTTGCTAGGGCTAGTGGTGCTGGCATGTGGACGACGTGTTTTGTGCCGATCTATGGATCGGCTGGTGGTCTGGCTCCTTCTCCATCGGTGGTAGCGCCGGTGTGAGGTGAGATTTTGCTCCTCGCGGATCTTTCGATCTCGCGAGTTCTTTGCTCCTCAGGCGGGTTGGCGCCGTGGCGTTGTAGACCGGGCTATGTGAGTATCGCTATCCCCTTCCTCTTCGTCGTGGCTCCGGCGACTTCCCCGTCGGCGGCTCAGAGGCTGGGTCTCGTGCTTGTAGGGGTGGATCTTTGGATTTGCATGAAGTTTCGTCGGCGATGGTTGTGTCTCAAGTGTGGGTCCTCCGTGGCTGAGGTGGTAGACTTCCCGTCCGTCATATATATTGGCTGTCTACACAAGGGTGGTGCTGGCTTCGGGAGCAGCGGCAGCGACGGCGACACGCCCTCAACCAGCTCTGGTGTGCGTAGTCTTCGTCAGGTGGTTTGAGGACATTGTTGTAATTTTCTTTACTCTCGGGGTGCTCAGTAGTACTTCTAAAACTTCAATATAATCCTAAGGTCTTTTCCGCAAAAAAGTCTTGAAAAAGTGTATTTTCTCTCAAAACAAAATTATATATTTCCATATGACGAATCAGGTTTTGAACTAAAATTTTGTAGCGTGGACATGTTTATTACCACTATGCCATAAGTTAATTTTAGAGATTTCTAGGAATTTAACATGTATTTTTCTTATGGTTTACACTGACTGCACTAATACATCTCATGGTGCTTCTAACCTCAACTTCAAATCACATGCTCAAATTGTATTATCTTAATAGTGATATTGCATCTTTTCAATCAAAGAAAATAATGTTCCCCCCAAAGAAAAAACGTTATTTCATATATATATTTCAAAAGAGAAATGAACACATTTTGTGAAAAGGAGGATAATTCATGGCCTTTGCATCGAGCGACGCACCCAACTATCTTTATTATATTATTCAGCGGAGACGGACAAAACAAATACATTGATCAATTCAAAGCCACCTTCCGCGTGATCTATGCTATACTGATACGTCCATATTGCATCATGCTTTTATATTGATATTTATTGTATTATGGGCTGTTATTACACATTATAGCACAATACTTATGCATTTTCTCTCTTATTTTATAAGGTTTACATGAAGAGGGACAATGCCGGCAGCTGGAATTCTGGACTGGAAAATGTGCAAATATTAGAGACCTATTCTGCACCACTCCAAAAGTCCTAAAACTTCACGGAGAATATTTTTGGAATATAAAAAAAATATTGGGTGAAGAAGCACCAGAGGGGGGCCACCTGCCATCCACAAGGGTGGAGGGCGCGCCCCCCGTCCTTGTGGGCTCCCTGGCAGGCCCCCGACGCCCATCTTCTGCTATATGGTGTGTTTTGACCTAGAAAAAAATCAGAAAGAAGTTTTCGGGACGAAGCGCCGCCGTCTCGAGGCAGAACTTGGGCAGAACCAATCTAGGGCTCCGGCGGAGCTGTTCTGCCGGGGAAACTTCCCTCTGGAAGGGGGAAATCGAAGCCATCGTCATCATCAACTATCCTCTCATCGAGAGGGGGTCAATCTCCATCAACATCTTCACCAACACCATCTCCTCTCAAACCCTAGTTCATCTCTTGTATCCGATCTCTGTCTCAAAACCTCAGATTGGTACCTGTGGGTTGCTAGTAGTGTTGATTACTCCTTATAGTTGATGCTAGTTAGTTTATTCGGTGGAAGATCATATGTTCAGATCCTTAATGATAATTAATAGTCTGATTATGAACATGAATATGCTTTGTGAGTAGTTACGTTTGTTCCTAGGACATGGGAGAAGTCTTGAAGTAATCATGTGAATTTGGTATCCGTTCCATATTTTGCTGAGATGTACGTTGTCTATCCTCTAGTGGTGTTATGTGAATGTCGACGACATGACACTTCACCATAATTTGGGCCTAGGGGAAGGCATTGGGAAGTAATAAGTAGATGATGGGTTTGCTAGAGTGACAAAAGGTTAAACCCTAGTTTATGAGTTGCTTCGTAAGGGGCTGATTTGGATCCATATGTTTCATGCTATGGTTAGATTTACCTTAATTCTTCTTTCGTAGTTGCGGATACTTGCGAGAGGGGTTAATCATAAGTGAGAGGCTTGTCCAAGGAAGGGTAGCACCCAAGCACCGGTCCACCCACATACCAAATTATCAAAATAACGAACGCGAATCATATGAGCATGATGAAAACTAACTTGACAACAATCCCATGTGTCCTCGGGAGCGCTTTGCTTTATATAAGAGTTTGTCCAGGCTTGTCCTTTGCTACAAAAAAGATTGGGCCACCTTGCTGCACCTTAGTTACTTTTATTACTTGTTGTTACCCGTTACGAATTATCTTACCACATAACTATCAGTTACCGATAATTTCAGTGCTTGCAGAGAATACCTTGCTGAAAACCGCTTGACATTTCCTTCTTCTCCTTGTTGGGTTCGACACTCTTACTTATCAAAATGACTACGATAGATGCCCTATACTTTTGGGTCATCAAGACTCTTTTCTGGCGCCGTTGCCGGGGAGTGAAGCACCTTTGGTAAGTGGAATTTGATAAGGAAACATTTATATAGTGTGCTAAAATTTACTGTCACTTGTTACTATGGAAAATAATCCTTTGAGGGGCTTGTTCGGGGTATCTTCACCTCGAACGGAAGAGCGAAGAGTTTCTACTCAACCTACTGCACCTACTGAAAATATTTATTATGAAATTCCTTCGGGTATGATAGAGAAACTGCTAGCTAATCCTTATGCAGGAGATGGAATATTACACCCCAGATATGCACCTAATCTATGTGGACGAAGTTTGTGGATTATTTAAGCTTGCAGGTACGCCCAAGGATGTTGTCAAGAAGAAGGTCTTTCCTTTACCTTTGAATGGAAAGGCATTGACATGGTATAGGCTATGTGATGATATTGGATCATGGAACTACAACCGATTGAAATTGGAATTTCATCAGAAGTTTTATCCTATGCATGTGGTTCATCGTGATCAGAATTATATATATAATTTTTGGCCTCGTGAAGGAAAAAGTATTGCTCAAGCTTGGGGGAGGCTTAAGTCAATGTTATATTCATTCCCCAATCATGAGTTCTCAAGAGAAATTATTATTTCAAAATTTTATGCTCGGCTTTCTCATAATGATCAATCCATGCTCGATACTTTTTGTACTGGTTCTTTTATGAAGAATGATATTGAATTCAAATGAGATTTATTGGAAAGAATTAAACACAACTCTGAAGATTGGGAACTAAGGATACCGATGCTTTTCGTGATTTGATTGTGTTAAATCTTGTATGGATACCGATGCTTTTCGTGATTTGATTGTGTTAAATCTTTTATGGATACCGATGCTTTTCGTGATTTTAGCACTAAATATGGACTTGACTCTGAGATAGTTGCATATTTCTGTGAATCATTTGCTACTCATGTTGATCTCCCTAAGGAGAAGTGGTTTAAATATCATCCTCCCATTGAAGTTAAAATAGTAGAACCTATTAAAGTTGAAGAAGAAAGCATTACTTATAATGTTGATCCTATTGTTCCTACTTCTTATATTGAGAAACCACCTTTTTCTGTTAGAATAAAGGATCATGCTAAAGCTTCAACTGTGGTTTGTAAGAGTTATACTAGAACACCAACACCCTCTGAACAAATTAAAGTTGAACCTAGTATTGCTATGATTAAAGGTCTCTTGGTTGATAATATTGATGGGCATGTTATTTGTTTCTGTGATGAAGCTGCTAGAATTGCTAAACCTGATACTAAAGATAAACATAGACCTGTTGTTGGCATGTCTGTTGTTTTCGTTAAATAGGAGATCATCTTTATCATGGCTTATGTGATGTGGGTGCTAGTGTGAGTGCAATTCCTTATACCTTATACCATGAAATTATGAATGATATTGCACCTGCTGAGATAGAAGATATTGAAGTTACTATTAAGCTTGCCAATAGAGATACTATATCAACAATTGGGATTGTTAGAGGTTTTTAAGTCTTGTGTGGGAAAATAAAACATCCTACTAATTTTCTTGTTCTTGCTTCCCCACAAGACGATTTTTGTCCCATTGTATTTGGTAGACCTTTCTTGAATATTGTTAATGCTAAGATATACTACGAGAAGGATATTGTTACTGTTGGTTTTGGGGATATGTCTCATGATTTTAATTTCTCTAAATTTTGTAGTCAATCCCGTGATAAAGAATTGCCTAGTAAGGATATAATTATTGGTCTTGCTTCTATTGTCGTACCTCCTACTGATCCTTTAGAACAATATTTGCTAGACCATGAAAATGATATGTTTATGAATGAAAGAAGGGAAATAGGTGAAATATTCTTTAATCAATGGCCTATTTTGAAACACAATTTGCCTGTTGAAATCCTTGGGGATCCTCCTCCACCCAAGGGTGATCCCATGTTTGAGCTTAAACAATTACTTGATACTTTGAAAGATGTTTATCTTGATGAAAAGAAGATATATCATGTTATTATTAGTGCTAACCTTTAAGAGCATGAAGAAAAGAAATTATTAAAAACTCCGAAGAGGGACCGCGCCACTATTGGATATACTCTTGATGATCTGAAGGGCATTAGTCCCACTGTATGTCAGCACAAAATTAATTTGGAGCCTGATGCTAAACCAGTTGTTGATCACCAACGACGGTTAAAGCCCAAAATGAAAGAAGTGGTAAGAAATGAAATACTAAAGCTTCTAGAGGTAGGTACAATTTATCCTATTGCTGATAGTAAATGGGTAAGTCCTATTCATTGTGTCCCTAAGAAGGGAGGTATTACTGTTGTTCCTAATGATAAGAATGAATTGATTCCACAAATAATTGTTACAGGTTATAGTGATAATTGATTTTCGCAAATTGAATAAAGATACTAGTAAAGATCATTACCCTCTACCTTTTATTGATCAAATGCTAGAAAGATTATCCAAACATACACATTTGTGCTTTCTAGATGGTTATTCTGGTTTCTATCAAATACCTGTGTCAAAGGATGATCATGAAAAGACCACTTTTATTTGCCCTTTTGGTACCTTTGCTTATAGACGTATGCCTTTTGGTTTATGCAATGCAACTGCTACCTTTCAAAGATGTATGTCTGCTATATTCTCTAATTTTTGTGAAAAGATTGTTGAGGTTTTCATGGATGATTTCCCCGTTTATGGAACTTCTTTTGATGATTGCTTAAGCAACCTTGATCGAGTTTTGCAGAGATGTGAAGAAACTAATCTTGTCTTGAATCAAGAGAAGTGCCACTTTATGGTTAATGAAGGTATTGTCTTGGGGCATAAAATTTCTGAAAGAGGTATTGAAGTTGATAAAGCTAAAGTAGATGCTATTGAAAAGATGCTGTGTCCTAAAGATATCAAAGGTATAAGAAGTTTCCTTGGTCATGCTGGTTTCTATAGGAGGTTTATTAAAGACTTCTCTAAAATTTCTAGGCCTCTCACTAATCTCTTGCAAAAAGACGTTCCTTTTGTTTTTGATGATGATTGTGCAGAAGTATTTGAAATACTTAAGAAAGCCTTGATTTCTGTACCTATTGTTCAGCCGCCTGATTGGAATTTACCCTTTGAAATTATGTGTGATGCTAGCGATTATGTTGTTGGTGTTGTTTTAGGACAAAGAGTTGATAAGAAATTGAATGTTATTCACTATGCTAGTAAAACTCTAGATAGTGCCCAGAGAAATTATGCTACTACTGAAAAAGAATTTTTAGCAGTTGTATTTGCTTGTGATAAGTTCAGATCTTATATTGTTGATTCCAAAGTAATTGTTCACACTGATCATGATGCTATTAAATATCTTATGGAAAAGAAAGATGCTAAACCTAGACTTATTAGATGGGTTCACTTATTACAAGAATTTGATTTGCATATTATTGATAGAAAGGGAGTTGAGAACCTCGTTGCAGACAACTTGTCCAGGTTAGAAAAGGTTCTTGATGACCCACTGCCTATCGATGATAGTTTTCCTGATGAACAATTAGATGTCATAAATGCTTCTCATAATACTCCATGGTATGCTGATTATGCTAATTACATTATTGCTAAATTTATACCACATAGTTTCACATACCAGCAAAAGAAAAAGGTTTCTATGATTTAAGACAGTACTTTTGGGATGGCCCTCACCTTTATAAAGAAGGAGTAGATGGTGTTATTAGACGTTGTGTACCTGGGCATGAACATGAACAGATCCTACGCAAGTGCCACTCCGAGTCTTACGGAGGACACCACGCTGGAGATAGAACTGCACACAAGGTATTGCGATCCGTTTTTTATTAGTCTACTCTCTTCAAGGATGCTCGTAAGTTTGTCTTGTCTTGGGATGAATGTCAATGAATTGGTAATAATAGTAGACGTCAGGGAATGCCTATGAATTATTCACTTGTTATTGAACCATTTGGTGTTTGGGGCTTTGATTATATGGGACCTTTTCCTTCCTCTAATGGGTATACACATATTTTAGTTGCTATTGATTACGTTACTAAGTGGGTAGAAGCTATTCCAACTAGTAGTGATGATCATAACACTTCTATTAAAATGGTTAAAGAAGTTATTTTTCTGAGGTTTGGAGTCGCTAGATATTTAATGACTGATAGTGGTTCACATTTTATTCAAGGTGCTTTCTGTAAAATGCTTGCTAAATATGATGTTAACCATAGAATTGCATGTCCTTATCATCCTCAGTCTAGTGGTAAAATAGAATTGAGCAATAGAGAGATTAAATTGATTTTGCAAAAGACTATTAATAGATCTAGGAAGAATTAGTCTAAGAAACTTGATGATATATTATGGGCTTATAAAACTGCTTATAAAAACCCTATGGGTATGTCTCCGTATAAAATGGTTTACGGAAAATCATGTCCCTTGCCTCTTGAATTAGAACAGGCATATTGGGCTATTAAAGAGCTCAATTACGATTTAAAACTTGCCGGTGAGAAGAGGTTATTTGACATAAGCTGGCTTGATGAATGGAGAACCCAAGCCTATGAGAATGCCAAGTTGTTTAAAGAAAAAGTTAAAAGATGGCATGACAAAAGGATACAAAAGCGTGAGTTTAATGTAGGTGATCATGTTTTTCTATACAACTCTCATTGAAGATTTTTTGCAGGAAAGCTTCTCTCTAAATGGGAAGGTCCTTACATTATCGAGGAGGTCGAATGTTCCGGTGCCATAAAAATCAACAACGCCGAAGGCACAAATCCGAAGGTGGTAAATGGTCAAAGAATCAAACATTATATCTCAGGTACTCCCATAAATGTTGAGACCAATATTATTGACACCGTAACACCGGAGGAGTATATAAGGGACACTTTCCAGAACATTCCAGACTCTTAAAAGGAATAGGTATGAGGTACGGTTAGTAAATTGACTCCAAAATGTTTCCAATGATAATATTTCTCCATTTTGGAGTATTTAAAAAAATAGGAAAATTATAGTAGTCCTAAAGAGACATGAGGCGACCACAAGGGTGGAGGGCGCGCCCTATCCCCTGGGCGCGCCCCCTACCTTGTGACCACCTCGTGTGCCTTCTGGACTCCGTTTTCTTGCACAATACTTCTTTTGGTCGGTAAAAATTCATTATATAATCTCTGACAGGTTTTGACCACCGTACCACAGCAATATCCCCTATTTTCGTTTTGAGTTGTTTCTGCAGCAGATTTAGGACAAGATGTCTTTGCAAGAGTCGGTCGGGGAGAGTCGGGTATCTCACTCGACATCGGGCCCAAGAGCATATATCAATGTGATGACCCACAAGTATAGGGGATCTACCTAGTCCTTTTGATAAGTAAGAGTGTCGAACCCAACGAGGAGCAGAAGGAAATGACAAGCATTTTTCAGTAAGGTATTCTTTGCAAGCACTGAAATTATCAGTAACAGATAGTTTTGTGATAAGGTAATTCGTAATGGGTAACAAGTAACAAAAGTAAACAAGGTGCAACAAGGTGGCCCAATCCTTTTTGTAGAAAAGGACAAGCCTGGACAAACTCTTATATAAAGGAAAGCGCTCCCGAGGACACATGGGAATTATCGTCAAGCTAGTTTTCATCATGCTCATATGATTCGCGTTCGTTACTTTGATAATTTGATATGTGGGTGGACCGATGCTTGGGTACTGATACGTCTCCGTCGTATCTACTTTTCCAAACACTTTTGCCCTTGTTTTGGACTCTAACTTGCATGATTTGAATGGAACTAACCCGCACTGATGCTGTTTTCAGCATAATTGCCATGGTGTTATTTTTGTGCAGAAATAAAAGTTCTCGGAATGGCCTGAAAATCAACGGAGATTATTTTTGGAATATATAAAAAATATTGGAAGAAGAATCCACATCAGGGGGCCCACACCCTGTCCACGAGGGTGGGGGGCGCGCCTACCCCCCTAGGACCGCCCCCTGCCTCGTGGGCCCCCTCACGCTCCACCGACCTCAACTCCAACTCCATATATTCGTGTTCGGAGAGAAAAAAATCAGAGAGAAGGATTCATTGCGTTTTACGATACAGAGCCGCCGCCAAGCCCTAAACTCTTTCGGGAGGGCTGATCTGGAGTCCGTTCGGGGCTCCGGAGAGGGAATCCGTTGCCATCGTCATCATCAACCTTCCTCCATCACCAATTTCATGATGCTCACCGCCATGCGTGAGTAATTCCATCGTAGGATTGCTGGACGGTGATGGGTTGGATGAGTTTTATCATGTAATCGAGTTAGTTTTGTTAGGGTTTGATCCCTAGTATCCACTATGTTCTTAGATTGATGTTGCTATGACTTTGCTATGCTTAATGCTTGTCACTAGGGACCGAGTGCCATGATTTCAGATCTGAACCTATTATGTTTTCATGAATATATGTGAGTTCTTGATCCTATCTTGCAAGTCTATAGTCACCTATTATGTGTTATGATCCGTTAACCCCGAAGTGACAATAATCGGGATCATTACCAGTGATGACCGTAGTTTGAGGAGTTCATGTATTCACTAAGTGTTAATGCTTTGGTCTGGTACTCTATTAAAAGGAGGCCTTAATATCCCTTAGTTTCTAATAGGACCCCGCTGCCACGAGAGGGTAGGACAAAAGATGTCATGCAAGTTCTTTTCCATAAGCACATATGACTATATTCGAAATACATGCCTACATTACATTGATGAACTGGAGCTAGTTCTGTGTCACCCTATATTATAATTGTTGCATGATCGATCGCATCCAACATAATTCTCCATCACCGATCCAATGCCTACGAGCTTTTCCTAGATTGTTCTTCGCTTATTTACTTTTCCGTTACTACTGTTACAATCACTATAAAACCCAAAAATATTACTTTTGCTATCGTTACCACTACTATCATATTACTTTGGTACTAAACACTTTGCTGCAGATATTAAGTTATCCAGGTGTGGTTGAATTGACAACCCATCTACTAATACTTGAGAATATTCTTTGGCTCCCCTTGTGTCGAATCAATAAATTTGGGTTGAATACTCTACCCTCGAAAACTGTTGCGATCCCCTATACTTGTGGGTTATCAAGACTATTTTCTGGCGCTGTTGCCGGGGAGCATAGTTCTATTCTTTGAGTCACTTGGGATTTATATCTGCTTATCATTATGAAGAACTTGAAAGATCAAAGAACCAAGATTTTTCCCTCAACTACAAGGGGAGGTAAGGAACTGCCATCTAGCTCTACACTTGATTCACCTTCTGTTTTGAGTAAACTTGCGACACCTACACATGCTATTGATTCTGATAGGTCGCATGTTATTGATGATGCCACTTCTGCTTTGCATGATATTTAGATGAAACTACTTCTATGCTTGATACTACTGTGCCACTAGGTGAATTTCTTGATGAACAACTTGCTAGGGCTAGAGAGAATGAAATTATTGAAACTGATAATATTGATGAAAGTGGTGATGAAGATTCTCCCCCTAGATATGAATTGCCTGTTGTTCCTAAGGGTTATGTTATGGATGAAGAAACTGCTAGACACTTTTTGCTTGCAATGATAGATCCGATCTTAAGAAATTATTAGCTAAGCTTAAAGAAAAATCTTTGAATGTTAGAATGAAATATGACCCTGCTTTTGCTACTTCACCTATCTTTATTACTGATAAGGATTATGATTTCTCTGTCGATCATGAGTTAATAACTTTGGTTGAATCTGATCCTTTTTATGGCTATGAATCTGAAACTGTTGTGGCACATCTTACTAAATTAAATGATATCTCCACCCTCTTTACACATGACGAGAAAACTCGCTATTACTTTATCCTTAAGTTGTTTCCGTTCTCATTAAAGGGTGATGCTAAAACATGGTTTAATTCTCTTTATCCTCGTTGGGTGCGTAGTCCCCAGGATATGATTTATTACTTCTCTACTAAATATTTCCCCACTCATAAGAAACAAGCTGCTTTAAGGGAAATATATAATTTTGTGCAAATTGAAGAAGAGAGTCTCCCACAAGCCTGGGGGAGGCTTCTCCGATTACTTAATGCTTTGCCTGATCATCCTCTCAAGAAAAATGAAATACTTGATATCTTTTATAATGGACTAACCGATGCTTCCAAAGACCACCTGGATAGTTGTGTTGGTTGTGTTTTCAGGGAGAGAACTGTTGATCAAGCTGAATTGTTATTGAATAATATGTTGACTAATGAAAATAATTGGACACTTCCTGAACCGACTCCTAAGCTAACTCCGAAGAAAAGGGGTATTCTATTTCTCAGTCCTGAAGATATGCAAGAGGCAAAGAAATCTATGAAAGAAAAAGGTATTAAAACTGAATATGTTAAGATTTTACCACCTATTGAAGAAATAAATGGTCTTAATTTGCCACCTGTTGAAGAAATACATGGTCTTGATAACCTGACATAGGTAGTAAAGGTAAATTCTCTCTATAGGTTCGATAAATGTGAAATCCCATTTACTAAATTTGCTAGCCCATGCTTGGATGAGTTTGATGACTTTATGGTTAAACAAGAAAACTTCAATGCTTATGTTGGTAGACAATTGAAACACAATGCTGATATGCTTGAACACTTGGGTGATTATATGGCTAACGTTAAAGGTGAACTTAAACTTATTAGTAAACATGCTTCTATTGTTACCACTCAAGTAGAACAAGTGCTTAAAGCTCAGAATGATTTGCTCTATGAATTAAATAAGAAGAAGAATGATAATGCTGTTAGAGTTATGCCTAGAGGTGGTAAAATGACTCAGGAACCTTTGTATCCCGAGGGCCATCCTAAGAGAATTGAGCAAGATTCTCAGAGAGCTAATGTAGATGTACCTAGTCCTTCTAAAAGGAAGAAAAAGAAAAATGATAGGACTTTGCATGCTTCTAGTGAACCTGTAGTTGACACACCTAAGAATCCCAATGATATTTCTATTTCTGATGCTGAAACACAATCTGGTAATGAACATGAACCTAGTGATAATGTTAATGATGATATTCATGTTGATGCTCAACCAAGCAATGATAATGATGTAGAGATTGAACCTGCTATTGATCTTGATAACCCACAATCAAAGAATCAACGTTATGATAAGAGAGACTTTGTTGCTAGGAAGCACGGTAAAGAAAGAGAACCATGGGTTCAGAAACCCATGCCTTTTCCTCCTGAACCATCCAAGAAAAAGGATGATGAGGTGTAACGCCCCATGTGTAACCTTCCCCAACTGTACTCCGACTCATGCCGTTTCCGGCATTAAGTTATATTTAATTCTCGGGTTCGGGTCTTTGCCTCCATGTGTTGTTTTGTTTTTCGTGCATCTCATATCATGTCATCACATGCATTGCATTCGCATACATGTTCATCTCATGCATTCGAGCATTTTCCCCGTTGTCCATTTTGCATTCTGGCGCTTCGTTCTCCTCCGGTGGCCATTTCTAGCTTTCTTTCGTGTGTGGGGATTAAACATTTCCGGATTGGGCCGAGACTTGCCATGCGGCCTTGGTTTACTACCGGGAGACCGCCTGTCAAGTTTCGGGTCATTTGGACTTCGTTTGATACTCCAACGGTTAACCGAGGGACCGAAAAGGCCTCGTGTGTGTGCAGCCCAACACCCCTCCATTTTGGCCCAAAACCCACCAAACTCAGCTCCATCGTCTCGGTCGTTCGATCACGATCGTGTGGGCAAAAACCGCACCTCATTTGGACTCTCCTAGCTCCCTCTATGCCTATATAAAGCCCCCCCCGTTTTTCGGATCTCCTCCCACCTCGAAACCCTAATCCAAAAAAAAGGATCCGCGCGCCGCCGGAAAATTTGCCCGCCGACGGACACGTCCGGACCGCCTGTCCGCCGCCACATGTCGCGCCGGGGTTCGCCCGCGCCCCCGGTCCACATCGCCGCCGCCGCCGGCCCGGGAGGCCCGGATCGGGCCCCCGCGAGGCCCATCGCCTCCTGCCGTGCTCCGCGCCTCCCTCCGCCGCCTCCTCGCCCGCGGGTCGCCGCCACCGCGCCCGGTTGCCGCCGCCGCCTCGCCGGGACGCCGCCGCCTACGCCACGCCGCCGCCTACGCCTCGCCGCCGCCGCGGGCACCAACGCCGCCCGAGCCGGTCCCCGCTCCCTCCTCCATCTCACTCCGGCGCCCCTCGTCGTCCGGCTCCCTCCTCCGCCCGGCAAGTCCAACTCCGGCCACCGGCGACATTTCCGGCGACCCAAGCTACTGTTCCGGCCGTCCTCGTAATCCGTGCCAACCCTAGATCTGAGAGAGGTTGATTTTTTCGTCTAAGTCCCAGTTTTTCTCAGATCCAAGTGCACATGTTTGACCTGCCGTATCTCCTCATCCATAGCTCCGATTTGGGCGTATGATATGTCAAAATCTTCGCCTCGACGAGTACATCATTTCATTCCATTGCATCATTTGCATTTGAGGTCATCTTGTTGCCCAAAATGCTGTTGGAAGGAGGCATGTTGAGTTTATTGCAGATCCGTTAGTTCAACATGCACTTTTGTCATTTTTGCCATATTTAATCCGTGCATGATATGCCTGTGCCCCTTTGGGATGAATTGTTAAGAATGTTGTCTTCTTTCCAGAGGCGCCTTCCATGTATTTTTAGGATGTGTGTGTTGTCTTGTGCAAGCTTCCGAAGAGGGCTACCTGAGATTACTGATTTCAGGGACTTAGTGATTTTCACGAAGTCTGGGCCGTTTTAGTTCACGATGCTATATGTCCGGCTTGTTTCCTAGTGATCCGTGCCTCTTTTGAGGATGATCAGTGAGAGTGATTTGTTATGCTTGTTGTGCTTAATCCATCCATGTCTTTACTTGTTATGTTGGAGCACCCTAGGTTGACTCCATCGAGCTCAACTTTTGGATAGTTTCTGTTTTGGGCAGATCGTGAACTCTTTTGCGATTTTGCCGGAGTGATTGCTAGTGATCCATGCATGCTATGCCATTGTTCTTGCCATGTCTAGCTAGCATTTTGTGCCTTCTTAATGGTTATATTCTTGCCTTGCCATGACTTGCACCGTAGTGAGAGCATCGAGCTCGTTTACACGCCTCCGTGAGTTATTATTTCCGCATGTCCCAGTTTTCACTAAGTCTGAAAACTGATTGTGTTTCATCAATGTTTGTGTGCTCGGTAGAGTATTTTGTGAACCCTTTTGGCCCCAGGTCATTTTGGGTGTTTTGATAAGCTTGTTGAGTAGCTCCATGCCATGCTCTTACTTGCCATGTTCAGGTTTTCCTTCATGTTGTTTTGCTGCTCCGAAGAGAGCATCGTGGTCTGAAATTTCAGACTAGCGTTAATTTCGCTAAGTCTGAAATCTATTTTGCTTATTCAGTTTTGCCATGCTTGTTTGAAGCCCTTAATGGATGATTTTGCCTATGCCTCAGTCATGATGATTTGTTAAGCTTGATGAGTACATCACTGCCATGCAATTTGTTTTCATGTTGGGTGGCTGTAGCATGTTCATTTTGTTGCATTTAGGAGCCTACTTGCTGTAAATCGCAGATCGGTTCGTTTAGTAAAACGCTTGCCATTTCTTAACCGTAGCTCCGATTGCCATGATCTTTATATCGTTTTCAGGGGATTTCTTCCCCTCTATCCAGTGGCACACTTGGTTTTCCAAGTTGAGGCCAGGTTCATGCATTTCCTATTACATGTTGCATTCTTGCATCCCGCATCGCATCCCGCATAGCATATCATCTTTGCATCTTATTGCTTGTCCTTACACGTGGTTGATTGTATCCTTGTTGCTTGTTTGTGTTGTTGAGTAGAGCCAGGAGACGAGTTCGCTAACGAGGAGCCCGTTGAGTTTGCTTTTGAGGATCCAGTCAATTCTGACAACTGTGCAGGCAAGATGATCACACCCTTGAAATCACTACTATCTTTGCTATGCTAGTTTGCTCGCTCTTTTGCTTTGCCAATGCTACGATGCCTACCACTTGCTTATCAGCCTCCCAATTTCCATGATTGAGCCTCTAACCCACCTTTGTCCTAGCAAACCATTGATTGGCTATGTTACCGCTTTGCTCAAGCCCCTTCTTATAGCGTTGCTAGTTGCAGGTGAAGATTGGAGCCGTTCCTTGTTGGAACATTTATTTACTTGTTGGGATATCATTATATTGCTATGTTATCTTTACTCATCTATATACTTGGTAAAGGGTGGAAGGCTCGGCCTCTCGCCTAGTGTTTTGTTCCACTCTTGCCGCCCTAGTTTCCGTCATATCGGTGTTATGTTCCCGGTTTGTTGCGTCCCTTACGCGGTTGGGCTATAATGGGAACCCCTTGATAGTTCGCCTTGATTAAAGCTTTTCCAGCAATGCCCAACATTGGTTTTACCATTTGCCACCTACCCCTTTTCTTTCCCTTGGGTTTCCGGAGCCCGAGGGTCATCTTTATTTTAGCCCCCCACGGGCCAGTGCTCCTCTGAGTGTTGGTCCGACCGAGTAGACTGCGGGGCCACCTCGGGGCAACTTGAGGGTTGGTTTTACTCGTAGGATGTCTCATCTGAGTGTGCCCTGAGAACGAGATATGTGCAGCTCCTATCGGGATTTGTCGGCGCATTCGGGCGGTGTTGCTGGACTAGTTTTGACCTGTCGAATCATCTTGTTGTACCGGGATACCGAGTCTGATCGGTGGGTCCTGGGTGGAGGTCTATTCCTTCGTTGACCATGAGAGCTTGTTATGGGCTAAGTTGGGACCCCCCCTGCAGGGATTGATCTTTCAAAAGCCGTGCCCGCGGTTATGGGCAGATGGGAATTTGTTAATGTCCGGTTGTAGATAACTTGAACTTAATTAATTAAAATGAATCAACTGCGTGTGTTGCCGTGATGGCCTCTTCTCGGTGGAGTCCGGGAAGTAGACACGACGTTGGAGTTATGTTTGCGTAGTCTGCTCTATTTAGTTTCCGCTCGTGCTTTGCCTTCTCTTCTCGCTCTCTTTTGCGAATAAGTTAGCCACCATATATGCTAGTCGCTTGCCGCAGCTCCACTCACATTACCCCTTCCTCACCTATTTAGCTTAAATAGTCTTGATCACGAGGGTGCGAGATTGCTGAGTCCTTTGTGGCTCACAGATTACTATTACACCAGATGCAGGGACCGATGATACTCCTCCGGATGGCGCGTTCGAGCTGAAGTGGGAGTACGACGAGGACTCTCAGCGATACTATGTTTCTTTTCCTGATGATCAGTAGTGGTGCCTATTCGGGGTTCGATTCAGGGTTTATTCGCTTGTTGGGGGTCTTTTCCATTTTGGCGCCGTAGTCGGGCCATGAGTGTCTGTATGATGGATGCTATTTATGTACTTTGATGTGACGTGGCGAGTGTAAGCCAACTATTATTATTATTCCCCCTTTATATTATATATGTACATGGGTTGTGTGAAGATTGCCCCACTTGCGACATATGCCTTCAATGCGATTATGCCTCTAAGTCGTGCCTCGACACGTGGGAGATATAGTCGCATCGAGGGTGTTACAAGTTGGTAATCAGAGCCTTCCCCGACCTTAGGAGCCCCATTGCTTGATCGTTTCTAGCAGCCGAGTTGTGTCTAGAAAAATGTTTTGAGTCCTTAGGAATTATATATCGGAGAGCTTAGGAATTCTTTTTACTTCCCAGTCTCCTCATCGCTCTGGTAAGGCATCCTGACGTAGAGTTTTGACTCTTCTCTTCTCAAATTTCACAATTTTTTTTAGGATCACGCGAGTATCTTAGTTTTGTTCCGATGGCTTATGATGAGAATACTGTCTTGGTGCCTCCTGTCAGGGGTTTAGTGGAAGTGTCCTGGGGAGTTGAGCTCTGAGGTGTTGTCATCATAATTCTATCGTTGCAATTCTAGCATACTTGAGATATGTGCGCGACATCGAAAATCTCTTTTATGCAGTTCGTTGGTGAGATAACCTCGACGCCACCCAGTACTGGGGCGGGAGTTCGGGAGTATCGCCATAACTTGTATAACGGATGCTTTTCGAAGGTTGAGATAGATGGTTTCCGAAGGTTTCTTGGTTATGTGTTGAAGGATGGATGCAGCTGGATGTAGGATTTGCTAGCTTGGGTGAGATATTATGCTTCCCCTGTATCCTCAACACCTGATTGCATAACCGGAAAGTTTCGGGAATTCCATAGGTGGGAATTCAAGTAGCCTTAGGATATCTTTCCAACAGATGTCTGATATGAAATTGGGGGTTCGACGTCTAGTGGTTCGCCTATTCACGGTCGATTTTACAGTGGCCTCGTTGTGTCTTAAAGAGTCCTTGACTTTGCTGACTCGGGGACACTTCGTATGTCATGTGCACTGCCTTGTACATGATGGTGCTGTACGGTCAAGCCCGTGTAGGTCCTACCACGAACACTTCGGACGAAATTTCTATCATGTGTTTGTTCCGGCTTATTCCGCAAGCCAACCCTTGGTTTTATTTCGACTTGTGGTATTCGTTCTTCTTCGACGTCATATGTTGATTCCATCCCTCGTTGATGTACCTCTTCTACCTGATTCTTTGTGGCTTCGCAATTTAGGAATATGTGACCACTTCAAGAGAAGTGCATTCGTTCGTTTTGTTCGGATGTGAAGACTTATGTTGCAATTTTCATTCCGTTGGATTCACCTTCTATATTTCTTTACTTGTGTGCTAATGGTGGTCAACCTCTTCAGGATGGCTCCCGCTAAGAGCACCAGTCAGAACCAGAATCAAGATCCTCCGCCACCTCCGCCCCTCCGGAAGCATGGCAGGCTGTGATGGCTGCTACTAATGCAAATACTCAGCTGATCATGCAAATCATCCAAGAGCGGAATCAAAGCAGTCAAGCGAATCAAGGCAACAACCAGAACCAGTTTGCAACTCTGAATCAGTTCCTCGCAATTGGTCCAAAGACGTTCAGCAACTGCGTTGAGGCTACCGATGCTAATGATTGGTTAGTCGATCTGGGCAAGCATTTTGAATGTAGCAACGTCAGACCTGAAGATTTCGTCAAGTTCGCGTCTTTCCAGCTCAAGGATCAGGCCGTAGAGTGGTTTCAGCAGTACTGGGATTCCAGAGGTGGACGTTTGATCACTTGGGATGATTTCCGTCGTGATTTTCGAGCTCATCACATTCCTCAAAGTGTGACTGAAAGCAAACGTGAAGAATTCCGCAATCTGAAGCAAGGCTCTTTGTCTGTCTATGACTACAACAAGTTGTTCCAGAAGCTCGCCCGTTTTGCCAAGCAGGATGTTCCTGATGAGAAGAGCATGATCTATCAGTTCAGGGGTGGTCTTCGTGAAGAAATTCAGCTCGCTCTTGTCCTCTTCGAGCCGCTGAGATACGATGAGTTCTACAACATGGCACTGAAGCAAGAGGCTGCTCAGCTCAAGTGTGATGCTTCCAGGAAGCGAGTCAGAGACACTACGTCTTCGTCCTCTACTCAAGTGGCCAAGCAGCAGAAGTATTGGCTTCCTCCTCCTCCGTTCCGTCAGCCGTATCAGCAGAAGAGCAAAGGTGGCAGTGGTTCATCCCACCCACCCAACCCAGGCTTTCAGAACAAGACTTCGTCTCAAGCTCCAAGATCAAGTGCCCCGTACCACCGTCCGCTCTCAGAGGTCACGTGCAACAAGTGCCAACAGAAGGGTCACTACGCCAACAAGTGTTTCAACCAGAGGCGTCTTCCTCCTCCTCCTCCTGTCAGATCGGCAAGTACAACTGTGGTCAAGCATAACCCCAAGTCCGCCAAGGTCAACTTGATGAACGCAGCTCAGGCAGAGGATTCGTCAGATGTGATCATGGGTAACCTTCCTGTTAACGATGTTCCCGCAAAAGTACTTTTTGATACTGGTGCATCGCATTCTTTCTTGTCTTGCCCATTTGCATCGAAGCACAATGTTGATACTGAGATTATGCCCAAAGCCATGCAAGTTGTTTCTCCAGGCAAGCTGTTGACTTCAAGTTTGGTTGCTCCCGATATTTCTATCACATTGGGCGATTACAAGTTTCTCTCTTCTCCGGTGGTTCTTGGTAATTCCGATATCGACCTCATTCTTGGGATGGACTGGCTCTCTAAACACAAAGCTCACCTCGATTGCGCAGCCAAGCAGATTCAACTGACTCATTCTTCTGAAGATGTCATTGTTTTTGCTGCTCGGGATAATACCATCCAGTTATTCTCTCTCAATGAAAAGGGTGAATTGGATGCTATTTCGCAGATTCCGGTTGTTTGTGAGTATCAAGATGTCTTCCCTGAAGAACTCCCAGGCATGCCCCCAAACCGGCCAGTTGAATTCGTTATTGAACTTGAGCCCGGTATGGAACCGGTGTGCAAACGGCCTTACAAGCTCGGCCCCGAAGAGTTGAAGGAGTTGAAGAAACAGCTCGATGTGCAAGAAAGGATGGGTCTTATTCGGCCTAGTACTTCTCCGTGGGGTTGTGGTGTTCTTTTTGTGAAGAAGAAGGATGGAACGGACCGACTTTGTGTTGATTATCGTCCATTGAACAAGAAGACCATCAAGAACAAATATCCACTTCCCAACATTAATGAGCTATTCGAACAACTCAAGGGTGCCCAAGTATTCTCCAAGCTTGATCTCCGTATGGGTTATCATCAAATTCGCATTCGTGAACAAGATATTCCAAAGACGGCGTTCAGAACAAGCTATGGGTCATATGAATACACAGTTATGTCTTTTGGCCTCGCCAATGCTCCTCCGACGTTCTCTCGCATGATGAACTTCATCTTCAACCCCTATACCAACGACTTTGTTTTGGTCTATCTCGATGATATCCTGGTTTTCTCGAAGAACAAGGAAGATCATGCCAAACACTTGCGTTTGGTTCTTGACAAGCTAAGGGAACATCAATTCTACGCCAAGTTCTCCAAGTGTGAGTTTTGGCTCGATGAAGTTCTTTATCTTGGTCATATTATCTCTGCCAAGGGCATTTCCGTGGATCCTGAGAAGGTGTCTGCAATTGTTAATTGGGAACCTCCTCAGAATGTGAAGCAACTCCATAGCTTCCTCGGTCTTGCAAGTTATTGCCGAAGATTCGTTGAAAACTTCTCCAAGATCGCGAAGCCTCTCTCAAATCTTCTTCAGAAGCACGTCAAGTATGTTTGGTCTCCGGAGTGTGATGTTGCTTTCAACGCTCTGAAAGAGAAATTGATCACTGCTCCAGTTCTAACTCCGCCTGATGAAACCAAGCCGTACGAGGTCTTTTGTGATGCCTCTCTCCAAGGTCTCGGTGCAGTACTGATGCAAGAGAAGAAAGTTGTTGCTTATACCTCTCGCCAGTTGAAGCCAAATGAGAAGAACTACCCCACTCATGATCTCGAGTTGGCGGCAGTTGTGCACGCATTGTTGACTTGGAGACATCTTCTCTTGGGAAGGAAAGTGGACATTTTCACTGATCACAAAAGTCTCAAGTACATCTTCACTCAGCCTAATCTCAACCTCAGGCAGACTCGATGGGTCGAAATGATTCAAGAGTACAATCCGAGCATCGAGTATACTCCAGGCAAGGCTAATGTGATTGCTGACGCTTTGAGCAGGAAAGCATATTGCAACAGTCTGATTCTCAAGCCTTATCAACCCGAGCTTTGTGAAGCCTTCCGCAAACTTAATCTGTAAGTTGTTCCTCAAGGTTTCCTTGCCAACCTTCAAGTTTCTCCTACCTTGGAAGACCAGATTCACCAAGCCCAGCTTCTTGATGCTATGGTGAAAAAGGTGAAGATTGGTATTGCAAAGAGTCAGTCCAAGTACAAGTGCTACTGACTTGATGACAAGGACACTCTCTTCTTCGAGGATCGAATTGTTGTGCCCAAAGGTGAACTTCGTAAAGTGATCATGAATGAGGCTCACAACTCTCTCCTCTCCATCCACCCTGGGAGCACGAAGATGTATCAAGACCTGAAGCAAACTTATTGGTGGACTCGAATGAAGTGCGAGATCGCTCAATTCGTGAATGAATGTGATGTCTGCAGAAGAGTGAAAGCAGAACACCAAAGGCCAGCAGGTCTCCTCCAACCTCTCGCCATTCCAGAATGGAAGTTTGACCACATTGAAATGGACTTCGTGACTGGGTTTCCTAAGTCCAAGCGTGGCAATGATGCTATATTCGTTGTCATCGACAAGCTGACCAAAGTGGCTCATTTCTTGCCTATCAAAGAGTCAATCACTGCAGCTCAATTGGCGGAGCTCTACACCTCTCGCATTGTCTCTATGCACGGTATTCCTCAAGTGATATCTTCAGACCGTGGTAGCATCTTTACCTCCAAGTTCTGGGATTCTTTTCAGAAGGCCATGGGCACCAACATTCGCTTCAGCACTGCTTTCCACCCTCAAACAAGCGGTCAAGTCGAGCGTGTCAACCAGATTCTTGAAGATATGCTCAGGGCTTGTGTTATCTCCTTTGGCATGAAGTGGGAGGATTTCCTTCCTTATGCTGAATTCTCGTACAACAACAGTTTCCAAGCAAGTTCCGGCAAGGCCCCGTTTGAAATTCTGTATGGTAGGAAGTGCCATACACCTCTCAACTGGTCTGAAACCGGTGAACGTCAGCTGCTGGGTAATGACCTGATCACAGAGGCAGAAGAAATGTGCAAGGTCATTCGTGATAACCTCAAAGCAGCCCAATCTCGTCAGAAGAGCTACTACGACAGCAAGCACCGTGATTTGGCTTTCGAGATCGGAGATCATGTCTACCTCCGCGTCTCTCCTATGAAAGGGACTCGTTGCTTCGGTATCAAAGGGAAGCTTGCCCCCAGATACGTCGGGCCTTTCAAGATCGTCAGCAAGAGAGGCGACCTCGCCTATCAACTCGAGCTTCCTGCAACCTTTGCCAATGTTCATGATGTGTTCCACGTCTTGCAACTCCGAAAGTGCTTCAAGACGCCTGAGCGCACCGTCAACTTCGAGGACATTGAGCTCCAAGAAGATCTCTCCTACCGTGAGCACCCAGTTGCAATCCTTGAAGAGACTGAACGCAAAACTCGCAACAAGTCAATCAAGTTTCTCAAAGTCAAGTGGTCACACCATTCCGACCGTGAAGCAACCTGGGAACGCGAGGATCACCTCCGTTCTGAGTACCCGGAGTTCTTTCAGTCCTAGATCTCGGGACGAGATCTTTTCGTAGTGGTGGAGTGTTGTAACGCCCCATGTGTAACCTTCCCCAATTGTACTCCAACTCATGCCATTTCCGGCATTAAGTTATATTTAATTCTCGGGTTCGGGTCTTTGCCTCCGTGTGTTGTTTTGTTTTTCGTGCATCTCATATCATGTCATCACGTGCATTGCATTCGCATACATGTTCATCTCATGCATTCGAGCATTTTCCCCGTTGTCCATTTTGCATTCCGGCGCTTCGTTCTCCTCCGGTGGTCATTTCTAGCTTTCTTTCGTGTGTGGGGATTAAACATTTCCGGATTGGGCCGAGACTTGCCATGCGGCCTTGGTTTACTACCGGGAGACCGCCTGTCAAGTTTCGGGTCATTTGGACTTCGTTTGATACTCCAACGGTTAACCGAGGGACCGAAAAGGCCTCGTGTGTGTGCAGCCCAACACCCCTCCATTTTGGCCCAAAACCCACCAAACTCAGCTCCATCGTCTCGGTCGTTCGATCATGATCGTTTGGGCGAAAATCGCACCTCATTTGGACTCTCCTAGCTCCCTCTATGCCTATATAAAGCCCCCCCGTTTTCGGATCTCCTCCCACCTCGAAACCCTAATCCAAAACAAAAAGATCCGCGCGCCGCCGGACAATTCGCCCGCCGACGGACACGTCCGGACCGCCTGTCCGCCGCCACGTGTCGCGCCGGGGTTCGCCCGCGCCCCCGGTCCACATCGCCGCCGCCGCCGGCCCGGGAGGCCCGGATCGGGCCCCCGCGAGGCCCATCGCCTCCTGCCGCGCTCCGCGCCTCCCTCCGCCGCCTCCTCGCCCGCGGGTCGCTGCCAACGCGCCCGGTTGCCGCCGCCGCCTCGCCGGGACGCCGCCGCCTACGCCACGCCGCCGCCTACGCCTCGCTGCCGCCGCGGGCACCAACGCCGCCCGAGCCGGTCGCCGCTCCCTCCTCCATCTCACTCCGGCGCCCCTCGTCGTCCGGCTCCCTCCTCCGCCCGGCAAGTCCAACTCCGGCCACCGGCGACATTTCCGGCGACCCAATCTACTGTTCCGGCCGTCCTCGTAATCCGTGCCAACCCTAGATCTGAGAGGTTGATTTTTTCGTCTAAGTCCCAGTTTTTCTCAGATCCAAGTGCACATGTTTGACCTGCCGTATCTCCTCATCCGTAGCTCCGATTTGGGCGTATGATATGTCAAAATCTTCGTCTCGACGAGTACATCATTTCATTCCATTGCATCATTTGCATTTGAGGTCATCTTGTTGCCCAAAATGCTGTTGGAAGGAGGCATGTTGAGTTTATTGCAGATCCGTTAGTTCAACATGCACTTTTGTCATTTTTGCCATATTTAATCCGTGCATGATATGCCTGTGCCCCTTTGGGATGAATTGTTAAGAATGTTGTCTTATTTCCAGAGGTGCCTTCCATGTATTTTTAGGATATGTATGTTGTCTTGTGCAAGCTTCCGAAGAGGGCTACCTGAGATTACTGATT
This sequence comes from Triticum monococcum, assembly GCA_034509565.1. Classification (NCBI taxonomy): domain Eukaryota; kingdom Viridiplantae; phylum Streptophyta; class Magnoliopsida; order Poales; family Poaceae; genus Triticum; species Triticum monococcum. Next base: position 118,324,555 of record CM067844.1, read on the forward strand.
TCAGGGACTTAGTGATTTTCACTAAGTCTGGGCCGTTTTAGTTCACGATGCTATATGTCCGGCTTGTTTCCTAGTGATCCGTGCCTCTTTTGAGGATGATCAGTGAGAGTGATTTGTTATGCTTGTTGTGCTTAATCCATCCATGTCTTTACTTGTTATGTTGGAGCACCCTAGGTTGACTCAATCGAGCTCAACTTTTGGATAGTTGCTGTTTTGGGCAGATCGTGAACTCTTTTGCGATTTTGCCGGAGTGATTGCTAGTGATCCATGCATGCTATGATATTGTTCTTGCCATGTCTAGCTAGCATTTTGTGCCTTCTTAATGGTTATATGCTTGCCTTGCCATGACTTGCACCGTAGTGAGAGCATCGAGCTCGTTTACACGCCTCCGTGAGTTATTATTTCCGCATGTCCCAGTTTTCACTAAGTCTGAAAACTGATTGTGTTTCATCAATGTTTGTGTGCTCGGTAGAGTATTTTGTGAACCCTTTTGGCCCCAGGTCATTTTGGGTGTTTTGATAAGCTTGTTGAGTAGCTCCATGCCATGCTCTTACTTGCCATGTTCAGGTTTTCCTTCATGTTGTTTTGCTGCTCCGAAGAGAGCATCGTGGTCTGAAATTTCAGACTAGCGTTAATTTCGCTAAGTCTGAAATCTGTTTTGCTTATTCAGTTTTGCCATACTTGTTTGAAGCCCTTAATGGATGAATTTGCCTATGCCTCAGTCATGATGATTTGTTAAGCTTGATGAGTACATCACTGCCATGCAATTTGTTTTCATGTTGGGTGGCTGTAGCATGTTCATTTTGTTGCATTTAGGAGCCTACTTGCTGTAAATCGCAGATCGGTTCGTTTAGTAAAACGCTTGCCATTTCTTAACCGTAGCTCCGATTGCCATGATCTTTATATCGTTTTCAGGGGATTTCTTCCCCTCTATCCAGTGGCACACTTGGTTTTCCAAGTTGAGGCCAGATTCATGCATTTCCTATTACATGTTGCATTCTTGCATCCCGCATCGCATCCCGCATAGCATATCATCTTTGCATCTTATTGCTTGCCCTTGCACGTGGTTGATTGTATCCTTGTTGCTTGTTTGTGTTGTTTAATAGAGCCGGGAGACGAGTTCGCTAACGAGGAGCCCGTTGAGTTTGCTTTTGAGGATCCAGTCAATTCTGACAACTGTGCAGGCAAGATGATCACACCCTTGAAATCACTACTATCTTTGCTATGCTAGTTTGCTCGCTCTTTTGCTTTGCTAATGCTACGATGCCTACCACTTGCTTGTCAGCCTCCCAATTGCCATGATTGAGCCTCTAACCCACCTTTGTCCTAGCAAACCATTGATTGGCTATGTTACCGCTTTGCTCAAGCCCCTTCTTATAGCGTTGCTAGTTGCAGGTGAAGATTGGAGCCGTTCCTTGTTGGAACATTTATTTACTTGTTGGGATATCATTATATTGCTATGTTATCTTTACTCATCTATATACTTGGTAAAGGGTGGAAGGCTCGGCCTCTCGCCTAGTGTTTTGTTCCACTCTTGCCGCCCTAGTTTCCGTCATATCGGTGTTATGTTCCCGGTTTGTTGCGTCCCTTACGCGGTTGGGCTATAATGGGAACCCCTTGATAGTTCGCCTTGATTAAAGCTTTTCCAGCAATGCCCAACATTGGTTTTACCATTTGCCACCTACCCCTTTTCTTTCCCTTGGGTTTCCGGAGCCCGAGGGTCATCTTTATTTTAGCCCCCCACGGGCCAGTGCTCCTTTGAGTGTTGGTCCGACCGAGTAGACTGCGGGGCCACCTCGGGGCAACTTGAGGGTTGGTTTTACTCGTAGGATGTCTCATCTGAGTGTGCCCTGAGAACAAGATATGTGCAGCTCCTATCGGGATTTGTCGGCGCATTCGGGCGGTGTTGCTGGACTAGTTTTGACCTGTCGAATCATCTTGTTGTACCGGGATACCGAGTCTGATCGGTGGGTCCTGGGTGGAGGTCTATTCCTTCGTTGACCGTGAGAGCTTGTTATGGGCTAAGTTGGGACCCCCCTGCAGGGATTGATCTTTCGAAAGCCGTGCCCGCGGTTATGGGCAGATGGGAATTTGTTAATGTCCGGTTGTAGATAACTTGAACTTAATTAATTAAAATGAATCAACTGCGTGTGTTGCCGTGATGGCCTCTTCTCGGCGGAGTCCGGGAAGTGGACACGGCGTTGGAGTTATGTTTGCGTAGTCTGCTCTATTTAGTTTCCGCTCGTGCTTTGCCTTCTCTTCTCGCTCTCTTTTGCGAATAAGTTAGCCACCATATATGCTAGTCGCTTGCCGCAGCTCCACTCACATTACCCCTTCCTCACCTATTTAGCTTAAATAGTCTTGATCGCGAGGGTGCGAGATTGTTGAGTCCTTTGTGGCTCACAGATTACTATTACACCAGATGCAGGGACCGATGATACTCCTCCGGATGGCGCGTTCGAGCTGAAGTGGGAGTACGACGAGGACTCTCAGCGATACTATGTTTCTTTTCCTGATGATCAGTAGTGGTGCCTATTCGGGGTTCGATTCAGGGTTTATTCGCTTGTTGGGGGTCTTTTCTATTTTGGCGCCGTAGTCGGGCCATGAGTGTCTATATGATGGATGCTATTTATGTACTTTGATGTGACGTGGCGAGTGTAAGCCAACTATTATTATTATTCCCCCTTTATATTATATATGTACATGGGTTGTGTGAAGATTGCCCCACTTGCGACATATGCCTTCAATGCGATTATGCCTCTAAGTCGTGCCTCGACACGTGGGAGATATAGTCGCATCGAGGGTGTTACATGAGGATTTTGAGCGCTTTGCTGAAATGATTAGACCTATCTTTTTGCGTATGCGTTTGACTGATATGCTTAAAATAAATCCTTATGCTAAGTACATGAAGGAAATTGTTACTAATAAAAGAAAGATACCGGAAGCTGAAATTTCCACCATGCTTGCTAATTATACTTTTAAGGGTGGAATACCAAAGAAACTTGGAGATCTAGGAGTACCAACTATACCATGCTCCATTAAAAGAAACTATGTTAAAACTGCTTTATGTGATCTTGGAGCCGGTGTTAGTGTTATGCCTCTTTCTTTATATCGTAGACTTGATTTGAATAAGTTGACACCTACTGAAATATCTTTGCAAATGGCTGATAAATCAACTGCTATACCTGTCGGTATTTGTGAGGATGTGCCTGTCGAGGTTGCAAACGTTACTATTTTAATGGACTTTGTTATTCTTGATATTCCCGAGGACGATAGTATGTCTATTATTCTTGGAAGACCCTTTTTGAATACTGCAGGGGCTGTTATTGATTGCACCAAAGGCAATGTCACTTTTCCTGTTAATGGTAATGAGCATATGATACACTTTTCGAGGAAACAACCTCAAGTCCACAATATCAATTCTATTGGAAAAATTTCAACAATCACTATTGGAGGTTTTGAATTTCCTCTTCCTACTGTCAAGAAGAAATATGATATTCTTATTGTTGGGGACATGCATATCCCCATTGAGGTAACCTAGTGTTATTCGAAATTTCTCCGGTTTCATGTTACTCGAAATGAGTTTGTTAACAAGACATGATCAACCTTGTTAGTGGATTCCTTTTGATGAGCATGAGATGGATGAAGTTAGAAAACACAACTCTCTGTACCCTCCTTTTACTTTATGTTATTTATATTAAATAAAGCAAAAATAATATTTTCTGTCCGTTTTCTGAATTATCCATGCAATAAAAAATACCCCGAAAATAAAAGTTCTCCAAATACCCTGAAATTTAAATATGATTTTTTCTAGAATATTTTAGAATATCTGGCACTGAAAACACAGCAGGGGGAGTAGCCACGTGCCCACGAGGGTGGAGGGCGCGCCCACCCCCCTTGGTGCGCCCCCTGCCTCATGGACCCCACGTGGGTCCCCTCCACTTATTCTAGCCACCACACACTCCTTCTTTCTCCCAAAAAAATCGCCAACCAGCTCAAGCCTGAGTTCTTGCTCATCTTGCTGCCATTTCCGATCTCCTTGCTTAAAGCTCCATTCGCAAAACTGCTTTGGGGGATTGTTCTTTGGTATGTGACTCCTCCAATGGTTCAATTAGTTTTTGTTCTAATGCTTTATTCATTGCAATTTTTTGCTGTTTAGGTGACCCTGTTCTTGAGCTTGCATGTGGAATTTATGTGGTCCAAAGTAGTTTTAATGCATGATATATCCTCTAGACACTTGTAGGAGCAGTTGCTATCAATTTTGTTGCGTTTGGTTCACTTTTATTTAAGTTACTAAAAATTTCAGAAATTTTCAGAAAAAAGATGAAGAGATTTTTGAGGGGCTCATCGAGCCGAAGCTTGAAGGATAAGCAAAGTGAAGAGAACAAGAAGCCCAAGTATAATGTCCCTCGTACTGCGGAGGTTCGGCCATGTGAATGGCCTTGTGATGAGTTCTTGAAAGAGGCTGAGATTTATGAAGATTTTTATTATTTGGCTAAGAATGCAGACCTCACTGCCTTCCTCGACAACCAGCACGGACAGTATCTCTTACTCACCAATATCTTTGTGCAAAACTTTCATTTCCGTGCTAGAAGCTCGCCACCTTCGGTGGAATTTTATTTATATGATGAGCATAAGGAAATGTCACTTCATGATTTTTGTCGGGTTTGTTTGATACCTTTTGAGGGCAGCATAGAGGAACCACATCGTAATGATGTGGAGAGATTTATTGATATGATTGCTATGGGGGAAACGAGGAAAGTTTCCGATGCGAGAATCACTAGCATACATTTTCCTATTCTACATTACTTTGCAATATTTGCTAGTAGATGCTTAATTGGTCACGGGAACTGTGGGAACCTTAGTGCTCCTGATATTGTTATTTTGCGCCATGCCTTGTTTCAAGATACTACTTTTAGTTTAGGCGCTATTGTTGCAAAATGGTTAAATCTAAACCGTACTAAGGGCCCCGTCCTCGGAGGCATCTTTGCCTCGCGCCTTGCTGCACACTTTAACATACCTATCAGGCATTATGAGAAAGAGGAAAAGTTGCTACCTCCTATTGCTCTAGGATATAAGAGCATGATAGCACATGATTTATTGTTAAGAATAAGAAGAAGATGCTTAACTATAGACTGATTTTTGGTAAGAATAACTTTGAGACTATTACCTTGCCTGCTCCCTCTTTGTTTAACATGTTTTTTGGCAAGTACCTTGTTTTACCGGAGGACGTTTATGCATACTAGAGTCTGACACCAGCTCCAGAGCCTGAGCCGGAACCACCCCAGGACCCTTATCGGCAGTCAGTTTATGAGTGGAATCCTGAGGAGATTGCCAACGAGTGGCACCCAGAGGACACTCCTCCTTACACCGGAGAGGGCTACTTTGATCCATGGGCATAGACCAACTTAGGCCAAAAGCCTAAGCTTGGGGGAGTACGTATTTGTCACCGACATTACATTCATGTTCACACACTCATGCCAGTTGTCGGTGCTCACACTTTTTCATTGTATCATCCATGCTAGTTTATTTTCATTTTCTGGCTTTCTTCTTGTGTGTTTGAAAAACCTTAAAAAACAAAAAAAATAGTTGTAGCTTTTAGCTAGTTTACTTTCCATGCCTGTAGTAGTAGTAATTAAAAAGAAAACCCAAAAAGATTTCTCGTTCTTATTTTGCTTGTTGGGAGCTTTCCCGTGTAAATAGTTTTGTTTCTTTTCTTTCCATTGGGGGTCGAGAGGAGAAGACTGTCGATGTCAAAACCGGCGGATCTCGGGTAGGGGGTCCCAAACTGTGAGGTCGATGGTAACAGGAGACACGGGACACGATGTTTACCCATGTTCGGGCCCTCTCTATGGAGATAATACCCTACGTCCTGCTTGATTGATATTGATGAATACGAGTATTACAAGAGTTGATCTACCTCGAGATCGTAATGGCTAAACCCTAGAAGTCTAGCCCGTATGACTATGGTAATGAGTCTCTCCCTTTCCGGACTAAGTCCTCCGGTTTATATAGACACCGGGAGGATCTAGGGTTACCCAAGGTCGGTTACAAAGAAAGGAATCTACATATTTGATCGCCAAGCTTTCCCTCCATGCCAAGGAGAGTCCTATCCGGAGACGGGTGCAGTCTTCGGTCTTCGTATCTTCATAGCCTCATCAGTCCAGACGCCAGAGGACCCCTTAGTCCAGGACTCCCTCAGTAGGCCCTGAACCTGGCTTCAATGACATGGTATCCGACGCGTAGATCTGTCTTCGGCATTGCAAGGCGGGTTCCTCCTTCCGAACTCCAAGATAGTCTTCGGACAAAACAATCGTGTAGGATCTGAATACACAGCCGTAGAGAGTAATCACGAATCCAATCTGCTGACCATTTTAGTAACATGACGTCACGTCAGTCCGGCCATAATTTCGAACCGTTTTTTGTCTTCCACTCCATGTTTCGAGATGCGGTTGCCATTGGCACGTCTTGTCAAAGCAGAGATCATGTCCCCTTATTGCGGGATTTTCGTCAATTCGGGTGTGGGTAACCCAACCGTGCCTGTTTACACAACCCTTGGGAATAGGCGAGGTTTAAGGCGAGTGGGGAGGCGTTCGATATTCACTGCCTTTATAAGGGGATAAGGATTCCCTGTTCTTCTCCCACGCCTTCTCCTTCCTCTGCCCTTCCACTCTTGAGCTCCGGCGCCCAAGTTCTCATCTTTTCCCCACTCGAGCAAGTACTCAACCATGTCCGGATCCGGAGGTCAAGGCAAGTGGATGGCCTCCTCCGTCAGGTAGAAGGACATTGCCGAGCTTCGGGCGGCCGGGTACCTGGCGAAGAAATCGCCCACCTCCTTCCAGCCAAGGGACAAATCGTCCACACACCGAAGCCCAGCAAGAGGGTAGTATTCATCCCCCATTTCCTCCGCGGGCTAGGGTTTCCACTTCACCCTTTCGTCCGCGGGCTGATGTTCTACTACGGGATAGACTTCCACGACCTATCCCCGAACTCGTTCCTCAATATCTCGGTGTTCATCGTTGTGTGTGAGGCCTTCCTCCGCATCCAACCCCACTTCGGGCTGTGGCTCAAAATCTTCAATGTGAAGCCGAAGGTAGTGGATGGCCAGCACACGGAGTGCGGAGGCGCCATGGTGAGCAAGCTGACCAATGTCTCCTGGCCAAAAGGCACTTTCGTGGAGACCGTCAAGGAATGGCAGAAACAATTGTTCTACATCACAGAACCCCGTGATGCCACCTGGACCGCGACGGCCGAATTCAACTCCGGCGATCCCATGTGACTCACCTCCTGGGTCGAGAAGAGCCCGAACTGGTGTTCGTCATACGAGCTGATAGCGCTGCAAACACGCATCCAAAGCATGGTGGACAAAGACATCAAGCTCGTCGACATAATCCAAGTGATGCTGGTGCGCCGGATCCTCCCCCGCCAGAGCCGAAGCCGCCCTCTATGGGAGTACAATCCGACGAAGCACCATACCCTCGAGAGGCTCTTCGAAACAACTCACGAAGATGCCTGTAATTTGCTCTTCAAGGGCAACGAGATACCGCCAACCATAGATTCGGACCGCAGGCACGACATTAACCACCTCCCCAACGAGGTATGTTATCTTTAACACATCCCATACTTGCTTGTTTCGAGGATGATATCTAAGAAATTATTACCATTGCTTCTTCAGAACTGGATGAAAAGGGCGAAGCAGATCCGGTGTCCGGCTCCGCTGCCTGAAGAACCAGTCATCCCGTGTTTAGCGAAGATCCTGGAACCGACGCCCTATAAGGCGCCGGAGAAGAAGGTCACAGGGAAGGCCAAGGGGGTCTGGAGTGGCCCCCGTTGCAAGGGTGCTTCAGATGCAATGTCCGGAGCAAGACTCCTTCCGCCACCGCCGAAGACGAAGACAATGTGGAGGAGGAGGGAAACGACCCTTCCCCTGATGAGGGGAAGAAGAAGAGGGCAGCCCCCACCATTTGGAGGCGGAGGCGCCCAAGAAGGGGAAAGGCCCATTCGTGGGTAGCTCCGCATGGGACGTTGAAAGCAGTCTGGAGCAACGCCCCCGCACTAAGCCGCAGGCCGCATCGTAAGTGCTAAGACTTACATCTGCCCATAAAGTTTTTCCTCTTCATTGTATTGATATGATTGGTTATGTTATTGTAGTCCGGCCCACAACAGCTCCCCGCGATCCTTGTCAGGAGGCTCGCTGGATTCCAAGGTGATGGCCAGCGATTCACCGCAAGCCGCTCACTCCCCCCCAGGCCAAGGACGATGCGGAGGTGCTGTCCCGAAGGACTGTTCCAGGCGGGGGAGAGGCTCAGGCGCCGCCAGAAGGCGAAACCCCCGTCGCCGGATACCAAGGGGAATCAATCCCCATGGAGACTGGTGGGGAGGGTCGTATTCAGTTCGGCCCTCAACCGGACTCAATTCCGGAGACCGATACGGCTCCGGAATTTGGCACGCAACCTCCTTCAAAAGAAAGGGGGACGCCTATTCCGCCGGTGGCCCCTGTCCAACTAGGGGCACCGGATAATATGCTGGAGGCGCTGCGAGGCGCTTCCATTGTGGATGAACACCGTGTCCTTATGGGCACGGTAATTGAAAGGGTTCAGTCCGCCAAGAGCGGACTAACCAAAGCATGCAACAGCCTGCTGACAGGTTTTGAGGTAAGCGACGCAGAAAAGAGAAAATCCCAATGTAGATAGCAGCCCTGAGACACTGTCCGGTGTTCAGAAAGAAAAAGCCAGACAGAGGATCAATCTCCTATTGCAGGAAACTAACTAAATTTTTCTGAAATGTAAACACAGGCGTCGCTGTTGGCTGCAGCCTCGCATACTGCCGAAGTCTCCGGTTTGAAGCAGAAACTAGCTGAGGTCGAGGAGGAGCTGGGCCAAGTGAAGAGGCAGCTCCAGGAAAACAAGGTAAGTAATAACCTATTATGTATTCGAAAAAAGCAAAATAACATGCATTTGACCGAAGTGCCATGATATGTACAAAAGTGAAGACTGAAGGAAATATGCCCTAGAGGCAATAATAAAGTTATTATTTATTTCCTTATATCATGATAAATGTTTATTATTCATGCTAGAATTGTATTAACCGGAAACATGATACATGTGTGAATACATAGACAAACAAAGTGTCACTAGTATGCCTCTACTAGACTAGCTCGTTAATCAAAGATGGTTATGTTTCCTAGCCATAGACATGAGTTGTCATTTGATTAACGGGATCACATCATTAGGAGAATGATGTGATTGGCTTGACCCATTCCGTTAGCTTAGCACTTGATCGTTTAGTTTGTTGCTATTGCTTTCTTCATGACTTATACATGTTCCTGTGACTATGAGATTATGCAACTCCCGTTTACCGGAGGAACACTTTGTGTGCTACCAAATGTCACAACATAACTGGGTGATTATAAAGGTGCTCTACATGTGTCTCCAAATGTACTTGTTGGGTTGGCATATTTCAAGATTAGGATTTGTCACTCCAATTGTCGGAGAGGTATCTCTGGGCCCACTCGATAATACACATCACTTAAGCCTTGCAAGCATTGCAACTAATGAGTTAGTCGCGGGATGATGTATTACGGAACAAGTAAAGAGACTTGCCAGTAACAAGATTGAACTAGGTGTTGAGATACCGACGATCGAATCTCGGGCAAGTAACATACCGATGACAAAGGGAACAACGTATGTTGTTATGCGGTTTGATCGATAAAGATCTTCATAGAATATGTAGGAGCCAATATGAGCATCCAGGTTCCGCTATTGGTTATTGACCAGAGACATGTCTCGGTCATGTCTACATAGTTCTCGAACCCGTAGGGTCCGCACGCTTAAAGTTCGATGACGGTTATATTATGAGCTTATGTGTTTTGATCTACCGAAGGTAGTTCGGAGTCCCGGATATGACCGCAGACATGACGAGGAGTCTCGAAATGGTCGAGACATGAAGATTGATATATTGGACGACTATATTCGGACACCGAAATGGTTTCGGGGGTTATGAGATATATACCGGAGTACCGGGGGGGGGGGGAGTGTGTTACCGGAACCCCCCGGAGGTTAATGGGCCTCATGGGCCCAATTGGTGGAAGAGGAGAGGCGGCCAACGGGCAGCCGCGCCCCCCTCCCCTCCCAACTCCGAATTGGACTAGGAAGGGGGGCGGCACCCCCTTTCCCTTTCTCCCTCTTTCTCCTTCCCTCTCCTCTCCTACTCCAACATGGAAAGGGGGGAGTCCTACTCCCGGGTGGGAGTAGGACTCCTCATGGGGCGCACCAAGGGTGGCCGGCCCCTCCCCCCTCTACTCCTTTATATACGGGGAGGGAGGCACCCCCTAGAGACACAACAATTGATCCCTTGGATCCCTTAGCCATGTGCGGTGCCCCCTCCACCATAATCCACCTCGATCATATCGTAGCGGTGCTTAGGCGAAGCCCCGTGTCGGTAGAACATCATCATCGTCACCATGCCGTCATGCTGACGGAACTCTCCCTCAAAGCTCGGCTGGATCGGAGTTCGAGGGACGTCATCAAGTTGAACGTGTGCAGAACTCGGAGGTGCCGTGGTTCGGTGCTTGATCGGTCGGATCGTGAGGACGTACAACTACATCAACCGCGTTGTGCTAACGCTTCCGCTTTCGGTCTACAAGGGTACGTGGAGAACACTCTCCCCTCTCGTTGCTATGCATCACCATGATCCTGTGTGTGCGTAGGATTTTTTTTTTTTGAAATTACTACGTTCCCCAACAGTGGTATCCGAGCCTGGTTTTATGTGTTGATGTTATATGCACGAGTAGAACACAAGTGAGTTGTGGGCGATAGAAGTCATACTGCTTACCAGCATGTCATACTCTGGTTCGGCAGTATTGTTGGATGAAGCGGCCCAGACCGACATTACGCGTACGCTTACGCGAGACTGGTTCTACCGACGTGCTTTGCACACAGGTGGCTAGCGGGTGTCAATTTCTCCAACTTTAGTTGAACCGAGTGTGGCTACACCTGGTCCTTGAGAAGGTTAAAACAACACTAACTTGATGAACTATCGTTGTGGTTTTTATGCGTAGGTAAGAACGGTTCTTGCTCAGCCCGTTGCAGCCACGTAAAACATGCAACAACAAAGTAGAGGACGTCTAACTTGTTTTTGCAGGGCATGTTGTGATGTGATATGGTCAAGGCATGATGCTATATTTTATTGTATGAGATGATCATGTTTTGTAACCGAGTTATCGGCAATTGGGAGGAGCCATATGGTTGTCGCTTTATTGTATGCAATGCAATCGCCCTGTAATGCTTTACTTTATCACTAAGTGGTAGCAATAGTCGTAGAAGCATAAGTTGGCGAGATGACAACGATGCTACGATGGAGATCAAAGTGTCACGCCGGTGACAATGGTGATCATGACGGTGCTTCGGAGATGAAGATCACAAGCACAAGATGATGACGGCCATATCATATCACTTATATTGATTGCATGTGATGTCTATCTTTTATGCATCTTATCTTGCTTTGATTGACGGTAGCATTATAAGATGATCTCTCACTAAATTATCAAGGTATAAGTGTTCTCCCTGAGTATGCACTGTTGCGAAAGTTCTTTGTGCTGAGACACCACGTGATGATCGGGTGTGATAGGCTCTACGTTCAAATACAACAGATGCAAAACAGTTGCACACGCGGAATGCTCAGGTTAAACTTGACGAGCCTAGCATATGCAGATATGGCCTCAGAACACTAAGACCGAAAGGTCGAGCGTGAATCATATAGTAGATATGATCAACATAGTGATGTTCACCATTGAAACTACTCCATCTCACGTGATGATCGGACATGGTTTGGTTGATTTGGATCACGTGATCACTTAGAGGATTAGAGAGATGTCTATCTAAGTGGGAGTTCTTAAGTAATATGATTAATTGAACTTAAATTTATCATGAAATTAGTACCAGATAGTTTTTTGCTTGTCTATGTTGATTGTAGATAGATGGCTCGTGCTGTTGTTCCATTGAATTTTAATGCGTTCCTTGAGAAAGCAAAGTTGAAAGATGATGGTAGCAATTACACGGACTGGGTCCATAACTTGAGGATTATCCTCATTGCTGCACAGAAGAATTACATCCTGGAAGCACCGCTGGGTGCCAGGCCTGCTGCAGATGTTGCTGATAATGTTAAGGATGTTTGGGAGAGTAAAGCTGATGACTACTCGATAGTTCAGTGTGCCATGCTTTAGGGCTTAGAACCGGGACTTCAACGACGTTTTGAACGTCATGGAGCATATGAGATGTTCGAGGAGTTGAAGTTAATATTTCAAGCAAATACCCGGATTGAGAGATATGAAGTCTCCAATAAGTTCTATAGCTATAAGATGGAGGAGAATAGTTATATCAGTGAACATATACTCAAAATGTCTGGGTATCCGAATCAGTTGACTCATCTGGGAGTTAATCTTCCTGTTGATAGTGTCATTGACAGAGTTCTTCAATCACTGCCACCAAGCTACAAAAGCTTCGTGATGAACTATAATATGCAAGGGATGAATAAGACAATTCCCGATCTCTTCGCGATACTAAAGGCTGCGGAGGTAGAAATCAAAAAGGAGCATCAAGTGTTGATGGTCAATAAGACCACTAGTTTCAAGAAAGATGGTAAAGGGAAGAAAAAGGGGAACTTCAAGAAGAACGGCAAACAAGTTGCTGCTCAAGAGAAGAAACCCAAGTCTGGACCTAAGCCTGAAACTGAGTGCTTCTACTGCAAACAAACTGGTCACTGGAAGCGGAACCGCCCCAAGTATTTGGCGGATAAGAAGGATGGCAAGGTGAACAAAGGTATATGTGATATACATGTTATTGATGTGTACCTTACTAATGCTCGCAGTAGCACCTGGGTATTTGATACTGGTTCTGTTGCTAATATTTGCAACTCGAAACAGGGACTACGGATTAAGCGAAGATTGGCTAAGGACGAGGTGACGATGCACGTGGGAAATGGTTCCAAAGTCGATGTGATCGCAGTCGGCACGCTACCTCTACATCTACCTTCGGGATTAGTTTTAGACCTAAATAATTGTTATTTGATGCCAGCGTTGAGCATGAACATTATATCTGGATCTTGTTTGATGCGAGACGGTTATTCATTTAAATCAAAGAATAATGGTTGTTCTATTTATATGAGTAATATCTTTTATGGTCACGCACCCTTGAAGAGTGGTCTATTCATATTAAATCTCGGTAGTAGTGATACACATATTCATAATATTGAAGCCAAAAGATGCAGAGTTGATAATGATAGTGCAACTTATTTGTGGCACTGCCATTTAGGTCATATTGGTGTAAAGCGCATGAAAAAACTCCATACTGATGAACTTTTGGAGCCACTTGATTATGAATCACATGGTACTTGCGAACCGTGCCTCATGGGCAAGATGACTAAAACGTCGTTCTCCGGAACTATGGAGCGAGCAACAAATCTGTTGGAAATCATACATACAGATGTATGTGGTCCAATGAATGTTGAGGCTCATGGCGGTTATCGTTATTTTCTCACCTTCACAGATGATTTAAGCAGATATGGGTATATCTACTTAATGAAACATAAGTCTGAAACATTTGAAAAGTTCAAAGAATTTCAGAGTGAAGTTGAAAATCATCATAACAAGAAAATAAAGTTTCTACGATCTGATCATGGAGGAGAATATTTGAGTTACGAGTTTGGTCTTCATTTGAAACAATGCAGAATAGTTTCGCAACTCACGCCACCCGGAACACCACAGCGTAATGGTGTGCCCGAACATCGTAATTGTACTTTACTAGATATGGTGCGATCTATGATGTCTCTTACTGATTTACCGCTATCATTTTGGGGTTATCCTTTAGAGACGGCTGCATTCACGTTAAATAGGGCACCATCAAAATCCATTGAGACGACGCCTTATGAACTGTGGTTTGGCAAGAAACCAAAGTTGTCGTTTCTTAACGTTTGGGGCTGCGATGCTTATGTGAAAAAGCTTCAACCTGATAAGCTCGAACCCAAATCGGAGAAATGTGTCTTCATAGGATACCCAAAGGAAACTGTTGGGTACACCTTCTATCACAGATCTGAAGGCAAGACTTTTGTTGCTAAATTTGGATCCTTTCTAGAGAAGGAGTTTCTCTCGAAAGAAGTGAGTGGGAGGAAAGTAGAATTTGATGAGGTAACTGTACCTGCTCCCTTATGTGAAAGTAGTTCATCACAGAAACCAGTTCGTGTGACACCTACACCAATTAGTGAGGAAGTTAATGATAATGATCATGAAACTTCAGATCAAGTTGTTACTAAACCTCATAGATCAACCAGAGTGAGATCCGCACCAGAGTGGTACAGTAATCCTGTTCTGGAGGTCATGTTACTAGACCATGATGAACCTACGAACTATGAAGAAGCGATGGTGAGCCCAGATTCCGCAAAATGGCTTGAGGCCATGAAATCTGAGATGGGATCCATGTATGAGAACAAAGTGTGGACTTTGGTTGACTTGCCAGTTGATCGGCAAGCCATCGAGAATAAATGGATCTTCAAGAAGAAGACTGACGCTGATGGTAATGTTACTATCTATAAAGCTTGACTTGTTGCAAAAGTGTCGTGGAATTGTCACGGCAGATGTCCTAGAGCAAGGACTTAGTCATAGGGCCATCTCACTAGGAAGCTTAAAGGGGTTAATCGGGACAAAGGACACAAGAGGGTTTTATACTAGTTCGGCCCCTTACGTTGAAGGTAAAAGCCTATGTCTAGTTGGGATTGGTATTGCTGGGGTTTCGATGACCAAGAGGCTCAACTTGCCGGCTTGGTTATCGACTTGTTGATCCTTTCCCTAAGCCGCCACCAGGTCGTCCCCTTATATACATGGGTTGACGCCTGGTGGCCTATAGAGTCCCGGCCGGCTCATAATCGTGTCCGGCTCGGTGGTTTCCTTTACATGCCTTTTTTACAAGTCTTTCCCTACATACGGCGGTTTACAATATCGGGCCTTAAGCCGCCTCCAGGCCCTTGGGCCTTCTATAAGGTTTAATAAACTATCGTCTTGAATGTTTACTGGGCTTCTTTCGTAACCCGCCATTGGGGCTGACCCGGTCCCTCCTGGGCGGGTCATGACTGATAGTAATATCCCCAACATTAGGCCCCAGGTTGACTTTGAATTTCATTCTTTGTCAATCTTCAATACTTATACAAAAATCCATCTTCTTATCTTCGTTAAAGTTTTCATAACCCGCCATGACGTCATCTCCTGAAAATGCAAAGAACTTTCATGATGTCATCTCCAACGGATCTTTTATCTTTAATGCTTCCCGAGAATCGAGGCGTCTGTGTAGCTAGATAACCATTATTCGGCTCTCCTCGATTTTCGTGCCCGTCTGTTCACATCTTTCCTTATAAATAGGCACGCCTCGGCCTTCTCATTCTCCTCTCTCGCTCTGTCTTCTTCCTCTTGCGCACCCCCTGCTGCTCGAGCCTCACCGCCGCCGCGCTTCACCTCCATCTCCGTCAATGTTGGCCGCCGCATCAACCTGAACCAATCTAGAGAACAGCGGCGATCTCCGCAGAAGACCTGTGACTGTAAGTTCTCTTCTTTTCACTTCTTAGATCCGCACTTAGGGTTTCCAGATTCTTTCGTGTTCTTCCGAGTTCATCGCAGCCCCTCATAGTTTTTCCACTGCAGGCCTCTTCTTGATCCAAATATATATATATATATATATATATATATATATATATATATATATGCCCGTGCGGTAGTGTTCTTGTGCCTTTTCTTGATCCACAGATCCCTTTCTCTGTTTCAAAGGTTGTATTAGAACTTACATACTCTTCTGTGCTGAACTTTTTTAGGTCTAGAATTTTTTTCATTTTGAATAACCATTTGATCTGGAATAATACCAAACAATTTAAGAAACTTGTTTGTCTCAACACTTAGCTGAAATTGCCTTCTTCAAATATCTGTAGTCATGGCGGCTTATCATGCCGGCTTAATTTTCCTTATATGTCATTAGCCCTTAACTAAGCCGCCATTACTTGTTTGCATCTTCATCACTTAACTGTCAATCTCACCATTAAACTGAACCGGCATATTGCTTTTCTTTTCAGTTCTTCTTTGCCCATCATGCCGTCCAAAGCACCAACCATCTGTAACTGGGTTCCCTCAACCGTAACTGAGGAACGTTTGAAAGAGTTCTTCACCATAGGATTTCTACCAGCAAAAACTGTCATGTCTTACCATGCCCCTGACTCGGAAGAAGAACGACCCAACCCAAGAGACGACGAAGTGATCGTTTACACTGACCATATGAACCGCGGCTTCTCACCACCTGGCTCAAAGTTCTTCAGAGAGGTCGTTTACTTTTTAAACTCCATCCTCAAGATATCGGGCCTAATTCCATATCTAACATCTGTAACTTCCAAGTACTCTATGAAGTATATCTTTAACAAGAGCCGACTGTGGAGTTGTTTAGAGAATACTTTTATCTGAATCGGCAGAGCGAGTGCACCAACGGCCTTAGCTTAGAGCTTGGAGGCATATCAATTTAGTGCCAGCAGGGTGCCGTCTTCCCCCTCATTGTCTTACCAAGTCACCCAAAGGACTGGAACCAGACTTGGTTCTACTGCCAGGACACTTCACCAGCAAACGAGAAGCCACTGCCGGGTTATCGCCCTGATCGTCTTGACTCCAAGTTCACGCTTCCTGATAAGCTTACTGTCGCTGAACGCAAGAGGCTGATACCATCCATCAAAAGGATCAATGCTCTGTTGGGGAACGGGTTAACTGGAGTTGATCTAACCCGCTGCTGGATCTCATGGCGGGTCATCCCTTTGAGCCGCCGGTCAAAGCTGATGTATGAGTATGGTGGAGGCCCGGATGACTCTCTTCGTCACAGCCCCGTTCAATTGATAGAAGAAGATATTGTCTCAATGTCAACTCTTCTGGTGAACGGGAAATACGAAGATTGCAGTGTCATCGGGTTAAACCCCTTCTGCCAGCTTAACCCGGTGCCAGAAGTAAGGATATTGTTATTTCTCTCCTTTGTATTTTCCCAGCCATATTGTTTTAATACTTGCCTAACTCTTTATCTTGTTTTTACATGTCTGCAGGCCAACTCTGACTTTTGGAAAGTTAAGTATGACCACGAGGCTGCCAAGAAAGCGAAAGCTGCCACCATAAACGCCAAGAAAACGTCCCAGAGGTTGAAAAAGAAGAAAAAGAGCACTGCTGAAGATTTGATGAAGCTTGACGATACATCTGATTCAGAGGTAGCCCTTGATTCCATTGGACAAATTTTTTAACAATCTTATTGACACTGATCATTACCAGGATGACACTGGGGCCAGTCAGGCTGTGGAAGCAGAGGTAACTATCATTTCCTCCGACTCAGAGCCCTTGCCAAGACAAAAAATTCGATGAGTGATCCGTAAAGTAAGGTTTTCTAACCCTTTAGCTCACTTGGATCCCACCTTTCATTTGAAAAAGCAGCAACATGAAAGCCGCCGTCAGGCTCGGACCGAAGATGAGCCGGCTGTCATTCTTCAACAAACTCCTCAGAAGCGCACGAATGAGGTTCACTTCTTTCTGTCTTTAACTCTATTTAATGGATCCCTTCCCCTGCCTTACTTTTAACTTTGTTTTATCTTTTCAGGAGGTGTCTCGCTCTTCTGGCGACTCATCGCAGACGCAATTTCCGACCTTCAAGACCGCCCCTGGGTAAAAAATCCTCCTTTTTCCGGTTTGTTCAAATTGTATCTTTATACTGACAATGCTGCAACATTTCTCTTAGTGGCCAAGCTAAATCCAAGAAGGCAAAGGCAGCTAAACGAGCAGAAGACCTGCCGGTGCTTGCATCTGACCCAGCCAGGCCATCTTCTCCACTAACTGACGCTCCAGAAGACTCGCCTATTGACGCAGAAGAAAATCCTCATGAGCCATCGTTTGATGAGACCACTGTAAACCCTTCCGCAACTGGACCATCAAGCTCAGCCAACCCACCATCACCGTCTGCCCAAGACGTTCAGATCACCGGGAGCCGTTTTATTGGGCCGAGGAGTCCAACCGTGCTGGCTCGGTGTATTGCGAAACAAGAGGCATTGGAGAGGCAAAAAGTGCGCTTTGACGTTGCCAATTACGACCATTTAAATGCCAACGATATTTTATCCGGCTATCTCAGCCACGTGCACTCTAGTCGCGACTCTGAGATTGAAATGGTCAAACAGTTGCAGCTGAAATATGAGGTATGTTCTTCCGGCTTATCTATATTCCTTCAGCCCCCAAGTCTTCAGATTATGAGAAAACCGGAATGATCTGTAGACTTTAGCATATAGGCCAAGACCTTCACCTTTGATTTTCTTGAGTTCAATAAAATAGAACAAAACTTCAACTGTAGTCCCCAAGGGCCAGTTCTTTTTGATCATAAATGAACCGGTACCTTAAATTGTTTTGTACCGTATTCAAAGAACTTAATATTCCAACTTAACCTTGAGAAATCTTGCTGAACTACATACATTAGCCCCCAAGTGCCAAGTGCTGTTACTTTGTAAGGTACTTGGGACTTAAAGTATGTCTTTAGAGTCATAAAAATTTGATTTGGCATACATTAGCCCCCAAGTGTCAAGTGGTTTTTTGTAAAGTACTTGAGACCTGAATCTTGATTTTTGAACTTGAAGCAAAATCTTGACTCATCTGAATGTTTTGCAGAATGCCTTATCTGAATTGAACTCGCAATTGACTGATGCGAAGACCCGGCTAGCGATTCAGGAGGTAGAAACCAAATATGCTAACTCCAAACTGCAAATAAGTCTCTTTGACACGGAAAATTTAAAGACTTGCTTTGCTGCCAAGAAGAAAACCTGGGAAGAGGAAAAAACGCTTCTAACCCAACATGCTGAGAAGGCCGAAACAACCTGTCGGTGTCAAAACTGGCGGATCTCGGGTAGGGGGTCCCGAACTATGCGTCTAAGGTGGATGGTAACAGGAGGCAGGGGACACGATGTTTTACCCAGGTTCGGGCCCTCTTGATGGAGGTAAAAGCCTACGTCCTGCTTGATTTATTCTTGATGATATGAGTATTATAAGAGTTGATCTACCACGAGATCGGAGAGGTTAAACCCTAGAGGCTAGCCTATGGTATGATTGTTGTGATTGTGTCCTATGGACTAAACCCTCCGGTTTATATAGACACCGGAGGGGGTTAGGGTTACACAAGGTCGGTTACAAAGCAGGAGATATCCATATCCTACTGCCTAGCTTGCCTTCCACGCCAAGTAGAGTCCTATCCGGACACGGGACGAAGTCTTCAATCTTGTATCTTCATAGTCCAACAGTCCGGCGAAAGGATATAGTCCGGCTGTCCGGGGACCCCCTAATCCAGGACTCCCTCAGTAGCCCCTAAACCAGGCTTCAATGACGATGAGTCCAGCATGCAGTGTTGTCTTCGGCATTGCAAGGCGGGTTCCTCCTCCGAACACATCACAGAAGAGTTTGAATACCAGGATAGTGTCCGACCCTGCAAAATAAATTCCACATACCACCGTAGAGAGAATAATATTTCCACAAATCTTAATCTGCTAACACGCTTTGGCAACATGACATCAGGCCATGGCTCAGTGATTATTCAAATCGTTTTTCTTCAACCAGCTCCACACATAACGCAAAGCGGTTTCTTTACACGTCTTGTCAAAGCAGAGTCGTGTTCCCTAATTACGGGATTCTCATCAATACGGTCGTGGGTAACCCAACCATGCCTAGGACTCCTAGATTTTTGGCAAGTCCCAAACGGCCACTAGGAGAACGCTTGATATTCACCCTCTTTATAAAGGGACAAGGCTTTTACTTTTTTCCCTCCCGTGCTCAATCGATCCTTCCCCCGCCTCGAGTTCTAACACCCAAAGCCCAGGTCAGGTGCTTCGGACCTTCAATCATGTCCGGATCTAGCCTTCAAGGCCGGTGGATGCCCTCCTCCGTTACAGAAGAGGATATCAAGAAGTTGAGGGAGGCCAGATACCTGACCGCCGAGGTTTCGCATTGGCTGCCTGCCCGAGGGCAGGTCGTCCCTACTCCCGAACCCAACGAGAACGTTGTGTTCATCTCCCACTTCCTCCGAGGTCTAGGCCTCACTCTGGATCCCTTCGTTAGGGGTTTGATGTTCTATTACAGGCTAGATTTCCATGATCTAGCCCCGGACTCCTTTCTCCACATCTCAGCATTTATTGTCGTATGTGAGGCCTTCCTCCGCATTACCCCTCACTTCGGCCTGTGGCTCAAGACCTTTGACGTGAAGACGAAGATGGTCGAGGGGCAGCATGTAGCGTGCGGAGGCGCATTAATAAGCAAGATCGCTGGAGCTCCATGGCCAAAGGGTTCCTTTCCAGAGGTGTCCGGATTATGGCAATGGGAGTGGTTTTACATCACAGCTCCCAGAAGTGCCAAGTGGGTGGCTGCCCCTACTTTCCGCTCGGGCCCTCCACCACAACTGACGTCATGGATTAGCAGAGGGCCGAGCTGGGGTCCAGCCAAGGACGTGCATATACTGTAGAGCCGCATTCAAGATCTCTTCGAAGGATATTTAAGTCTGGTTACGGTGGCGCAAGTCATGCTGGTTTGTCAAGTCCAGCCTTGCAAACGCCGCCCCCTCCGCATGTGGGAGTTCAAGCCAGAAGGACCACGCACTATTCAGAATTTCCTCGGCCTGACACACGAGGAGATGTATAAATCATTCTTCGGACCCCAAATAGAGTGTCCGGATACTACCGAGGACGTGGGCCTGAGTAGCAACCGCAACGCCGACCAAGTAAGTAATCCTCTAGCCGAACATACCGTCTTTCATTTATCATGACGTCATTCTGAGAAATCGCTCTTTGACCAAGACTGGCTAACAAAGGCGAAGATGATTCGGTGTTCGGCCCCCTTCCAGAGGGTTTGGACAATCCGGTACTGGAAAAGATGCTCGAGCTAGCACCTTGCCCGGAGCCCTCAAAGGAAGATAAAGGGGGGAATAATGAGGGCGAAAGCGGGCCCCCATCGTTGCCAATTCCAACCGAGGGAATGAGCGCCTCCGTGAAGGAGGATAACCAAGGGGAAGAATCTGACCTTCTCTTGCTTCGGGGAAGGAAGAGGACTGTGTCTGAAGATCCGGAAACCAAGGCTTCCAAACGGGAGAAGAAGTCTCCACCAGAGGGTGTTGCCTCGGAGGGTACTTTTGCCGCACAAAGTCCGCGCGTGGATCAGCCCTCTAACGAGCCGTAAGTGATCAAAAAATACTTACTAGTAAAGATATTCTACCTTACTTCTGAGGAAAATGACTGAAGCGTTTATCTTGCAGTTCGGATCTTAGCCCTTCTCAACAGAGCTCGTCTTTGGGGGATCTTCTTCCGGAGATGATGGAGAGCGAAACGCCTCCCCCGGACTCCCCCGCTCAAGAAGCGGGCGACCTTGAAGTGTCATCAAGGAGGGCCTCTCCGGATCTGGTGAGGCCAGAAGATAATCCTATGGTCACCCGAAGCCCCCAGTATCCGGCTCTTGAAGAGGGTGAACAAAATAGTCCGGCGCCGTCTGGTATGCGGTCAGACGTACTGAGGGATCTGCTAAAGCGAGCGACCATCTCGGAAGAACACCGTGCGTTGATGGGTATGGTGATGGAAAGGATTTCGTCCACCGAAAGCGGGTTGCATGACGCCTTTATGAGTCTACTGACGGGCTTTGAGGTACGTAAAATGATGTACATTTGTGATAGTACCGCACATTTTTAGGTGTGCCCTGTGTAGATAGTAGCCCCTGAGACTCTGGTTGTCGCTGAGGACGGAGGCAAACAGAGGATCATAGTCCCAGGTAATAACCATACCGCTTTGTGTGAAGGTGGTGGAAGCTCCGGTGGCTAGCCGGACTAATGAGTTTGCCAAACTAAAGCGCCAACTGGATGCGGCAGATGCCGGCATCGAGCTTGTAAACAAGCGGCTTGACGAGGCACAGGGTAAGTAATGTTTTCTGGTGAATGTCACATAGTAAGGGCAGCGTGATGCCAGTATCTTTAATATGTTGTGACTGCAGATGGAGCTGCCACCGTGGAGACCCTTCGGGCGGAGCTTGCCCGAGCCAAAGAACAAACAAGGATTAGTAATGCAGCCGCTTTAAAGACGGCCGAAGATTTGAGAGCCGAAAAGGCTGCACATTGCGAGAGCAAAGATAAAATGGCCAAGATGGCTGTAAAGTTAAAAGACACTGCCGATCGTAGCCAGTTCCTTGAAGAAGAAAACCGGGCGAGGGCGACGGACCTTGAGAAGGCCACAATGGCGACCAAGGACACCCGCTCTGCCATGAGAGCGAAGGAGGAACTGCGTGAAGCCGGGGATATTGCGGCTGGGAAGCCCTTTATGCTGCGAAGGAAGTTCAGAGATCCGCGGTATGCCCCTCTGGATCGGCTCTGGAGTTTGGCAGACGCATATATGGACTTGGTGGCGAGCGCTGTCGATGCGGCTGAATACTTCCGAGATCAAAGAGATCGTGAAGTGGACAAGCTGTTCTGGTCATAGTTTAACTTTCTAGAGCGTCCGCTTCCATTGACTGATCAGCTAGCCGAATGGGCCGAACTCAATAGGTTGTCCGGACTCGCCATGAGGTCTGTCGTGGATCAGCTGTGGCCGGAAAGGCCAAAGCCGAACAACTATTTTAGCCTGGTGCAACAGTTCCTTGGTGCGGTGCCGCACATCAATGCGATGAAGAGGTCGGCATGCATAGAGGGCTCGCGGATGGCCCTTGCCCGTGTCAAAGCATACTGGGCGGAGATGGGTGCTACCACTGTTGCGGCGCAGGGTTCGGCCATAGGCCGAGTGGCTGCCGAGCACTATTTTGAAGAAGTTCTTGAGGGTGCTCGTTTGATAGAGGCCCAGTGCTCAAAGAATATTATGTTTGAGTGACATGTATTCCCATTGTAAAAACAATGTTTTTATTAAATTTATCAAGGCTGTATTTATACTTTTGCCCGAAAGTAATATGATGCCTCCTGTGCGGCCGTTTACGTATATATATATATATATATATATATATATATATATGTATGTATGTATATCCTAAAAGATTGCAGTCGTCGGCTTCAGCCCCCACGCATATAATGCGGGGGTGTTCGCAGAAGATGCATGTTCACACTTAATCCAACGTCTTGGTCCTATTAAGGAGGTGATAGCGTAGCGAACTAGGCAACCAGACTATAATGCTTTAACACTTTCACTTAGCCAGAGGAGTTTGAAAGTGGGGCTACTATATAGCCCCTGGTGGCTCCGCACTCACCCGAGTTCGGGGTGCGTACATGCCTAGCTGGGAAACGGCCCTTCGTTAAGGCGGAGGAATTCTAAGATTCCGATAGGTCATCGAGTGGTTAACCAGTCTCACGCTATATCATGATAGTTAGTTTTCGGCTTTCTCTACTGAGGTGCTCGTCCGGATGAACTAGGGCACAATCGCAGTAGTTCTCCTGGTGCCGCCTTAGCCGATAGAGCGGAACGTAAGGCAGAAAAACACACGAGCCGGGAAAACCCAACATTTGACCAAAGACATGATTCGGAGCTGATGCATATAAGGACAAACTCGCGACGCCGAACACTCCCTAAGGTGCTCGGTCTTTATTGTGGGCCTAAACAGTGCCCTTTGTAAGAAGCCCCTGGTGTCCAGGTACGTTCATTATTCTGACGTGGCTACATGCCAAGACGTCAGCATCCTTCTCAATTGTACTGAGAATCCGAGGGATGTGTATCAACAAGAGACAGTAAAAAAGGTTGACACAGGGTCTTAATCTAAAAAGAATCCTTGGAACGGGTCCCTGCTGCACGTCTGCGCCTGTGTCTCCGTTGTGCCGTATCCTGGACGGGTGTAGCACAATGGTCATCTATAAAAGAGAGGAACTTAGGTGAAAAGTTGTCGTGTAAAAAGGTAGGTTTAAAGAAACCATGTTCAATTCAAGATGAGTAAAAATTGCCACTTGTCTGCGCGCGTTGAGCCCCTTGTATTTGTAATAGGGGTGTGGCCATCAAACCTGTATGAATTACATATAGCTGCACCAGACTCGTCTAACCGTGTCTGTGGTCTTGACGACCTATCAAATGCTTTAGTTGGTGAGGCCGTTTTAGTGTGTGGCTGCCAAGGCCGCCGCACTCTCTTCGGCGCGCAGGGATCGCTCAATATTTCCATTTACTGTAATGATGCCACGTGGACCGGGCATCTTAAGAGTGAGGGAAGCGTAATGTGGTATTGCATTAAAGCGAGCGAAAGCTTCACGTCCAAGTAGTGCTTGATAGCCACTTTGGAATGACGCAATGTGGAAGGTTAAATTTTCGCTACGGAAGTTATCAGGGAAGCCGAATATAACCTCTAGTAGTAGGGAGCCTGTGCAATGAGCCCCTGGGCCTGGCGTTACTCCTTTAAAGGTAGTATTGCTGTGGCAAATTTGCATTGGGTCTATCCCCATTTTGCGGACTGTGTCCTGATATATCAGGTTTAGACTGCTGCCACCGTCCATCAGGACTCGTGTGAAGTGGTATCCGTCAATTATTGGATCTAATACCAAGGCAGACCATCCTGCGCGCCGGATACTTGCCGAGTAATCCTGATGGTCGAAGGTGATCGGTTGAGATGGCCAGTGGTAGAACTCCGCGGTGATAGGCCCTTGGGCATATTTATCTGGGAGTGCCGCTTTGTTTCTTCCCTTTATCACGTGTAACACGTTTACTGTTTTGACTTCTGGTGGAAATTTCTTCTGTTCCCCAGTGCTTTGCTTGCGAGGCTCATCCTCATCTTCGCTTGGTGTATCCTGCCCCTTGTGTTCGGCGTTGATCTTGCCGAACTGCTTGAAGACCCAACATTCTCTGTGGGTATGATTTGCAGGTTTATCGGGGGTGCTATGGATCTGACATATTTGGTCCAGAATTTTGTTTAGGCTGGACAGTTCATCTCTGGCGCCTTTAGAGGACGGCTTTTGCTGACCTGGCTGAGAGCTTCTGAATTCGGCGTTTACTGCCGTGCTCTTCGGGATGTCTTCTTTATTCCGGCGCTTATTATTTTTGCTGCGTCGTGATTTCTCGTTTCCATCTCTAACTTCGGATGTACTTGGGTCGCTGGTGCTGCATCGGGCTAGCCAGCTGTCCTCGCCCGCGCAAAAGCGGGTCATGAGGCTTGTTAATGCTGCCATTGTTCTCGGCTTTTCTTAGCCGAGGTGTCTGGCAAGCCATTCGTCTCGGACGCTGTGCTTAAAAGCCGCCAAGGCTTCGGCATTCGGATAGTTGACTATTTGGTTCTTTTTAGTAAGAAACCTATTCCAAAGCTTTCGGGCTGACTCTCCGGGCTGTTGAGTCATATGATTCAAATCGTCCGCATCCGAAGGTCGGACATAAGTCCCTTGAAAATTTGCCCGAAATGCGTCTTTGAGCTCTTCCCAGCTTCCAATGGAGCTTTTGGGGAGGCTTTTAAGCCAGTGCTGAGCTGGCCCTTTGAGCTTGAGGGGTAAGTACTTGATGGCATGGAGATCATCTCCTCGAGCCATATGGATATGGAGGATATAGTCCTCAATCCAGACCCCAGGGTCTGTTGTTCCGTCGTATGCCTCTATGTTTACGGGTTTGAATCCCTCTGGAAATTCGTGGTCCAGTACTTCATCGGTGAAACATAGGGGGTGTGCGATACCCCTGTATCTAGGTGTACCGTGATGTTCCGATGTTTGTTGTGTTCCATCATATGATGGAGCACGCTTGCGTGGTCCATAGATGGATCTGGTTGTGCCATCCTTTTGATGCGAGCCCTCGCGTGGATCGCGTATTGGCTTATGTGCGGCGTTGTTTGCTGCTCTATGTTGGCCGTGAGGTTGACTATCCGGCCAGATGGCCATTTTAATTTTTGGTTGCGGGGGATCTAAGGCCTCCTCATCGAATTCAGGTAGCAACTTCCGCTTCGGGTAGCTCTTGGTGTGGCGATTACCGCCGTACTTCGCTGCTGTGTTGAGTACTTTACTCCATCTGATTCTGAGTGTGTCTTGCGCAACCTCGAGCCTTTGCTTCTGCTTTTTTAGACTCCTCGCGGTGGCAACAAGCCTTTGATGGGCATTCTGTTGCTCCGGGTGTCTGTCTGGTGTGATGTCGTCCGGACTATTATCTTTGACAGAGTCGGGTTGTTCGATTTGATTCTCCGTGTTGCCGTGGTCCGGCGATGGTTCACCTTGCTCTAACGCTGGGTCTATATGATCGTTGTTTCTGCCAAGGCGGGATTTGGAGCGGCACTTACGCCGCCGCTTTGACTGCTTCTCGAGGGGACAACCCTTTGTTGCATCCTTCCGTTCCTCATCGTCGTTTTCTTTTGGTGTGTCCACCATGTATACGTTATGTGTTGAAGTGGGCGTCCAATGCCCTGTGGGCAGTGGTTCCTGTTCGTCTCCTGCATCATCGTCCATACCATCGATGTCTTCGGAGTTGAAGGCGAGCATGTCGGTTAAGTCATCGACAGTGGCTACTAAGTGGGTGGTGGGCGGGCGGCGAAGTTCTTCGTCATCCACATCCCGATCCTGCCAGACATAGTTCGGCCAGGATCCTCCTGACAAGGAGAGAGACCTTAATGAGTTCAGTATGTCACCGAAGGGAGAGTGCTGAAAAATATCCGCGGAGGTAAACTCCATGATCGGTGCCCAATCGAATTCGATAGGAACGGGCATAGGCGGTTCGGAGTCCGTGGCCGGAGAAGGATCCGACAGTTTAGCAACACGGCTCTCGTGAAGGGTAAGGTCGATCCTCAGCTCGATCGCCACTGAGAGTGCGGCCTCCGTGGCGGGGTCTATCCCTCCGTCCTCGGATGGCGCGATAGGCTCCAAATTGAGGGTCGGAGCAGTTGCCGGTGCGATCTCCTGAACATTGTTCGATGGCAGAGCTAAATCATGCTCATCAAGAACATGCGGCGCACTCGGCAGGGGCTCGAATCCGTCGAAGATCAACTCTCCATGGACATTGGACATGTAGTTTAAGTTTCCAAATCCGACCTGATGGCCAGGGGCGTAATTTTCGATCTGTTCAAGATGGTCAAGCGAGTTGGCCCGCAGTGCGAAGCCACTGAATACAAAGATTTGTCCGGGGAGAAAAGTCTCACCCTAGACTGCATCGCTACCGATGATCAAAGGAGCCATCAAGCCTAACGGCGACGACACAGAGGAACTCTCAATGAAAGCACCAATGTCGGTGTCAAAACCGGCGGATCTCAGGTAGGGGGTCCTGAACTGTGCGTCTAAGGCGGATGGTAACATGAGGCAGGGGACACGATGTTTTACCCAGGTTCGGGCCCTCTTAATGGAGGTAAAACCCTACGTCCTTCTTGATTTATTCTTGATGATATGAGTATTACAAGAGTTGATCTACCACGAGATCGGAGAGGCTAAACCCTAGAGGCTAGCCTATGGTATGATTGTTGTGATTGTGTTCTACGGACTAAACCCTCCGGTTTATATAGACACCGGAGGGGTTAGGGTTACACAAGGTCGGTTACAAAGCAGGAGATATCCATATCCGTACTGCCTAGCTTGCCTTCCACGCCAAGTAGAGTCCTATCCGGACATGGGACGAAGTCTTCAATCTTGTATCTTCGTAGTCCAACAGTCCGGCCAAAGGATATAGTCCGGCTGTCGGGAGACCCCCCTAATCCAGGACTCCCTCACAACCCTTGAAGAGATTTCAACAGATCTGAACGGTTTAAAGGGCCGGGTGTCTCAAATGGTGGCCGCCATCTTTGGTAAGCCATCCGACTTTAATTTTGTGTGCTTTTTGCTGATCCAAAGTATAAGCCGCCAGCTGACTTTGTGTATAAAATATGTGCAGGCCCACGGAGCAAAAATCTGAGCCAAGATCCTTTGATTAAACTGAAGGCAGTGTATATTTGGGTAGAACAACTGTATATTGGCGCACATCGGGCACTTGCCGCCATCTCTCCTGGCAATCAAGGACCCAACCGGCTCAACGACGTCCTGAAGAAACTGTCAATCCTGCCTACCAAATTTCAAGAAGTGAAACACTCCTGTGCGCGAGCCAGGGCTTTGACTACCCTGAGCCGCTCCAAGGCTTGGGTGCCAGACCTAGACCCGGCGGGCGTGGCCAGAGGCTATCCCACCATGAAGGAAGACGGATCTCCCTTTGAGCAGGATGACTTCATGGCTTGCGTGCGTGGAGTCCGGCCTCAGGCAACTACCCTTGGAGATGATACCAATATTCAAAAATATCAGCTGGGTTTTGATGCTGAAAATAAGAAGATGGCGACTCCCTCATACAAGGTGATGGACTTGATCCCACCTGTAAGAGAAAATACATTTGCCCTGGAAGTTGACCCGACAGGCCTGATCGACGATGAAGCAGAATTCGTCGTCGTGAATGGTTTTGACAGGTAAAAATCCAAATTCCATCCAACAGAGGGCGGTGACCCGACAAGGGAGGAATAATAACCATCTTCATTGGCTTATAAAAAGCCGTGTAATAGGTTAGCTGTGAAAACGCTGAATGCCTTGCTTATGCCATCGTGCATAAAACACTATATGTGACTCCGTGTTTCCTGCTGGCAATATATGTATTATATTTGATAATTGTTTCTGGAACACTTTAAATATGTTCCATGTAGAGACAAGAAAAGACTGGCTTCGCGGCTTAGAACCGAACGGGTTAAAACACCTGGCTTATATCCAATATGTTTAGAAAACAGAAAGCAGATATGAATAAAGGACAAGGGCTGAAACTAACTCTTTAGTTAATGCAGCAGGCAATTATATATAAATAATAGCCACACTTGTACCTTTGATCCTTAGACCACCGGCTTGAGTAACCCGGGTAATGAAGCCGATAACTCAATCTTTCTGAGAAATCAATACCTTTGAATACTTCAATGATCGTCATACCTTGGTAGCCATGTTGTCAAATAGACAAACCGGTGAAGACGATCATGTTAATTATTTGCAACAAGAAACTCAAAGGCAAATGAAAGTTAACAAGTATGATTTAACCTTATATTTAAAGGTTGGTGGCTTCTGATTCAAATACGATCAGTAAACCGGACCAAAGGGGTTAAGCTAAGGTTCGAATACGACCATATAGCCCCCAGTGGCTGTGGCGTTGCGCCAATCAAGAGGGTACCAACAGCTATGTTCTCTTTGGTTCGAATACGACCTATGTTTGAACAGGAAGCCCCCAAATGACCTTGAGAGGTTTTTAACGACCCTGATTCGAATACAATCCAAGTCGGACCCAAAAGGGGTTAAGCTATGATTCAGATACGATCAAGAAGCCCCCTAGTGAGTTTGGCCTTGAGCCGATCAAGAGGGTTACGATAGCTATGTTCTCTTTGGTTCGAATATGACCTATGTTTGAACAGGAAGCCCCCAAGTGACCATGATAATTGCAGCTAGAGTCAAATACGATCATAAGCCAGACCAAAAAAGGTTAGTCTTGATTCAAATATGATCAACTCCTTAATAGTCATTTGAGAATAAGAAATAACGAATATGCATAATCTTTGAAAAGAAAAGAGACCGATGGTCTTACGTTATTACTTATCATGGTATATACAATATTAAAGTATGTACATGATGAGAGCCGGTATCTCAGGTGTAGTATGGCCGAAGTTGAGCAATGTTCCATGGCCGGCGGGTCTCCTCCTTCGACTTACGTGAATGTTTGTGTTCTCGAACATCAATGAGGTAATACGACCCGTTGTTTAAGTTCTTGCTGACCACAAAGGGTCCTTCCCAAGGTGGGGATAGCTTGTGCGCATCTGACAGATCCTGGATGAGCCGGAGCACCAGGTCGCCTTCTTGAGAAGTCCTGGATTTGACCTGGCGGCTCTGATAACGCCGCAGGTCCTGTTGATAAATTGCTAACCGAGCTGCTGCTAAGTCTCTTTCGTCATCCTACAAGTCAAGTGCATCCTGTCTGGCTTGTTCATTATTAGCTTCAACATAAGCCGCCACATGGGGCGAGTCATGACGGATGTCACTAGGCAACACTGCTTCTGCTCCATAAACCATGAAGAAAGGTGTGTAACCTGTAGACCTGTTAGGTGTGGTGTTGATACTCCACAACACCGATGGTAATTCCTCTACCCAACAACCCGGCGTTCGCTGCAAGGGAACCATAAGCCGGGGTTTGAGACCTTTCAAAATTTCCTGATTGGCTCTCTCAGCTTGACCATTGGATTGAGGATGAGCTACAGAAGAAACATCAAGCCGGATGTGCTCACGTTGACAAACTCCTCTATAGCCCCTTGGGATAGATTAGTGCCATTGTCAGTGATAATGCTGTGTGGAAAACCAAAATGGAAGATCACCTTTTTCATGAACTGAACTGCCGTGGCCGTGTCACACTTACTCACTGGCTCCGCCTCAACCCACTTAGTGAATTTATCAACTGCCACAAAGAGATGTGTCTTTTTATCCTTAGACCTTTTGAAAGGTCCCACCATGTCAAGCCCCCAGACCGCAAATGGCCAAGTGATTGGAATCATCCGGAGCTCTTGAGCCGGCACATGTGCTCGTCGTGCAAACTTTTGACATCCATCACATCTGCTGACCAGATCCTCTGCATCAGCATGAGCCGTCAACCAGTAAAAACCGTGACGAAAAGCCTTGGCCACCAGAGATTTTGACCTGGCGTGATGACCACAATCGCCTTCATGGATCTCACGAAGTATTTCTTGACCTTCTTCAGGGGAAACACACCGCTGAAACGCTCCGGAGACACTGCGATGGTATAATTCTCCATCCAAAATCGTCATTGACTTAGACCGCCGGGTTATCTATCGAGCCAGGGTCTCATCCGCTGGCAACTCTCCCCGGGTCATGTAAGCCAAGAACGGCACTGTCCAATCTGGGATGACATGAAGAGCCGCCACCAACTGCGCCTCCGGGTCAGGAACAGCTAAATCTTCTTCTGTGGGCAACTTGACAGACGGGTTATGCAAAATATCCAAAAAGGTGTCAGGTGGTACCGGCTTACGCTCAGACCCCAACCGGCTTAAAGCATCAGCCGCTTCATTCTTTCGACGGTCAATGTGCTCCACCTGATAACCTTTAAAATGCCCTGCAACAGCATCAACCTCCCGGCGATAAGCCGCCATGAGAGGGTCCTTGGAATCCCACTTGCCTGATACCTGTTGAGCCACTAGATCTGAGTCGCCAAGACATCTGACCCGGCTCAAACTCATCTCTTTTGCCACTTGAAGACCATGGAGCAAGGCTTCATACTCTGCTGCGTTGTTAGTGCAAGGAAACATCAACCGTAACACATAACAAAATTTGCCACCTCGCGGAGAGGTTAACACAACTCCAGCCCCCAAGCCTTCCAACTGTCTGGACCCATCAAAATGAATAGTCCAATATGTGTTGTCTGGTTTTTCTTCTGGCATCAGCATCTCTGTCCAATCATTAATGAAGTCAACCAGTGCTTGAGATTTGATCGCGGTACGTGGCACATACTTCAACCCATGAGACCCAAGCTCAATCGCCCACTTGGCGACTTGTCCGGTGACTTCCCTATTTTGAATGATGTCTCCCAAAGGAGCAGAGCTAACCATGGTGATTGGATGTCCCTAAAAATAATGCTTAAGCTTCCAACTTGCCATGAACACCCCATATACGAGCTTCTGCCAATGTGGATATCGTTGCTTGGATTCAATTAGCACCTCACTGACGTAGTAAACCGTCCGTTGAACCGGATGCTCCTTGCCAGCCTCCTTGCGCTCCACCACAATAGCCACACTAACAGCTCGTGAGTTGGCGGCCACGTATAACAACAACGACTCTTTCTCAACCGGAGCAGCTAGGACCGACAGCTCAGCAAGCTGTGTCTTCAGATCTTCAAAAGTAGAGTTTGCAGCATCGCTCCAAACAAAATCATATGTTTTCTTCATCATATGATACAGAGGCATTGCCTTCTGCCCTAACCGGCTTATGAACCGGCTCAAAGCAGCAACACGGCCCGCCAGTCGTTGAATGTCATTGATGCATGTTGGTTTGGCCAAGGATGTAATTGCCTTGATTTTCTCCGGGTTAGCCTCAATACCTCGGTTAGACACCAAAAAACCCAAGAGCTTGCCGGCTGGGACTCCAAAAACACACTGGGCCGGGTTAAGCATCATTTTGTAGATCCGGAGATTATCGAAAGTCTCTTTCAGATCTATGACCAAGGTTCCCTCTTTCCTGGATTTTAGCACTATATCATCCACATAAGCATGAACATTACGCCCAATTTGATCGTGAAGACAATTCTGCACACACCGTCGGTAAGTCGCCTGGGCACTCTTAAGCCCAAAAGGCATATACATATAGCAGAAAGCTCCAAAAGGAGTGATAAAAGCCGTCTTCTCCCGATCCTTGACTGCCATCTTGATCTGATGATAACCGGAATAAGCATCCAAGAAACTCAAACATGCGCAACCCGTCGTAGCATCAATGATCTGATCAATACGGGGGAGAGCAAAAGGATCAGCCGGACAAGCCTTGTTCAGATCGGTGTAATTCACACACATACGCCAGGTGCCATTCTTTTTGAGTACAAGCACCGGGTTGGCTAACCACTCTGGGTGAAAGACTTCTACAATGAACCCAGCTACCAAAAGCCGGGCCAGCTCTTCTCCAATGGCCTTGCACCTTTCTTCATTGAACCGTCAGAGAAATTGTCTGACAGGTTTAAACTTTACATCAACATTGAGAGTGTGCTCAGCGAGTTCCCTCGGGACACCCGACATGTCTGAAGGTTTCCATGCGAAGATGTCCCGGTTCTCATGGATGAACTCGATGAGCGCGCTTTCCTATTTTGGATCCAAGTTAGCACTGATGATGAACTGCTTGGATGAGTCGCCAGGCACAAAGTCAACCATCTTGGTGTCATCAGCTGATTTGAACTTCAACACCGGCTCATGCTCTATTGTTGGTTTCTTTAATGACGTCATGTCTGCCGGGTCAACATGATCTTTGTAAAAATTTAACTCCTCTGTTGCACAGACAGATTCAGCATAGGCATCATCACCTTCTTCACACTCCAAAGCTATTTTCCGGCTCCCGTGTACTGTAATGGTGCCCTTATAACCCGGCATCTTAAGCTGCAAATACACACAACATGGCTGAGCCATGAATTTGGCATAAGCCGGCCGTCCAAACAGAGCATGATACGGGCTTTTGATCTTAACCACCTCAAAGGTTAATTTTTCTGCTCTGGAGTCATACTCATCCCCAAAGGCTACTTCTAGTTCAATCTTACCCACTGGGTATGCTGACTTGCCAGGAACCACACTGTGAAAAACAGTGTTGGATTGTTTAAGACTCTTATCAGTCAATCCCATCCGGCGGAACGTCTCATAGTAGAGGATGTTGATGCTGCTGCCTCCATCCATGAGTACTTTAGTGAAGAGGTGCCACCACCAAAGCCAAGTGACCCGGATTATCGACCCGGGGTGCGTGATCCTCTCTGCTCCACACAATAGGCTGCTCTGACCAACGTAAGTAACGTGGAACCGCCGGCTCAACGGCATTGATGGCCCTCTTGTGAAATTTCTGGTCTCTCTTACATAAGCTAGTGGTAAATACATGGTATTGCCCACTATTCAGCTGCTTCGGATTGCTCTAATATCTGGATTGCTGCTGCTGATTACCTTGGTCGGGTTGCGGATTATACCCTCCTTGGTTACCAAGATGGCCCTAACCATGGAATCCTCCTCCACCTAAGCCGGCGCCCGGGCCTTGGAAACTGCCTCCACCTGAGCCGCCACCTGGGCCGTGACCTCCATCAAACACGTTTGAATTTTTAAATGCCTTCATGATCATACAATCTTTCCACAGGTGGGCGGCTGGCTTCTCCCGGGCGCCGTGTTTTGGACAAGGCTCATTCAATAATTGCTCAAGGGTGGGACCTGACCCGCCCGATCGAGGGGGCTGTCTGCCATTGCGCCGTTGATTTCCGCCCTGTGCATTGGTGTTAGCAACAAACTCATCAGCCTTATGTTTATTACTGATACGTCTCCGTCATATCTATAATTTTTGATTGTTCCATGCCAATATTATTCAACTTTCACATACTTTTGGCAACTTTTTATACTATTTTTGGGACTAACATATTGATCCAGTGCCCAGTGCCAGTTCTGTTTGTTGCATGTTTTTTGTTTCGCAGAATATCCATATCAAACAGAGTCCAAACGGAATAAAAACTGACGGAGATTTTTTTGGAATATATATGATTTTGGGAAGAAGAATCCACGTGAGACGATGCTTGAGGGGCCCACGAGGTAGGGGGCACGCCCCAGGGTGTCAGGCGCGCCCCTGACCCTCGTGGCCACCCTGTAAGGCGGTTGGTGCCCTTCTTTCTCTGCAAGAAAGCTAATTTCCGGATAGAGATCGTGTCAAAATTTCAGCCCAATCGGAGTTACGGATCTTCGGGAATATAAGAAACGGTGAAAGGGAAGAATCTGGGAACGCAAAAATAGAGAGAGACAGATCCAATCTAGGAGGGGCTCCCTCCTGTGCCATGGAGGCCATGGACCAGAGGGGAAACCCTTCTCCCATCTAGAGAGAAGGTCAAGGAAGTATAAAGAAGGAGGGGGGCTCTCTCCCCCTCGCTTCCGGTGGCACCGGAGTGCCACCGGGGGCCATCATCATCACCGCGATCTACACCAACACCTCCGCCATCTTCACCAACATCTCCATTACCTCCCCCCCTCTATCTACAGCACTCCACTCTCCCGCAACCCGCTGTACCCTCCACTTGAACATGGTGCTTTATGCTTCATATTATTATCCAATGATGTGTTGCCATCCTATGATGTCTGAGTAGATTTTCATTGTCCTATCGGTAGTTGATGAATTGCTATGATTGATTTAATTTGCTTGTGGTTATTTTGCTATGCTTTGGTGCCCATCATATGATTGCGCGCATGGATCACACCCTAGGGTTAGTTGTATGTTGATAGGACTATGTATTGGAGGGCAAGAGTGACAGAA
The DNA here is from genome assembly GCA_034509565.1 of Triticum monococcum. Taxonomy (NCBI): domain Eukaryota; kingdom Viridiplantae; phylum Streptophyta; class Magnoliopsida; order Poales; family Poaceae; genus Triticum; species Triticum monococcum. The sequence goes on from CM067844.1 coordinate 118,359,546, forward strand.
GCTTCAACCTAGCATAGAAATTGATGCATACGAGATTGAAGGGGGACCAATATATCTTAGTGCTATGTTTGGGTTTTACCTTGATGAACATTAGTAGTTGCGGATGCTTGCTAATAGTTCCAATCATAAGTGCATAGAATTCCAAGTCAGGGATGACATGCTAGGAGTGGCCTCTCCCACATAATACTTGCTATCGGTCTAGTAAAGTAGTCAATTGCTTAAGGGACAATTTCGCAACTCATACCACCACTTTTCCACACTCGCTATATTTACTTTAGTTGCTTCTTTACCTTAACAACCCCTAGTTTTATTTCCATACTCTTTATTATCTTGCAAACCTATCCAACAACACCTACAAAGTACTTCTAGTTTCATACTTGTTCTAGGTAAAGCGAACGTCAAGCATGCGTAGAGTTGTATCGGTGGTCGATAGAACTTGAGGGAACATTTGTTCTACCTTTAGCTCGTCGTTGGGTTCGACACTCTTACTTATCGAAAACTATTGCGATCCCCTATACTTGTGGGTTATCAAGACCTTTTTTTGTTGCCGTTGCCGGGGAGCAATAGCGTGGGGTGAATATTCTCGCTTGTGCTTGTTTGCTTTATCACTAAGTAATTTTTATTTGCTGTTCTTAGTTGTTTTCTATCTTCAGTTATGGGTAGGAAATGCAAAATACCAAAAAAATTAGTTGTACCTACTGAACCAATGGTTGAAGAACCAATCAAAATCTATCACACTGCTGAAGCTTATTACTTGGATCATCTTCAATCCCTATGTGCTCGTGCTGAAACCCCAACTAGCTTAGTTGAGGGCAAATCTTTAGATGAGAATGCTTGTTATGTCCGACACCGTATATCTGAAAAAGGGAAATTATTATGGAGTCAAATTCAACATTTGCAATAATATGCTTGAAATTTATGTGAATTATATGATTTTACTTGTTGTTCTGAAAACCCTAAGAAACACCTTCCCTACCAATGTGAGTTTATTGATAATGGAATCTTATCTTCTTATGCTAAAGGTGTTTATAGTTACTATGTGAAGGAAATATGCCCTAGAGGCAATAATAAAGTTATTATTTATTTCCTTATATCATGATAAATGTTTATTATTCATGCTAGAATTGTATTAACCGGAAACATAATACATGTGTGAATACATAGACAAACAGAGTGTCACTAGTATGCCTCTAGTAGACTAGCTCGTTAATCAAAGATGGTTATGTTTCCTAACCATGAGCAAAGAGTTGTTATTTGATTAACGAGGTCACATCATTAGTTGAATGATCTGATTGACATGACCCATTCCATTAGCTTAGCACCCGATCGTTTAGTATGTTGCTATTGCTTTCTTCATGACTTATACATGTTCCTATAACTATGAGATTATGCAACTCCCGTTTGCCGGAGGAACACTTTGGGTGCTACCAAACGTCACAACATAACTGGGTGATTATAAAGGAGTACTACAGGTGTCTCCAATGGTAGATATTGGGTTGGCGTATTTCGAGAATAGGATTTGTCACTCCGATTGTCGGAGAGGTATCACTGGGCCCTCTCGGTAATGCACATCACTTAAGCCTTGCAAGCATTGCAACTAATGAGTTAGTTGCGGGATGATGTATTACGGAACGAGTAAAGAGACTTGCCGGTAATGAGATTGAACTAGGTATTGGATACCGACGATCGAATCTCGGGCAAGTAACATACCGATGACAAAGGGAACAACGTAGTTTTTATGCGGTCTGACCGATAAAGGTCTTCGTAGAATATGTAGGAACCAATATGGGCATCCAGGTCCCGCTATTGGTTATTGACCGGAGATGTGTCTCAGTCATGCCTACATTGTTCTCGAACCGTAGGGTCCGCACGCTTAACGTTACGATGACAGTTATTATGAGTTTATGCATTTTGATGTACCGAAGGTTGTTCGGAGTCCCGGATGTGATCACGGACATGACGAGGAGTCTCGAAATGGTCGAGACATAAAGATTGATATATTGGAAGCCTATGTTTGGACATCGGAAGTGTTCCGGGTGAAATCGGGATTTTACCGGAGTACCGGGAGGTTACCGGAACCCCCCGGGAATCATATGGGCCATAGTGGGCCTTAGTGGAAAGGAGAAGGGGGCAGCCCAAGGTGGCCGCGCGCCTCCCCCCTCCCCTAGTCCTATTAGGACTAGGAGAGGTGGCCGGCCCCCTCTCTCTCTTTCCCCCTTGAGGATTCCTATTCCAACTAGGATTGGGGGGGGGGGGGGAGTCCTACTCCCGGTAGGAGTAGGACTCCTCCTGGCGCGCCCCAAGGCTGGCCGCACCTCTCCCCCCCTTGCTCCTTTATATACAGGGGCAGGGGGCACCTCTAGACAAACAAGTTGATCATTGTGATCGTTCCTTAGCCGTGTGCGGTGCCCCCTGCCACCATATTCCACCTCGATCATATCATTGTAGTGCTTAGGCGAAGCCCTGCGTCGGTAGAACATCAAGATCGTCACCACGCCGTCGTGTTGACGGAACTCCTCCCCGAAGCTTTGCTGGATCAAAGCCCGGGGATCGTCATCGAGCTGCACATGTGCTAAGAACTCGGAGGTGCCGGAGTAACGGTGCTTGGATCGGTCGGATCGGGAAGAAGACGTACGACTACTTCCTCTATGTTGTGTCAACGCTTCCGTTGCGATCTACAAGGGTACGTAGATCAGACTCTCCCCCTCGTTGCTATGCATCACCATGATCTTGCGTGTGCGTAGGAATTTTTTTGAAATTACTACGTTCCCCAACAGTGGCATCCGAGCCTAGGTTTTATGGTTTGATGTTATTTGCACGAGTAGAACACAAGTGGGTTGTGGGCGATATAAGTCATACTGCCTACCAGCATGTCATACTTTGGTTCAACGGTATTGTTGGACGAGACGACCCGGACCAACATTACGCGTACGCTTACGCGAGACCAGTTCCCTCGACGTGCTTTGCACATAGATGGCTTGCGGGCGACTGTCTCTCCAACTTTAGTTGAACCGAGTGTGGCTACGCCCGGTCCTTGAGAAGGTTAAAACGGAGTCTATTTGACAAACTATCGTTGTGGTTTTGATGCGTAGGTGAGATTGGTTCTTGCTTAAAGCCCGTAGCAGCCACGTAAAATTGCAACAACAAAGTAGAGGACGTCTAACTTGTTTTTGCAGGGGCATGTTGTGATGTGATATGGTCAAGGCATGATGCTAAATTTTATTGTATGAGATGATCATGTTTTGTAACTGAGTTATCGGCAACTGGCAGGAGCCATATGGTTGTCGCTTTATTGTATGCAATGCAATCGCAATGTAATGCTTTACTTTATTACTAAGCGGTAGTGATAGTCGTGGAAGCATAAGATTGGCGAGACGACAACGATGCTACGATGGAGATCAAGGTGTCGCGCCGGTGACGATGGTGATCATGACGGTGCTTCGGAGATGGAGATCACAAGCATAAGATGATGATGGCCATATCATATCACTTATATTGATTGCATGTGATGTTTATCTTTTTATGCATCTTATCTTGCTTTGATTGACGGTAGCATTATAAGATGATCTCTCATTAAATTATCAAGAAGTGTTCTCCCTGAGTATGCACCGTTGCCAAAGTTCGTCGTGCCCAGACACCACGTGATGATCGGGTGTGATAAGCTCTACGTCCATCTACAACGGGTGCAAGCCAGTTTTGCACACGCAGAATAATCAGGTTAAACTTGACGTGCCTAGCATATACAGATATGGCCTCGGAACACGGAGACCGAAAGGTCGAGCGTGAATCATATAGTAGATATGATCAACATAACGATGTTCACCATTGAAAACTACTCCATCTCACGTGATGGTCGGTTATGGTTTAGTTGATTTGGATCACGTAATCACTTAGAGGATTAGAGGGATGTCTATCTAAGTGGGAGTTCTTAAGTAATTTGATTAATTGAACTTAAACTTATCATGAACTTAGTACCTGATAGTATCTTGCTTGTTTATGTTGATTGTAGATAGATGGCTCGTGCTGTTGTTCCGTTGAATTTTAATGCGTTCCTTGAGAAAGCAAAGTTGAAAGATGATGGTAGCAATTACACGGACTGGGTCCGTAACTTGAGGATTATCCTCATTGCTGCTCAGAAGAATTACGTCCTGGAAGCACCGCTGGGTGACAGGCCTGCTGCTGGAGCAACACCAGATGTTATGAACGTCTGGCAGAGCAAAGCTGATGACTACTCGATAGTTCAGTGTGCCATGCTTTACGGCTTAGAATCAGGACTTCAACGACGTTTTGAACATCATGGAGCATATGAGATGTTCCAGGAGTTGAAGTTAATATTTCAAGCAAATGCCCGGATTGAGAGATATGAAGTCTCCAATAAGTTCTATAGCTGCAAGATGGAGGAGAACAGTTCTGTCAGTGAGCATATACTCAAAATGTCTGGGTATAACAATCACTTGATTCAGATGGGAGTTAATCTTCCAGATGATTGCGTCATTGACAGAATTCTCCAATCACTGCCACCAAGCTACAAAAGCTTCGTGATGAACTATAATATGCAAGGGATGAACAAGACTATTCCCGAGCTCTTCGCAATGCTGAAAGCTGCGGAGGTAGAAATCAAAAAGGAGCATCAAGTGTTGATGGTTAACAAGACCACTAGTTTCAAGAAAAAGGGCAAAGGGAAGAAGAAGGCGAACTTCAAGAAGAACGGCAAACAAGTTGCTGCTCAGGAGAAGAAACCCAAGTCTGGACCTAAGCCTGAAACTGAGTGCTTCTACTGCAAGCAGACTGGTCACTGGAAGCGGAACCGCCCCAAGTATTTGGCGGATAAGAAGGATGGCAAGGTGAACAAAGGTATATGTGATATACATGTTATTGATGTGTACCTTACTAGAGCTTGCAGTAGCACCTGGGTATTTGATACTGGTTCTGTTGCTAATATTTGCAACTCGAAACAGGGACTACGGATTAAGCGAACACTGGCGAAGGACGAGGTGACGATGCGCGTGGGAAACGGTTCCAAAGTCGATGTGATCGCGGTTGGCACGCTACCTCTACATCTACCTTCGGGATTAATATTAGACCTAAATAATTGTTATTTGGTGCCAGCGTTAAGCATGAACATTATATCTGGATCTTGTTTGATGCGAGACGGTTATTCATTTAAATCAGAGAATAATGGTTGTTCTATTTATATGAGTAATATCTTTTATGGTCATGCACCTTTGAAGAGTGGTCTATTTTTGATGAATCTCGATAGTAGTAACACACATATTCATAATGTTGAAGCCAAAAGATGCAGAGTTGATAATGATAGTGCAACTTATTTGTGGCACTGCCGTTTAGGTCATATCGGTGTAAAGCACATGAAGAAACTCCATACTGATGGGCTTTTGGAACCTCTTGATTATGAATCACTTGGTACTTGCGAACCGTGCCTCATGGGCAAGATGACTAAAACACCGTTCTCCAGTACTATGGAGAGAGCAACAGATTTGTTGGAAATCATACATACCGATGTATGTGGTCCGATGAATATTGAGGCTCATGGCGGATATCGTTATTTTCTCACCTTCACAGATGATTTAAGCAGATATGGGTATATCTACTTAATGAAACACAAGTCTGAAACATTTGAAAAGTTCAAAGAATTTCAGAGTGATGTTGAAAATCATCGTAACAAGAAAATAAAGTTTCTACGATCTGATCGTGGAGGAGAATATTTGAATTACGAGTTTGGTGTACATTTGAAAAATTGTGGAATAGTTTCGCAACTCACGCCACCCGGAACACCACAGCGTAATGGTGTGTCCGAATGTCGTAATCGTACTTTACTAGATATGGTGCGATCTATGATGTCTCTTACTGATTTACCGCTATCGTTTTGGGGATACGCTCTAGAGACGGCCGCATTCACGTTAAATAGGGCACCATCAAAATCCATTGAGACGACGCCTTATGAACTGTGGTTTGGCAAGAAACCAAAGTTGTCGTTTCTTAAAGTTTGGGGCTGCGATGCTTATGTGAAAAAGCTTCAACCTGATAAGCTCGAACCCAAATCGGAGAAATGTGTCTTCATAGGATACCCAAAGGAGACTGTTGGGTACACCTTCTATCACAAATCCGAAGGCAAGACATTCGTTGCTAAGAATTGATCCTTTCTAGAGAAGGAGTTTCTCTCGAAAGAAGTGAGTGGGAGGAAACTAGAACTTGATGAGGTAACTATACCTGCTCCCTTGTTGGAAAGTAGTACATCACAGAAAACTGTTTCTGCGACACCTACACCAATAAGTGAGGAAGTTAATGATCCTGATCATGAAACTTCAGAACAAGATGCTACTGAACCTCGTAGATCAACCAGAGTGAGATCCGCACTAGAGTGGTATGGTAATCCAGTTCTGGAAATCATGCTACTAGATCATGATGAACCTACGAACTATGAAGAAGCGATGGTGAGCCCAGATTCCGCAAAGTGGCTAGAAGCCATGAAATCTGAGATGGGATCCATGTATGAGAACAAAGTATGGACTTTGGTTGACTTGCCCGATGATCGGCAAGCAATTGAGAATAAATGGATCTTCAACAAAAAGACTGACGCTGATGGTAATGTTACTGTCTACAAAGCTCGACTTGTCGCAAAAGGTTTTCGACAAGATCAAGGAGTTGACTACGATGAGACCTTCTCACCCGTAGTGATGCTTAAGTCTGTCAGAATCATGTTAGCAATTGCCGCATTTTATGATTATGAAATTTGGCAGATGGATGTCAAAACTGCAATCCTGAATGGATTTCTGGAAGAAGAGTTGTATATGATGCATCCGGAAGGTTTTGTCGATCCAAAGGGAGCTAACAAAGTGTGCAAGCTCCAGCGATCCATTTATGGACTGGTGCAAGCCTCTCGGAGTTGGAATAAACGCTTTGATAGTGTGATCAAAGCATTTGGTTTTATACAGACTTTCGGAGAAGCCTGTATTTACAAGAAAGTGAGTGGGAGCTCTATAGCATTTCTGATATTATATGTGGATGACATATTAGTGAGTGGAAATGATATAGAATTTCTGGATAGCATAAAGGGATACTTGAATAAGAGTTTTTCAATGAAAGACCTCGGTGAAGCTGCTTACATATTAGGCATAAAGATCTATAGAGATAGATCAAGACGCTTAATTGGACTTTCACAAAGCACATACCTTGACAAGATTTTGAAGAAGTTCAAAATGGATCAAGCAAAGAAAGGGTTCTTGCCTGTGTTACAAGGTGTGAAGTTGAGTCAGACTCAATGCCCGACCACTGCAGAAGATAGAGAGAAAATGAAAGATGTTCCCTATGCTTCAGCCATAGGCTCTATCATGTATGCAATGCTATGTACCAGACCTGATGTGTGCCTTGCTATAAGTTTAGCAGGGAGGTAACAAAGTAATCTAGGAATGGATCACTGGACAGCGGTCAAGAACATCCTGAAATACCTGAAAAGGACTAAGGATATGTTTCTCGTATATGGAGGTGACAAAGAGCTCACCGTAAGAGGTTACGTTGATGCATGCTTGACACTGACCCGGACGATTCTAAATCGCAAACCGGATACGTGTTTACATTAAATGGTGGAGCTGTCAGTTGGTGCAGTTCAAAACAAAGCGTCATAGCGGGATCTACATGTGAAGCGGAGTACATAGCTGCTTCGGAAGCAGCGAATGAAGGAGTCTGGATGAAGGAGTTCATATCCGATCTAGGTGTCATACCTAGTGCATCGGGTCCAATGAAAATCTTTTGTGACAATACTGGTGCAATTGCCTTGGCAAAGGAATCCAGATTTCACAAAAGAACCAAGCACATCAAGAGACACTTCAATTCCATCCGGGATCTAGTCCAGGTGGGAGACATAGAGATTTGCAAGATACATACGGATCTGAATGTTGCAGACCCGTTGACTAAGCCTCTTCCACGAGCAAAACATGCTCAACACCAAGGCTCCATGGGTGTTAGAATCATTACTGTGTAATCTAGATTATTGACTCTAGTGCAAGTGGGAGACTGAAGGAAATATGCCCTAGAGGCAATAATAAAGTTATTATTTATTTCCTTATATCATGATAAATGTTTATTATTCATGCTAGAATTGTATTAACCGAAAACATAATACATGTGTGAATACATAGACAAACAGAGTGTCACTAGTATGCCTCTACTAGACTAGCTCGTTAATCAAAGATGGTTATGTTTCCTAACCATGAGCAAAGAGTTGTTATTTGATTAACGAGGTCACATCATTAGTTGAATGATCTGATTGACATGACCCATTCCATTAGCTTAGAACCTGATCATTTAGTATGTTGCTATTGCTTTCTTCATGACTTATACATGTTCCTATAACTATGAGATTATGCAACTCCCGTTTGCCGGAGGAACACTTTGGGTGCTACCAAACGTCACAACGTAACTGGGTGATTATAAAGGAGTACTACAGGTGTCTCCAATGGTAGATGTTGGGTTGGCGTATTTCGAGAATAGGATTTGTCACTCTGATTATCGGAGAGGTATCTCCGGGCCCTCTCGGTAATGCACATCACTTAAGCCTTGCAAGCATTGCAACTAATGAGTTAGTTGCGGGATGATGTATTACGGAACGAGTAAAGAGACTTGCCGGTAACGAGATTGAACTAGGTATTGGATACCGACGATCGAATCTCGGGAAGTAACATACCGATGACAAAGGGAACAACGTATGTTGTTATGCGGTCTGACCGATAAAGATCTTCGTAGAATATGTAGGAACCAATATGGGCATCCAGGTCCCGCTATTGTTTATTGACCGGAGATGTTTCTCAGTCATGTCTACATTGTTCTCGAACCGTAGGGTCCGCACGCTTAACGTTACGATGACAGTTATTATGAGTTTATGCATTTTGATGTACCGAAGGTTGTTCGGAGTCCCGGATGTGATCACGGACATGACGAGGAGTCTCGAAATGGTCGAGACATAAAGATTGATATATTGGAAGCCTATGTTTGGACATCGGAAGTGTTCCGGGTGAAATCGGGATTTTACCGGAGTACCGGGAGGTTACCGGAACCCCCCGGGAATCATATGGGCCATAGTGGGCCTTAGTGGAAAGGAGAAGGGGGCAGCCCAAGGTGGCCGCGCGCCTCCCCCCTCCCCTAGTTCTATTAGGACTAGGAGAGGTGGCCGGCCCCCTCTCTCTCTTTCCCCCTTGAGGATTCCTATTCCAACTAGGATTGGGGGGGGGAGTCCTACTCCCGGTAGGAGTAGGACTCCTCCTGGCGCGCCCCAAGGCTGGCTGCACCTCTCCTCCCCTTGCTCCTTTATATACAGGGGCAAGGGGCACCTCTAGACAAACAAGTTGATCATTGTGATCGTTCCTTAGCCGTGTGCGGTGCCCCCTGCCACCATATTCCACCTCGATCATATCGTTGTAGTGCTTAGGCGAAGCCCTGCGCCGGTAGAACATCAAGATCGTCACCACGCCGTCCTGTTGACGGAACTCCTCCCCGAAGCTTTGCTAGATCAGAGCCCAGGGATCGTCATCGAGCTGTACGTGTGCTAAGAACTCGGAGGTGCCGGAGTAACGGTGCTTGGATCGGTCGGATCGGGAAGAAGACGTACGACTACTTCCTCTACGTTGTGTCAACGCTTCCATTGCGATCTACAAGGGTACGTAGATCAGACTCTCCCCCTCGTTGCTATGCATCACCATGATCTTGCGTGTGCGTAGGAAATTTTTTGAAATTACTACGTTCCCCAACACTATGATATTCAACAAATTGAAGAATTTGTTGCTTTTGAGGGTGCTTATGAAATTGCTTCTTTGATTGAAAAGTATGATGCTACTTTTCACAAATCTGAAAATTTTCTATACTTAAAATATTGCTATGATAATTATGCTTCTAATACCTATGTTAAACAATATATTGAGGAATACTCCGCTGTCCAAGAAGAGAATAATATTTTGCAGGAGTCTATGGAAGAAGAAGTTGATGAGACTGTGAGCTCATTGGATGAAAAAGATGAGGAGGAGAGCGAAGAACAAAAGGAGGAAGAGCGGATTGATCACCCGTGCCCACCTTCTAATGAGAGTAACTCTTCAACTCATACATTGTTTAATTCCCCTTCATGCTTACCGAAGGATGAATATTATGATAATTGCTATGATCCCGTTGATTCTTTTGAAATATCCCTTTTTGATGATGCTTGCTATGCTTGTGGCCAAGATGCCAATACAAATTATGCTTATGGAGATGAACTTGCTATAGTTCCTTATGTTAAACATGAAATTGTTGCTATTGCACCCATGCATGATAGTCCTATTATCTTTTTGAATTCTCCCGACCACACTATATCGGAGAAGTTTGCACTTATTAAGGATTATATTGATGGGTTGCCTTTTACTGTTGCACATGATGATTTTGATGAGTATAATATGCATGTGCTTGCTGCTCCTACTTGCAATTATTATGAGAGAGGAACTATGTCTCCACCTCTCTATGTTTCCAACACGATAAAATTGCAAGAAACTGTTTATACTATGCATTGGCCTTTACTTTGTGTGCATGAATTGTTCTTTTATGACATGCCGATGCATAGGAAGAGAGTTAGACTTCTTCATTACATGATATATGTTAACTTGTGCTCACCACTAAATTACAAATCATTGTTAATTAAAATTGGCTTTGATATACCTTGGGATCCGGGTGGATCCATTACTTGAAGCACTATATGCCTAGCTTAATGGCTTTAAAGAAAGTGCTGCCAGGGAGACAACCTGGAAGTTTTAGAGAGTCATTTATTTCTGTTGAGTGCTTTCATATAGTTTAAAAACAACAAAAATAAAGAGGGGAACCCAAAACTTTTTCTAAAAGAAAAGTGAAAGTGAGAGAGACGAGCATTGTGAAAGTGGGGGACGTCCTTGAACTTTGTTCATGCCCATGGGAACTTTGTGAATCTTGATTACAGAAACTTTTCAATAAAAATAATTATCCCCTTGTACAATTCCATTGTATTATAAAAATAATGTGCCAAGGTTTGCCTTTAGGATGTTTACATTTGCTTGATGGTTTGTATGGTGCAGGACAGAAACTTTGGCTGTAGTACGCGATTTTACATTTTTAGCTGGAACATCAAATGGTTCCGATTCTTTTTGAAATGTCTTACCATACAAATTGTTTATTTTTCCTAATTTTGGTAGATTTGTTCAAGTATCATAAGTATGGTCAATGTTCAGATTATTACAGACTGTTCTGTTTTAGACAGATTCTGTTTTTGATGCATAGTTTGCTTGTTTTGATGAAACTATCAATTTATATTAGTGGATTAATCCAAGAAAAAATTATATTACAGTAGACACAATGCAAAAACAAAATATGAATTGGTTTGCAACAGTACTTAGAGTAGTGATTTGCTTTATTATACTAACGGATCTTACCGAGTTTTCTGTTGAAGTTTTGTGTGGATGAAGTGTTTGATGATTGAGAAGGTTTCGATGTGAGAAGAAGGAAGAGAGGCAAGAGCTCAATCTTGGGGATCCCCGAGGCACCCCAAGTAAATATTCAAGGAGACTCAAGTGTCTAAGCTTGGGGATGCTGGGGAGGCATCCCCTCTTTCTTCAACAAATATCGGTATGTTTTCGGATTCGTTTCGTTCATGCGATATGTGCAAGTCTTGGAGTGTCTTTTGCATTTAGTTTTTTATTTTTTGTGCACCATTATGGTATGAGATGGTCCTTGGTTGATTTATAGAATGCTCTTTACACTTCACTTATATCTTTTGAGTATGGCTTTATAGAATGCTTCATGTGCTTCACTTATATCATTTGAAGTTTGGATTGCCTGTTTCTCTTCACTTAGACAACCGCCATTTGTAGAATGCTCTTTTTCTTCACTTATACTTGTTAGAGCGGGGGCATATCTTTTGTAGAAAGAATTAAACTCTCTTGCTTCACTTATATCTATTTAGAGAGATGACAGGAACTGGTCATTCACATGGTTAGTCATAAACTCCTACATAAACTTGTAGATCGCTGAATATGATATGTTTGAGTCCTTACAATAGTTTTGCGATATAAAGATGGTGATATTAGAGTCATGCTAGTCGAGTAATTGTGAAATTGAGAAATACTTGTGTTGAGGTTTGCAAGTCCCATAGCATGCATGTATGGTGAACCGTTATGTAACGAAGTCGGAGCATGAGGTGTTTATTGATTGTCTTCCTTATGAGTGGCGGTCGGGGACGAGTGATGGTCTTTTCCTACCAACTATCCCCCTAGGAGCATGCGCGTAGTACTTTGTTTCGATGAATAATAGATTTTTGCAATAAGTATGTGAATTCTTTATGACTAATGTTGAGTCCATGGATTATACGCACTCTCACCCTTCCATCAATGCTAGCCTCTGTAGTACCGCGCAACTTTCGCCGGTACCATAAACCCACCATATACCTTCTTCAAAACAGCCACCATACCTACCTATCATGGCATTTCCATAGCCATTCCGAGATATATTGCCATGCAACTTTCATCATCATCATATACATGACTTGAGCATTCATTGTCATATTGCTTTGCATGATCGTAAGATAGCTAGCATGATGTTTTCATGGCTTGTCTGTTTTTTGATGTCATTGCTACGCTAGATCACTGCACATCCCGGTACACCGCCGGAGGCATTCATATAGAGTCATATCTTTGTTCTAGATATCGAGTTGTAATATTGAGTTGTAAGTAAATGAAAGTGTGATGATCATTATTATTAGGACATTGCCCCAGTGAGGAAAAGATGATGGAGACTATGATTCCCCCACAAGTCGGGATGAGACTCCGGACGAAAAAAATAAAATATATATATATAAAGAGAAAGGCAAAAAAAGGGGCCAAAAAAACAAAAAAAATGAGAGAAAAAGAGAGAAGGGGCAATGTTACTATCCTTTTACCACACCTGTGCTTCAAAGTAGCACCATGTTCTTCATATAGAGAGTCTCTTGAGTTATCACTTTCATATACTAATGGGAATTTTCATTATAGAACTTGGCTTGTATATTCCAACGATGGGCTTCCTCAAATGCCCTAGGTCTTCGTGAGCAAGCAAGTTGGATGCACACCCACTTAGTTTCAGTTTGAGCTTTCATATACTTATAGCTCTAGTGCATCCGTTGCATGGCAATCCCTACTCACTCACATTGATATCTATTGATGGGCATCTCCATAGCCCGTTGATATGCCTAGTTGATATGAGACTATCTTCTCCTTTTTTATCTTCTCCACATAACCCCCATCATCATATTCTATTCCACCTATAGTGCTATGTCCATGGCTCATGCTCATGTATTGCGTGAAAGTTGAAAAGGTTTGAGAACGTCAAAAGTATGAAACAATTGCTTGGCTTGTCATCGGGGTTGTGCATGATGTAAATATTTTGTGTGGTGAAGATGGAGCATAGCCAGACTATATGATTTTGTAGGGATGAGCTTTCTTTGGCTATGTTATTTCAATAAGACATAATTGCTTGGTTGGTATGCTTGAAATATTATTGTCTTTATGTCAAAATATAGATTATTGCTTTGAATCACTCGTATCTTAATATTCATGCCATGTTTAGACATATGATCAAGATTATGGTAGGTAGCATTCCACATCAAAAATTATCTTTTTTATCATTTACCTACTCGAGGACGAGCAGGAACTAAGCTTGGGGATGCTGATACGTCTCCGTCATATCTATAATTTTTGATTGTTCCATGCCAATATTATTCAACTTTCATATACTTTTGGCAACTTTTTATATTATTTTTGGGACTAACATATTGATCCAGTGCCCAGTGCCAGTTCCTGTTTATTGCATGTTTTTTGTTTCACAGAATATCCATATCAAACGGAGTCCAAACAGAATAAAAACTGACGGAGATTTTTTTTGGAATATATATGATTTTGGGGAAGAAGAATCCATGCGAGACGATGCTCGAGGGGCCCACGAGGTAGGGGGCGCGCACCAGGGTGTCAGGCGCGCCCCTGACCCTCGTGGCCACCCCATAAGGCGGTTGGTGCCCTTCTTTCTCCACAAGAAAGTTAATTTCCGGATAGAGATCGTGTCAAAATTTCAGCCCAATCGGAGTTACGGATCTCCGGGAATATAAGAAACGGTGAAAGGAAAGAATCTGGGAACGCAGAAACAGAGAGAGACAGAGAGACAGATCCAATCTAGGAGGGGCTCTCGCCCCTCCCGTGCCATGGAGGCCATGGACCAGAGGGGAAACCCTTCTCCCATCTAGGGAGAAGGTCAAGGAATAAGAAGAAGGAGGAGGGCTCTCTCCCGCTCGCTTCCGGTGGCACCAGAGTGCCACCGGGGGCCATCATCATCACCGCGATCTACACCAACACCTCCGCCATCTTCACCAACATCTCCATTACCTTCCCCCCTCTATCTACCGCGGTCCACTCTCCCGCAACCCGCTGTACCCTCTACTTGAACATGGTGCTTTATGCTTCATATTATTATCCAATGATGTGTTGCCATCCTATGATGTCTGAGTAGATTTTTGTTGTCCTATCGGTGGTTGATGAATTGCTATGATTGATTTAATTTGCTTGTGGTTATTTTGCTGTGCTTTGGTGCCCATCATATGATTGCGCGCGTGGATCACACCCTAGGGTTAGTGGCATGTTGATAGGACTATGTATTGGAGGACAAGAGTGACAGAAGCTTCAACCTAGCATAGAAATTGATGCATACGGGATTGAAGGGGGACCAATATATCTTAATGCTATGGTTGGGTTTTACCTTAATGAACATTAGTAGTTGCGGATGCTTGCTAATAGTTCCAATCATAAGTGCATAGAATTCCAAGTCAGGGATGACATGCTAGCAGTGGCCTCTCCCACATAATACTTGCTATCGGTCTAGTAAAGTAGTCAATTGCCTAAGGGACAATTTCGCAACTCCTACCACCACTTTTCCACACTCGCTATATTTACTTTAGTTGCTTCTTTACCTTAACAGCCCCTAGTTTTATTTCCGTACTCTTGATTATCTTGCAAACCTATCCAACAACACCTACAAAGTACTTCTAGTTTCATACTTGTTCTAGGTAAAGCGAACGTCAAGCGTGCGTAGAGTTGTATCGGTGGTCGATAGAACTTGAGGGAATATTTGTTCTACCTTTAGCTCCTCGTTGGGTTCGACACTCTTACTTATCGAAAACTGTTGCGATCCCCTATATTTGTGGGTTATCAATTACCTCCTTGATTCGCCGGGTTATGCTGGTGACCCTTGTCGTTGCCGTTCTTCTTTCCCTTCGTTGCCTTTTCTTCGTCAGACACCGGGTCCTTGGTAGTATCAGAATCAGCATACTTGATGAGAGCCACCATCAACGTTCCCATGTCATTACAGTCACGCTTGAGCCGCCCCAACTTCTGCTTCAAAGGTTCAAAACGACAATTTTTCTCCAACATCAAGACTGCTGAGCCGGCATCCATCTTATCAGATGAATGTATTATCTCCTTGACCCGGCGCACCCAATGGGTTGTGGATTCACCATCCTCTTGCTTGCAATTGGTCAGGTCCACAATCGACATAGGCTGCTTACATGTGTCTTTAAAGTTCTGGATGAACCGGGCCTTCAACTCTGCCCATGAGCCGATAGAATTGGGTGGCAATCCCTTCAACCAAGTACGAGCTGTTGCATCTAACATCATAGTGAAATACTTGGCCATTGCTACATCGTTGACCTCCAATAACTCCATAGCCATCTCATAACTCTCAATCCAAGCCCCGGGCTGTAAGTCGGCTGTGTAATTAGGCACCTTACGAGGCCCCTTAAAGTCCTTTGGCAAACACTCATTACGTATGGCCGGCACCAAGCAAGGAACGCCTCCAGTTCTTGTGGCCACTCCTACCTCGACCGAGGTTGCTGGATAAGCCGGAAAAGTTTGATGAGCCGCCTGATCTGCTGCCATTTGAACTGCTTGTTCCGCCTCTTGACGAATCCTCTCCTGATCCGCCAAG
Organism: Triticum monococcum; assembly: GCA_034509565.1. Taxonomy (NCBI): domain Eukaryota; kingdom Viridiplantae; phylum Streptophyta; class Magnoliopsida; order Poales; family Poaceae; genus Triticum; species Triticum monococcum. The sequence goes on from CM067844.1 coordinate 118,375,554, forward strand.
TTAAGGGCTCCAGCCCACACCAGCTCATGCCTGTATGGCTGGTTGTGGCGTTGAGCATTGCTTGACATATCTACGGATTCCATATGCCTACTGTAACTCGGGCTTTGGCTTGGTCGAGGAGTTGAATGGATCCTGTCTCGACTGTAGGAGTATGCATCCTGCTACGCCAGAGCTGTTTGAAGAAGTTCTCTTACCCTCTGTGTTTCAATTGCCACCGGTGAGTCACCTTCCATCGGAAGAGCCGCCAAACGAACTGATGCTGCGATGAGATTTTCCAAAGGGTTGGAGAAGTGACCCGGCGGCGTTGGTACGTAATGAGGCAGAGCGGTAATTATACGAGGTGGATCCATGGCGCGCGGCTGGACCGGTGCGCCGGGTGTTGTAATCTGGGGTGCCTCCGGCGGGTTACTTACCCCGGCTCCGTGTGTGTGAAAAAGATTCCTAGGATCGAGCGTCAGAGGCAGACATGATTGGGTTTTCTGATGCCTCCTCCTCATGACCTCGTTCGACGCGTTCAGATCCACCGAGAGCCGGAAGGTCCCCGCTTGAAGCTATTGAGCATGAGCGTCCAAAGCCGCCCGCTCTGCTGCCATCCTGACTTCCTCTGTGGCTAGATTTTCCTTAGCTTGCACCATCTCTTCACGTACGCATGCCACCTCTGTGTCATGCCAGGCTTTATCCGCCGGCTCTACCATGGCAGTCAACAGAGTCGTCAGTTTATTCATGAGGTCCATCAAGATCTGAGCCGGGGGGCGCGCGGGGTCTCCTGACCCGGATGCAACCGAGCTGGTAGCTGTTGCCGCCGCTGCTATAGAGTTCTGCCCGGGCTGTGTCCCTGCCATGAAGACTCCAGCCCAATTCGGCGGCTCAAGAGGGTCCGGAATACCGCTGCCATAGGAACAGCCCCCGAGCATGCCGTCCTGCAGCTGATACAAAGAGTCCGTCTCGCCCGTTGATGATGCAGTGTCAGAACAGATGGCCATCTCACCGCCCTCCATCGATCCTTGAGAGTATTCACCGCCGTGGACGCAACCTACGAAGGCATGCTTCACGGCAGATTGAACACGGGCGATCCTCGCACGCCGAGCCGTTTCGATGAGGTTGGTGTGGACGTCCGGCTCAGGTCCTGACTGGCCGATCCGGCCGATGAAGACGTGAATTCCGCCGAAGGGACCCGGTATCCGTACTCAATTGAGACGGCCTCAGGGTCCCAACCTTCGTCGTCGATGTAGAGCTTGCCGCGACGGCTCTTGGTCATCCGGCCCACAGCGTATCCCTTGAGCCCTTCGAAGTTGCCCTTCAAGAACTCAAATCCACCATGCGCTGGCCCCACGGTGGGTGCCAACTGTCATGGAATTGTCACGGCAGATGTCCTAGAGCAAGGACTTAGTCGTAGGGCCATCGCACTAGGAAGCTTAAAGGGGTTAATCAGGACAAAGGACACGAGAGGGTTTTATACTAGTTCTGCCCCTTACGATGAAGGTAAAAGTCTACGTCTAGTTGGGATTGGTATTGCTGGGGTTTCGATCACCAAGAGGCTCAACTCGCCGGCTTGGTTATCGACTTGTTGATCCTTTCCCTAAGCCGCCACCGGGTCGTCCCCTTATATACATGGGTTGACGCTTGGTGGCCTATAGAGTCCCGGCCGGCTCATAATTGTGTCCAGCTTGGTGGTTTCCTTTACATGCATTTTCTTACAAGTCTTTCCCTACATACGGCGGTTTACAATATCGGGCCTTAAGCCGCCTCTAGGCCCTTGGGCCTTCTATAAGGTTTAATAAACTATCGTCTTGAATGTTTACTGGGCTTGTTTCGTAACCCGCCATTGGGGCTGACCTGGCCCCTCCTGGGCGGCTCATGACTGATAGTAATATCCCCAACAAAAAAGTTTTTGACAAGTTCAAGGGATTGACTACGATGAGACCTTCTCACCCGTAATGATGCTTAAGTCTGTCTGAATCATGTTAGCAATTACTGCATTTTATGTTTATGAAATTTGGCAAATGGATGTCAAAATTGCATTCTGGAATGGATTTCTGGAAGAAGAGTTGTATATGGTGCAACCAGAAGGTTTTGTCGATCCAAAGGGAGCTAACAAAGTGTGCAAGCTCCAGCGATCCATTTATGGACTGGTGCAAGCCTCTCGGAGTTGGAATAAACGTTTTGATAGTGTGATCAAAGCATATGGTTTTATACAGACTTTTGGAGAAGCCTATATTTACAAGAAAGTGAGTGGGAGCTCTGTAGCATTTCTAATATTATATGTGGATGACATATTGTTGATTGGAAATGATATAGAATTTCTGGATAGCATAAAAGGATATTTGAATAAGAGTTTTCCAATGAAAGACCTCGGTGAAGCTGCTTATAAATTGGGCATCAAGATCTATAGAGATAGATCGAGACACTTGATTGGACTTTCACAAAGCACATACCTTGACAAAGTTTTGAATAAGTTCAAAATGGATCAAGCAAAGAAAGGGTTCTTGCCTGTATTGCAAGGTGTGAAGTTGAGTCAGACTCAATGCTCGACCACTACAGAAGATAGAGAGAAAATGAAAGATATTACCTATGCTTCAGCCATAGGCTCTATCATGTATGCAATGCTGTGTACCAGACCTGATGTGTGCCTTGCTATTAGTTTAGCAGGGAGGAACCAAAGTAATCTAGGAGTCAATCACTTGACAGCGGTCAAGAACATCCTGAAATACCTGAAAAGGACGAAGGATATGTTTCTCATTTATGGAGGTGACAAAGAGCTCATGGTAAATGGTACGTTGATGCAAGCTTTGACACTGATCCAGAAGATTCTAAATCGCAAATCGGATACGTGTTTTTATTAAACGGTGGAGCTGTCAGTTGGTGAAGTTCTAAACAAAGCGTCATAGCAGGATCTACATGTGAAGCGGAGTACATAGCTGCTTCGGAAGCAGAAAATGAAGGAGTCTGGATGAAGGAGTTCATATCCGATCTAGGTGTCATACCAAGTGCATTGGGTCCAATGAAAATCTTTTGTGACAATACTGGTGCAATTGCTTTGGCAAAGGAATCCAGATTTCACAAGAGAACCAAGCACATCAAGAGACGCTTCAACTCCATCCGGGACCAAGTCCAGATGGGAGACATAGAGATTTGCAAGATACATACGGATCTGAATATTGCAGACCCGTTGACTAAGTCGCTTCCACGAGCAAAACATGATCAGCACCAAGGCTCCATGGGTGTTAGAATCATTACTGTGTAATCTAGATTATTGACTCTAGTGCAAGTGGGAGACTGAAGGAAATATGCCCTAGAGGAAATAATAAAGTTATTATTTATTTCCTTATATCATGATAAATGTTTATTATTCATGCTAGAATTGTATTAACCGGAAACATGATACATGTGTGAATACATAGACAAACAAAGTGTCACTAGTATGCCTCTACTAGACTAGCTCGTTAATCAAAGATGGTTATGTTTCCGAGCCATAGACATGAGTTGTCATTTGATTAACGAGATCACATCATTAGGAGAATGATGTGATTGACTTGACCCATTCCGTTAGCTTAGCACTTGACTGTTTAGTTTGTTGCTATTGCTTTCTTCATGACTTATACATGTTCCTATGACTATGAGATTATGCAACTCCCGTTTACCGGAGGAACACTTTGTGTGCTACCAAACGTCACAACGTAATTGGGTGATTATAAAGGTGCTCTACAGGTGTCTCCAAAGGTACTTGTTGGGTTGGCGTATTTCAAGATTAGGATTTGTCACTCTGATTGTCGGAAAGGTATCTCTAGGCCCACTCAGTAATACACATCACTTAAGCCTTGCAAGCATTGCAACTAATGAGTTAGTTGCGGGATGATGTATTATGGAATGAGTAAAGAGACTTGCCGGTAACGAGATTGAACAAGGTGTTGAGATACCGACGATCGAATCTCGGGCAAGTAACATACCGATGACAAAGGGAACAACAGATGTTGTTATGCGGTTTCACCGATAAAGATCTTCGTAGAATATGTAGGAGCCAATATGAGCATCCAGGTTCCACTATTGGTTATTGACCGGAGACATGTCTCGGTCATGTCTACATAGTTCTCGAACCCGTAGGGTCCGCACGCTTAAAGTTCGATGACGGTTATATTATGAGTTTATGTGTTTTGATGTATCGAAGTTAGTTCGGAGTCCCGGATGTGATCACGGGCATGACGAGGAGTCTCGAAATGGTCAAGACATGAAGATTGATATATTGGATGACTATATTCGGACACCGGAATGGTTCAGGGGGTTATCGGATATATACTGGAGTACCGGGGGTTACCGGAACCCCTGGGAGGTTAATGGGCCTCATGGGCCCAATTGGTGGAAGAGGAGAGGCGGCCAAGGGGCAGCCGCGCGCCCCTCCCCTCCCAAGTCCGAATTGGACTAGGAAGGGGGGCGCCCCCCCTTTCCTTTCTCCCTCTTTCTCCTTCCCTCTCCTCTCCTACTCCAACATGGAAAGGGGGAGTCCTACTCCCGGTGGGAGTGGGACTCCTCATGGGGCGCGCCAAGGGTGGCCGCCCCCTCCCCCTCCTTTACTCCTTTATATACGGGGAGGGAGGCACCCCCTAGAGACACAACAATTGATCCGTTGGATCTCTTAGCTGTGTGCGGTGCCCCCCTCCACCATAATCCACCTCGGTCATATCGTAGCGGTGCTTAGGCGAAGCCCTGTGTCGGTAGAACATCATCATCGTCACCACACCGTCGTGCTGATAGAACTCTCCCTCAATGCTCGGCTGGATCGGAGTTCGAGGGATGTCATCGAGTTGAACGTGTGCAGAACTCGGAGGTGCCGTGTGTTCGGTGCTTGATCGGTCGGATCGTGAAGACGTACGACTACATCAACCGCGTTGTGCTAACGCTTCCGCTTTCGGTCTACGAGGGTACATGGACAACACTCTTCCCTCTCGTTGCTATGCATCACCATGATCTTGCGTGTGCATAGGAATTTTTTTGAAATTACTACGTTCCCCAAAAACGACCGATGTTGACGCCCTGAGAGAGGCCCTGGTCGAAGCCAAGGGGAAGGCTGTCAAGGAGCAGGCCGCCCGTAAGAGGCTCAAGGCCCGGGTCAACGAAGTCCAACAGGAGGTCTAGGATGCGGTAAGGAAGTGCGAGACCTTGGAGCGCAATGCGTCGGCTCAAGAGGACGAACTCGCCAAGGCTCGTAAGAGTGCGGAGATGGCCCGGAGTGAAGCCCAGGGAGCCCTCCAGGAGATCCAGGAGGCCAGGAAGATAGCGGCGGGTAAGGCATTCAATATGCAAAGCAAGAATGTGAAGAGGAAATATTTTTTACTAACCCAGATTCGGAGTTCTCCAGGGGCTTTTGTTGATCTGCCAGACAGTGTGACTGATGCTGCGGAGTTCTTCCGAGCCGAAGAAGGGGGCTCCATGGAGAAGCTGTCCTGGTCGCAATATCTTGCGCCGGAACATCCGGTGCCCTTCAGCGATCAGCTAAAACAGCTGGTCGAGCTACACAGGGTAGCCGAACTGGCCATGAAGGATTTAACAATCCGGATGTGGCCAACCGAAGCTATACCCAGCAGTTACTTCGGCCTCGTGAAGAGGCTGGTTGATGCATGTCCTCGGCTGGACGTCATCAAGCGGTCCGTCTGCATTGAAAGCGCGTGTCTAGCCTTCTCCTATGCCAATGTCTGGTGGGCGAAGATGGACGTTGTCAAGTTGGCAACCGAGGGGCCTCCTGAGGGCAAGGAGCATTGCACACCCGAGCGATACTTTGGCGATGTCTTGGAGAGGTCCTGCATTGTTGCGGATCATTGTGCGGAAGACACTATCTTTGAAAGAATGTATTCGAGCTCCCTCTACCTTGTATGATAAAACAAAGTGATTGTGCAATATAATGCTGGTTATGTTTTTAAATTTTTACTTCCTGTGCGGCCGTGTTGTATAAAATCTGAGGGTTAACCAGTCGTCGGCTTCTGCCCCCATGTAGGTAGTACGGGGGTGTTCGGGATGGAATCTAAACAATCTTGATCCAATTAGATGGTCCTTGAAGGAGTTGTTTAGCGCAATGAACCAGGCAACCAAACTATGCAGTTGTAACGCCCTTACTTAGCCATAGGAGTTCGACAATAAAAACATGGACGCAACCCCTAGTTTCTGAACTAGAGTACTATAAGCGTATGATCGAGAAGTACCGATCCTTCGCACAACGCGGAAGAAATCTCCAACAATTTGCAACCTCCGAACAGCTGACCGGCTCTCGCCGCATCATGATAGTCTGTTTTTGGCTTTCTCTACTAAGGTGCTCCTTTGGATAAACCAGGGCACAATCGCAGTAGTTCTCCCTTTACCACCTTAGCCGATATAGCGGAACGTAAGGTAGCAAGCACATGAGCCGGGCAACCCAACTATTGACCAAAGATATGTTTCAGAGCCAATGCATATAATGCTAAATTCGGGGTGCCGAACTATACTATAGAAGTGTTCGGACTTTGTTGCCGTATTGTGGGGCGCCTGGGAGCCCCTGGCAAATATGAAACGCACCAAAGTGTACGGGTGCTAGAAGATAAGTTATTAAAGGAAAACAGAAAGAGAGCAGAGGTGATATCTTGGGCCCTTAAACTTGAGCCATGAACTGTTTCCATTATAATTGGGTTAATGCATCAAAGCCCATTAATACAAATAGTACGATAAGCAACCGACTATTAACATGCCATGACTAAAGGCAAGCTGCGTGTGGGTCGTGACAACAGGTAGGGTGGTCGTTGAATTGACTTCCAGAGCTTCTCCTATACGTCTTTGCTTCTTGCCATCCTGGTCTTTTTTATCCTTTGATAGCACCGGTAGTCAGGCTGTCGAAGAAGGCCTTTGTAAAATAAACCTGGAAAAAGGAAAAAGAAAATATTGTCATTTATATGTGTGTGCGGGATCGGTCGAGCCGAACTGTGGATCACAAGCTAGCTGTGCCTCCGTCGATGCCCATGGGATTTCTAGTGCGTAATTATGCACGCGTGGTACGAATGCCACTACCTGATCGGGACTGGGACGAAGGCCAAATTGCTAGTCGAGCTCTTGATGAGCCGAGCTGTCCTATTGCATCGTAGTCCGGACCCTCTTTACGATGTCCGGGGGCTCGACATCTGGATTATGGTTCTGCTTGAGAAGGCCGCTCTGTACTTGTGCTGCTAGGGCGGCGGTGTGCTCTTCTGTGCGAAGGGAGCGTTTCGTGTTTCCTTTGACTGTTATGACACCGCGTGGACCGGGAATCTTAAGCTTAAGATAAGCATAGTGCGGGACCGCGTTGAACCGAGCAAATGCAGTCCGTCCGAGCAATGCGTGATAACCACTGCGGAATGGGACGATGTCGAAGATTAACTCCTCGCTTCGGAAGTTTTCGGGGGATCCGAAGACAACCTCTAGTGTGATTGAGCCCGTACAACGGGCCTCTACACATGGTATGACTCCTTTCAAGGTAGTCTTCGTTGGCCTGATCCTTGAGGGGGAAACTTCTTCTGTCCCCCTATGTTGGCCTGATCGTTGCGCTCCCTCTTGGGGATGTGGGTAGCGTATATCATGTTCACCGTTTTGACTTGAGGGGGAAACTTCTTATGTCCCCCTATGTTTGGCTGCAGGGGCTCCTCGTCATCGTCCTCGCTCTGCGATCCCTTTTCCTTGTTCTCGGCATTTAACTTGCCGGCTTGCTTAGAAACCCAGCAATCTCTGTTGGTATGGTTGGCTGGTTTGTCTGGGGTGCCATGGATTTGGCACCGACGGTCGAGTATGCGGTCCAGCCTAGATGGTCCCTGATTGTTTCTCTTGTACGGTTTCTTCCGCTGGCTGGACTTGGAGCCAATGAATCCAGCGTTGACTATAGTGTCGTCGGTATTATTACCATTCCTTCGGCGCTTGTGTCTGTTACGTCGGAGCTTGCCGTTGCTGTTTTTGGCCTCAGAGGGGCCTGCGTCACTGGCCGTATTTTTACTATGAGCCGTCAAGCTGTCCTCACCCGCACAAAAGCGGGTCATAAGTGCCGTGAGGGCTGCCATAGATTTCGGCTTTTCTTGGCCGAGGTGGCGGACAAGCCATTCGTCATGGATGCTATGTTTAAAGGCCGCTAGAGCTTCGGCATCCGGACAGTCGACGATCTGGTTCTTTTTGGTTAGGAACCTAGTCCAAAATTTCCTGGCTGACTCTCCAGGTTGTTGGACTATGTGGCTTAAGTCACCGGCGTCTGGTGGCTGGACATATGTACCTTGGAAGTTGTCGAGGAAGGCTTCTTCCAAGTCCTCCCAGCTGCCGATAGAATTTTCAGGTAGGCTGTTTAACCAGTGCCGAGCTGGCCTTTTGAGCTTTACTGGGAGGTATTTGATAGCATGGAGGTCATCTCCACGGGCCATGTGGATATGGAGAATAAAATCCTCGATCCATACCGTGGAGTCGGTTGTTCCGTCATATGATTCAATGTTAACGGGTTTGAACCCTTCGGGGAATTCGTGATCCATTACTTCATCGGTGAAGCAAAGGGGGTGTGCGGCACCTCTATATCGGGCCGCATCGCGATGTAGCTCTGATGGAGTCCGTCTGCGGTTATCGGCTCGGGTGTGACTAGGTTTTTCACGTTCGAATAGGTAGCCATCATCATGTGTCGAGGAACGTCCTCGCGATCCATAAATCGATCAGGTATATCCTTCTTTACTGTTCAGGTTATGTCGAAGGTCATATGTATGACCATGAGCTGATTTACCTCTGCCTTTGCGATGAGGCGGGGCGGGCTGGTGTTCGGCTTGAGTTGCCGCTTTGTCCCGTCCACGTGGTGGTCGGTTAGCCGCATCGCGTGATGGTGGTATGTGCTCCGGCGCCTCGTTATCGAACTAAGGTAGTAATTTGCGCTTCGGGTAGCTTTTGGCTAGGCGCTTGAGGCTGTATTCTTCAGCTTCTAGGACGTCGGTCCAATTATCTTTGAGCAGATCTTGGTCAGCTGGAAGCTGCTGCAGCTTCTTTTTCAGCCTCCTTGCCATGGCTATTAGCTGGCGCTTGAAGCGCTCCTGCTCAAGAGGTTCCTCAGGCACGATGAAATCCTCGGTGCTGAGGCTTGCCTCATCCTCGGAGAGCGGAAGATAATTATTGTCCTCCGAGTCCTTGTGTGTGGCCTGTCTATCAGAGCTAACCTGCCCGTCTTTCCGTTCATCCCGTTCGGTAGCTGCGTCCACGGGGTCTTCGTTGACTTCGGCACCTTTCGGAGTGTTATCTTCTCCTATGCCGGTGTTGCTATCTTTAGTGCGGCGTGACGTAGAGCGGCGCCGCTGACGCAGTCGTTTCGATTGTATCTCAGGAGGTTTATCCTCAACTGAGTCTTCTTTGTCATCGTCACTATTCTCCATTGGTGCATCCACGATGTACACATCGCACGAGGAAGTGGCCGTCCAGCGTCCGGTGAATGGCGGGTCCTGGGCCTCTTCTTCTCCGGCATCGTCGTCCATACCGTCGATGTCATCGGAGCCGTAATAGAGCATGTTGGTTAAGTCTTCGACAGTGGCTATAAAGTGGGTGGCAGGTGGGGAGCGAAATTCCTTATCACCAGCTTCTAGTTCGAACCGGATATAGTTCGGCTGTGAGTCCGCCGCCAAGGACAGGTTCTTTAATGAGCTTAGCATGTCACCCAAGGGTGAGTGCTGGAAGATGTCTGCAGCGCTGAACTCGAAGATCGATAAACGATCAAGTTCGGCATCCGTGGACTCACATGGTTTGGAACTTACACACGGAGACGAGTCCGGGGTTCCGGTGGCAAGAATATTGTGTGAGTTTAAGTCCATGTGCGGCTCCAACGCTGGGGAATCTGTGGCCTCCGTGGTGGGGTTGAACCTCCAGTCCTGAGACGGCGCAGTATGCTCCGGATCTGAGGCCATAGCAATTACAGGAGCTATCTCTTGAATGTGGCTCGATGACAGATTTAGGTCATGTTCATCGAGGTGACCAGGAGCGATCGCCGCGGTCTCGAGTCCAGCGAAGATCAAATCTCCACGGATGTCCGCGACGTAGTTCAAGCTCCAAAATCAGACCTGATGGCCAGGGGCATAGCTGTCGATCTACTCCAGGTGGCCAAACGAGTTGGACCACAGCGCGAAGCCACCGAATATGAAGATTTGTCTGGGGAGGAAAGTTTCTCCTTGGACAACATCACTATCGACGATTGAAGGGGACATTGAACCTTTCGTCGACGGCATAGTGGAAATCTCAATGAAAGCACCAATGTCGGTGTCAAAACCGGCGGATCTCGGGTAGGGGGTCCCGAACTGTGCGTCTAAGGTCGATGGTAACAGGACACAGGGGACACGATGTTTACCCAGGTTCGGGCCCTCTCTATGGAGGTAATACCCTATGTCCTGCTTGACTAATATTGATGAATACGAGTATTACAAGAGGAGTTCTACCTCGAGATCGTAATGACTAAACCCTAGAAGTCTAGCCCGTATGACTATGGTAATGAGTCTCTCCCTTTCCGGACTAAGTCCTCCGGTTTATATAGACACCGGGAATCTACATATTTGATCGCCAAGCTTGCCCTCCACGCCAAGGAGAGTCCTATCTGGACACGGGTGCAGTCTTCGGTCTTCGTATCTTCACAGCCTCATCAGTCCGGCCCATGGCTAACAGGCCGGACGCCCGAGGACCCCTTGGTCCAGGACTCCCTCAAAGACCATGATGAAAATGTTGAGTGGCTCTTATATGCATTATTGTTGATCTAACAAAGAGCCCATATTGCCTTGTCTTCTCTCTTGAATTGAATGCTTGTAGATTCCAGCTTAGTCCAATGCACGTGCACTATTATTATTATCTACACTCTTCAGTCGTGCAAGTCAAAGGCAGTAATGATGATTATATGATGAACTTATTGAGATGAGGAAAGATGTATGAACTCGACCTCTCTTGTTTTTGTAAATATGATCAGTCCATCGTTCCTGATTCAGCCTATTATGAAAGAAACATATTTGCAATGACAATTAGAGATTATAGTTGCTTATGCCATGCTTAATTAGCTAGGAGTTTATAATGGTTTACCTTGCGTGCCAACATGCTATTAAAATGGTTGTGATGTGGTATGAAAGGGTGGTATCCTCATTTGAACGATTCGAGTGGCTTGACTTGGCACATGTTCACACATGTAGTTGAAACAAAATCAACATAGCCTCCATGATATTTATGTTCGTGGTGCATTATATCCTACTCATGCTTGCATTCGGTGTTGATTAATTTTAATGCATGTTCATGACTGTTGTTGCTCTCTAGTTGGTCGCTTCCCAGTCTTTTTCTAGCCTTCACTTGTACAAAGCGGGAATATTGCTTGTGCATCCAATTCCATAAACCCCAAAGTTATTCCATATGAGTACACCATACCTACCTATATACGGTATCTACCTGCCGTTCCAAGTAAATTTGTATGTGCCAAACTCTAAACCTTCAAATAAACATTCTGTTTTGTATGCTCGAATAGCTCATGTATCAACTAGGGCTGTCTGTATCATCCATGCTAGGCGGGTTATTATCAAGAGGAGTGGACTCCGCTCCTCATTCATGACAAAATGGCTGGTCACCGGGATGCCTAGTCCCGTGCTCAAATCAAATCAAAATAATTGCAAACAAAACTCTCCCAGGATTGTTGTTAGTTGGAGGCACCTATTGTTTCGGGCGAGCCATGGATTGATGCTTGTTGGTGGTGTGGATTATAAACTTTACCATTCTGCTTGGGAACCGCCTATAATGTGTGTAGCATGGAAGATATCGATATCTCTCGGTTGTTATGTTGACAATGAAAGTATACCGCTCAAAATATTATTCATATCTATTTCAAAACTGAGCTCTGGCACCTCTACAAATCCCTGCTTCCCTCTGCGAAGGGCTTATCTATTTACTTTTATGTTGAGTCATCATCCTCTTATTAAAAGGCACCAGTTGGAGAGCACCTCTGTCATTTGCATCCATTACTGTTAGTTTACATTGAGTATAACTGTGACTGGATCTCTTTTACCATGAATTACAATGTCTAGTCAGTCCTTGATCTTTAAAGGTGCCCTGCATTTATGTTTTGCGGTCTTAGAAAGGGCTAGCGAGATACCATCTTTTTATATGATATCATGACTATTTTGAGAAAGTGTTGTCATCCGAAATTTGTTATTATTGCTCGCTAGCTGATTATGCCACTGACATGAGTAAATAACAGACCTAAATGTTATTGTGAATATGGTTAGTTCATAATCTTTGTTGAAAACTTGAATACTGGCTTTACATATTTACAACAACAAGAGCAAACAGAGTTTGTAAAAGTTTTTTTTATCACTTTCAGTTTATCAACTGAATTGCTTGAGGACAAGCAAAGGTTTAAGCTTGGGGGAGTTGATACGTCTCCGTCATATCTACTTTTCCAAACACCTTTGCCCTTGTTTTGGACTCTAACTTGCATGATTTGAATGGAACTAACCCAGACAGACGCTGTTTTCAGCAGAATTGCCATGGTGTTATTTTTATGCAGAAATAGAAGTTCTCTGAATCTCCTGAAAATCAACGGAGATTATTTTTAGAATATATAAAAAATACTGGAAGAAGAATCCATGTCAGGGGGCCCACACCCTGTCCACGAGGATGGGGGGCGCGCCCCCTGCCTCGTGGGCCCCCTGACGCTCCACCGACCTCAACTCCAACTCCATATATTCATGTTCGGGGAGAAAAAAAATCAGAGAGAAGTATTCATCGCGTTTTACGATACGAAGCCGCCGCCAAGCCCTAAACTCTCTTGGGAGGGCTGATCTGGAGTCCGTTCGGGGCTCCGGAGAGGGGAATCCGTTGCCATCGTCATCATCAACCTTCCTCCATCACCAATTTCATGATGCTCACCGCCAGCGTGAGTAATTCCATTGTAGGCTTGCTGGACGGTGATGGGTTGGATGAGATTTATCATGTAATCGAGTTAGTTTTGTTAGGGTTTGATCCCTAGTATCCACTATGTTCTGAGATTGATGTTGCTATGACTTTGCTATGCTTAATGCTTCTCACTAGGGCCTGAGTGCCATGATTTCAGATCTGAACCTATTATGTTTTCATGAATATATGTGAGTTCTTGATCCTATCTTGCAAGTCTATAGTCACCTATTATGTGTTATGATCCGTTAACCCTGAAGTGACAATAATCAGGATCATTACCGATGATGACCATAGTTTGAGGAGTTCATGTATTCACTAAGTGTTAATGCTTTGGTCCGGTACTCTATTAAAAGGAGGCCTTAATATCCCTTAGTTTCCAATAGGACCCCACTGCCACGGGAGGGTAGGACAAAAGATGGCATGCAAGTTCTTTTCCATAAGCATGTATGACTATATTCGGAATACATGCCTACATTACATTGATGAACTGGAGCTAGTTCTGTGTCACCCTATATTATAATTGTTGCATGATCGATCGCATCCGACATAATTCTCCATCACCAATCCAATGCCTATGAGCTTTTCCTAGATTGTTCTTCGCTTATTTACTTTTCCGTTACTACTGTTACAATCACTATAAAACCCAAAAATATTACTTTTGCTATCGTTACCACTACTATCATATTACTTTGCTACTAAAAACTTTGCCGCAGATATTAAGTTATCCAGGTGTGGTTGAATTGACAACTCAACTATTAATACTTGAGAATATTCTTTGGCTCCCCTTGTGTCGAATCAATAAATTTGGGTTGAATACTCTACCCTCGAAAACTGTTGCGACCCCCTATACTTGTGGGTTATCAAGGCTATTTTCTGGCGCCATTGCCAGGGAGCATAGCTCTATTATTTGAGTCACTTCAGATTTATATCTGCTTATCATTACGAATAACTTGAAAGATCAAAGAACCAAGATTTTTCCCTTAACTACGAGGGGAGGTAAGGAACTGCCATGTAGCTCTGCACTTGATTCACCTTCTGTTTTGAGTAAACTTGCGACACCTACACATGCTATTGATTCTGATAGGTCGCATGTTACTGATGATGCCACTTCTGCTTTGCATGATATTTATGATGAAACTACTTCTATGCTTGATACTACTGTGCCAATAGGTGAATTTCTTGATGAACAACTTGCTAGGGCTAGAGAGAATGAAATTATTGAAACTGATAATATTGATGAAAGTGATGATGAAGATTCTCCCTTAGATATGAATTGCCTGTTGTTCCTGAGGGTTATGTTATGGATGAAGAAACTGCTAGAGACTTTCTTGCTTGCAATGATAGATCTGATCTTAAGAAATTATTAGCTAAGCTTAAAGAAAAATCTTTGAATGCTAGAATGAAATATGACCCTGCTTTTGCTACTTCACCTATCTTTATTACTGATAAGGATTATGATTTCTTTGTCGATCATGAGTTAATCACTTTGGTTGAATCTGATCCTTTTTACGGCTATGAATCTGAAACTATTGTGGCACATCTTACTAAATTAGATGATATAGCGACCCTCTTTACACATGATGAGAAAACTCGCTATTACTTTATCCTTAAGTTGTTTCCGTTCTCATTAAAGGGTGATGCTAAAACATGGTTTAATTCTCTTGATCCCGGTTGTGTGCGTAGTCCCCAGGATATGATTTATTACTTCTCTGCTAAATATTTGCCCGCTCATAAGAAACAAGCTGCTTTAAGGGAAATATATAATTTTGTGCAAATTGAAGAAGAGAGTCTCCCACAAGCTTGGGGGAGGCTTCTCCGATTACTTAATGCTTTGCCTGATCATCCTCTCAAGAAAAATGAAATACTTGATATCTTTTATAATGGACTAACCGATGCTTCCAGAGACCACCTAGATAGTTGTGCTGGTTGTGTTTTCAGGGAGAGAACTGTTGATCAAGTTGAATTGTTATTGAATAATATGTTGACTAATGAAAATAATTGGACACTTCCTGAACCGACTCCTAAGCCAACTCCGAAGAAAATGGGTATTCTATTTCTCAGTCCTGAAGATATGCAAGAGGCAAAGAAATCTATGAAAGAAAAAGGTATTAAAACTGAAGATGTTAAGAATTTACCGCCTATTGAAGAAATACATGGTCTTAATTTGCCACCTGTTGAAGAAATACATGGTCTTGATAACCCGACACAGGTAGTAAAGGTAAATTCTCTCTATAGATTCGATAAATGTGAAATCCCATTTACTAAATTTGCTAGCCCATGATTGGATGAGTTTGATGACTTTATGATTAAACAAGAAAACTTCAATGCATATGTTGGTAAACAATTGAATCACAATGCTGATATGCTTGAACACTTGGGTGATTATATGGCTAACATTAAAGGTGAACCTAAAGTTATTAGTAAACATGCTTCTATGGTTACCACTCAAGTAGAACAAGTGCTTAAAGCTCAGAATGATTTGCTCAATGAATTAAATAAGAAGAAGAATGATAATGCCGTTAGAGTTATGACTAGAGGTGGTAAAATGACTCAGGAACCTGTGTATCCTGAGGGCCATCCTAAGAGAATTGAGCAAGATTCTTAGAGAGCTAATGTAGATGTACCTAGTCCTTTGGAGTTATGACTAGAGGTGGAGTTTCAGGACTTTCTGGAGTTGTGCAGAATAGGTCTCTAATATTTGCTCATTTTCCAGCCCAGGATTCCACCTACGAGCATTCTCCCTCTTCATGTAAACCTTGTAAAATAAGAGAGAAAAGGCATAAGTATTGTGACATAATGTGTAATAACAGCCCAAAATGCGATAAATATCGATATAAAAGCATGATGCAAAATGGACGTATCAACTCCCCCAAGCTTAGACCTCGCTTGTCCTCAAGCGGAAGCCGATATCGGAAAATATGTCCACATGTTTAGAGATAGAGGTGTCGATAAAATAAAATACGGACATGAGGGCATCATGATCATTCTTAGAATAGCAACATATATATATTCTCATATGATTTCTTATGTTGAAGTAACAATCTATTCACAATGTAAAGTATGAATCAGAAACTTCATTGAAAAACTAGCAAACTATAATCTCAGTCATTGAAGCAATTGCAATTTATCATAACATCGGAAAGAGTCAATATAAGAGATTTTCAGCAAGTCCACATACTCAACTATCATTTAGTCTTTCACAATTGCTAACACTCACGCAATACTTATGGGTATGAAGTTTTAATCGGACACAGAGAAAGTTAGGGGCTTATAGTTTTGCCTCCCAACCTTTTACCTCAAGGGTAACGTCAACAATAATGCTTTATGAAAACCCACATCCAATTGGATATATATATCAGGATCTTTCCGACACATTGTGCTTGCCAAAGGATCAAGTGTAAAAGGGAAAGGTGAAGATCACCATGACTCTTGTATAAGGTATAAGACAAAAATAAAAGATAGGCCCTTCGCAGAGGGAAGCAGAGGTTGTCATGTGTGAGGGAGTCCTGGACTAAGGGGTCCTCGGGTGTCCGGCCTGTTATCTATGGGCCGGACTGATGGGCTGTGAAGATATGAAGACCGAAGACTGTACCCGTGTCCAGATGGGACTCTCCTTGGCGTGGAAGGCAAGCTTGGCGAACAACTATGAAGATTCCATCTTATGTAACTGACTCTATGTAACCCTAGATCCCTCCAGTGTCTATATAAACCGGAGGGTGTAGTACGGAAAGGATATACTCAATACCGTAGTCATACAGGCTAGACTTCTAGGGTTTAGCCATTACGATCTCGTGGTAGATCAACTCTTGTAATACTCATATTCGTCAATATCAATCAAGCAGGAAGTAGGGTATTACCTCCATAGAGAGGGCCCGAACCTAGGTAAACTTCGTGTCCCCTGTCGTGGTTCTAAGTCTGACAGTAGAATAGGGGGGGGGGTAGGGATGTAGAGGCAAGATCCTAGCTATGGAGGAGTTGTACATGCGAGGTTTATGAGTTCAGGCCCTTCTCGGAGGAAGTAACAGCCCTACATCTCGGAGCCCGGAGGCGGTCGACTGGATTATATGCGTGTGAGTTACAGGGGGTGCGAACCCTTGTGCCTGTGGAGGGGGGTGTCTTATATAGAGTGAGCCAGGACCCCAGCCAGCCCATGTCACAGAGGGTTTAAGGTACATTGAAGAGAGAACGTTACTGGTAGCGCCCGCACTAAAGTGCTATAAATGACAATTAAGCCTATAAGTAAATGCTCGGCCATTGCTCATGCAGAGTGGCTTTAGCTCTTCTGTCCGTCGAGTGACTTCTGCGACGGTCGAGTGACATTGATTCTTCCGAGTGGAATGTCTCTGGTCGAGTGGATGATGGTACCCTTCGAATGATCCTGGCTTTAGGGTGATGTCCTAGGGGAGGATGTCTTGGTCAGGTCTATGACCCTACCCTAGGTATACTCCTTCATCATTAGCCCCCGAATGGTTCAGGGTTTGAGTGGAGAAGGAGTTGATAATCTCTCCGATTCGGCTTTTGTGCTTTGAGAATGTCTCGCCTAGAGGTCGAATGAACATTCATGATGGCTTCAACTACTTGTTCAGTCGCCTTGATCCATTCTTGGTTTTGTCGAGTGAACTTTCGTTGTGAAGTTTCGAGCGTTGATATGGGAAAAATCTTCCGTCTGACGGGTTGTTCTGCCATCTGCGGATTTCACATGATTCGAATTTTGGGAAGCGCGCCGGGCGGGGGAGGCCGCAGTAATCAGGACGGATTAGGCAGGCCGCCTTGATCTCCGTGCCACCTTTTTTGCCACGTATTGCACGCGCGACTATTGCAGGATTTGATAAGATCGTCCGGGCCTACAAGTCAGTCACTCGGAAGTGACCTTATATAAGGCGCCGGACCGGGGCTTTTGAATAGTGTGCCCCCATTCTTCTTCCTCCTCCTCAGATTTCTCCGCTGCACCTGCTTCTGCTCTCGACGTCGTCGCCCCGCTCGAACTCGATTCGCTGCCATGGGGAAGGAGAAGACGGTGGCGTTGGAGCGTGCGAAGAAGGCGATGGCAAAGGCGAAAGGGAAGAAGACCAGCCGGGGCGGATCTTCGTCGAGGTCCGGCCTGCCGCCTGGCTGGATCCAGGGCGAC
Organism: Triticum monococcum; assembly: GCA_034509565.1. Classification (NCBI taxonomy): domain Eukaryota; kingdom Viridiplantae; phylum Streptophyta; class Magnoliopsida; order Poales; family Poaceae; genus Triticum; species Triticum monococcum. The sequence goes on from CM067844.1 coordinate 118,393,594, forward strand.
TAGATCCGCTCGACAATTAGCCAAGATGACATCGATGACCTGGTTGAGGGGGGCCTAATCCCCCACGAATCGGCACGGCTCCCGGGGAATGAGACTGAGCCCAGCCGTAGGAGGGTGAGCGCATTCTCCTTGCCACCCATGTCGACCGCGGGTTTTCTTTGCCTCCCCACCCTTTCTTTCGAGGTTTCTTGAACTTCTTTGGGGCTCAACTCCACCACTTTTCTCTAAACACCATCGTGTACCTTGCCGCTTTCGTGTCTATGTGCGAGAACTTCTTGGGTTGTCGACCACACTGGGGTCTCTTCAAGCATATATTCACATGTCGCTCTCAGACGGTCAAGAAGGCCAACCCGAGTGACGAGAGTACGCACATGATACAGATGTGCGGAGGTCTTGGAATTCAGATGAGGAACAAAAGCACTTTCCCAACTATGATCCTTCCCAACTCGGTTCGGGGTTGTCAGTCGACCTGGTTCTACTGCAAGGACCAGCCGACCCCGGGCCAGTCGACTGGACTTCCCCCCTTTTCCATGGCTCGAGTGGATAAGCCCTCCACCTTGAGAGTGATCCCGGAGGAGAAGGTGCAGGTGAAGGTGTTGGTCGAGCGGGTTGTCCAACTTGTTCGCGACGGAGTGACCGGTATGGACCTGTTGGAGGTCTTCCTCAGCCGACGCATCCAACCACTCCAAGCTCGTGACCATCCGATGTTGATGTACTCGGGACTCGAGGATTCCACTCGGATCCACCCGGAGGATGTCAATGAGGACACGGTGGAGCAGTGGCTGAGAGGTATTACCGGCAACAAGGATAATCCCCGAGGGTCCAGGAGGGTGGTTCCATTCGACCATTCGCGCCAGCCGGAACAGGTAAGATTCTGCATTGTCGAGTGTCTTCTTGTTTTACTATGTAGCCTCTTGTTGACGGTCGACTATCTTTCTTTTATTCCTTGTATTTCAGGCTCTTGTTGATATGTACTCAATGCCCAATGGAGTGCAGGAGCAAAATGTCGAGGGAGAGGCAAGCGGGGGCGAGAGCGGCGAGTGGCACTCGGATGCAGAGGAGGACGAGGAGAGAGACGACTCGAGTGACGAAGAGGAGGTCGACTCGCCTCCTCGCAGAGAAAGGAGGTCCAAGCACGCTCACGACCTGGCAAGCACCCCTGACCTGGTTGCCGCACCGACTGGGCAGTCTTCAAAGCACCCTCGGACGTCTTCTCCGGTGCCGACTGAGAAGGTATCGAAACAACTCAAGACCGCGCCGCCTCCAGCGTCGAAACCATTGAAGGTCGCATCCTCCAAACCGCCGAAGGCTTTGCCCAGAATCAAAGTGACCATTCCCACCATCTCTGGGTAACCATCTGACCTGATCTTTTGGTCGACTCGAGCAACAGAACATAACCGACTGAATGCTGACATTTGTAGTGCTGCTACCTCTGGAACTTCCTCCCGCCAATACCAAGACGTGGAAATGGAAGACGTGGTTACCTCCAACCCGGGTACAATTCTCGTGATCTTGTTCTTGATTATTTGGTCAATTAAATTCCGGCGATTCACTAGGGGTCGACTGATTTATTTGCAGCCCCACCCAACATTATCGAGCTTCCGGATGATGATGAAGATGTGGCCCCAAGGCCCAGAAAGAACAAAAAAGTAGCGGCTGGCAAGACATGTCAGCCGGGACTGACGACGGAACCAACTGCCCAACAACCTGAAGATGCAGGTGGGGCCTCTGTAACTTTTGCTGTCCCATTGTCGAGTGAGCGCCCTGCACCGTTGAGTGTACCAGTGTTTCCTTCAGCCGTCCAACCCCATGCCTCGGAGCTCCAAGATGCCGCATCTGGGCCGTCTGCTCCTTTCTTCACCAACTATCATGTTCCGGAAAGCCAGTCGGACGCCGCTGCGGAGGCTATCCGTCAAGCTAGCGTGATGATGGAGCGGATGAAGACGGTGCATGACAACAACTAGGCTGCTTACGATGCCATCGTGGCTCTTCGGGCCAATGTCCAGGTAAGTTGGCTTTCGACTAACCTTGTTCTATTAGGATATGCTACCTGAAATATTTTCTTTCATACAATCTCTTATTGTTTGCATCGAATCTGTACACCCACTGCGTGTTTTGTTGTCTTTAGTATTTGCGCTCTCCCACTCGGCCTGGGCGAGTGGTATCTGAACCGGTGGGGCACGCTAAGTGCACCCACTGGGTGTAGTCCCCGAGACCGCAGTCGACTGCGGGCAGTCGACTAGGGTCTGAGTACTTTTCACTTTCCTTTCTTCCACTCGACCCGGGCAGACCGTCCGAGTGGGATCTGAACCAGTGGGGGCACGTCAAGTGCACCCACTGGGTGTAGTCCCCGAGACCGCGGTCGATTGCTGGCAGTCGGCCGGGGTCTGAATAGTTCTTCTCTCTTTCTTCTCTTTTTTTACTCGACCCAGGCGGACCGGTCGAGTGGGTTCTGAATCAGTGGAGGCACGCCAAGTGCACCCGCTGGGTGTAGTTCCTGAGACCGCGGTCGACTGCGGGCAGTCGGCTGGGGTCTGAGTAAACTTTTAAGTTTTATTCACTCGGAAGTAAATAATCTTTGATCTTGTCGATTGACATGTCTTTTATCTTCTGCAGAAATCTTGTACTCTCATTTCCATGTTCGCCGAATTTGAGGAGAAGCAGAGGCAACTCAATTTTGACTTGGAGCTGGCCCAACAAAAATTGAAGAAAGCTTAAGATGAAGCTGCTGGTATGGAAGGTAACTGCATGTCGACTGCTCACGTCGATCGTCCTTTAAAATATTTCTTCGATCTCTTGTTTGATCTGATTGCTTATTTTGCAGAGAAAATGAGGTTGGCTCTAGAGACTTTCATAGCTTCCGCCACTCGGATTGTAGATGGAATCGACTTGGACGAATTCGTTGAACCTGCCAGCCCTCCTCTTGCCGAATGAACAAACTTTGAGATTTAAACTTGCCTTAAATTTGCCTCAGGATGCTGAGTGGTTGCTGTAACCATTAAACTCCTTCAGGCTTGATGCTCGAATACTTTTGATCTGTCGCCTAGAATTTTTAGGATCTATCTGAACTTGGTTTATTTCTGAATATGTTTGTATTTGCCTTCGCATGGAATTTGCTCTTTGGGATGTAGCCTTGAAGTGGAGAGTTCAATCGACCTGCGCCTCGTCGTCCCTGCGGACAGGGATGGGGCGCATGTTGTATTTGTTGGAAATATGCCCTAGAGGCAATAATAAAAGCATTATTATTATATTTCCTTGTTCATGATAATTGTCTTTTATTCATGCTATAATTGTGTTATCCGGAAATCGTAATACATGTGTGAATAAATAGAAACCAACATGTCCCTAGTAAGCCTCTAGTTGACTAGCTCGTTGATCAACAGATAGTCGTGGTTTCCTGACTATGGACATTGGATGTCATTGATAACGAGATCACATCATTAGGAGAATGATGTGATGGACAAGACCCAATCCTAAACATAGCACAAGATCGTATAGTTCGTTTGCTAGAGTTTTTCCAGTGTCAAGTATCCTTTCCTTAGACTATGAGATCGTGTAACTCCCGGACACCGTAGGAGTGCTTTGGGTGTACCAAACGTCGCAACGTAACTGGGTGACTATAAAGGTATACTACGGGTATCTCCAAAAGTGTCTGTTGGGTTGACACGGATCAAGACTGGGATTTGTCACTCCGTATGACGGAGAGGTATCTCTGGGCCCACTCGGTAATGCATCATCACAATGAGCTCAAAGTGACCAAGTGTCTGGTCACGGGATCATGCATTACGGTACGAGTAAAGTGACTTGCTGGTAACGAGATTGAACGAGGTATTGGGATACCGACGATCGAATCTCGGGCAAGTAACATACCGATTGACAAAGGGAATTGTATACAGGGTTGCTTGAATCCTCGACATCGTGGTTCATCCGATGAGATCATCGAGGAGCATGTGGGAGCCAACATGGGTATCCAGATCCCGCTGTTGGTTATTGACCGGAGAGTCTTCTCGGTCATGTCTACATGTCTCCCGATCCCGTAGGGTCTACACACTTAAGGTTCGGTGACGCTAGGGTTGTTAGGAAGACTTGTATGTGATTACTGAATGTTGTTCGGTGTCTCGGATGAGATCCCGGACGTCACGAGGAGTTCCGGAATGGTTCAGAGGTAAAGATTTATATATGGGAAGTTATCATACGGTCGCCGGAAAGGTTCGGGGGCATATCGGTATTGTACCGGGGCCACCGGAGGGGTTCCGGGGGTCCACCTCTCCCGGAGGGCCTTTTGGGCTGTATGAGGAAGGGATCCAGCCCAAAGTGGGCTGGGGCGCCACTTTCCCCTAGGGCTCATGCACCTAGGGTGGGGGAAACCCTAAAGGGGGCGCCCCCTTGCTTGGGGGGCAAGCCCCCTCCCCTTGGCCGCCGCCCCCCTAGGAGATAGCATCTCCTAGGGTTGGCGCCCCCTAGGCCCCCTATATATAGTGGGGGGGGGGGAGGAAGGGCCTCACACCCTTTCCCCTGGCGCCTCCCTCTCCCCTCCAACACCTCCTCCTCCTCCGTAGAGCTCGGCGAAGCCCTATCGGAGTACTGCATCTCCACCATCACCACGCCGTCGTGCTGCTGCTGGAGCCATCTTCCTCAACCCCTCCTTCCCCCTTGCTGGATCAAGAAGGAGGAGACATCACGCTGACCGTACATGTGTTGAACGCGGAGGTGCCGTCCGTTCGGTGCTAGGATCTCCGGTGATTTGGATCACGTCAAGTACGACTACCTCATCCCCGTTCTTTGTACGCTTCCGCTCGCGATCTACAAAGGTATGTAGATGCATCCAATAACTCGTTGCTAGATGAACTCATAGATGGATCTTGGTGAAACCGTAGGAAAATTTTTGTTTTCTGCAACGTTCCCCAACAGTGGCATCATGAGCTAGGTCTATGCGTAGTTCTTGTCGGATTTCGGGTTCCGGCAGACCCTTAAGGTTCAAACACTGGGGTGCGCGCGGAAATCTCGCCTTCAACCTCTCTGTCTCGATGGGATCTAAACTACTAAAAGAGCTGCACGAAAGACACAAGACTTATACTGGTTCGGGCCACCTATGTGGTGTAATACCCTACTCTAGTGTGTGGTGGATGGATTGCCTCCTGGGGCTGGTGTGGATGAACAATACAAGGAAGAACAGCCTCGCGAGGGTCTGTTCTTGGCTGTGGTGATGAACTGCTATGAAGAGTTCAGTCACCTTTCTCTCTCTTTCTCTCTCAGATCCCGGACCGAACAACCAGGAATCGAACCCCTTGCTATGTGGGTGGCTAGTCCTATTTATAGAGGCCCTGGTCCTCTCCCCAAATATTGAGCGGGAAGGGATCCAACAATGGCGGGCTAATTTGAAGGGGGACAGCGAGTACATCTATCCTGACAAAAGCAGTCTTCGCCCGCCAAAGGCTCTGGTGATGACGCCGCGCTGGGCTCCATGGTGACCTCCGTCTCGTAGTCCTACTGGTCTTGGTCTCGTTGCACCGAAGTGGCAACCTTTGCCTGATGCCTTGGTACTCCGCGGATACGCTTGCCCCCTTTGCACCAAAGAGGAAAGACGGACGCTGCGCGCGCTGGCACCCGCCTGGTGCCTCGTGTCGTCATGGCTTGCGTCATGGGCACCTCGCGAGGTACCCCGCCTTGAACTCTCCGCCTTCTCGCGAGCCAGCCTGACGAGGCTGTGCCTGAGGATGCCCCGTGTCGTCCGCCTCGCGAGGCTTGGCCCCTCGCGAGGGTCTTGAGCCTCGTGTTGATGAAGTTGGGCCGCGCTGGGCCCCCACTTGAGCCACGCCGCAGGCCGCAGGCAGCCAAGTCTGGGGACCCCCGTTCCCAGAACGCCGACAGTAGCCCCCGGGCCCAAGGTGCACATGGACTTGGCCGTGCCGAGAGGCAAAAGGGCAAGGGCGAAGTGCCGCGGGCCCCAACAACCCGCGGCCTTGGACGCCGCGTGGCGGTTGATTGGACGGGGGCGGCACCGTTCCCCCACGCTTCCTTATTGTGCGCCCTGCTAGGCGGACTGGTAGTTGTATACAGCCGTTCCCTTTCCTGTTGCTCGGGTGTCCTCTGTTCTTCCTTCTTTCGAGCGCCTCCCCTGCCTTCAATCCAATCTCGAATCCCCCCTCCTTCCCATCGCCATGGCTCCGACGGGGAAGGAGAGAGCAGAGAAACCCATGCCTTCGTCTTGTGCGCCACCAATGGTGGCCCCCCTCGTCGGCCGGTCGACTATGCTCAACCAAGAGTGCCTGGGTAGGGACAGCTTGGCCCTGGCCACCATCTTCAACGAGTGCGGAAGGACGACTGCCTGGCCCGCGTCCCACTCTCCATTGACAGGACAGCCACTAAGGTCCCATGTTTTACCGATGCCTTGTGGGCGGGTCTGGTTCCCCCTTTCTCCGATTTCTTCAATGCCGTGCTTTCGCATTATCAGATCCACTTAATGCATCTAAGTCCTGAGTCCATCACCGTCCTTTCGGTATTTGCCTTCGTTTGCGAAGCCATGGTGGGCATCCCTCCTTCGGTCGCCCTGCTGCGCCACTTCTTCTCGCTGCATCTTGTCGATCCTTCCCAGCGCTGGGCATGCGCGAGCTTTGCTGCCGAGCCTGTGTCCGAGGCGTCTGGGATTGACTTCCAACTCCCCCAGCCCGCGGCCGGGTTCCACGAGCGGTGGTTGTATGTGGACGCAGGGGTGCCCAGCCCCCTGCTATCGAAGCCGACCTCGCCTGCCGTCCCCAATTCGGGTTGGGGCCAGGAGACGCTGAAGATCCCTCGACTTGTCTTCGTCTGGTCCCGCTTCGCGCTCCTGAGGAAACTCGGCATGACAGCGCCCAAAGTGGTGAAGGAGTTTCTGTTGTGTCGTGTCGCTCCCCTGCAGCAGCACTCTCGCCGAATGTGGGCCTTCCGGGGGCGCGAGGATGACATGAGGCTCCAGGAAGAAGACCTGGCTCCCGCGGCGCTGAAGTCGACGCTCCTGACTTTGGCCGGGGACCCCAATCCTGGCAACATCCGGCAAGGTGGGGCCTTGCTATATCTCTGTCAGAGCAAGGCTGACTTCGTGAAGCAGATGCCCGCCTTCGATGAGTGGGGGCTGCGCCCCGCCGGTCTCCAAGGGCCTCGCGAGAACTCTGTAGTGGTGACTCCCCTCCCAATCGGCCAAGGCGACTCCTCCTCAAGCGGCAGAGAAGGGAGGCAGGAGGCGCCTGAGGCCGAGGAGGCTCCGGAGGAGGGGGAAGCGTTGTGCGCCGCTCGTGAGGGGACGGCTCCGGAGGAGGGTGCGGTGCCCGATGCCGCTCGTGAGGAGACAGCTCCTGAGGCCCGTACTGCTGCGGCTGAAGGTGGTAGGCAGCCGCTCCCAGCGCCCGGGGCTGGGGCCTTGGAGGCCCTAGTCCTGGCTTCTGACGAGGTGATCGGTGGCACGCGCCAGGCGGGCGCTCCCGACGCGGGCCATCCTGGTGCCTCGTCCTCGCGGCAGGTTGATCCTTGTGCTCTTCTCTTGGGCCGCTTCCGCGTGGACTTCGAGGCCCTCCGAAGGAAGAGGGAGGCTCTGGGTGTTGACTCCCCTTGTCGCGTGCTGAAGCGCAGGAAGTACTTCGCCACTGACGAGTAAGTCTTTTTCCTCTCTGACTTCCGATCCTCTTGTTGCTTTCGCTGATTCTTGCTCCGCAGGCCCCTTCCAACTGAGATCGCGGGAGTCGCCGAGGCACCACCTCCCTCGGCTTCGCCTCCTCCGCCATCCTCAAGTGCTCCGAGCAGCTCTGCCCTCGTGGTGAGGGCGTCTGATGGGGCGTATCATCCCGAGGTGTGCCGCGGCCCTTCATTCCCCGCGCTTCTCCTTCGCGGGCCTTCTCAGGGGATAGCCAGTCTGTCGGGTACCTCCCGTCTGGCCTTGGACTGCGACTGGTTGAGGCGCCACCTACGCCCCTTATCTAGAGGTGGGCTGGCCCTTGGTCGGGCTTCTGACGTGGCGCGTCTGGCCGTTGCGAGGTCGCCAGCCCCCAGCCCCATGCCCGGAGGGGGAACGATGACCCGCAGCCCCCGGCGCCTGCTTGGGGCGGATGATGACGTGGAAGATGTGCTCGAGCGCGCTCGGGAGCGCCGCTCTCACCGCCAAGGGTTCCTTCGACGAGCGGCCGACGCGGTGGACCTGCTTGGGGAAGAGCTTGCCGCTGAAGATGCTCGCCTGGAGGCCGAGGGCCTGCACCTAGCTGTAGGGAGGCGCGAGCTGGAGGCCGCCGTCGCCCCTGCACGCCGCCAACGCGACCTTGACAATGAAGAAGCGAAGGCGTCGCTGGAGGCCTCCCGAGTGGCCCGCTTCCAGGCCATCGAGGAGGCCCGGAGAGCTGACGGGTGGCGAGAGGCGGTGGAGGAGCGAGCTCACGAGCTCCTGGCCCGATGCCACTCGTTGGAGGAGCAAGCGGAGCTGCGCGAGGCAGCCCTCGCGTCGATGAAGGTGGCCTCTGGTGACCCAGCTGAGCTTCAGAAGCGCGAGGAAGCGTTGGTGCTGGAGGCCGCCGAACGCTCCCATGAGTACGAGAGGATGGAGATGAGGGAGCGCCTAGTGACGCAGGCGGAGGACGACGTCGCTACGCGGGAAGCGCGTGTCCTGGAGGAGGTTTGTCGTCGGGTGGCGATGGCGCGCCAAGGCCTTGAGCGTGAGTTCAAGGGGAATCTGGGGATGATCTGGGTCGAAGCCGAAGGCAGAACCGCAGCCCTGAGGACACAACGGGACGAGGCGATGCGGCTGGCCGATGCCTCCCGGGCCGCCCTTGAGGCAGCGCAGAAAGAGCTGGCCGCCTCTCAAGCCGAGGTGCTCCGCCTTCGCCAACGGATGGAAGAGGCCGAGGCCGTCGAGCGCCAGAACACCGACGAAATACGCCAGCGGCGGCTCCTGGAGCACGCGCATGGCCCAATGTTCACCACGCTCAGGGAGAGGGCCAACTTGGCCTTGGGCAACATCTGCGAGGAGTCCGTCGGTGAGCCACACACGATCAACTACGCCGGTAACCTGCAGTTCTTCACCGTCGTGGTGGCGCAGCTGGAGGCGCGGTCGGTTAGGGCCGACAGGTTGGTGGAGGAGAGGAGCCGCGCCTTGCTCAAGCGCGCCTTCTCTCGTGTCTTCAGCCATCTTCAGAACATGAATCCCCGCTTTGACTTCGATGCCGTCATCGCCCCAGTCCCCAGGCCGTCCGGGACGACCTGTCGCGCTGGGTGGAGGATGACGTGGATGCCCTCGTCAGGGCCTTCACTTTGGACGACAGCGACGTGGTCATGGGTGCTGACGAGGACGGCGCGGCGAGCGGCCCTGACGCCGCCGGCAGCGACGCAGGCGTCGATGGCGAGCTCGGCGACTCCGGCGAGGGCTCAGGAGGTGCCTCCGGGGACGCATTGGGGGATTGGTCCGACTGAGAGCGTATCGCTCCTATCTTTTTCACTCTGCATGAATAGAACTCAGGCTTTTGACCTGGTGGTGTGTGAGAGCATTTTGGGAGGGGAAGCCCCTCATGTAAAAAACATGTGTCTATCATATCAGTAGTAACCAAATTGCGCTCGCGCCTGACGGTGGGCTGGTTTACCTTTGTCCCACGCTGGTTCCGAGGCGGCCTGCAGGAGGGCGCGACGCCTTGGGCGCTTTCTAGCTGGGTCCTCAGGATGTGAGGTTGTCGCTGATGAGAAACTCCGCATGCGTTGGCCTTCTCCACGGGCCCTGGGCCTTCTCCCGAACGCGATGACTTCACAAGCACTCGCCTTGTTTCGCAGGCTCCGGGCCTTTCCCTCGAGCGCGAGAGCTTCACAGGCACTCGCCTTGCTTCACAGGCTCTGGGCCTTTTCCTCGAGCGCGAGAGCTTCACAGGCACTCGCCTTGCTTCACAGGCTCTGGGCCTTTTCCTCGAGTGCGAGAGCTTCACAGGCACTCGCCTTGCTTCACAGGCTCTGGGCCTTTTCCTCGAGCGCGAGAGCTTCACAGGCACTCGCCTTGCTTCACAGGCTCTGGGCCTTTTCCTCGAGCACGAGAGCTTCACAGGCACTCGCCTTGCTTCACAGGCTCTGGGCCTTTTCCTCGAGCGCGAGAGCTTCACAGGCTCTGGGCCTTTTCCTCGAGCGCGAGAACTTCACAGGCACTCGCCTTGCTTCATAGGCTCTGGGCCTTTTCCTCGAGCGCGAGAGCTTCACAGGCACTCGCCTTGCTTCATAGGCTCTGGGCCTTTTCCTCGAGCGCGAGAGCTTCATAGGCACTCGCCTTGCTTCACAGGCTCTAGGCCTTTTCCTCGAGTGCGAGAGCTTCACAGGCACTCGCCTTGCTTCACAGGCTCCGGGCCTTTTCCTCGAGCGCGAGAGCTTCACAGGCACTCGCCTTGCTTCACAGGCTCTGGGCCTTTTCCGGATAGGACAACCTCCGCAGGCACCCGAAAATCCTCCCGAGAGGGAGCAACAGCGGCAGCCTGGGCTGCGCACTAGCCTGGCCTGACCCGGCTCCCGAGGGGATCGCGAGGGGAGGCAGTTGGGACGAAGCGGCAACCAGAACGCGAGAACAGCTCGAGCGAGAACAAGCACCCCTCCCCCAAACACACGCAACTCTCAAATTCGAATCCAACTTAAATCCAGCGAGAGAAAAGCTACAACCAAAGGGAAGGGCAACAAAAGGCAGACAAAAGGCCGTGTCCGGCACCTAATCTAGTCTTGGACATCTTCTCACCAGCGCGGAGCTAAGTGCTGTCCACTGGGCGTGGGAGGGAGCCCCAGGGCCTGAGGCCGGCACCCCTGAGACTCCGGGGTGTGTACAACGCCACTCATTATTACGTGAGAGTGTCACGGGGCGGCGAGCTTCACGGGCACTGGGCCTTCTTCATAGGTACTGGCCTTGCTTCATATCGCCAGACGAAGGCCCCGCCTTGCGCCACACTCTAGTGCCATCAGCAACGACCGGAACCCAGGACGCCGCCCGATGGGGTAGAGCGGTCGCCAGCGGTTCCCCCGACGACCACGGGTCCTCTGCCAGGGGCAGGCCCTGAGGCACCTCCCCAGCAGAGGGCCTATTTCCTGAGAACGCCTTGCTCCGAACGCCATGGTGGTGATGTCGGATCCCGGCCCCTCCCCTGCAGCCCCCTGCACCCTCCTCCCGAGGGGTGAGGGACTATAGGAGTGGGGCAGCCGCTCGCCGCGGCGACCTGCACCTCCTGCGATCCACGGTTAGCATATACCTGCCCCTGAAGAGTTAGCGGCGCCCGGTGATCGCTGCCTCCAGCGTGGCCAGCGGGCTCGTCCTGGAGCGCCTGGAAGGGCTCAGCCTCCATCACCTCGTCCCCCCAGCTGGGGCCGAGGAGTGAGCCCTGCCCGTCCTCGTGAGGGTGTCCTTGGTCCATCATGAGGGGCACGTACTCTTCCATCGCCGTCATCCCGTACGCCATGCCGTGGCGCCCCGCATGCCATGCGGCCCCACCTGTCATGCCTGCCACTGGGTGGCAATGCGGCCGCTGTCTGGGGCCGCGGGTTGCGTCGAGTCCTTCTCCTTCACGGGCCGGGGGCGGGGGCAGCGCCGCCACCGGTCCAGTGCTGACAGCTTCGCTGGCGTCGGAGTAGCCTTGAAGCCCGCGGGCGCGCGCGGAGCCCCCGTGCGGGTTGCTCTGGGCTTGAGATGGGAGCTGGGTGGAGAAGGGGTGAGCCCCCGAGGCGGCGAAGCCCAGGAGCTCCGCCACTCGCTCTAGCAGCACGTCGTGGCCGCCCTCCAGCAACCTGCACCGCAGCAGCTCTCGGGCCACCGTGAGCGCGGCCCTCGAATTCTCCTGCTCCCGGCGGGTGTATGGTGTCGTTGTCGCAGCGTGATTGGAGGCCCTTGCTGCCGACCAAGCCTGCCGCGGCGTAAGAGTTGCCGAAGTCTGTCCGCATCGCCCGCGGCCCGCAGCACCCTGCGGATCGCGAGCTGCCTGGGGCGTGGGTCGCCCGAGGCGAGCGGTTCCACGCGTCTGGGCCATGCAGCCCACGGGTCGGGGTTGACCTCCTGGTCGCCGGGCATGGCGATGAAGACGCGGCGGGGCACGGAGTGGTGGAGGACGAATTCCGGCGCACCCCTACCTGGCGCGCCAAATGTCGGATTTCAGGTTCCGGCAGACCCTTAAGGTTCGAACACTGGGGTGCGCACGGAAATCTCGCCTTCAACCTCTCCGTCTCGATGGGATCTAAACTACTAAAAGAGCTGCACGAAAGACACAAGACTTATACTGGTTCGGGCCACCGATGTGGTGTAATACCCTACTCCAGTGTGTGGTGGATGGATTGCCTCCTGGGGCTGGTGTGGATGAACAATACAAGGAAGAACAGCCTCGCGAGGGTCTGTTCTTGGCTGTGGTGATGAACTGCTATGAAGAGTTCAGTCACCTTTCTCTCTCTTTCTCTCTCAGATCCCGGACCGAACAACCAGGAATCGAACCCCTTGCTATGTGGGTGGCTAGTCCTATTTATAGAGGCCCTGGTCCTCTCCCCAAATATTGAGCGGGAAGGGATCCAACAATGGCGGGCTAATTTGAAGGGGGACAGCGAGTACATCTATCCTGACAAAAGCAGTCTTCGCCTGCCAAAGGCTCTGGTGATGACGCCGTGCTGGGCTCCATGGTGACCTCCGTCTCGTAGTCCTCCTGGTCTTGGTCTCGTTGCACCGAAGTGGCAACCTTTGCCTGATGCCTCGGTACTCCGCGGATACGCTTGCCCCCTTTGCACCAAAGAGGAAAGAGGGACGCTGCGCGCGCTGGCACCCGCCTGGTGCCCCGTGTCGTCATGGCTTGCGTCATGGGCACCTCGCGAGGTACCCCGCCTTGAACTCTCCGCCTCCTCGCGAGCCAGCCTGACGAGGCTGTGCCTGAGGATGCGCCGTGTTGTCCACCTCGCGAGGCTTGGCCCCTCGCGAGGGTCTTGAGCCTCGTGTTGATGAAGTTGGGCCGCGCTGGGCCCCCACTTGAGCCACGCCGCAGGCCGCAGGCAGGCAAGTCTGGGGACCCCCGTTCCCAGAACGCCGACGGTTCTCTTTGCACGAGTAGAACACAATTTGTTGTGGGCGTAGATGTTGTCAACTTTCTTGCCGCTACTAGTCTTATTTTGCTTCAGCGGTATTGTGGGATGAAGCGGCCCGGACCAACCTTACACGTACGCTTATGTGAGACCGGTTCCACCTACTAACATGCACTAGTTGCATAAGGTGGCCGGCGGGTGTCTGTCTCTCCCACTTTAGTTGGAGCGGATTCGATGAAAAGGGTCCTTATGAAGGGTAAATAGAAGTTGACAAATCACGTTGTGGCTTTCATGTAGGTAAGAAAACGTTCTTGCTAGAACCCTATTGCAACCACGTAAAACTTGCAACAACAATTAGAGGACGTCTAACTTGTTTTTGCAGCAAGTGTTTTGTAATGTGATATGGCCAAAGTTGTGATGAAAGATGAATGATATATATGTGATGTATGAGATGTTCATGTCATTGTAATAGGAATCATGACTTGCATGTCGATGAGTATGACAACCGGCAGGAGCCATAGGAGTTGTCTTTATTTTTTGTATGACCTGTGTGTCATTGAGAAACGCCATGCAAATTACTTTACTTTATTGCTAAACGTGTTAGCCATAGTATTAGAAGTAATAGTTGGTGAGCAACTTCATGGAGACACGATGATGGAGATCATGATGATGGAGATCATGGTGTCATGCCGGTGACAAGATGATCATGGAGCCCAGAGATGGAGATCAAAGGAGCTATGTGATATTGGCCATATCATGTCACTATTATTATTTGATTGCATGTGATGTTTATCATGTTTTTGCATCTTGTTTACTTAGAACGACGGTAGTAAATAAGATGATCCCTCATAATAATTTCAAGAAAGTGTTCCCCCTAACTGTGCACCATTGCGACAGTTCGTTGTTTCGAAGCACCATGTGATGATCGGGTGTGATAGATTCCAACGTTCACATACAACGGGTGTAAGACAAATTTACACATGCAAACACTTAGGTTGACTTGACGAGCCTAGCATGTACAGACATGGCCTCGGAACACAGAAGACCGAAAGGTCGAGCATGAGTCGTATAGAAGATACGATCAACATGAAGATGTTCACCGACGTTGACTAGTCCGTCTCACGTGATGATCGGACACGGCCTAGTTAAGTCGGATCATGTTATACTTAGATGACTAGAGGGATGTCTATCTGAGTGGGAGTTCAATGAATAATTTGATTAGATGAACTTAATTATCATGAACTTAGAATAAAATATTTACAATATGTCTTGTAGATCAAATGGCCAACGTTGTCCTCAACTTCAACGCGTTCCTAGAGAAAACCAAGCTGAAAGACGATGGTAGCAACTATACGGACTGGGTCCGGAACCTGAGGATCATCCTCATAGCCACCAAGAAAGATTATGTCCTAGAAGCACCGCTAGGTGAAGCACCTATTCTCCCTGCTGAACAAGATGTTATGAACGCTTGGCAGACACGTTCCGATGATTACTCCCTCGTTCAGTGCGGCATGCTTTACAGCTTAGAGCCGGGGCTCCAAAAGCGTTTTGAGAGACACGGAGCATATGAGATGTTCGAAGAGCTGAAAATGGTTTTTCAAGATCATGCCCGGGTCGAGAGATATGAAGTCTCCGACAAGTTCTTCAGCTGTAAGATGGAGGAAAATAGTTCTGTCAGTGAGCACATACTCACTATGTCTGGGTTACATAACCGCCTGACTCAGCTGGGAGTTAATCTCCCGGATGACGCGGTCATTGACAGAATCCTCCAGTCGCTTCCACTGAGCTACAAGAGCTTTGTGATGAACTTCAATATGCAGGGGATGGAAAAGACCGTTCCTGAAGTATTTGCAATGCTGAAATCAGCAGAGGTAGAAGTCAAAAAGGAACATCAAGTGTTGATGGTGAATAAAACCACTAAGTTCAAGAAAGGCAAGGGTAAGAAAAACTTCAAGAAGGACGGCAAGGGAGTTGCCGCGCCCGGCAAGCAAGCTGCCGGGAAGAAGCCAAAGAATGGACCCAAGCCCGAGACTGAGTGTTTTTATTGCGAGGGAAGTGGTCACTGGAAGCGGAACTGCCCCAAATACTTAGCAGACAAGAAGGCCGGCATCACGAAAGGTATATGTGATATACATGTAATTGATATGTACCTTACCAGTACTCGTAGTAGCTCTTGGGTATTTGATACTGGTGCAGTTGCTCATATTTGTAACTCAAAGCAGGAGCTGCGGAATAAGCGGAGACTGGCGAAGGACGAGGTGACGATGCGCGTCGGGAATGGTTCCAAGGTCGATGTGATCGCCGTCGGCACGCTACCTCTGCATTTACCTACGGGATTAGTTTTGAACCTCAATAATTGTTATTTAGTGCCAAGTTTGAGCATGAACATTGTATCAGGATCTCGTTTAATACGAGATGGCTACTCATTTAAATCCGAGAATAATGGTTGTTCTATTTATATGAGAGATATGTTTTATGGTCATGCTCCGATGGTGAATGGTTTATTCTTAATGAATCTCGAGCGTAATGCTACACATATTCATAGTGTGAATACCAAAAGATGTAAGATTGATAATGATAGTCCCACATACTTGTGGCACTGCCGCCTTGGTCACATAGGTGTCAAACGCATGAAGAAGCTCCATGCAGATGGACTTTTAGAGTCTCTTGATTACGAATCATTTGACACGTGCGAACCATGCCTCATGGGTAAAATGACCAAGACTCCATTCTCAGGAACAATGGAGCGAGCAACCAACTTATTGGAAATCATACATACTGATGTGTGCGGTTCAATGAGTGTTGAGGCTCGCGGCGGCTATCGTTATGTCCTCACCCTCACTGATGACTTGAGTAGGTATGGGTATATCTATTTAATGAAACACAAGTCTGAGACCTTTGAAAAGTTCAAGGAATTTCAGAGTGAGGTTGAGAATCAACATGACAGGAAAATCAAGTTCTTGCGATCAGATCGTGGAGGAGAATACTTGAGTCACGCATTTGGCACACACTTAAGAAAATGTGGAATAATTTCACAACTGACGCCGCCTGGAACACCTCAGCGTAATGGTGTGTCTGAACGTCGTAATCGCACTCTATTAGATATGGTGCGATCTATGATGTCTCTTACCGACTTACCGCTATCATTTTTGGGCTATGCTTTAGAGACTACCGCATTCACTTTAAATAGGGCTCCGTCGAAATCCGTTGAGACGACACCGTATGAATTATGGTTTGGGAAGAAACCTAAGCTATCGTTTCTAAAAGTTTGGGGATGCGATTCTTATGTCAAGAACTTCAACCTGAAAAGCTCGAACCCAAATCGGAAAAATGCGTCTTCATAGGATACCCTAAAGAAACTATTGGGTATACCTTCTACGTCAGATCCGAAGGCAAGATCTTTGTTGCCAAGAATGGGTCCTTTCTAGAGAAAGAGTTTCTCTTGAAAGAAGTAAGTGGGAGGAAAGTAGAACTTGATGAAGTATTACCTCTTGAACCGGAAAATGGCGCAACTCAAGAAAATGTTCCTGAGGTGCCTGCACCGACTAGAGACGAAATCATGAAACTTCAGATCAAGTTGCTACTGAACTTCATAGGTCCACAAGGACACGTTCCGCACCAGAGTGGTACGGCAACCCTGTCTTGGAAATCATGTTGTTAGACAACGGTGAACCTTCGAACTATGAAGAAGCTATGGCGGGCCCGGATTCCGACAAATGGCTAGAAGCCATGAAATCCGAGATAGGATCCATGCATGAAAACGAAGTATGGACTTTGACTGACTTGCCCGTTGAGCGGTGAGCCATAGAAAATAAATGGATCTTTAAGAAGAAGACAGACACGGATGGTAATGTGACCATCTATAAAGCTCGGCTTGTCGCTAAGGGTTATCGACAAGTTCAAGGGGTTGACTACGATGAGACTTTCTCATCGGTAGCGAAGCTAAAGTCCGTCCGAATCATGTTAGCAATTGCCGCATTCTATGATTATGAGATATGGCAAATGGACGTCAAAACGGCATTCCTTAATGGTTTCCTTAAGGAAGAATTGTATATGATGCAGCCAGAAGGTTTTGTCGATCCTAAGAATGCTGACAAGGTGTGCAAGCTCCAACGCTCGATTTATGGGCTGGTGCAAGCATCTCGGAGTTGGAACATTCGCTTTGATGAGATGATCAAAGCGTTTGGGTTTACACAGACTTATGGAGAACCCTGCGTTTACAAGAAAGTGAGTGGGAGCTCTGTAGCATTTCTCATATTATATGTAGATGACATACTTTTGATGGGAAATGATATAGAACTCTTGGACAGCATTAAGGCCTACTTGAATAAGAGTTTTTCAATGAAGGACCTTGGAGAAGCTGCATATATATTAGGCATCAAGATCTATAGAGATAGATCAAGACGCCTCATAGGTCTTTCACCAAGCACATACCTTGATAAGATATTGAAGAAGTTCAATATGGATCAGTCTGAGAAGGGGTTCTTGCCTGTGTTGCAAGGTGTGAAATTGAGCTCAGCTCAATGTCCGACCACGGCAGAAGATATAGAAGAGATGAGCATCATCCCCTATGCCTCAACCATAGGTTCTATTATGTATGCCATGCTGTGTACCAGACCTGATGTAAACCTTGCCGTAAGTTTGGTAGGTAGGTACCAAAGTAATCCCGGCAAGGAACACTGGACAGCGGTCAAGAATATCCTGAAGTACCTGAAAAGGACTAAGGAAATGTTTATCGTTTATGGAGGTGACGAAGAGCTCGTCGTAAAGGGTTACGTCAATGCTAGCTTTGACACAGATCTGGATGACTCATAGTCACAAACCGGATACGTGTACATTTTGAATGGTGGGGCAGTAAGCTGGTGCAGTTGCAAGCAGAGCGTCGTGGCGGGATGTACATGTGAAGTGGAGTACATGGCAGCCTCGGAGGCAGCACATGAAGCAATTTGGGTGAAGGAGTTCATCACCGACCTAGGAGTCATACCCAATGCGTCGGGGCCAATCAAACTCTTCTGTGACAACACTGGAGCTATTGCACTTGCCAAGGAGCCCAGGTTTCACAAGAAGACCAGGCACATCAAGCGTTGCTTCAACTCCATTCGTGAAAACGTTCAAGATGGAGACATGGATATTTGTAAAGTACATACGGACATGAATGCAGCAGATCCGTTGACTAAACCTCTCCCTAGAGCAAAACATGATCAACACCAGAATTCCATGGGTGTTCGATTCATCACAATGTAACTAGATTATTGACTCTAGTGCAAGTGGGAGACTGTTGGAAATATGCCCTAGAGGCAATAATAAAAGCATTATTATTATATTTCCTTGTTCATGATAATTGTCTTTTATTCATGCTATAATTGTGTTATCTGGAAATCATAATACATGTGTGAATAAATAGACACCAACATGTCCCTAGTAAGCCTCTAGTTGACTAGCTCGTTGATCAACAGGTAGTCATGGTTTCCTGACTATGGACATTGGATGTCATTGATAACGAGATCACATCATTAGGAGAATGATGTGATGGACAAGACCCAATCCTAAACATAGCACAAGATCATATAGTTCGTTTGCTAGAGTTTTTCCAATGTCAAGTATCCTTTCCATAGACCATGAGATCGTGTAACTCCCAGACACCGTAGGAGTGCTTTGGGTGTACCAAACGTCGCAACGTAACTGGGTGACTATAAAGGTATACTACGGGTATCTTCGAAAGTGTCTGTTAGGTTGACACGGATCAAGACTGGGATTTGTCACTCCGTATGACGGAGAGGTATCTCTGGGCCCACTCGGTAATGCATCATCACAATGAGCTCAAAGTGACCAAGTGTATGGTCACGGGATCATGCATTACGGTACGAGTAAAGTGACTTGTCGGTAACGAGAATGAACGAGGTATTGGGATACCGACAATCGAATCTCGGGCAAGTAACGTACCGATTGACAAAGGGAATTGTATACGGGGTTGCTTGAATCCTCGACATCGTGGTTCATCCGATGAGATCATCGAGGAGCATGTGGGAGCCAACATGGGTATCCAGAACCCGCTGTTGGTTATTGACCGGAGAGTCTTCTCGGTCATGTCTACATGTCTCCCGAACCGGTAGGGTCTACACACTTAAGGTTCGGTGACGCTAGGGTTGTTAGGAAGACTTGTATGTGATTACCGAATGTTGTTCGGAGTCTCGGATGAGATCTCGGACGTCACGAGGAGTTCTGGAATGGTCTGGAGGTAAAGATTTATATATGGGAAGTTATCATACGATCACCGGAAAGGTTCGGGGGCATATCGGTATTGTACCGGGGCCACCGGAGGGGTTCCGGGGGTCCACCGAGAGGGGCCACCTCTCCCGGAGGGCCTTATGGGCTGTATGAGGAAGGGATCCAGCCCAAAGTGGGCTGGGGCGCCACTTTCCCCTAGGGCCCATGCGCCTAGGGTGGGGGAAACCGTAAAGGGGGCGCCCCCCTTGCTTGGGGGGCAAGCCCCCTCCCCTTGGCCGCCCCCCCTAGGAGATTGCATCTCCTAGGGCCGGCGCTCCCCTAGGCCCCCTATATAAAGTGGGGGGGGGAGGAAGGGCCTCACACCCTTGCCCCTGGCGCCTCCCTCTCCCCTCCAACACCTCCTCCTCCTCCATAGAGCTCGGCGAAGCCCTGTCGGAGTACTGTATCTCCACCGTCACCACGCCGTCGTGCTGCTGCTGGAGCCATCTTCCTCAACCTCTCCTTTCCCCTTGCTGGATCAAGAAGGAGGAGACATCACGCTGACCGTACGTGTGTTGAACGCGGAGGTGCCGTCCGTTCGGTGCTAGGATCTCCGGTGATTTGGATCACGTCGAGTACGACTACCTCATCCCCGTTCTTTGAACGCTTCCGCTCGCGATCTACAAAGGTATGTAGATGCATCCAATCACCCGTTGCTAGATGAACTCATAGATGGATCTTGGTGAAACCGTAGGAAATTTTTTGTTTTCTGCAACATTCCCCAACAGTATTTGTGGCGTAGCTCGGAGAAGAAGGCCGCGGTCGACCTGCACCTTGTCGTCCTTGTGGATGGGGATGGAGCGTACATTGTACTTGTGGCGTAGATTGGAGAAGAATGTCACAGTTGACCCGCACCTCGTCGTCCTTGCGGATATGGATGGAGGGTACGTTGTACTTGTGGCGTAGCTCGGAGAAGAAGGCCACAGTTGACCTGCACCTCGTTGTCCTTGCGGATAGGGATGGAGCGTACGTTGTACTTGTGGCGCACCTCCTAAGGGGAAGGTTGCAGTCGACCTGTACCTCATCGTCCTTGCCGATAGGGACAGACTTTAAACCTTAGGCGAGTACTGGACTGCAGCTAAGCCTCCGAGTGGGAGGGTTGCTCACCACTTGGTAGGATTTTTTAAATTTAGGCGAGTACTGGACTGCAGCTAAGCCCCCGAGTGGGAGGGTTGCTCACCACTTGGTAGGATTTTACAAACTTAGGCGAGTACTGGACTGCAGCTAAGCCCCCGAGTGAGAGGATTGCTCACCACTCGGTAGGATTTTACAAACTTAGGCGAGTATTGGACTGCAGCTAAGCCCCGAGTGAGAGGGTTGCTCACCACTCGGCAGGATTTTACAAACTTAGGCGAGTACTGGACTGCAGCTAAGCCCCCGAGTGGGAGGGTTGCTCACCACTCGGTAGGATTTTACAAACTTAGGCGAGTACTGGACTGCAGCTAAGCCCCCGAGTGGGAGGGTTGCTCACCACTCGGTAGGATTTTACAAACTTAGGCGAGTACTGGACTACAACTAAGCCCCCGAGTGAGAGGATTGCTCACCACTCGGTAGGATTTTACAAACTTAGGCGAGTACTGGACTGCAGCTAAGCCCCCGAGTGAGAGGCTTGCTCACCACTCGGTAGGATTTTACAAACTTAGGCGAGTACTGGACTGCAGCTAAGCCCCCGAGTGGGAGGGTTGCTCACCACTCGGTAGGATTTTACAAACTTAGGCGAGTACTGGACTGCAGCTAAGCCCCCGAGTGGGAGGGTTGCTCACCACTCGGTAGGATTTTACAAACTTAGGCGAGTATTGGATTGCAGCTAAGCCCCCGAGTGAGAGGGTTGCTCACCACTCGGTAGGATTTTACAAACTTAGCCGAGTATTGGACTGCAGCTAAGCCCCCGTGTCGGTCTCAAAACCGGCGGATCTCGGGTAGGGGGTCCCGAACTATGCGTCTAGGTCGGATGGTAACAGGAGGCAGGGGACACGATGTTTTACCCAGGTTCGGGCCCTCTTGATGGAGGTAAAACCCTACGTCCTGCTTGATTAATATTGATGATATGGGTAGTACAAGAGTAGATCTACCACGAGATCAGAGAGGCTAAACCCTAGAAGCTAGCCTATGGTATGATTGTTATTCGTCCTACGGACTAAAACTCTCCGGTTTATATAGACACCGGAGAGGGCTAGGGTTACACAGAGTCGGTTACAATGGTAGGGGATCTACATATCTGTATCGCCAAGCTTGCCTTCCACGCCAAGGAAAGTCCCTTCCGGACACGGGACGAAGTCTTCAATCTTGTATCTTCATAGTCCAGGAGTCCGGCCGAAGGTATAGTCCGGCCATCCGGACACCCCCTAATCCAGGACTCCCTCAGTAGCCCCTGAACCAGGCTTCAATGATGATGAGCCTGACGCGCAGATTGTCTTCGGCATTGCAAGGCGGGTTCCTCCTCCAAGTACTTCATAGAAGATTTTGAACACAAAGGTAGTGTCCTGCTCTTCAAAATAAGTTTCCACATATTGCCATAGAGAGAATAATATTTACACAAATCTAATCTGCTGACATATTCCGTAGCGTGACATCACACCACGGCCAAGTCTTTATTCGAATCGTTTTACTGTCCCACCTCAGCGCGTTTAGCGAGGCGATTTCCTTGGCACGTCTTGTTAAAGCAGAGATCGTGTCCCCTTATTCCAGGATTCTCATCAATATGGGTGTGGGTAACCCAACCACGCCATTGACTATGGCGCTTGGGAGATAAGCAAGTTTTACCAGGCTGGTGGGGGCGCATAGTCGCGTCCGCCCATATAAGGGGATAAGGATCCACCTTTTCATCCACGCCTTCTTCCTCCTTTGCCTATCCATTTTCGCGCACTCGAGTTCCAGCGCCCAAGTCTGCACACCCCACCTCAACCTTCTCCAGCCATGTCCGAAGCGGGAGGCAAGTGGATGGTCTCCTCCGTCACAGAGGGACACATCAAAAGACTGAGGAAGGCCGGATACTTGTCTAACGACATTGCGCACCGGCTTCCCGAAGAGGGGCAGCTCATCCACACCCCCAGGCCCCATGAGAGGGTGGTGTTCCTCCCCCATTTCCTTCGTGGACTGGGCTTCCCTCTCCACCCATTTGTCCGGGGGATCATGTTCTACTATGGCCTGGATTTCCACGATCTGGCCCCGAACTTTGTCCTCAATATCTCGGCGTTTATCGTCGTGTGCGAGGCTTTCTTCTGCATCCGCCCCCATTTCAGCTTATGGCTCAAGACTTTCAACGTCAAGCCGAAGGTGGTGCGCGGCACCCAGGCGGAGTGCGGAGGCGCCATGGTGGGTAAGATGCCGAACGTCCTATGGCCCGAGGGCTCCTTCGTGGAGTCCCTAAAGGGGTGGCAATCGGGGTGGTTTTACATCACCGAGCCGCGCAACCCTGAATGGGTTGCAGCCCCCAAGTTTTGATCCAGACCCCTACGCGGCTCACCTCCTAGAAAGAGACGGGTCTGTCGTGGGGTAAAGAAGGAGAGCTGACCGGACTCCAAACATGCGTACAAACCCTGGTGGACAAGAAGCTCAAACTTGTCAACGTAGTCAAGGTTATGCTCATCTGCCGGATCCTCCCGTGTCAACAACAGGCTTTCAACCTGTGGGAATTCGACCCGTCGCAACACCGAACTCTGTGCAGGCTCTTCGACACGACGTACGAAGATGCCTGGAAGGTGCTTTTCAAGGGCGCCGAGGCCCCCACATCCGCTACCGAGGATCGCGGATTCAGCACGCAGCGTCGCGCTCGTGCGGTAAGCTGTTTTTACCTTTTACAGGGTATTAGTTTTTCATAATTTGACTCCATGCGGGATCTAAGCTCCCTTACCTTTGACAGGATTGGTAGGAGACATCCGGACAGATCAACTGTCCGGCTCATTTGCCTGAAGGCCCAGCAGACGCTCGCTTGGCAAAGCTGCTGGTTCCGGCACCCTACGTGGTGCCGGAGAAGAAGGCCACGGGGACTCGGAAGAGTGCCCGGCGCCAGGAGGTGTCGGATTCATCATCCGACGACTCCAAGACGCACTCCTCCCATGAAGACGAGGAGGAGGAAGAAGAGACCTCTCCCCTCCAGCGGGGGGAGGGAAGAAAAGGAAGGCCGCCCCAACCGGGGAGGCCGAAGGGTCCAAGAGGGGAAGACCCCTCCTTCGGACTACTCCACCAACGCCGACGATGGAGAACAGGAGTGGCCGCCCAGGGCCAAGCCCCTGGCGAGATCGTAAGTATCCAGATACCAGAGTGATTCATAGTATTCCCCCATTGCATAGTTTTTCCTTATGTCGAACATGATTGTGCAGTCCGCCCAAGGCCGGGCTCGACGAGTCGTCGAGCGGCTCCCTGGATTCGTCGGATGTGAATTCGCTTCCGACGGCTTCCTCCCCCCACCCTACGGATGACGCCAAGGTGGCGTCCCAACAGGTTCCAAGCCAGGAGGAGGTGGTCCTGGAGGCGCCGCAAGGCAACCTCTCGGACCCCAGGCGTCAAGGGGATAGAACCCCCAAGGGCTCCAAGTCCGGCCTTGAGCCGAACACCGCGCCAGAACCTTCAACGGTTCCGAACTCCGGTAGGCAGCCTCCTTCCAAGAGGAGCAAGCCTACCGAGCCGGTGACCTCCGTCCAACCGGAGGCACCAGACAGTTTGCTGGAGACACTTAATGGCGCCTCCATCGACGAGGAGCACCGCACTATTATGAGTGCGGTGATCCAGAAGGTTCAGTCCGTCAAGAGCGGACTGACTGAAGCCTGTGCCAGCCTTCTAACAGGCTTTGAGGTAAGTAAAGAATATTTAAAAATATTACCGCATAGACAGTAGCCCCTGATGCTCTGTTCGGCGTTCAGAAAGAAAAGATGAATAGAGGATCTAATAACATTCGCAAGAGTATAACATGATCAAGTCAATATGCGTATGCGGGCTTCGCTGCTGGCCTCCGCAGCACTGACTGCGGAGGTGGATACGCTAAAGCAGAATCTCGAGCGGTCTGAGCAAGAGCTCGGCCTAGCCAAGCAGTAGTTTGAGGAGAAGGAAGGTAAGAAATACCTTATTGAAATATGCGAAAGGTGCAATTGCAAAAAGTGACAGGATTAACGCGACTATTGTAGGAGCCACAACTGAGGTGGCGACCCTTAAGCAAGCGCTGTATGAGGCCGAAAAGAGGGCGGCCATGGAGTGCACCAAGCGGGAGAAGCATGAGACGCTGGTTGGCGAGGTGCGGCAAGAGCTCCAGGCTCTCATGAAAAAACATGAGAGTTTGGAGCTTGACTCGAAGACGCGAGAGTCTGAGCTCGCGGCGGCCATTGAAGATGCCAAGTCTGCCAAGGCCGAAGCCCAAAAGGCCCTCCAGGAGGTTGAGGCAATAAAAAAGATAGCAGTGGGTAAGGCATTCTTTATGCAAAGCAAGCACGTAAAAGTGAATTACTTGTCACTTACCCGAATCCGGAGCTCTCCAGGAGCATTCGCAGACTTGCCCCGTAGCGTCTCGGATGCCACCGCCTTCTACCGAGCCGAGGAGGGAAGCTTGACGGAGAAGGTGTTCTGGTCTCAATATGCTGAGGCCGAACACCCGGTACCCTTAAGCGACCAGCTGAAACAGCTGGTCGAGCTCCATAAGGTGGCCGAACAGGCCAAGAAGGGCCTCATAGTCCGGTTGTGGCCTGGAGAGGCCATGCCTGGGAGCTACTTCGGGCTGGTGAGGCGGCTGGTGGAGGCCTGTCCAAGGCTCGAAGTCATCAAGCGCTCCGTATGCATCGAGGGTGCTCGTAGGGCGCTTGCCCGTGCGAAGGTGCACTGGGGCAAGCTGGATGCTGAGAAGCTTGTGAAGGACGGGCCACCGCCGGGCAAGGAGCATCGCAAGCCCGAGATGTATTATGAGGGCGTTCTAAAGGGTGCCCGCATTGTGGCGGATGAATGTTCCATGAATGCAATTTTTCAGTGAACTCCCTTGTTTTGTCCTGTGCGCTGAAAACTTGTTCATGTGCACTAAGCAATGCTTTTTGAATTTAAAATATTACCTTATGTGCAACCGTTTATCAAATTTGAGAGATGGCGAGTCGTCGGCTTCTGCCCCCATGGCACGAGTGCTGGGGTGTTCAGGATAAACATGAGTGCTCTTTTTCCCATTCTTGGGTCCTTCGAGGGAGGCTCTCAACAAAACGAACAAGGCAATCAAACTATAATACTTGAACACTCTCATTTAGCCGTAGAATTCTATAATTTTAAATTTCGGCGAAGCCCCTAGTGTTCGGAAGACCGACTTCGGGGCGCTATCCACGCCTAGGCCGGACAAAGCCGACTCCTCGCTCTAAGCGGCATAAGTCTTTAGGGACTCGAAAACCTCTCGAACAGCGACCAGCTCTCGCCTCATCATGACGGTCAGTTTTAGCTTTCTCTACTGAGGTGCTTAGCCCAGCTCAACTAGGGCACAATCGCAATAGTTCTCCTAGTGCTACCTTAGCCGATATAACGGTACGTAAGGTACCAAAACAAAGGAGCCGGGCAAACCCAACTATTGACCCAAGACATGATTCGGAGCCGATGCATATAATGCTATAAGTTCGGGGTGCCGCACTTGTGAAAGTGTTCGTACTTCTCACACCATGTTGTGGGGTACTTAAGCCCCTGGCGTATTGGCCGTACCAAAGTGTACGGGTGCAACATGTCACTAATGAACATATATTCGTAAAAAAGAGGTAATGCAATAATAGACGGAAGCTATGCATTGTTTATTTAAAAAAGCTGCGATCAAAGCAGAACGATACAAATAGTGCGATAAGCAAAATATGGGACTATCAAATATGTCCTTTCCAGGGGCGAGCTACGGAATGTTATGCGAAACAGGTATACTGCTCGTTATAGAGACCAACTTAGAGTTCCGTAGTGCGGCATAGCTTTCTGCTTCCCTGGTTGTATCGTTTGTGCGGCAATTGTACTGCCGGACAAGCCTTCCGAAGAATGGAGTCCTGAAAATAAGAGAAAATTTAAGAAATCGGCAGCCCCTAGTGCGGTTTAAGCGGCGTTTCGGGCGTGCCGTGATGGTGCCCCTTCCCGTGTGCCCATGGTATTTCTAGAGCATAGTTATGTACGTGCAACACTGGTTTCGCAAGTTCACAAGGGCTGGGATTGGGGCCGCATTGCTACGCTTGCTCGGAACGTGCCAGGCGGTCTTGTTGTAGGTTACTCTGGGCGCGCTTGACGGTGTCCGGACGTTTAATGGCCAGACTTGAGAATTGCCTTGAGAGGCTGCTTTGTATTTCCGCTGCGATAGCCGCCGTATGCTCCTCCGTTCGGAGAGAGCGTTCGGTGTTTCCATTGACCGTGATGACGCCTCGAGGGCCTGGCATCTTGAGCTTGAGGTATGTGTAGTGCGGCACCGCATTAAATTTGGCAAATGCGGTTCGCCCTAGCAGTGCGTGATAGCCACTGCGGAACGGGACTATGTCGAAGATTAACTCCTCGCTTCGGAAATTATCCGGAAATCCGAAGACCACTTCAAGTGTAACTGAGCTTGTACAGTTGGCCTCTACACCTGGTATGACGTCTTTAAAGGTCATTCTAGTAGGTTTAATCCTCGAGGGATCGATGCCCATTTTCCGCACTGGATCCTGGTAAAGCAGGTTCACGCTGCTGCCGCCGTCCATAAGGACTCTAGTGAGGTGAAATCCGTCAATAATTGGGTCTAGAACCAATGCGGCGAATCCGCCATGACGGATGCTAGTGGGGTGGTCCCTTCGATCAAAAGTGATTGGGCAGGAAGACCATGGATTGAACTTTGGGGCGACTAGCTCCATCGCGTATATGTCCCTTAGCGCACGCTTCCGCTCCCTCTTGGGGACATGGGTTACATATATCATGTTCACTGTCCGCACTTGTGGGGGAAAACCTTTCTGTCCACTGTTGTTCGGCGGCCGGGGCTCCTCCTTGTCATCGCTATGCAGCCCCTTGTCTCTGCTTTCGGCATTTAACTTGCCTGCCTGCTTGAACACCCAACAATCCCTATTGGTGTGATTGGCTGTTTTTGGTGTGCCATGTATCTGGCATGAGCGGTCGAGTATTCGGTCCAAACTGGACGGGCCCGGAGTATTTCTTTTGAATGGCTTTTTCCGCTGACCGGGTTTAGAGCCTCTGAATCCGGCATTAACTGCCGTATCCTCAGCATTGTCGCCGTTAATGCGTCGCTTTTGCTTGTTGCGACGCGACCTGCCACTGTTGTCCTTGGTATCCGAATTACCAGGGCTCTTGGTCATGTTATTGCTGCGAGCTAGCCAGCTGTCTTCTCCCATGCAAAAGCGGGTCATAAGTGTCGTGAGGGCTGCCATAGATTTCGGCTTTTCCTGTCCTAGGTGCCACGCAAGCCACTCGTTGCAGATGTTATGCTTGAAGGCTGCTAGGGCCTCTGCGTCCGGACAATCGACGATTTGATTTTTCTTGGTTAGGAACCGTGTCCAGAATTGTCTGGCCGATTCCTCTGGCTGCTGAATTATGTGGCTTAGGTCATTGGCGTCTGGTGGTCGCACATAAGTGCCCAGGAAATTGTCGAGGAATGCGGCTTCCAGGTCCTCCCAACAACCAATTGATTCTGCTGGCAAGCTGTTAAGCCAATGTCGGGCTGGTCCTTTAAGCTTGAGTGGGAGGTATTTGATGGCGTGTAGGTCATCACCGCGGGCCATGTGGATATGAAGGAGATAGTCCTCGATCCATACTGCAGAATTTGTTGTGCCATCGTATGATTCGATGTTCATGGGTTTCAAACCCTCAGGGATTTGATGATCCATTACCTCATCTATGAAGCATAGTGGGTGTGCGGCGCCTCTGTATTGGGCTACATCACGACGCAGCTCAAACGAGCTTTGTCTACTGTGTTCGGCCCGGCCGGATTTACTGTATCCGGCGTGACGAGTACCGTCTCATGCCATGGGGCGCCCACGTGATCCGTAGATCGATCTTGTTTGCCTTGCCTTGTCCTCCAATATATCTCGCAGGTCTGGCGCATTTTCCCATGCCTTGGTAGTTTTTGAGCGGCGCCGGGGTGCGACTTGAGTGGAGGGCCGAGAGGCCTCTCTGTCGCAGCCATGGGGTGGCTGGTCGGCCGCACCATGCGCTGGTGATGTAGGTTTAAGTGCTTCCTCCTCTAATTGGGTAGCAGGCTGCGCTTTGGGTAGCTCTTGGAGGGGCGTTCGAGTTCATACTCTTCGGCCGCAAGGACTTCAGTCCATCTGTCGGCTAGCAAATCTTGATTAGCTCTAAGCTGTTGCTGTTTTTTCTTGAGGCAGCTCGCCGTGGCCATAAGCCTGCATTTGAAACGCTCTTGTTCGACGAGATCCTCCGGCACGACAAATTCTTCGTCGTCGAGGCTTGCCTCATCTTCAGAGGGAGGCATATAATTATCGTCCTCGACCTCTCTGTCTGCCGCTCTCTCATGAGGGCTGGCTTCTCTATCCTCCTGTGCTGAATCTTGCTGGAAGTGGTTGTCTTCGGCGTTGTCCGGGGTGTTATTATCCCCCATGCCGGAATCACCGTTTTTGTTTTGGCGGGATTTAGAGCGGCGCCCCTGATGCCGGCGCTTAGGCTGCTTCTTGGAGGGGTCATCCTCCGCTGTTCCATCGCCATTGCCTTCTTTTGGGGTGTCCACCATGTATATATCATATGACGAGGTGGCTTTCCAGTGCCCTATAGGCGATGGTTCTTGATCGTCTCCTGCATCGGCGTCCATACCGTTGATGTGTTCGGAGTCGAAGTCGAGCATGTCGGTTAAATCATCGACAGTGGCTACGAAGTGGGTGGTGGGTGGGCTTTGAATTTCTTCATCATCCACATCCCAACCTTGCTGACCATAGTCCGGCCAGGGCTCTCCTAGCAAAGAGAGAGACTTTAGTGAATTCAGAATATCGCCGAAGGGCGAGTGCTGAAAGATGTCCGCGATGGTGAACTTCATGATCGGCGCCCAATCGGGTTCGGTCGGTCAGGGCACGGAGGGCTCGGAGTCTGGAGAGGAGTCCGGCTCTTTGGAGTCAAGGGCTTCATAGAGAATAGAGCTGGTGTTCGGCTCGATCACCGAAGAGATTGCAGCCCCCGAGGCGGTGTCTAACCACCCATCCTCGGTTGGTGTGATCGGCTCCGAGCTAGGGGTCGGAGCGGACACAGGTGCGGCCTCCAGGGCACTGTTCGGCAGCAGAGCTAAATCATGCCCATCGTGACAGCGCGGCGCGCTCGACTGTGGCTCGAATCCGTCAAAGATCAAGTCTCCGCGGATGTCGGCCGTGTAGTTCGAACTTCCAAATCTGACCTGATGGCCAGGGGCGTAGCTTTCGATCTGCTCCAGATGACCAAGCAAATTGGCTCGCAGTGCAAAGCCGCCGAATACGAAGATCTGACCGGGGAGAAAAGTCTCACCCTGTATCGCATCGCTGTTGATGATCGGAGAAGCCATCGGGCCTAAAAGTGACGACACAGAGGAACTCTCAATGAAAGCACCAATGTCGTGTCAAAACTGGTGGATCTCGGGTAGGGGGTCCCGAACTATGCGTCTAGGTCGGATGGTAACAGGAGGCGGGGGACACGATGTTTTACCCAGGTTCGGGCCCTCTTGATGGAGGTAAAACCCTATGTCCTGCTTGATTAATATTGATGATATGGGTAGTACAAGAGTAGATCTACCACGAGATCAGAGAGGCTAAACCCTAGAAGCTAGCCTATGGTATGATTGTTATTCGTCCTACGGACTAAAACTCTCCGGTTTATATAGACATCGGAGAGGGCTAGGGTTACACAGAGTCGGTTACAATGGTAGGGGATCTACATATCCGTATCGCCGAGCTTGCCTTCCACGCCAAGGAAAGTCCCTTCCGGACACGGGATGAAGTCTTCAATCTTGTATCTTCATAGTACAGGAGTCCGGCTGAAGGTATAGTCCGACCATCCGGACACCCCCTAATCCAGGACTCCCTCACCCCGAGTGAGAGGCTTGCTCACCACTCGGTAGGATTTTACAAACTTAGGCGAGTACTGGACTGTAGCTAAGCCCCTGAGTGAGAGGCTTGTTCACCACTCGGTAGGATTTTACATACTTAGGCGAAACGGATTCGTAGCTAAGCCCCCGAGTGAGAGGCTTGCTCACCACTCGGTAGGATTTTACAAACTTAGGCGAAATGGATTCGCAGCTAAGCCTCCGAGTGAGAGGCTTGCTCACTACTTGGTAGGATTTTCTTTTGAACTTAGGCGAAACGGATTCGCAGCTAAGTCACCCACTGGGGTATTTCAGACGCAAATAAAAGCAACACCAATCATTTAAGAGGACTGTAAAGCTCTTGTCTTTGATAAACAAATTACAAAGGTATTTCTTATTACATTTTATTTAAACTAGTACTTAAGTATAAAAGGGGCGGAACAACTCCGCATTCCAAGCCTGTGGCTCGTCCTTCTTATGCTCGACAATGTAAAGGTGGTATGCTCCATTGTGGAGCACTCTGGTGACAATGAAGGGACCTTCCCAAGCTGGGGCAAGCTTGTGTGGTTTCTGCTGATCCACTCGAAGAACCAAGTCACCTTCTTGAAAGGCTCGACCCTTCACGTGTCTAGCGTGAAATCGACGCAAGTCTTGCTGATAAATGGTCGACCGGATCAAGGCCATCTCTCTTTCCTCCTCTAGGAGGTCAACTGCGTCTTGCCGAGCTTGTTCTGCTTCATCTTCAGAGAAGAGCTCAACTCGTGGTGCATTATGAAGCAAGTCACTCGGTAGAACTGCTTGAGCTCCATAGACCAAGAAGAATGGAGTTCGGCCAGTCGACTGATTGGGACTGGTCCTCAATCCCCAAAGATCTGATGGAAGTTCATCAACCCAGGCACCCGCTGCGTGCTTGAGATCTCACATCAGTCGGGGTTTCAGTCATTTGAGAATCAGGCCATTTGCTCTTTTTGCTTGTCCATTCGACTGGGGATGGGCGACTGAAGCATAGTCAACTCGTGTGCCTTGTGAGGCGCAGAAGGTTCTGAACTCATCAGAATCGAAGTTCGATCCATGGTCAGTGATGATGCTGTGCGGAACCCCATACCTGAATGTCAACTCTGTGTTGAAGGTGACAGCATTACTAGCTTCAAGATTCTTAATAGGCTTGGCTTCGATCCATTTGGTAAACTTGTCGACTGCTACAAGCACGTGAGTGAAGCCACTCCTACCAGTCTTCAGTGGACCAACCATGTCCAATCCCCAAACAACAAAGGGCCAGGCGAGTGGAATGGTCTTCAGAGCTGATGTAGGTTTGTGCGACATATTGGAGTAGAACTGGCAGCTTGCACATCTGTCGACTATATCATTCGCCATTTCATTTGCTCGTGGTCAATAAAATCCAGCTCGGTATGCTTTAGCCACAATGGTCCGAGAGGACACATGGTGACCACAGGTCCCTGAATGGATGTCGTGGATGATCACTCGACCTTCTTCTGGCATTATGCATTTCTGGCTAACCCCAGTTGCACTTTCTTTGAACAGTTGTCCTCTTATTGTAAAGGCTTTGGATCGACAGACGATCTGTCGAGCCTCTTCTTCATCCTCTGGGAGCTCTTTCCTAAGGATATATACAATGTATGGCACCGTCCAATCGGGAGTGATGACCAACACCTCCATGATCAAGTTGACCACGGCTGGGACCTCAACTTCAGTCGGATCTGTGGCACTCTTAGGCTGCGGGGGCTCTTCAGCAAAGAGATCTTCTTGAACTGAAGGTGCATGAATATGCTCCAGGAACACATTACTGGGAATAGCTTCTCTCTTGGAGCCTATCTTTGCTAAATCATCTACTACTTGATTTTTCAGTCGGGGTATATGATGGAGCTCTAACCCCTCAAACTTCTTTTCCAACTTCCTCACCGTGTTGCAGTAACCAGTCATGGACGATTGAACTTCTTTTCAAGGACGCTGAGTGAGATGGCCATAGATCCGACTGAGTGGCAAAGTGGGCGACTTCAATCAAAGTGAACTCCACCTCAATCGCCCACTTTGCCACTCGACCAGTTGCATCTCTGTTGTTCAGAATCTTTGATAATGGAGCGTCGCTGACGACTGTAATGGAGTGATCAGAGAAGTAATGTGCAACCTTATTCGTGGTCATATAAATCCCATAAACAAGCTTCTGATAATGTGGATATCTAAGTTTTGACAGAGTCAAAACTTCAGAAACGTAGTATACTGGGCGCTAAACTTTGTAGGCTTTTCCTTCTTCTTCCCGCTCGGCCGTAAGTACTATACTGATGACTTGTCCAGTGGCTGCAATGTAAAGCAGTAAAGGCTCTTTGCTGATTGGAGCAGCAAGCACCGGCTGGGTGGAAAGCAGGGCTTTAAGCTTTGCAAATGCTTCATCAGCTTTAGGAGTCCACTCGAACTTATCTGACTTCTTCATTAGTCGGTAAAGAGGCTGTGCCTTTTCACCGAGGCGAGAAATGAATCGACTAAGGGCGGCCAAACAACCAGTAAGCTTTTGGACATCATGGACACACACGGGGCATTTCATCCAGAGTATGGCACCCACTTTCTCTGGGTTAGCGTCGATCCCTCCTTCGGAAACGAGAAAACTGAGTAATTTTCTGCCTGGAACTCCAAATGTGCACATTGGTGGATTAAGCTTGATATCATACCTTCTGAGGCTGGCAAAGGTTGCAGCAAGGTCAGCCAGTAGGTCGGAACCTTTACATGACTTGACCACAATCTCATCCATGTATGCTTCCACATTCCGACTGATCTGAGTGAGCAAGCACTTCTGAATCATCCGCATGAATGTGGCTCCAGCGTTCTTCAAACCGAATGGCATAGTGACATAATAGAAGCACCCAAATGGGTGATGAAAGCTGTTTTTATCTCATCAGGTCCATACAGACGGATCTGATGATACCCGGAATAAGCATCCAAAAAGGACAAATGCTCACACCCGCAGTCGAGTCGACTATTTGGTCGATGCGAGTGAGAGGAAAGTGATCTTTCGGGCAGGCCCGATTGATATGTTTGAAGTCAATGCACATGCGAAGTGAGTCGTCCTTCTTTGGGACCATGACAACATTCGCTAACCACTCGGAGTGGTAAATCTCTCGGATATACTCAGGTGCTAGAAGTTGAGCCACTTCTTCACCGATTGCCTTTCTCTTCTGTATGGCGGACCGTCGAAGATGTTCTTTGACTGGTTTCACTCTTGGGTCGACTCGCAAATGATGCTCAGCCAGTCCCCTGGGAACACCTGGCATGTCAGAAGTTTTCCATGCGAAGATGTCCCAGTTCTCACGGAGGAACTGGATGAGCGCTTCTTCCTATTTGGAGTCGAGTGTTGTTGAAATGTGAGTCGGAGCGGCATTGGGATTCGTCGGGTGAATGTGAATCGGCTTCGTTTCACCAGACGACTGGAATGCTGAATCTTTGGCATGCTTCTTAGCTTGCAACAAATCACTCGGATCTGCATTTTTTTGATACTCCTGCAATTCCACTACTGCCATCTGTGCATCGACCATCTTTGAGCCCTTTTGGAAGCATTCTTATGCCTTTTTTCGATTGCCAGTGATAGTGATCACCCCTTTAGGACCAGACATCTTCAATTTGAGGTACACATAACATGGTCGAGCCATAAAACATGCATAAGCTGGCCTACCCAGAATAGCATGATAAGCGCTCTGAAAGTCTACAACTTCAAATGTCAACTTTTTTTTGCGGAAATTCTTGGAATCACCGAAAACTACATCAAGGGCGATCTGGCTGAGTGACGCGGCCTTCTTGCCAGGAATAACTCCATGGAAACTCATGTATCTTTCACTGAATGTGGACATCGGAATGCCCATTCCTTTCAATGTCTCTGCATACAGTATATTCAGACCACTGCCACCATCCATCAGAACCTTAGTCAATCGAGTGCCTTCGACTACTGGGTCGACCACCAGCGCTTGCCTCCCAGGGGTGGCTATATGCGCTGGGTGATCGGACTGGTCGATTGTAATGGCAGTCTGAGACCACTTAAAATAACTGGGTGTCACCGGGGCGACCATGTTCACTTCTCTGTTGATGACTTTCAGTCGACTCTTACTCTCAACATCAACGAAAATCATCAAAGTGGAATTGACGTGGGGGTAACCATCATCGTCCTCTTCCTCATCCTCGACTTTGTCCGCTTCCTTCTCCTTTTCCTTGGGTTGTTTCTCTCAGAATTGCTGGATTAGGAGTCGACACTATCGAGTGGTATGTTTTGGATAAATGAAATTACCCTCTTCATCTTTCTTGGTGTGAATGTGGCATGGTAAATCTAGCACATCATTTCCATCTTGATCTTTTACTTTCTTGGGGTTCCACGATCCTTTGGGTTTCCCTTTGAACTTTCCTTGAGTCACGGCTAAGGCTTCTCCAGGAGTAGCTGGCTCGGCCTTGCGCTTCTGCTTCCGACTGGAGTTCCCTCCTCCGGTTTCGTGGGCGACTGTTTTGTGCTTGCCACTCCGAAGTCGGTCTTCTTCTTCACCATTGGCGTACTTGGTGGCAATCTCCATTATCCGAGTCAGAGTCATATCTCCTGTCTGACCGAACTTCAGATTCAACTCCTGATACTTAACACCTTCTTTGAAGGCACAAATTGCTTGGTGATCTGACACATTCTCGTCTGTGTGGTGCAGCGTGATCCATCTTTGGATATAATCCCTCAAAGTTTCATTCAGTTTCTGAATGCAACACTGTAATTCTGTCAGCCCTACCGGCCGTTTGCAAGTACCTTCAAATGTTCTGACAAACACTCGGGCAAGGTCTTCCAAAGTATAAATACTACCAGGCCCCAACTGATTTAGCCATGCTCTGGCCGAGCCCTCTAACATCAAAGGAAGGTGCTTCATGGCCACTTCATCGTTGCCACCACGAATCTGTACAGCCACTTGGTAATCCTCAAGCCAAGTGTCAGCCTTGGACTCACTAGTGAACTTACTGACTCCATTCGCCAATCTGAAGTTGGGAGGAATCATCGTAGCCCTTATGGCTCTGCTGAAGCACTCTAGACCTGAGACATGCACTCTGCTGCTGGTTGGAAAATCCCTGTCGCGGTCTTCTCTGTGAGCTCTGTTTCTGTAGACTAGGCCCTGAACGAGAATAGATCTCGCGTCAAAGCCCGATTTCCTGGGGTCGACTGGAATCCTTCGTCCACCACTGTGAGGACGTCTGTCATCATTGTGCCGAGGCACGTATGACCCACTCCTTGGGGGAGGCATGGGCACTTGACGACGATCATCGTGATCGAGTCGGTGATCATACTGCTCGCGGTTTCTATACTAATCTCGCCAGTCTCCACGTCCCTCACGCCTTGGGGGTGATCTCGGGCTGTGAGCCGACTGGACTGTGTCTGCAACCACGGATTTGCTATGGATCTTATTCCATGACTAAGATACTGATGTATTCTGCTCTCCTGCTACTCGGAGCAAAGCCCGGATCTGCACCAAACCTCGACCAGCCTCTGACTGGGAAGGTTGGATTGACTCCGCTATTCGGGCCGCAGCTGCAAGATTTTGGATCGAAGTTCGGTATATCTGAGTCGGAGGCGGAAAAAGTTGTCGTCGACTGGACTCGGGGATACGCTGCCGAACACGCTCGTCGAGTGCGCGCTGGAGTTTCTCTAGTCAAGTGTGCTCAGCCAAGTTGGCTAGGCGCGCCTCTTCTAAGGTCTGGGCCTCAGGGGTTTCTCCAACGATAGGAGAGTGAAGCGCATCCATGTTCCGGTGGCGAAGTTCTTCCCTCTGCTGCGAAGAGAGGGATTCGGGGCGGTACTCTTCATGAACACGCGATGGATCACCGCCCCCATCGCCTCCGTCTTCACGAGTGAAGCCAGGAGGACTGCGTGGTCCATTGACCATCAAAACTTCCGCCGCAGGGTCGCTGCTGTCGCACTCGGATGCAGTCTCTATGGAGCCAGTCGAACTGGCCGTAGAGAGTTTCATCGGGATCGATTGCCGCAACTTGGGGGTGGCCGACTGGCGAGCCACCGCATGCCTCACCCACCGCTGAAGCCTCGATCGACCGGAACGCTTGCTCCGGCAGGCTGCAGGGAGGGAGGTCAGCACAGGAGCCGACCGATATTGAGTCAACGGCTGCGGTAGGAGGACGCCACTGACGCACGCGCGAAAGTGCGTTGCCTCGCGGACGGGGAGCGCCTCGACGTCAAGTGGCGCTTCTTGGAGCCAAGCGGAGTCGTCGGCGATGAATACGAGCACACCGAGACGGATCTTGCGGCCCACGGCCAAACCTCCGCCCGAAACCATGTTGATGGGGATCGGAAAAATCGCAACTTCTCCAACAAGTCGCTAAGACACCCGCCCCACGGTGGGCGCCAACTGTCGTGGTTCTAAGTCTGACAGTAGAATAGGGGGGTAGGGATGTAGAGGCAAGATCCTAGCTATGGAGGAGTTGTACACGCGAGGTTTACGAGTTCAGGCCCTTCTCGGAGGAAGTAACAGCCCTACGTCTCAAAGCCCGGAGGCGGTCGACTGGATTATATGTGTGTGAGTTATAGGGGGTGCGAACCCTTGTGCCTGTGGAGGGGGTGGCTTATATAGAGTGTGCCAGGACCCCAGCCAGCCCACGTCACAGAGGGTTTAAAGTACATTGAAGAGAGAACATTACTAGTAACGCCCGCACTAAAGTGCTATAAATGACAATTAAGCCTATAAGTAAATGCTCGACCGTTTCTCATGCAGAGTGGCTTTAGCTCTTCTGTTCGTCGAGTGACTTCTGCGATGGTCGAGTGACATTGATTCTTTCGAGTGGAATGTCTCTGGTCGAGTGGATGATGGTACCCTTCGAATGATCCTGTCTTTAGGGTGATGTCCTAGGGGAGGATGTCTAGGTCAGGTCTATGACCCTACCCTAGGTGCACTCCTTCATCATCCCCTGTCTCCCGTTACCATCAACCTTAGACACATAGTTTGGGACCCCCTACCCGAGATCTGCCGGTTTTGACACCTACATTGGTGCTTTCATTAAGAGTTCCTCTGTGCTATCGCTGAAAGGTTTGATTGCCCCTGCAATCGTCAATAATGACGCTGTCTACGGAGAAACTTTCCTCCCCGAGCAGATCTTCGTATTCGGCAGCTTCGCACTGCGGGCCAACTCATTTGGCCATCTGGAGCAGATCGAAAGCTACGCCCCTGGCCATCAGGTCAGATTCGGGAGCTTGAACTACGTCGCAGACATCCGCGGAGACTTGATCTTCGCCGGATGCGATACCGTGGTGGCCGCTCCTAGTCACCCCGATGATCGTGACCTAAATCTGTGATCAGGCCGCATCCAGGAGATCGCTCCTGTAACCACTCTGGCCCTAGAGCCGGAGCGGGCCGCGCCATCCAAAAACTGGAGGATTAACCCCACCTCGGAGGCCACAGAGTCCACAGCGTTGGAGCCGCACATGGACCTGGTCTCACAAGATGCCCATGCCACCAGAACGCCAGACTCGTCTCCGGTCGTAGGTTCCGAATCGCGCGAGCCCGTGGACGCCGAGCTTGATCGTTTATCGATCTTCAAATTCAGTGCCGCAGAAATCTTCCAACACTCGCCTTTGGGCGATATGCTAAACTCTTTAAAAAAAACTGTCCTTGGCGGAGGACTCTGAGCCGAACTATACCCGACTCGAACTACGGGCTGACGGTGGAGAATTGTGCTCCCCACCCACCGCCCACTTCATAGCCACAATAGAGGATTTGACCGATACACTTGATTACGACTCCGAGAATATCGACGGCATGGACAATGATGCCAATGACAACGAAGACCCCGTTGATACAACTAATGTACAAGATGAACGGGAAGATGGGCAGGTTAGCCCTGCTAAGCAGGCCACACACGAAGATTCGGAGGACGACAATTACCTTCCGCTCTCCGAGGATGAGGTGGGCCTCGGTACTGAGGATTTCATCGTGCCTAAGGAACCTCGTGATCAGGAGAACCTGAAAAAGAAGCAACAACAGCTCCAAGCTGACCAAGATCTCCTCAATGATAGATGGACCAAATGTTGGGGAACGTAGTAATTTCAAAAAAAATTCCTACGCACACGCAAGATCATGGTGATGCATAGCAGCAAGAGGGGAGAGTGTTGTCCACGTACCCTCGTAGACCGAAAGTGGAAGCGTTAGCACAACGCGGTTGACATAGTCGTACGTCTTCATGATCCGACCGATCCAAGTACCAAACGCGCGGCACCTCTGAGTTCAGCACACGTTCAGCTCGATGACGTCCCGCGAACACCGATCCAGCAGAGCTTCACGGGAGAGTTCCGTCAGCATGACGGCGTGGTGACGGTGATGATGTTGCTACCGACGCAGGGCTTTGCCTAAGCACCGCTATGATATGACCGAGGTGGAATATGGTGGAGGGGGGCACCGCACACGGCTGGGAGAGATCAACTAATCAACTTGTGTGCTAGAGGTGCCCCCTGCCCCTGTATATAAAGGAGCAAGGGGGGAGGCCGGCCGGCCGTCTATGGGCGCGCCAGGAGGAGGAGTCCTCCTCCTAGTAGGAGTAAGACTCCCCTTTCCTACTCCTACATGGAGGAGGAAAGGAAGGAGGAGAAGGAGAAGGAAGGAGAAGGAGGAAAAAGAGGAAAGGGGAGTCGGCCCCCTAGTCCAATTCAGTTTGGGCTAGGGGGGCCGCATGCCCTGCCTTCTCTCTTCCACCACTTAGCCCATGAGGCCCATTACTTCTTCCTCGTATTCCCGTAACTCCCCGGTACCCCCGAAAATACCCGAATCACTCGGAACCTTTCCGATGTCCGAATATAGTCGTCCAATATATCGATCTTTACGTCTTGACCATTTCGAGACTCCTCGTCATGTCCCTGATCTCATCCGGGACTCCGAACTACCTTCGGTACATCAAATCACATAAACTCATAATACAATCATCACCGAAACTTTAAGCGTGCGGACCCTATGGGTTCGAGAACTATGTAGACATGACCGAGACATGTCTCCGGTCAATAACCAATAGTGGAACCTGGATGCTCATATTGGCTCCCACAGATTCTACGAAGATCTTTATCGGTGAGACCGCATAACAACATACGTTGTTCCCTTTGTCATCGGTATGTTACTTGCCCGAGATTCGATCGTTGATATCTCATTACCTAGTTCAATCTCGTTACCGGCAAGTCTCTTTACTCGTTCCGTAATACCTCATCCCGCAACTAACTCATTAGTTGCAATGCTTGCAAGGCTGAAGTGATGTGTATTACCGAGTGGGCCCAGAGATACCTCTCCCACAATCGGAGTGACAAATCCTAATCTCGAAATATGCCAACCCAACAAGTACCTTCGGAGACACCTGTAGAGCACCTTTATAATCACCCAGTTACGTTGTGACGTTTGGTAGCACACAAAGTGTTCCTCCGGTAAACGGGAGTTGCATAATCTCATAGTCATAGGAACATGTATAAGTCATGAAGAAAGCAATAGCAACATACTAAACGATCGAGTGCTAAGCTAACGGAATGGGTCAAGTCAATCACATCATTCTCCTAATGATGTGATCCCGTTAATCAAATGACAACTCATGTCTATGGTTAGGAAACATAACCATCTTTGATCAATGAGCTAGTCAAGTAGAGGCATACTAGTGACACTCTGTTTGTCTATGTATTCACACATGTATTAAGTTTCCGGTTAATACAATTCTAGCATGAATAATAAACATTTATCATGATATAAGGAAATAAATAATAACTTTATTATTGCCTCTAGGGCACCAGTCCATAGATGGATCGCTGGAGCTTGCATATTTTGTTAGCACCTTTATGATTGACAAAACCTTTTGGTTGCATCATATACAACTCTTCTTTAATAAATCCATTAAGGAATGCAGTTTTGTTTATCCATTTGCCAGATTTCATAAAATGCGGCAATTGCTAAGATGATTCGGACAGACTTAAGCATAGATACGAGTGAGAAACTCTCATCGTAGTCAACACCTTGAACTTGTCGAAAACCTTTTTGCGACAATTCTAGCTTTGTAGATAGTAACACTACTATCAATGTCCATCTTCCTCTTGAAGATCCATTTAATCTCAATGCCTCACCGATCAATGGGCAAGTCAATCAAAGTCCATACTTTGTTCTCATACATGGATCTCATCTCAGATTTCATGGCCTCAAGCCATTTCATGGAATCTGGGCTCATCATCGCTTCCTCATAGTTCGTAGGCTTGTCATGGTCAAGTAACATGACCTCCAGAACAGGATTACCGTACCACTCTGGTGCAGATCTCACTCTGGTTTACCTACGAGGTTCGGTAGTAACTTGATCTAAAGTTACATGATGATCATCATTAGCTTCCTCTCTAATTGGTGTAGTAGTCACCTGAACAGATTTCTGTGATGAACTACTTTCCAATAAGGGAGCAGGTACAGTTACCTCATCAAGTTCTACTTTCCTCCCACTCACTTCTTTCGAGAGAAACTCCTTCTCTAGAAAGGATCCATTCTCAGCAATGAATATCTTGCCTTCGGATCTGTGATAGAAGGTGTACCCAACAATTTCTTTTGGGTATCCTATGAAGATGCACTTCTCCGATTTGGGTTTGAGCTTATCAGGTTGAAACCTTTTCACATAAGCATTGCAACCTCAAATTTTAAGAAACGAGAGCTTAGGTTTCTTGCCAAACCATAGTTCATACGGTGTCATCTCAACGGATTTAGATGGTGCCCTATTTAACATGAATGCAGCTGTCTCTAATGCATAACCCCAAAATGATAGTGGAAAATTGGTAAGAGACATCATAGATCGCACCATATCTAATAAAGTACGGTTACGATGTTCGGACACACCATTACACTATGGTGTTCCAGGTGGCGTGAGTAGTGAAACTATTTCACATTGTTTTAACTGAAGGCCAAACTCGTAACTCAAATATTTTACTTCTATGATCATATCGTAGAAACTTTTATTTTTGTTACAATGATTCTCCACTTCACTCTGAAATTCTTTGAACTTTTCAAATGTTTCAGACTTGTGTTTCATTAAGTAGATATACTCATATATGCTCAAATCATCTGTGAAGATTAGAAAATAATGATACGCACCGCAAGCCTCAACATTCATCGGACTGCATACATCAGTATGTATTATTTCCAATAAGTCAGTTGCTTGCTCCATTGTTCCGGAGAACGGAGTCTTAGTCATCTTGCCCATGAGGCACGGTTCGCAAGCATCAACTGATTCATAATCAAGTGATTCCAAAAGCCCATCAACATGGATTTTCTTCATGCGCTTTACACCAATATGACCTAAACGGCAGTGCCACAAATAAGTTGCACTATCATTATTAACTTTGCATCTTTCGGTTTCAATATTATGAGAATGTGTATCACCACGATCGAGATCCAGCAAACCATTTTCATTGGGTGCATGACCATAGAAGGTTTTATTCATGTAAACAGAACAACAATTATTCTCTAACTTACATGAATAATCGTATTGCAATAAGCATGATCCAATCATATTTATGCTCAGTGCAAACACTAAATAACATTTATTTTAGGTTCAATACTAATCCCGAAAGTATAGGGAGTGTGCGATGATGATCATATCAATCTTGGAACCACTTCCAATACACATTGTCACTTCACGCTTAACTAGTCTATGTTTATTTTGCAACTCCCGTTTCAAGTTACTAATCTTAGCAACTGAACTAGTATCAAATACTAAGGGTTTGCTATAAACACTAGTAAAGTACACATCAATAACATGTATATCAAATATACCTATGTTCACTTTGCCATCCTTCTTATCCGCCAATTACTTGGGGTAGTTCCACTTCCAATGACCTGTCCCTTTGCAGTAGAAGCACTCAGTTTCAGGGTTAGGTCCAGACTTGGGTTTTTTCACTTGAGCAGCAACTTGTTTGCCGTTCTTCTTGAAGTTCCCCTTTCTTCCCTTTGTCCCTTTACTTGAAACTAGTAGTTTTACCATCAACACTTGATGCTTTTCTTGATTTCTACCTTCGTCGATTTCAGCATCACGAAGAGCTTGAGAATCGTTTCCGTTATCCCTTGCATATTATAGTTCATCACGAAGTTCTACTAACTTGGTGATGGTGACTGGAG
This sequence comes from Triticum monococcum, assembly GCA_034509565.1. NCBI lineage: Eukaryota > Viridiplantae > Streptophyta > Magnoliopsida > Poales > Poaceae > Triticum > Triticum monococcum. The sequence continues at coordinate 118,435,990 of CM067844.1, forward strand.
AATTCTGTCAATCACTATTTTATCTGGAAGATTAACTCCCACTTGATTCAAGCGATTGTAGTACCCAGACAATCTGAGCACATGCTCACTACTTGAGCTATTCTCCTCCATCTTTTAGCTATAGAACTTGTTGGAGACTTCATATCTCTCAACTCGGGTATTTACTTGAAATATTAACTTCAACTCCTGGAACATCTCATATGGTCCATGACATTGAAAATGTCTTTGAAATCCCGATTCTAAGCTGTTAAGCATGGTGCACTAAACTATCAAGTAGTCATCATATTGAGCTAGCCAAACGTTCATAACGTCTGCATCTGCTCCTGCAATAGGTCAGTCACCTAGCGGTGCATCAAGGACATAATTGTTCTATGCAGCAATGAGGATAAACCTCAGATCATGGACCCAGTCCACATCATTGCTACTATCATCTTTCAACTTAGTTGTCTCTAGGAACACATATAAAACATAGGGAAGCAATAACACGAGCTATTGATCTACAACATAGATATGCAAATACTATCAGGACTAAGTTCATGATAAATGAAAGTTCAATTAATCATATTACTTAAGAACTCCCACTTAGAAAGACATCCCTCTAATCTTCTAAGTGATCACGTGATCCAAATCAACTGAACCATAACCGATCATCACGTGAAATGGAGTAGTTTTCAATGGTGAACATCACTATGTTGATCATATCTACTATATGATTCACGCTCGACCTTTCGGTCTTAGTGTTCCGAGGCCATATCTGCATATGCTAGGCTCGTCAAGTTTAACCTGAGTATTCCGCGTGTGCAAAACTGGCTTGCACCCGTTGTAGATGGACGTAGAGCTTATCACACCCGATCATCACGTGGTGTCTGGGCACGACAAACTTTGGCAACGGTGCATACTCAGAGGGAACACTTTTTATCTTGAAATTTAGTGAGAGATCATCTTATAATGCTACCGTCAACTAAAGCAAGATAAGATGCATAAAAGATAAACATCACATGCAATCAAAATAAGTGATATGATTTGGCCATCATCATCTTGTGCTTGTGATCTCCATCTCCGAAGCACCGTCATGATCACCATCGTCACCGGCGTGACACCTTGATCACCATCGTAGCATCGTTGTCACCTCACCAATCTTATGCTTCCACGACTATCGCTACCGCTTAGTGATAAAGTAAAGCATTACAACATGATTGCATTGCATACAATAAAGCGACAACCATATGGCTCCTGCCAGTTGCCGATAACTCGGTTACAAAACATGATCATCTCATACAATAAAATTTAGCATCATGTCTTGACCATATCACATCACAACATGCCCTGCAAAAACAAGTTATACGTCCTCTACTTTGTTGTTGCAAGTTTTACGTGGCTGCTATGGGCTTTAGCAAGAACCGTTATTACCTACGCATCGAAACCACAACGATAGTTTGTCAAGTTGGTGCTGTTTTAACCTTCGCAAGGACCGGGCGTAGCCACACTCAGTTCAACTAAAGTTGGAGAAACTGACACCCGCCAGCCACCTGTGTGCAAAGCACATCGGTAGAACCAATCTTGAGTAAGCGTACGCGTAATGTCGGTCCGGGCTGCTTCATCCAACAATACCGCCGAACCAAAGTATGACATGCTGGTAAGCAGTATGACTTATATCGCCCACAACTCACTTGTGTTCTACTCGTGCATATAACATCAACGCATAAAACCTAGGCTCTGATGCCACTGTTGGGGAACGTAGTAATTTTACAAAAAATTCCTACGCACACGCAAGATCATGGTGATGCATAGCAGCGAGAGGGGAGAGTGTTGTCCACGTACCCTCGTAGACCAAAAGCGGAAGCGTTAGCACAACGCGGTTCATGTAGTCGTACGTCTTCACGATCCGACCGATCCAAGTACCGAACGCACAACACCTCCGAGTTCAGCACACGTTCAGCTTGATGACGTCCCGCAAACTCCGATCCAGTAGAGCTTCACGGGAGAGTTCTGTCAGTACGACGGCGTGGTGACGGTGATGATGTTGCTACCGATGCAGGGCTTCGCCTAAGCACCGCTACGATATGACCGAGGTGGAATATGGTGGAGGGGGGCACCGCACATGGCTCGGAGAGATCAACTGATCAACTTGTGTGTCTAGAGGTGTCCCCCTGCCCCTGTATATAAAGGAGCAAGGGGGGAGGCTGGCCGGCCCTCTATGGGCGCCCCAGGAGGAGTCCTCCTCCTAGTAGGAGTAGGACTCCCCTTTCCTACTCCTACTAGGAGGAGGAAAGGAAGGAGGAGAAGGAGAAGGAAGGAGAAGGAGGAAAAAGAGGAAAGGGGGGCCGACCCCCTAGTCCAATTCGGTTTGGGCTAGGGGGCCGCGCGCCCTACCTCCTCTCTTCCACCACTTGGCCCATGAGGCCCATTACTTTTTCCTCATATTCCCGTAACTCCCCGGTACCCTTGAAAATACCCGAATCACTCGGAACCTTCCCGATGTCCGAATATAGTCGTCCAATATATCGATCTTTACGTCTCGACCATTTCGAGACTCCTCGTCATGTCCCCGATCTCATCCGGGACTCCAAACTACCTTTGGTACATCAAATCACATAAACTCATAATACAATCGTCACCGAAACTTTAAGCGTGCGGACCCTACGGGTTCGAGAACTATGTAGACATGACCGAGACATGTCTCCGGTCAATACCTATAGTGGAACCTGGATGCCCATATTGGCTCCCACATATTCTACGAAGAACTTTATCGGTCAGACTGCATACCAACATACGTTGTTCCCTTTGTCATCGGTATGTTACTTGCCCGAGATTCGATCGTCGGTATCTCAATACCTAGTTCAATCTCGTTACCGGCAAGTCTCTTTACTCGTTCCGTAATACCTCATCCCGCAACTAACTCATAAGCTGCAATGCTTGCAAGGCTGAAGTGATGTGTATTACCAAGTGGGCCCAGAGATACCTCTCCCACAATCGGAGTGACAAATCCTAATCTCGAAATACGCCAACCCAACAAGTACCTTCGGAGACACCTGTAGAGCACCTTTATAATCACCCAGTTACGTTGTGACGTTTGGTAGCACACAAAGTGTTCCTCCGGTAAACGGGAGTTGCATAATCTCATAGTCATAGGAACATGTATAAGTCATGAAGAAAGCAATAGCAACATACTAAACAATCGGGTGCTAAGCTAACGGAATGGGTCAAGTCAATCACATCATTCTCCTAATGATGTGATCCCGTTAATCAAATGACAGCTCATGTCTATGGTTAGGAAACATAACCATCTTTGATCAATGAGCTAGTCAAGTAGAGGCATACTAGTGACACACTATTTGTCTATGTATTCACACATGTATTATGTTTCCGGTTAATACAATTCTAGCATGAATAATAAACATTTATCATGATATAAGGAAATAAATAATAACTTTATTATTGCCTCTAGGGCATATTTCCTTCACCGAAGTCCTAGCCGCCAAAGAATACGGTCTTAATGGACCGGCCAAAAGCTACCCAAAGCATAGATTGCTATCCCAGGGCGACGATAAGGCACTGGAGCCCGTACCATCATCGTACATTGCGGCACGTCGACCACAACTGGGCCCAGGTAAAGCGGCAACTCAAGCCGAACACCAGACCACCACACCTCGCAGTAAAAGCAAGAACAAAACAGCTCGGGCTTATACATACGACCGTCAACAAGACTTGGGTAGCAAAGTAGGAAACTCAAGGGGGATCTACAGATCGCAAGGACATACCTCGACACATGACAACGGCCACCCATTCGGATGTGACAAACCTAGCCACACCCGGATTGAAAACTGCAAATGGACTCTATTGGAGATACGCCATAATGTGGCCCAACATAGAGGCGCCGCACACCCTCTTTACTTCACAAATGAAGTAATTGAGCATGAATTCCCAGACGGGTTCAAACCCATGAATAGCGAATCATACGATGGAACAACGGATCCCGCGGTATGGATCGAGGACTTCCTCCTCCATATCCACACGGCCCACGGAGATGACCTTCATGCCATCAAATACCTACCACTTAAACTCAAGGGACCAGGTCGGTACTGGTTAAACAGTCTGCCGGAAAATTCTATCGGCAGCTGGGAGGATTTGGAGGACGCCTTTCGCAACAATTTCCAAGGAACATATGTCCTGCCACCGGACGCCGATGACTTAAGTAAGATTGTCCAGCAGCCCGGAGAGTCAGCCAAGAAGCCCTGGACTAGGTTCCTAGTTAAAAAGAACCAAATCATCGACTGTCTGGACGTGGAGGCCCTTGCGGCCTTTAAACATAGAGTCCAGGATGAATGGCTTGCACGCCACCTTGGTCAAGAAGGACCTAGATCCATGACATCCCTTACCGATCTAATGACCCGCTTTTGCACGGGAGAACACAGCTGGCTTGCTCATAGAAGCAACAGCGCCAGTGACTCGGGCACTTCTGAAATCCGAGACGGCAATGGCAAGCCACGACGAAGCATACACAATAGTCGCAATGATAATGAAAGATCACGCGACACAACGATCAACGCCGGATTTAGCAATCCCAAGCCTGGTCAACGAAAAAAGCCATTCAAGGAAAACAAAGATGGCCATCCAAACTAGACAGGATATTGGGCCGGCCCTGCCAGATTCACGGCCATCCCAATAAACCAGCTAATCACACCAACAGAAGCTGTTGGGTCCTCAAGCAGGACGGCTGGCTCAACGCCGGACACAATGGAAATGAGTCACCAGGCAATAGGGACAACAGAGCGGCTGACTAGCTAAATGCCCATCTTCGCTTAGAGATCGGCTTCCGCTGCCCATCTTGTATACCCATTAAAACTATACCGCACATACATAATTACGCACTCAAGATACCATGGGCATTGACGGAAGCACAATACAGACAAGTCTGCAGGCACTCCGATAACATTCTTTAACCGCTTTCCTATTTTCATTTGTTTCATTATCTCTTAAAAACAGGTGGCACAAAGGGAAAACACCTACGATCGACCCCATAGGAGTTCGGATCCGTACACTCACCTACGGGGCTACTCCCTTCAAGGATTCCCCTAGCTGAGGAGAGGCGGCGCAGACGTGCGACAGGAGGTCCAAAATAAGTTTTTGTAGGCCGCACTCTCTTTTTGAGCCTGTAACATGCCTTTTTCCTCTGCCTTCAACCCAGGGCATATCAAATCTCCGGGGTCGTGGCCTTTATGTATATCAAGTTACCATTGGCATATCACTCAGGTCCCAGTTCAAATTATCCGAATTAATCACTCACGTCTTTTCACAAAATGAATACGCCTCCTATGGTTGTTTCATAGATATACCCCGGCTTAACTTGCTAGGGGCTCGATACGGGAACAAATGAGTTGCCAACAAAGTCCGAACAACTTTTATAGCGTACTTCGGCGTCGCGAGTTTGGCCTTATATGCATCAGCTCTGAATCATGTCTTGGGTCAATAGTTAGGTTGCCTGGCTCCTATGCTTGCTATCCTATGTCCCGCTCTATTGGCTAGGGTAGTAAAGGGAGAACTACTGTGATTGTGCTACCGGTTCACTCGGTGACGTACCTCAGTAGACAAAGCCGAAAATTGACTGTCATGATGCGGCGAGAGCTTGTCAACCACTCGATGACTTATCGGAATATCTAGCGATTCCTCCGGGTCACACGAAGGACTTCTTTTCCGGTCAATTATGTAAACGCATCATATGAGTAAGCCACATACATACTAGGGGCTATGTCGTAGACCCACCGTAAAACTCCTATGGCTAAGTGAAAGTGTTAACGCCCTATAGTCTGGTTGCCTGGTTCGCCGCATTGACACCTCCTTCATGGACCAATACGTTGGGTCAAGAGTGATCAGATACTTTTTTCAAACACCCCTGTACTTCCTACAAGGGGGCTGAAGCCGACGACTGGAAAACTTTCAGATTATATTAAAACGGCCACACAGGAGGAACACAAGCTTTTGAGCAAAATATACAAATAGATTTACTATAAAATTGTCTCGTACAATTCTCATACACTTCACTCGAACATTATGTATTTCGAGCATTAACCCTCAATCAAGCGGGCGGCTACAAGGACGTCTTCAAAATAATGCTCCGGTTCGTGGTGGTCCTTGCCCTTGGGCGGACTCTTCACCGCAACGTCGATGGCCTTCATATCCCCCCAGAACGTCTTGACTCGGGCAAAAGCCATCCGTGCACCCTCGATGCACATTGATCGCTTCACAACGTTGATACGTGGCATTGCGTCAACAAGCCGCTGCACCAAGCCGAAGTAACTGTTCGGAACAGGCTCAGTTGGCCATAACCGGATTATGACGTTCTTCATGGCAGCACCGGATATCCTATGAAGCTCGGCCCACTAGGACATCTGCTCATTCAGCAATAGGGGGTGCTGCGAGGCGCCAAATTGTGACCAGAAAAGCTTTTCTGCTGCGTACTTGTCTCACGCCTGATAATACCGCGCCGCATCAGAAGAACTCTTCGGCAAGTCTAAAAACTCGTCCGGAGAACTCCACAATTGGTTAAGCTAAGCATAGTTCGGATCGCCGAACTTAGCCTATAGCAAAAATGGCTTACCAGATGCAATCTCCCCAGCTTGCCGGATCTCCTCACGGGTTGCTCTAGATTCAGCCCGCGCTTCTCTCGCCTCTCGTAGGGCCTTCTCAAGTTCAGCCGTTTTCGCTTCATTCTCCTTCTCAAGGAGTTCACACCGGCTAGTGATACGTCTCCAACGTATCTATAATTTTTGATTGCTCCATGCTATATTATCTACTGTTTTGGACTATATTGGGCTTTATTTTCCACTTTTATATTATTTTTGGAACTAACCTATTAACCGAAGGCCCAGCCTAGAATCGCTGTTTTTTTTGCCTATTTCAGTATTTCGGAGAAACAGAATATCAAACAGAGTCCAAAGGGAATAAAACCTTCGGGAACGTGATTTTCTCACCGAACGTGATCCAGGAGACTTGGACCCTACTCCAAGGAGTCAAAGAGGCGGTCACGAGGGTGGGGGCGTGCCCACCCCCTTAGGGCGCGCGCCCCTGCCTCGTGGGCCCCTCGGTGATCCACCGATGTACTCCTTCCTCCTATATATACCTACGTACCCCCAAACAATCAAAACAGGAGCCAAAAACCTAATTCCACCACCGCAACTTTCTGTATCCACGAGATCCCATCTTAGGCCTGTTCCGGAGCTCCGCCAGAGAGGGCCGTCATCACGAAGGGCTTCTACATCATCATAGCCTCTCCGATGAAGTGTGACTAGTTTACCTCAGACCTTCGGGTCCATAGTTAGTAGCTAGATGGCTTCTTCTCTCTTTTTGGATCTCAATACAAAGTTCTCCCCCTCTCTTGTGGAGATCTATTCGATGTAATCTTCTTTTTGTGGTGTGTTTGTTGAGACCGATGAATTGTGGGTTTATGATCAAGTCTATCTATGAATAATATTTGAATCTTCTACGAATTCTTTTATGTATGATTGGTTATCTTTGCAAGTCTCTTCGAATTATTCGTTTGGTTTTGCCAACTAGATTGGTAGTTCTTGCCATGGGAGAAGTGCTTAGCTTTGGGTTCGATCTTGCGGTGCCCTTTCCTAGTGACAGAAGGGGCAGCAAGGCACGTATTGCATCGTTGCCATCGAGGATAACAAGATGGGATTTATTTCATATTGCATGAATTTATCTCTCTACATCATGTCATCTTTCTTAAAGTGTTACTCTGTTTTTAACTTAATACTCTAGATGCATGCTGGATAGCGGTCGATGAGTGGAGTAATAGTAGTAGATGAAGAATCATTTTGGTCTACTTGTCACGGACGTGATGCCTATATACATGATCATGCCTAGATATTCTCATAACTATGCTCAATTCTGTCAATTGCTTAACAGTAATTTGTTCACCACCGTAGAATTCTTTTGCTCTTGAGAGAATCCACTAGTGAAACCTATGGCCCCGGGGTCTATTCTCATCATATCAATCTCCATCACTTTAATCTTGCTTTTCCTTTTTACTTTGCCTTTTACTTTTTACTTTGCATCTCTATACCAAAAATACCAAAAATATTATATCTATCAGATCTCACTCTCGTAAGTGACCGTGAAGGGATTGACAACCCCTAATCGCGTTTGTTGCGAGTAGCTATCGTTTTGTGCATGTACGAGGGACTTGAGCGTGGCCTCCTACTGGATTGATACCTTGGTTCTCAAAAATTAAGGGAAATACTTACGCTACTCTGCTGCATCATCCCTTCCTCTTTGGGGAAATCCAACGCAAGCTCAAGAGGTAGCAAGAAGAATTTCTGGCGCCGTTGCGGGGGAGTCTACGCAAAAAGTCAACATACCAAGTACCCATCACAATCCTTATCTCTCGCATTACATTATTTGCCATTTTCCTCTCGTTTTCCTCTCCCCCTCTTCACCCTTGCCGTTTTATTCGCCCTCTCTCTCTCTATCCTCCCTCTCTTTTCCGCCTGCCTTTTTGTTTGCTCGTGTGTTGGATTGCTTGTTTGTCGCGATGGCTCAAGATACTACCAAATTGTGTGACTTCACCAATACTAATAATAATGATTTCCTTAGCACTCCGATTGCTCCTCTTGCCAATACTGAATCTTGTGAAATAAATACTGCTTTGTTGAATCTTGTTATGAAAGATCAATTCGCCGGCCTTCCTAGTGAAGATGCCGCTACTCATCTGAATAGCTTCGTTGATTTATGTGATATGCAAAAGAAAAAGGATGTTGATAATGATGTTGTTAAATTGAAGCTATTTCCATTTTCGCTTAGAGATCGTGCTAAAGCTTGGTTTTTGTCTTTGCCTAAAAATAGTATTGATTCTTGGAACAAGTGCAAAGATGCTTTTATCTCTAAGTATTTCCCTCCCGCTAAGATCATCTCTCTTAGAAACGATATTATGAACTTTAAGCAACTTGATCATGAACATGTTGCACAAGCTTGGGAGAGAATGAAATTAATGATACGTAATTGCCCTACTCATGCTTTGAATTTGTGGATGATTATACAAAAATTTTATGCCAGATTGAATTTTGCTTCTAGAAATCTTTTAGATTCGGCCGCGGGAGGCACTTTTATGGAAATCACTTTAGGAGATGCTACTAAACTTCTAGATAATATTATGGTTAATTATTCTCAATGGCATACTGAAAGATCTTCTAATAAAAAAGTGCATGCGATAGAAGAAATCAATGTTTTGAGTGGAAAGATGGATGAACTTATGAAATTATTTGCTACTAAGAGTGTTTCTTCTGATCCTAATGATATGCCTTTGTCTACTTTGATTGAGAATAACAATGAATCTATGGATGTGAATTTTGTTGGTAGGAATAATTTTGGTAACAACGCTTATAGAGGGAATTTTAATCCTAGGCCATATCCTAGTAATCCTTCTAATAATTATGGGAATTCCTATGACAGCTCTTATGGAAATTATAATAAGATGCACTCTGAATTTGAGAATAGTGTTAAAGAGTTTATGAATTCACAAAAGAATTTTAATGCTTTGCTTGAAGAGAAATTGCTTAAAGTTGATGATTTGGCTAGGAACGTTGATAGAATTTCTCTTGAGGTTGATTCTTTAAAGCTTAGATTTATTCCTCCTAAGCATGATATCAATGAGTCTCTCAAAGCCATGAGAATTTCCATTGATGAGTGCAAGGAAAGAACCGCTAGGATGCGTGCTTCCAAAGATGCCTTTATTAAAGCGTGTTATTCCAATTCCTATGAAAATCAAGATGAAGATCTAAAAGTTATTGATGTGTCTCCTATTAAATCTTTGTTTTGCAATATGAATCTTGATGAAACTGAATATGATCTTCCTTTACCTAGAAGGCGTTCTAAAAATTCAGAGTATTTAGATCTTTATGATGAGATTGATGAAAGTGGGATTGAAAGAAATAAAAATCTAGATGTCGCTAAACCCACTATATTGGATTTCAAAGAATTTAACTATGAAAGTTGCTCTTTAATTGATTGTATTTCCTTGTTGCAATCCGTGCTAAATTCTCCACATGCTTATAGTCAAAAGAAAGCCTTCACCGAACATATTATTGATGCCTTGATGCAATCTTATGAAGAAAAACTTGAGTTGAAAGTTTCTATCCCTAGAAAACTCTATGATGAGTGGGAACCAACTATTAAAATTAAAATTAAAGATCATGAGTTTTATGCTTTGTGTGATTTGGGTGCTAGTGTCTCCACTATCCCCAAAACTTTGTGTGATTTGCTAGATTTCCGCAATTTTGATGATTGCTCTCTAAACTTGCATCTTGAGGATTCTACTATTAAGAAACCGATGGGAAGGATTAATGATGTTCTTATTGTTGCAAATAGAAATTATGTGCCTATAGATTTCATTGTTCTTGATATAGATTGCAATCTTCTTGCCCTATTATTCTTGGTAGACCTTTCCTTAGAACGGTTGGTGCGATTATTGATATGAAGGAAGGGAATATTAGATTTCAATTTCCATTAAAAAGGGCATGGAACACTTTACAAGAAATAAAATAAAATTTCCATATGAAACTATCATGAGAGCCACTTATGGATTGCTTACCAAAGATGGCAATACCTAGATCTATCCTCGCTTTTATGCCTAGCTAGGGGCGTTAAACGATAGCGCTTGTTGAGAGGCAACCCAATTTTATTTTTATTCCTTGCTTTTTGCTCCTGTTTAGTAATAAATAAATTATTTATTCTCTTTTTTGGTTGTGCTTTTTGTGTTTAATTAGTGTTTGTGCCAAGTAGAACCGTTGGGAAGACTTGGGGAAAGTCTTGTTGAACTTGCTGTAAAAAACTGAGACTTTAGCACTCGCGAGGACTGCTGTCATTTTTATTTGGAGAGTGCTATTTAGTTAATTATTTTTGCGTATGATTAATAGATAAATTCCTCACGTCCAGCAATTTATTTTAGAATTTTTGGGGTTCCAGATATTGTGCTAGCTACAGATTTCTACAGACTGTTCTGTTTTTGACAGATTCTGTTTTTCGTGTGTTGTTTGCTTATTTTGATGAATCTATGGTTAGTAAAATAGTTTATAATCCATAGAGAAGTTGGAATACAGTAGGTTTAACACAAATTTAAATAAAGAATGAGTTCATTACAGTACCTTGAAGTGGTTTTTTGTTTTCCTTCGCTAACGGAGCTCATGAGTTTTGTACTTTAAGTTTTGTGTTGTGAAGTTTTCAAGTTTTGGGTGAATTCTTGTGATGGATTATGGAACAAGGAGTGGCAAGAGCCTAAGCTTGTGGATGCCCATGGCACCCCCAAGATAATCCAAGGACACCAAAAAGTCAAAGCTTGGGGATGCCCCGTAAGGCATCCCCTCTTTCGTCCACTTCCATCGGTAATTTACTTGGAGCTATATTTTTATTCACCAACATGATATGTGTTTTGCTTGGAGCGTCTTGTATTATTTGTGTCTTTGGTTGTTAGTGTGCCACAATCATCCTTGCTGTACACACCTTTTGAGAGAGCCGTACATGAATTAGAATTTGATAGAATACTCTATGTGCTTCACTTATATCTTTTGAGCTATGTAGTTTTGCTCTATGTGCTTCACTTATATCTTTTGAGCGCTATAATTTTGCTCTATGTGCTTCACTTAGATTTTTTAGAGCACGGTGGTGGATTTGTTTTAAAGAAACTATTGATCTTTCATGCTTCACTTAAATTATTTCAAGAGTCTTAATAGCATGGTAATTTGCTTAATAATAACATGCTTGGTATTCAAGATTTGTGAAATTTTCTTTTGAGTGTGTTGAATACTAAGAAAAGTTGGATGCTTGATAATTGTTTTGAGATATAGAGGTAGTAATATCAAAGTCATGCTAGTAGAGTAATTGTGAATTTTAGAAGTGCTTGAGTTAAAGTTTGCAAGTCTCGTAGCATGCACGTATGGTAAACGTTATGCAACAAATTTGAAACATGAGGTGTTATTTGATTGTCCTCCTTATGAGTGGCGGTCGGGGACGAGCGATGGTCTTTTCCTACCAATCTATCCCCCTAGGAGCATGCATGTAATACTTTGGTTTTTGATGGCTTGTAGATGTTTGCAATAAGTATATGAGTTCTTTATGACTAATGTTGAGTCCATGGATTATACGCACTCTCACCCTTCCATCATTGCTAGCCTCTACGGTACCGTGCATTGCCCTTTCTCACATTGAGAGATGGTGCAAACTTCGCCGGTGCATCCAAAACCCGTGATATGATACGCTCTTTCACACATAAACCTCCTTATATCTTCCTCAAAACAGCCACCATACCTACCTATTATGGCATTTCCATAGCTATTCCGAGATATATTGCCATGCAACTTTCCACCATCCAGTTTATCATGACACATTCATCATTGTCATATTGCTTAGCATGATCATGTAGTTGACATAGTATTTGTGGCAAAGCCACCGTTCATAATTTTTCATACTTGTCACTCTTGATTCATTGCATATCCCGGTACACAGCCGGAGGCATCCATATAGAGTCATACTTTGTTCTAGTATCGAGTTGTAATCATTGAGTTGTAAATAAATAGAAGTGTGATGATCATCATTCAATAGAGCATTGTCCCAAAAAAGAGAAAGGCCAAAATAAAAAAGAAGGCCCAAAAAAATAAAATAAATAAAAAAGGGGCAATGCTACTATTCCTTTTTTCCACACTTGTGCTTCAAAGTAGCACCATGTTCTTCATATAGAGAGTCTCTTGAGTTATCACTTTCATATGCTAGTGGGAATTTTCATTATAGAACTTGGCTTGTATATTCCAACAATGGGCTTCCTCAAGTGCCCTAGGTCTTCGTGAGCAAGCAAGTTGGATGCACACCCACTTAGTTTCTTTTGTTGAGATTTCATACATTTATAGCTCTAGTGCATCCGTTGCATGGCAATCCCTACTCCTTGCATTAACATCAATCGATGGGCATCTTCATAGCCCATTGATTAGCCTCGTTGATGTGAGACTTTCTCCTTTTTGTCTTCTCCTCATAAACCCCATCATTATATTCTATTCCACCCATAGTGCTATATCCATGGCTCACGCTCATGTATTGCGTGAAAGTTTATGAGTTTGAAATTATTAAGGTATGAAACAATTGCTTGGCTTGTCATCGGGGTTGTGCATGATGAGAGCATTCTTGTGTGACAAAAATGGAGCATGACTAAACTATATGATTTTGTAGGGATGAACTTTCTTTGGCCATGTTACTTTAAGAAAACATAATTGCTTTGTTGGTTTGCCTGAAGTATTATTATTCTCTATGTCAATATGAACTTTTGTCCTGAATCTTCCTAATCTGAATATTCATACCACAATTAAAAATATTTGCATTGAAATTATGCCAAGTAGCACTCCGCATCAAAAATTCTCTTTTTATCATTTACCTACTCTAGAACGAGCATGAATTAAGCTTGGGGATGCCTGATACGTCTCCAACGTATCTATAATTTTTGATTGCTCCATGCTATATTATCTACTATTTGGAACTATATTGGGATTTATTTTCCACTTTTATATTATTTTTGGGACTAACCTATTAACCGGAGGCCCATCCCAGAATTGCTGTTTTTTTGCCTATTTCAGTATTTCAGAGAAACAAAATATCAAACAGAGTCCAAACGGAATAAAACCTTCGGGAACGTGATTTTCTCACCGAACGTGATCCAGGAGACTTGGACCCTACTCCAAGGAGTCAAAGAGGCAGTCACGAGGGTGGGGGGCGCGCCCCCCTGCCTCGTGGGCCCCTTGGTGCTCCACTGATGTACTTCTTCCTCCTATATATACCTACGTACCCCCAAACGATCAGAACAGGAGCCAAAAACCTAATTCCACCGCCGCAACTTTCTGTATCCACGAGATCCCATCTTGGGGCCTGTTCCGGAGCTCCGCCGGAGAGGGCCGTCATCACGAAGGGCTTCTACATCATCATAGCCTCTCCGATGAAGTGTGAGTAGTTTACCTCAGACCTTCAGGTCCATAGTTAGTAGCTAGATGGCTTCTTATCTCTTTTTGGATCTCAATACAAAGTTCTCCACCTCTCTTGTGGAGATCTATTCGATATAATCTTCTTTTTGCGGTGTGTTTGTTGAGAGTGATGAATTGTGGGTTTATGATCAAGTCTGTCTATGAGTAATATTTGAATCTTCTCTGAATTCTTTTATGTATGATTGGTTATCTTTGCAAGTCTCTTCGAATTATCCGTTTGGTTTGGCCAACTAGATTGGTAGTTCTTGCCATGGGAGAAGTGCTTAGCTTTGGGTTCGAACTTGCGGTGTCCTTTCCCAGTGACAGAAGGGGCAGCAAGGCACGTATTGCATTGTTGCCATCGAGGATAACAAGATGGGGTTTATTTCATATTGCATGAATTTATCTCTCTACATCATGTCATCTTGCTTAAAGCGTTACTCTGCTTTAACTTAATACTCTAGATGCATGCTGGATAGTGGTCGATGAGTGGAGTAATAGTAGTAGATGCAGAATAGTTTCGGTCTACTTGTCACGGATGTGATGCCTATATACATGATCATGCCTAGATATTCCCATAACTATGCTCAATCCTGTCAATTGCTCAACAGTAATTTGTTCACCCACCGTAGAATACTTATGCTCTTGAGAGAAGCCACTAGTGAAACCTATGGCCCCCGGGTCTATTCTCATCATATCAATCTCCATCACTTTAATCTTGCTTTGCTTTTTTACTTTACCTTTTACTTTTTACTTTGCATCTCTATACCAAAAATACCAAAAATATTATATCTATCAGATCTCACTCTCGTAAGTGACCGTGAAAGGATTGACAACCCCTAATCACGTTGGTTGCGAGTAGCTATCGTTTTGTGCAGGTACGAGGGACTAGAGCGTGGCCTCCTACTGGATTGATACCTTGGTTCTCAAAAACTGAGGGAAATACTTATGCTACTCTGCTGCATCATCCCTTCCTCTTCGGGGAAATCCAACGCAAGCTAAAGAGGTAGCAGCTAGCAGCACTTTTTATCTCGAGCGATATCGCGGATATCTTCTCCTCGTCTTGACACCGAGTAGCTCGTTCAGCTTTTAACTCAGTCGATTCCTTCTCGGCAGCCGCATTACTACACCAGGCCTGCTCCTTGGCCTGGGCTAGCTCCGCCCGAAGAATTTCAACGGCGGCAACACCATCTATAGCCAGACACAACTTTCAGCGTCATGCTTATATCACAACAATGTATGTGCAGGGACTGCTCCGAATACATACCTTGCGACTCATCAAGACGCATATTGATTAACATAATGTCATCCCCGGCTACATCAAGCTTCCGTTGCAGCTCGGTAATATCCGCAGTCTGGGAAGTAGCTAGGGGGAAGCAGCCTGTGTTCAAAGTTAATCATATTAGTACTCGGATATTTCTTTTGATCCTCCGTTCGCTTCCTATGGGAAGCCAACCCGAGTCTCAGGGGCTACTATCTATACACAGGTGTATTTTCTGAATGAAACACAAATGCACATACTACAGTACAAACCTCGAAGCCTCTCAGCAGACTCGCAAAAGCCTCATTCAATCCGCTCTTTGTGGATAGGACCTTTTTAATCACTGTACCCATTAAGGTACCATGTTCCTCTGAAATGGACGCCTGCCGCAGCATGTTCGTCAAAATATCCGGCGCCTCTAGGTATCTGGAGGCAGCCGCGGGAGTACGGTCACCCTTTGAAGGGATCCGTTTATTTGTATCTAGCCGCATTCCGTATTGTTCGGGGTCTTCATTGTTGTTCCCCGGATCCTGGGCCACCAAAGTATCACCTTCGTGTAGCGTCTTCGTCATCCCTTGCACCACTTGTTGGTCGGGGGAGACCCTCCACGATGACACCTCCAGGTCGTCTTCCCTATTGGACGGAGAAACGAGTGGGGGCATCTCGCTTTCCATCATCTCCGGGAGACGGTCCCCCGAGCAAGAGGATTGTTGAAGGGGACTGCGCGCTGAGTTGCAAAAAATTCATTCCAGGCATCATAAGAAAATAACGGGATAGGCTTAAAACAGCCTTGTTCACTTATGATTTGGCCAAAGGCTTGTCCTCGTTATGAGACTGCGCTTCGACATCCTCCAGGACCGGGCCGCCCCCAGAGGCATCTTGCCTCGCTTAGGAGCCTGCTTCTCCCAATCTTTGGAGGCGACCCTCTTCTTCCTGGGAGGGACGGAGATAGTGGCCCCCCTTCACTTTTGTCTTCGGATGAGGGGATTTTTATTCCTCCGGGCACAAAGTCTGAGGTTCCCTGGGAATAGAGGCCATCCTTGGTCCTCTTGACCTCCGCCTCGTCCTCCTTCTCCGGCATCTGGTATGGTGCTGGGGATAGCATCCTTGTTAGGACAGGATTCGCTGGACCCTCGGGCAGAGGGGCCGAACACATAATCAGTTCCGCCTTCTTTATCCAGCCCTGGAAAAACATAGCTTGCTCAGTACTGTATACTGCATGCATGACCACAAAGTATTCGAAAGTCAAGTGCTTACCGGGGTATCCAGACGATTACAGTTAAGGCCATCATCCTCAGCAGTATCCGGCCAATGTTTCCGCTTCCTGAAAAATAACTTCCACATCCCTTCGTGTGTGGCGCCGAAGAAGTGTTGGAGGGTTTGTGGTCCTTCTGGATTAAACTCCCACATGCGGCGAGGCCTGCGCTGCAGGGTAGGATCCGACGAACTAACATCACTTGGATAACTCTGACGAGATCGATATCTCTCTCGAGGAGGGTTCGGATGCGGCTTTGTAAGGTCCACACTTCATCCACTAATCCCAGTCAAGCCCCTTGTTGACCCATGACGCGAGCTGTAACGGTGGGCCGGGACGGAAGGTGGGGGAAGCTGCCCATTTAGCACTGCAGGGCTCTGTAATATAAAACCACTCCCGCTGCCAGTAATTGGAAGCCTCGGTAAAAGAACCTTTTGGCCAGGGGGTGTTGGCGAGTTGGCTGATTGTAGCACCGCCGCACTCCGCCTGTTCCCCATCGACTAACTTCGGCTTCACACTAAAGGTCTTGAGCCATAAGCCGAAGTGTGGGGGGATTCGAAGGAAGGCCTCACATGTAATGATAAACGCCGAGACATGGAGGATAGAGTCCGGGGCAAGATCATGAAAATCTAGTCCGTAATAAAACATTAGCCCTCGGACAAAGGGGTGAAGAGCAAACCCTAACCCTCAGAGGAAGTGGGAGACGAATGCCACCCTCTCGTCGGATCTGGGGGTCAGAGTAACTTGTCCTTGAGCAGGAAGCCGGTGGTGGATCTCTGTGGTCAGATATCTGGCCGCCCGAAGCTTTGTGATATCCTCCTCTGTAACGGAGGAAGCCACCCATCGGCTTTGGGAGCTAGATCCGAACATGATGGGAAGGCTGAAAACAATGGAGTCGAACCTTGGGTGCTAGAACTCGGGATTCGGGAGGCTTAGGAGAGGTGTGGCATAAAAAGACAGCCCTTGGTTCCTTTATAAACACCTCTGGTATTGAACATCTCCTCCTAAGCCTAAGAACCTTCCTAAGGAATCTTTCCCGCAGGACGGTTGGGTTACCCACGCTCGTATTGATGAAAATCCCGTAATAAGGGGACACGATCTCTACTTTGACAAGATGTGCCAATGACAACCGCGTCTCGAAACGTGGGGCGAAAAACGGTTCGAAATTATGACCGGACGGGCGTGACGTCACATTACTAAAGTTGTCAGCAGATTGGACTCGTGTGTTATTATATTCTCTCTGTGGCTGTGTGCGGTGTGTGTTATAGGCCCGGACATGATCAATTCGCCTGGAGACTATTCGGGAGTTCGGAAGGAGGAACCCGCCTTGCAATGCCGAAGACAACACTACGCGCCAGATACCTTGTCATTGAAGCCAGGTTCAGGGCTACTAAGGGAGTCCTGGACTAAGGGGTCCTCGGGCGTCCGGCCTGTTATCTATGCGCCAGACTGATGGGATGTGAAGATATGAAGACCGAAGACTGTACCCGTGTCCAGATGGGACTCTCCTTGGCTGGGAAGGCAAGCTTGGCAAACAACTATGAAGATTCCATCTTATGTAACCGACTCTATGTAACCCTAGATCCCTCCGATGTCTATATAAACCAGAGGGTGTAGTCCAGAAAGGATATACTCAATACCGTAGTCATACAGGCTAGACTTCTAGGGTTTAGCCATTATGATCTCGTGGTAGATCAACTCTTGTAATACTCATATTCGTCAATATCAATCAAGCAGGAAGTAGGGTATTACCTCCATAGAGAGGGCCCAAACCTGGGTAAACGTTGTGTCCCCTGTCTCCTGTTACCATCAACCTTAGACGCACAGTTCAGGACCCCCTACCCGAATCCACCGGTTTTGACACCGAGAATGTGCTTTTATGGTTGGATGCACAAAATCTTAATGCAAAAGAACGTCACTTTATATTGCCACTTGTGATAGGGACCTTTATTATGCAGTCCGTCGCTTTTATTTCTTCCATATCACAAGCTCGTATAAAGCTTATTTTCTCCACACAAATAGATCATACATATTTAGAGATCAATTTTTATTGCTTGCAACAATTACAACTTACTTGAAGGATCTTACTCAATCCATAGGTAGATATGGTGGACTCTCATGGCAAAACTGGGTTTAAGGATATTTGGAAGCACAAGTAGTATCTATACTTGGTGCAAAGAATTTGGCTAGCATGAGGGGGAAAGGCAAGCTCAACATGTTGGATGATCCATGACAATATAATTTATTTCGGATATAAGAAAACATAACCCATTACGTTGTCTTCCTTGTTCAACATCAACTTTTTAGCATGTCATATTTTAATGAGTGCTCACAATCATAAAAGATGTCCAAGATAGTATATTTATATGTGAAAACCTATCTTTCTTCATTACTTCCTATTAATTGCAACAATGACCAAAACTATGTTTGTCAACTCTCAACAACTTTTATTCATCATACTCTTTATATGTGAAGTCATTACTCTCCATAAGATCAATATGATCTCTTTATTTCTTTTTTATTCTATTCCCTCAAGATCATAGCAAGATAACCAAGCCCTCGACTCAAGACCAATCTTTATTATATAGCTCACGGACTCGATTACATATATAAGGATCAACACAAAAACTCAAAGCTAGATCGTACAAAACTTTATTCTACTAGATCAAGATATAACCAAAATGATCGAACTAAGAAAAAGGGTAAAGATAGAAGTGTGATGGTGATACGATACTGGGGCATCTCCCCCAAGCTTGGCAGTTGCCAAGGGGAGTGCCCATACCCATGTGTTTATGTCTCTTTCTTCGGTGGTGGTGATGATGGAGTTGTTGATGACGTAGGCTTCTTCCTTAATTTGCGCTTAAGGATAGAATTTTTCTCCCTTAGGTCATCGATCTCCTGCTCAAGGCTTAATATCTTTTTGCATAGTTCCTGTTTGTTCTCCTGCAAGAGGTGAAAAGGGACAAACTCGATCTTAGGTTTCTTTGCTCTATCAGGGAGGCTTAACTTTTTGAACTACACATGCATGTCCCCAGGTTGAGGTAATGGGACTTCATCTTCATCTGAGCTCGTCTCCTCCTTTCCCCTAGGATCATAGTCGTCTTCTTCCTCCGTGGTCCAACCACAATGCTCCAAGTCCCCGTAGACCTTAGGGTCTGCAAGGTAATCATCCACATAGCTTTCTCCCTCCGAATCCTGGGACAACATATTGCTCTAATCTGCGGCAAAAACAACTCAAAACAAAAACAGAGGATTTTGTCGTGGTACGGTGGTCAAAACCTTCGGGAGATTATATAATGAATTTTTATCGACCAAAAGAAATATCATGCAAGAAATGGAGTCCGGAGGGCACACGAGGTGCCCACTAGGCAGGGGGCGTGCCCAGGGGGTAGGGCGCGCCCTCCACCCTCGTGGATGCCTCGTGTCCTTTCCGGACTACTTCTTATTTTCCTATTTTTCTTAAGTATTCCAAAACGGAGAAAAATTGTCGTTAGAACTATTTTTGGAGTCGGTTTACTTACCGTACCACATACCTATTCCTTCTCGGAGTGTGAAACATTCTGGAAAGTGTCCCTTATGTACTCCTCCGGGGTTACGGTGTCAATAACATTGGTTTCAACATTTATGGGATTACCTGAGATATAATGTTTGATTCTTTGACCGTTCACCACCTTTGGATTTGTGCCTTTGAAGTTGTTGATTTTTATGGCACCGGAACGATAGACCTCCTCGATAACATAAGGAACTTCCCATTTAGAGAGGAGTTTTCCTGCAAAAAATCTTAAATGAGAGTTGTATAACAAAACATAATCACCTACATTAAACTCACGCTTTTGTGTCCTTTTGCCATGCCATCTTTTAACTTTTTCTTTAAACAGTTTGGCATTCTCATAGGCTTGGGTTCTCCACTCATCAAGTGAGCTAATGTCAAATAGTCTCTTCTCACCGGCAAGTTTGAAATCATAATTGAGCTCTTTAATGGCCCAATATGCCTTATGTTCTAGTTCGAGAGGTAAGTGACATGCTTTTCCATGGACCAATTTATACGGAGACATACCCATATGATTTTTATATGCAGTTCTATAGGCCATAATGGATCATCAAGTTTCTTGGACCAATTATTTCTAGATCTATTAACAATCTTTTGCAAAATTAATTTAATCTCTCTATTACTCAGTTCTACTTGACCACTAGACTGTGGGTGGTATGGAGATGCAATTCTATGATTAACATCATACTTAGCAAGCATTTTACAAAAGCACCATGAATAAAATGTGAACCACCATCAGTCATTAAGTATCTAGGGACTCCAAACCTCGGAAAAATAACTTCTTTAAGCATCTTAATAGAGGTGTTATGATCAGAACTACTAGTTGGAATAGCTTCTACCCACTTAGTAATGTAATCAACATCAACTAAAATATGTGTATTCCCATTAGAGGAAGGAAACGGTCCCATATAATCAAAGCCCCAAACATCAAATGGTTCAATAACAAGTGAATAGTTCATAGGCATTTCTAGATGTTTACTAATATTACCAATTCTTTGACATTCATCACAAGACAAGACAAACTTACGGGCATCTTTGAAAAGAGTAGGCCAATAAAAACCGGATTGCAATACCTTATGTGCAGTTCTGTCTCCAACGTGGTGTCCTCCATAAGCCTCGGGGTGACACTTGCGTAGGATCTATTCCTGTTCATGCTCAGGTACACAACGTCTAATAACACCATATACTCCTTCTTTATAAAGGTGTGGGTCATCCCAGAAGTAATGTCTTAAATCATAGAAAACCTTTTTCTTTTGCTGGTATGTGAAACTAGGTGGTATAATTTTAGCAACAATGTAATTAGCATAATCAGCATACCATGGAGCAGTACGAGAAGCATTTATGACAGCTAATTGTTCATTAGGAAAACTATCATCAATAGGGAGTGGGTCATCAAGAACATTTTCTAACCTAGACAAGTTGTCTGCAATGGGGTTCTCAGCTCCCTTCCTATCAATAATATGCAAATCAAATTCTTGTAGCAAGAGAATCCATCTAATAAGTCTAGGTTTAGCATCTTTCTTTTCCATAAGGTATTTAATAACAGCATGATCAGTGTGAACAATTACCTCACAATCAACTATATAAGGTCTGAACCTATCACAAGCAAATACAACTGCTAAAAATTCTTTTTCAGTACTAGCATAATTTCTCTAGGCACTGCCTAGAGTTTTACGAGCATCTTAGAGAACATTTAATTTCTTATCAACTCTTTGTCCTAGAACAACACCTACAACATAATCACTAGCATCACACATAATTTCAAAGGGTAAATTCCAATCAGGTGGCTGAACAATAGGTGTAGAAATCAAGGCTTTCTTAAGTATTTCAAATGCTTCTACACAATCATCATCAAAGACAAAAGGAACATCTTTTTGTAAGAGATTAGTCAGAGGCCTAGAAATTTTTGAGAAGTCTTTAATGAACCTCCTATAAAAACGGCATGACCAAGAAAACTTCTTATACCTGTAATGTCCTTAGGACACGATATCTTTTCAATAGCATCAACTTAAGCTTTATCAACTTCAATACCTCTTTCAAAAAATTTATGCCCCAAGACAATACCTTCATTAACCATAAAGTGGCACTTCTCCTAATTCAAGACAAGATTAGTTTCTTCACATCTCTGCAAAACTCGATCAAGGTTGCTTAAGAAATCATCAAAAGAAGTTCCATACACGAAGAAATCATCCATGAAAACCTCAACAATCTTTTCACAACAGTCACTAAATATAGCGGTCATACATCTTTGAAAGGTAGCAGGTGCATCACATAAACCAAAAGGCATACGTCTATAAGCAAAGGTACCGAAAGGGCAAGTAAAAGTGGTCTTTTCCTGATCCTCTTTTGACACAAGTATTTGAGAGAAACTAGAATAACCGTCTAGAAAGCAAAAATGAGTATGTTTGGATAATCTTTCTAGCATTTGATCGATAGAAGGTAAAGGGTAATGATCCTTTCTAGTATCTTTATTTAATTTGCGGAAATCAATTACCATTCTATAACCTGTAACAATTCTTTGTGGGATCAATTCATCTTTATCATTAGGAACAACAATAATACCTCCCTTCTTAGGGACACAATGGACATGACTTACCCACTGACTATCAGCAACATGATAAATTATTCCTGCCTCCAGAAGCTTTAGTATTTCATTTCTTACCACTTCTTTCATCTTAGGATTTAACCGTCGTTGGTGATCATCAACCGGTTTAGCGTCTTTTTCCAATCTTATTTTATGCTCGCATAGAGTGGGACTAATGCCCTTAAGATCATCAAGAGTATATCCAATAGTAGCACAGTGCTTCTTCAGATTTTTCAATAATTTCTCTTCTTCCCGCTCTGAAAGGTTAGCACTAATAATAACAGGATATATCTTGTTTTTATCAAGATAAGCATATTTAAGAGTATCAGGTAATGGTTTAATCTCAAACACGGGAATACCCTTGGATGAGGAGGATCCCCTAGAATTTCAACAGGCAAGTTGTGTTTCAAAATAGGTCCCTATTTAAAGAATACTTCATCTATTTCCCTTCTTTCATTCATAAACATATCATAATCATGGTCTAGCAAATATTGTTCTAAAGGATCATTAGGAGGCATGGCAATAGAAGCAAGACCAATAATTTCATCTTTACTAGGCAATTCTTTATCTTGGGGTTGTCTACGAAATTTAGCAAAATTAAAATCATGAGACATATCCCCTAAACCAACAGTAACAATATCCTTTTCGCAATCTATCTTAGCATTAACAGTATTCAAGAAGGGTCTACCAAACATAATGGGACAAAAGTCATCTTGTGGGGAAGCAAGAACAAGAAAATCAGTAGGATATTTAATTTTGACTTCAACATCTCTAACAATCCCAATTGGTGAAATAGTATCTCTATTGTTAAGCTTAATAGTAACATCAATATCTCCTATCTTAGCAGGTGCAATATCATGCATAATTTATTTATATAAAGTATAAGGTATTGCACTAACACTAGTACCCATATCACATAAGCCATGATAACAGTGATCTCCTGTTTTAACAAAAACAACAGGCATGCGAACAACAAGTCTATGTTTATTTTTAGTATCGGGTCTAGCAATTCTAGCAGCTTCATCACAGAAGTAAATAACATGCCCATCAATATTATCGACCAAGAGATCCTTAACCATAGCAATACTAGGTTCAACTTTAATTTGCTCAAAGGGTGTAGGAGTTCTAGCATTACTCTTACGAACCACAGTTGAAGCTTTAGCATGATCCTTTATTCTAACAGGGAAAGGTGCGTTCTCCATATAAGCGGTAGGAACCATAGGATCAACATTATAACTGATAGTCTTTTCTTCAACTTTAATAGGTTAAACTACTTTTACTTCAATGGGAGGATGATATTTAAACCACTTCTCCTTAGGGAGATCAACATGAGTAGCAAATGATTCATAGAAAGAAGCTACTATCTCGGAGTCAAGTCCATATTTAGTGCTAAATTCACGAAAAGCATCGGTATCCATAAAAGATTTAACACAATCAAACTTAGGTGTTATACCTGACTCCTTACCTTCGTCGAGTTCCCAATCTTCAGAGTTGCATTTAATTCTTTCCAATAAATCCCATCTGAATTCAACAGTCTTCGTCATAAAAGAACTAGTACAAGAAGTATTGAGCATGGAGCGATTATTGAGAGAAAACCAAGCATAAATTTTTTGAATAATAATTTCTCTTGAGAGCTCATGATTGGGGCATGAATATAACATTGACTTAAGCCTCCCCCAAGCTTGAGCGATACTTTCTCCTTCGTGAGGCCAAAACATATATATATATAATTACGATCATGATGAACCAGATGCATAGGATAAAACTTCTGATGAAATTCCAATTTCAATCGGTTGTAGTTCCAGGATCCAATATCATCACATAGCCTAAACCATGTCAATGCCTTTCCATTCAAAGATAAAGGGAAGACCTTCTTCTTGATAACATCCTCGGGTATACCTGCAAACTTAAATAATCCACAAACTTCATCCACATAGATTAGGTGCATATCGGGATGTAATGTTCCATCTCCTGTAAAAGTATTAGCTAGCAGTTTCTCTATCATACCCGAAGGAATTTAAAACTAAAAAATTTAAGTAGGTTCAGTAGGTTGAGGAGCAACTCTTTGCTCTACTGGTCAGGGTGAAGATACCCCGAACAAGCCTAGTAACCAGCGACATTAAATTTCAGCACACTATATAAATTTTTCCTTACCAAATTCCACCTACCAAAGGCGCTTCACTCCCTGGCAACGGCGCCAGAAAAGAGTCTTGATGAACCACAAGTATAGGAGATCTATCGTCGTCCTTTTGATAAGTAAGAGTGTCAAACCCAACGAGGAGCAGAAGGAAATGACAAGCAGTTTTCAGTAAGGTACTCTCTGCAAGCACCGAAATTATCGGTAACAGATAGTTTTGTGATAAGGTAATTCGTAACGGGTAACAAGTAAAAAAAGTAAACAAGGTGCAACAAGGTGGCCCAATCCTTTTTGTAGAAAAGTACAAGCCTGTACAAACTCTTATATAAAGGAAAGCGCTCCTGAGGACACATGGGAATTATCGTCAAGCTAGTTTTCATCATGCTCATATGATTCACGTTTGTTACTTTGATAATTAGATATGTGGGTGGACCGGTGCTTGGGTACTGCCCTTCCTTGGACAAGCATCCCACTTATGATTAACCCCCCTCCCAAGCATCCACAACTATGAAAGAAGAATTAAGGTAAACCTAACCATAGCATGAAACATATGGATCCAAACCAGCCCCTTACGAAGCAACGCATAAAGTAGGGTTTAAACTTCTGTCACTCTAGCAACCCATCATCTATTTATTACTTCCCAATGCCTTCCCCTAGGCCCAAACAATGGTGAGTGTCATGTAGTCGGCGTTCACATAACACCACGAGAGGAAAGACAACATACATCTCATCAAAATATCAAACGAATACCAAATTCACATGGCTACTTATAACAAGACTTCTCCCATGTCCTCAGGAACAAACGTAACTACTCAAAAATCATATTCATGTTCATAATTAGAGGGGTATTAATGTGCATAAAGGATCTGAACATATAATCTTTCACCGAATAAACCAACTAGCATCAACTATAAGGTGTAATCATCACTACTAGCAACCCACAGGTACCAATCTGAGGTTTTGAGACAAAGATCGGATACAAGAGATGAACTAGGGTTTGAGAAGATATGGTGCTGGTGAAGATGTTGATGGAGATTGACCCCCTCAGGCAATCAACGGAGGAAGAGATGGAGGCTAACTTGAGAAGGGTGGATGCCAAGAAGTTACCTCTCGTCTTCAAACTAGATTCATGCTAGAGGAACTTCAGAGCTCAGCAATGCCAAATTCGGTTATTCCTCCCAATGCTAGATTTCTCTCTTATGAAAATATGAAAAAGAGTGTTGCTTTTTCTCCCGCGGCTATAAAACATCCATGGGTGAATGGAGCTCTAGCCATCACGGGTAAACTTCGCAAGGAAGTAATGGATCTTAAGGAGCAAATTAATAAGCTCGAGGAAGAGAATCGCATCCTAAGGGGCATAATCGCCAAGAATATCACATCATCAGCTCCGAAGAAAGAGACATAAATACATGGGTATGGGCACTCCCCTTGGCAACTGCCAAGCTTGGGGAAGGTGCCCCGGTATCGTATCACCATCACACTTTTATCTTTATCATTTTTATTAGTTCGATCCTTTTGGTTATATCTTTATCTAGTACAATAAAGTTTTTAGTATGATCTATATTTGAGTTTTGTTTTGATTTCTATCTATGTAATTGAGTTCGTGAGTTATATATAATAAAGAGTAGTTTTGAGCTGAGGGCTTTGCTTTCTTGCTATGATCTTGAGGGAATTAAATAAAAGAAAGAATAAAAAGAAATAAAAAGATCATATATTGATCTTGTGGAAAGTAATAACTTCAGATATAAAGAGTATGATGAATAAAAGTTTTTGAGAGTTGACAAACATAGTTTTGGTCATTGTTGCAATTAATAGGAAGTAATAATGAAAGAGAGGCTTCATATATAAATATACTATCTTGGACATCTTTCGGAATTGTGAGCACTCATTAAAATATGACATGCTAAAAAGTTGATGTTGGACAAGTAAGACAACATAATGGTATATGTTTGCTTATATCTGAATAGAAGTTATATTGTCATGGATCCTCCAACATGTTGAGCTTGCCTTTCCCCCTCATGCTAGCCAAAGCCTTTGCACCAAGTAGAGATACTACTTGTGCTTCCAAACATCCCTTAAACCAGTTTAGCCATGAGAGTCCACCATACCTACCTATGGATTGAGTAAGATCCTTCAAGTAAGTTCTCATCGGTGCAAGCAATAAAAATTGCTCTCTAAATATGTATTATCTATTAGTGTGAGGAAAATAAGCTTTATATGAACTTGTGATATGGAAGAAATAAAAAGCGACAAACTGCATAATAAAGTTCTTTATCACAAGCAGCAATATAAAGTGACGTTCTTTTGCATTAAGATTTTGTGCATCCAACCATAAAAGCGGATGACAACCTCTACCTCCCTTTGCGAATGACCTATCTTCTACTTCTATCTTCCTTATACAAGAGTCATGGTGATCATCACCTTTCCTTTTTACACCTTTTCCTTTGGCAAGCATTATAGGTTTTCATAAAGTATTATTGTTGACATTACCCTTGAGGTAAAAGGTCGGGAGGCGAAACTATAAGCCCATATCTTTATCTGTGTCCGACAGAAGCTTTGAACCCATAAGTATCGCGTGAGTGTTAGCGATTTTGAAATATTAAATGATAGTTGAGTATGTGGACTTGCTGAAAAGCTCTTATATTGACCCTTTCCGACGTTATGATAAATTACAATTGCCTCAATGACTGAGACCATAGTTTGTTAGTTTTCAATGAAGATTCTGATTCATACTTTACCTTGTGAATGAATTGTTACTTTAGCATAACAAATTATATGTTGTTGTTTTAAAGATGATCATGATGCCCTCATGTATGTATTTTATTTTATCGACACATCTATCTCTAAACATGTGGACATATGTTTCGATATCGGCTTTCGCTTGAGGATGAGCGAGGTCTAAGCTTGCGGGAGTTGATACGTCCATTTTGCATCATGCTTTTATATTGATATTTATTGCATTATGGGCTATTATTACACAATACTTATGCCTTTTCTCTCTTATTTTGTAAGGTTTACATGAAGAGGGAGAATGCCGGCAGCTGGAATTCTGGACCGGAATAGGAGCAAATATTAGAGACATATTCTGCACAACTCCAAAAGTCCTAAAACTTCACGGAGAATATTTTTGGAATATATAAAAAATATTGGGCGAAGAAAGCACCAGACGAGGGCCACCTGCCAGCCACAAGGGTGGAGGGCATGCCCTACCCCCTGGGTGCGCCCCCCGTCCTTGTGGTCCCCTTGGCAGGCTCCCGACGCCCATCTCTTGCTATATGGTGTGTTTTGACCTGGAAAAAAATCAGAAGGAAGTTTTTGGGACGAAGCGCCGCCGTCTCGAGGCGAAACTTGGGCAGAACCAATCTAGGGCTCCGGTGGAGTTGTTTTGCCGGGGAAACTCCCCTTCGCGAGGGGGAAATCGAAGCCATCGTCATCACCAACAATCCTCTCATCGAGAGGGGGCCAATCTCCATCAACATCTTCACTAGCACCATCTCCTCTCAAATCCTAGTTCATCTCTTGTATCCGATCTCTGTCTCAAAACCTCAGATTGGTACCTGTGGGTTGCTAGTAGTGTTGATTACTCTCCTTGTAGTTGATGCTAGTTGTTTTATTCGGTGGAATATCATATGTTCATATCCTTAATGATAATTAATACTCCTATAATTATGAACATGAATATGCTTTGTGAGTAGTTATGTTTGTTCCTGAGGACCTGGGAGAAGTCTTGTTATAAGTAATTATGTGAATTTGGTATTCGTTTGATATTTTGATGAGATGTATGTTGTCTCTCCTCTAGTGGTGTTATGTGAACGTCGACTACATGACACTTCACCATTCTTTGGGCCTAGGGGAAGGCATTGGGAAGTAATAAGTAGATGATTGGTTGCTAGAGTGACAGAAGCTTAAACCCTAGTTTGTGAGTTGCTTTGTAAGGGGGTGATTTGGATCCATATGTTTCATGACATGGTTAGGTTTACCTTAATTCTTCTTTTGTACTTGCGGATACTTGCGAGAGAGGTTAATCATAAGTGGGAGGCTTGTCCAAGGAAAGGGAAGCACCCAAGCACCGGTCCACCCACATATCAAATTATCAATGTAACGAACATGAATCATATGAGCATGATGAAAACTAACTTGACAACAATTCCCATGTGTCCTCGGGAGCGCTTTACTTTCTATAAGAGTTCGTCTAGGCTTGTCCTTTGCTACAAAAAGGATTGGGACACCTTGCTTCACCTTAGTTATTTTTGTTACTTGTTACCCGTTACGAATTATCTTACCACACAACTATCTGTTACCGATAATTTTAATGCTTCCAGAGAATACCTTGCTGAAAACCACTTGTCATTTCCTTCTTCTCCTCGTTGGGTTCGACACTCTTACTTATCGAAAGGACTATGATATATCACCTATATTTATGGGTCATCATATACCTACTAGTTTGATGAGGTGTCCTAACCATACACAACGCACACCATCTAATCTGGTGGCCTCACCAAGCCGCCCCGCACTGAGTCGAGAGGACCAGCTGGTCTAGCAGATTCTTAGCACGCATCGCATGTGCATGCTCCAAATCCGCCGCTGCCATCTTCCACGGTCCCAATTACAGGAGAGATCAACGCATTGACCTTGCCAGGCCCACTTTTCATTCACGCCACCATGGCGTCAAATAGCGCCACCACCCTACGAGCATCCATCAACACACATCCAACGCCAAGATGCGTTGCATCAGGAGAGAATTGGACACATATGATTCCATTATTGCCCGACTACCATAGAGAATATGGCCAATCAAAGTTATGATAATTAGTTCAGCCTTTATAAGAAAACACATGAGCTTCATGCGAAGTACTCGCATGACATAGTTCCGGGTTTTGGCATTACTAGAATCAAATCCATTCAGTAGTTAGAACGATTTTAAGTTAACATTGTTTTATTCACAAGAAATCATTTTAACATTGTGTATCGACAAAGAACTGGCATGCGACTGCCTCTCTTGTGCCGCCCCCGTGGGCGGCTCGCGAGAGGAAAATCTAGCCGCAGTCGAAAGACCACCCACCACAGCTGCTCCCCATGCTACTGCCGGTGTGTGCAGCCGGGCAAAGCCCGTGCAGCGTCGGTAGCGGCGGGGCCGTTAGTCCCTTTCGTGAAGGCTCGAGCGGCGTGGGTGTCTCGATCTGTCGGTGACTAGAGCTCGGCACGGCGAGGTGCGCTGAGGAGCACGAGTAGGGCGAGCTTGCGAGGCTCTGGTGCCATGCCGGGTGCAAGGAGACGGCGCGGGACTGCGGCGATCTGGCGCCGTCGCCGGTGCTGCCAGGGCCTTGAGCGCCCGGGCGGGCGCGGGTGGCTCGTTGCCGCGGTAAGCGCCCTTGGCGGTGGTGTGGCGGGTGAGGGAGTCCTGAATTAGGGGGTCATTGGGTGTTCGGTCTATTCGATATGGGCCGAACTGATGGGCTGTGAAGACAAAGCAGAAGACTATCCCCCGTGTCCAGGTAGGACTCCTATGTGCATAGAACGGCAAGTTTGCTGTCCGGGTGTAATACTTTCTTCCTCTGCAAACCGACTGAAAGGATCGATATGGTTGACTAGAGGGGGTGAATAGGCAACTAACAATTTTTAGCCTTTCTTTACCAAATTAAAGTTAGCATCAAAATCGGTTGTCTAGATATGCAACTAGGTGAGCAACCTATATGACGCAACAACAACTAGCACACAAGCAAGCAAGGGATATAACACAATATAAGCTTGCACAAGCAAAGGTAAGAGATAACCAAAAGTGGAGCCGATGGAGACGAGGATGTGTTACCGAAGTTCCTTCCCTTTGAGAGGAAGTACGTCTCTGTTGGAGCGGTGTAGAGGCACAATGCTCCCCAAGAAGCCACTAGGGCCACCGTATTCTCCTCACGCCCTCACACAATGCGAGATGCCGTGATTTCACTATTGGTTCCCTTGGAGGCGGCGACCGAACCTTTACAAACAAGGTTGGGGCAATCTCCACAACTTAATTAGAGGCTCCCAATGACACCACGAAGCTTCACCACAATGGAATATGGCTCCGCGGTGACCTCAACTGTATGGGTGCTCAAGCACCCAAGAGTAACAAGATCCGCAAGGGATTAGTGTGGGGAGTCAAATTTCTCTTGGTGGAAGTGTAGATCGGGGCCTTCTCAACCAATCCCTAGAAAATCAATAAGTTTGATTGGCTAGGGAGAGAGATCGGGCGAAAATGGAGCTTTGAGCAACAATGGAGCGTGGGGAAGGAAGAGATGGTCTTCTTGGGGAAGAAGACCCCCTCTATATAGTGGGGGACAAGATCCAACCGTTACACACCTACTCAGCCCACGAGACGCAGTACTACCATATAGCTCCGCGGTACTACCGCAAGGCGCTACAGTACTACCACACCTTGATGTGGTACTACAGCTCGTGCGGTAGAAGCTAGGTGAGGTCCTGTTGCACTAGGCAATGAGCGGTATAACCGCCGGAGCGGTACTACCGCGCGCCCCTGCGGTACTACCATAGGGCAGGGCTCAACAAGGATGGGAAAAAGCATGGACTAAATAAATTTCGTCCGTGACTACTTCCGCTGAGTTTGGGACGTGCGAAAATCTGGCACGGTACTACCGCTCGCAGGGAGCGGTACTAATGCGTAGGGGCAGAAGTAAAAAATTACTTCCACACCTACTTCCACACGCGCCAGCATTTTGGGCTTGGTACTACCGCTCGCGAGGAGCAGTACTACCGCATGACGCGGTACTACCGCAAGCCCGGGTGGTACTACTGCTGCCTTGAGCAGTACTACCGCACGCCACAGAACCTATAGCACTAGGAGGCCTTCATCCCGCAGCGACAAAGATAAACGGATGGTGCTCCAATGAAGCGACGGAAAGGTGGTGCAAAGGAACATATGTGTACGTGATGATTCCACCCTAACATTTTCAAAGCGGACCCCCTCTTAATAGTATGGCTTTCCTACGACTCAAATCCATCGAAAAGAAACATCGAGAACCGTCGTCTTTGATAGGCTCTGAGGGGCGCCGAATCGTCTTGTGCCTAGACATGAGATATCTGAAATGCTCAATCCACACGATTAGTCTGCAAATGCACTGTCATCAATCACCAAAACCACATAGGGAGAAATATGCCCTTACAGTCTCCCCCTTTTTGGTGGATTGATGACAATACGGGATTTGCACATAAGGATATAACATGAACATAAGCAAACCCAACATCTATAAAATATAGATAGGCTCCCCCTAAATGTGTGCAGTCTATAGATCTGCTTTGGACTGCACGACACACATGCTAGGATCAACACTCCCCCTATATCTTATAGACAAGGCAATCCTTGCAACAATATAAGTGACACTAAGCATGGATGCAAGGTAAAGTAAGTGAGCATGAAGTAAAGGGCACAGGATAATCAAAAGCTCACAATCTACTAAACATAATAGACAATAAGATAAGCTTGAGGGCATATGTCTCACACCATATGATATTACCTGATGTTGATTTCCAAGCGACGGCACTTCCATGCCCGGCAGCTCAGCGGTGGGTGTGCAAAGCCCGGATTCTCATGACCACCTTGTACAGTCCACATTTATCCTTATTGGTCGTCTTTGCTATCAAAAGCGCGCACCTTCATGGAAAGTATGTTGGGGAACGTAGCATGCAATTTAAAAAAAATTCATATGATCACGCAAGATCTATCTAGAAGATGCATAGCAACGAGACGGGCAGAGTGTGTCCATGTACCCTCGTAGACCGAAAGCGGAAGCGTTAGGTTAACGTGGTTGATGTAGTCGAGCGTCTTCACGATCCAACCGATCCAAGTACCGAACGTACGACACCTCCGTGTTCAGCACACATTCAGCTCAATGACGTCCCTTGAGCTCTTGATCCAGTAGAGGGTCGAGGGAGATTTCTGACAGCATGATGGCGTGGTGACGGTGATGGTGATGTGATCCACGCAGGGCTTCGCCTAAGCACTACAACAATATGATCTGAGGAGTAAACTGTGGAGGGGGCACCGCACAAGGCTAAGAAACAACTGTTGTGTCTTTGGGGTGCCCCCCTCCCCACGCATATAAAGGAGGGGGAGGAGGCCGGCCCAAGGGGGCGCGCCAAGAGGGGGGAGTTCTACTAGGACTCCCTTCCTAGTAGTATTCGGCCACACTTTCCTTCCAACGGAGAGGGGGAAAGGGGAAAGGAGGGAGAAGGAGAAGGAAAGTGGGGGGTCGCCCCCCTCCCCTTATCCAATTCGGATTGGGCAAGGGGGGGGGCGCACCACCTCCCGTGGCCCATGTCCTCTCCTCCACTATGGCCCATTAAGCCCATTAACTTTCCCGGGGGGTTCCGGTAGCCCCCTAGTACACCGAAAAATCCCCGAACCTTATCGAAACCATTCCGGTGTCCGTATACAACCTTCCAATATATCAATCTTTACCTCTCGACCATTTAGAGACTCCTCTTCATGTGCGTGATCTCATCTGGGACTCCGAACAAACTTTGGTCACCAAAACACATAACTCATAATACAAATCGTCATCGAACCTGGAGGCGTGCGGACCCTACGGGTTCGAGAACTATGTAGACATAACAGAGACACATCTCCGATCAATAACCAATTGCAGAACCTGGAGGCTCATATTGGTTCCTACATATTCTACAAAGATCTTTATCACTCAAACCGCATACCAACATACGTCACTCCCTTTGTCATTGGTATGTTACTTGCCTGAGATTTGATCATCAATATCCTCATACCTAGTTCAATCTCGTTACCGGCAAGTCTCTTTACTCATTCCGTAATGCATCATCCTGCAACTAACTCATTAGTCACATTGCTTGCAAGGCTTATAGTGATGTGCATTACCAAGAGGGCCCAGAGATACATTTTCGATACTCAGAGTGACAAATCCTAATCTCGATCTATGGCAACTCAACAAACACCTTCAGAGACACCTGTAATTCGCGGAATCTGGGCTCATCATCGCTTCCTCATAGTTCGTAGGTTCGTCATGGTCTAGTAGCATGACTTCCAGAACAGGATTACCGTACCACTCTAGTGCGGATCATACTCTGGTTGACCTACGAGGTTTGGTAGTAACTTGATCTGAAGTTTCATGATCATCGTAATTAGCTTCCTCACTAATTGGTGTAGGAATCACTGGAACTGATTTCTGTTATGAACTACTTTCTAATTCCAGAGAAGGTACAATTACCTCATCAAGCTCTACTTTCCTCCCACTCACTTCTTCTGAGAGAAACTCCTTCTCTAGAAAGGATCCATTTTTAGCAACGAATATCTTGCCTTCGGATCTGTGATAGAAGGTGTACCCAACAGTCTCCTTTGAGTATCCTATGAAGACACATTTCTCCGATTTGGGCTCGAGCTTATCAGGTTGAAGCCTTTTCACATAAGCATCGCAACCCCAAACTTTAAGAAACGACAGCTTAGGTTTCTTGCTAAACCATAGTTCATATGGTGTCGTCTCAACGGATTTAGATGGTGCCCTATTTAACGTGAATGCAACCGTCTCTAAAGCATAACCCCAAAACGATAGCGGTAAATCGGTGAGAGACATCATAGATCACACTATATATAATAAAGTATGATTACGACATTCAGATACACCATTACGCCATGGTGTTCCACATTGTTTCAAATGAAGACCAAACTCGTAACTCAAATATTCTCCTCCACGATCAAATCGTAGAAACTTTATTTTCTTGTTACGATTATTGGGCTTTATTATCCACTTTGATATTATTTTTGGGACTAACCTATTAACCGGAGGCCTAGCCCAGAATTGATGTTTTTGCCTGTTTTAGGGTTTCGAAGAAAAGGAATATCAAACGGAGTCCAAACGGAATGAAACCTTCGGGGAACGTGATTTTCTCAACGAACAAGACCCGGGAGACTTGGACCCTACGTCAAGAAAGAAAAGAGGAGGCCACGAGGTAGGGGGTGCGCCTACCCCCCCCCCCCCAGGCGCGCCCTCCACCCTCGTGGGCCCCCTGTTGCTCCACTGACGTACTCCTTCCTCCTATATATATCTATGTACCCCCAAACGATCAGATACGGAGCCAAAAACCTAATTCCACCACCACAACTTTCTGTATCCACGAGATCCCATCTTGGGGCCTGTTCCAGAGCTCTGCCGGAGGGGGCATCGATCACGGAGGGCTTCTACATCAACACCATAGCCCCTCCGATGAAGTGTGAGTAGTTTACCTCAGACCTACAGGTCCATAGTTAGTAGCTAGATGGCTTCTTCTCTCTTTTTGGATCTCAATACAATGTTCTCCCCCTCTCTTGTGGAGAACTATTCGATGTAATCTTCTTTTTGCGGTGTGTTTGTTGAGACCGATGAGTTGTGGGTTTATGAGCAAGTCTATCTATGAATAATATTTGAATCTTCTCTGAATTCTTTTATGTATGATTGGTTATCTTTGCAAGTCTCTTCGAATTATCTGTTTGGTTTGGCCTACTAGATTGATCTTTCTTGCAATGGGAGAAGTGCTTTGCTTTGGGTTCAATCTTGCGGTGTCCTTTCCCAGTGACAGTAGGGGCAGCAAGGCACGTATTGTATTGTTGCCATCGAGAATAACAAGATGGGGTTTTCTTCATATTGCATGAGACTATCCCTCTACATCATGTCATCTTGCTTATGGCGTTACTCTATTTTTAACTTAATACTCTAGATGCATGCTGGATAGCGGTCGAAGAGTGGAGTAATATTAGTAGATGCAGGCAGGAGTCGGTCTACTTGTCTCGGACGTGATTCCTATATACATGATCATACCTAGATATTCTCATAACTATGCTCAATTCTGTCAATTGCTCAACAGTAATTTGTTCACCCACCGTAGAATACTTATGCTCTCGAGAGAAGCCACTTGTGAAACCTATGGCCCCCGGGACTATCTTCACCATATTAATCTCCTACTACTTAGTTATTTCCTTTGTTATTTACTTTGCATTTATTTTACTTTGCATCTCTTTCATAAAAATACCACAAATATTATCTTATCATATCTATCAGATCTCACTCTCGTAAGTGGCCTTATAGGGAATGACAACCCCTATTTGCGTTGGTTGCGAGGATTTATTTGTTTTATGCAGGTACGAGGGACTCACGCGTAGCCTCCTACTGGATTGATACCTTGGTTCTCAAAAACTGAGGGAAATACTTACGCTACTTTGCTGCATCATCCCTTCCTCTTCGGGGAAAACCAACGCAGTGCTCAAGAGGTAGCAAGAAGGATTTCTGGCGCCGTTGCCGGGGAGGTCTACGCAAAAGTCAACATACCAAGTACCCATCACATACCCTTATCTCCCGCATTACATTATTTGCCATTTGCCTCTTGTTTTCCTCTCCCCCACTTCACCCTTGCCGTTTTATTCGCCCTCTCTCTCTATCCTCCATTTCTTTCTCTATTTGCCTCTTTTTGCTCGCTTGTTTTTTGTTTGCTTGTGTGTTAGTTTGCTTGCTTGTCACGATGGCTCAAGATAATACTAAATTGTGTGACTTCACCAATACCAACAACAATGATTTTATTAGCACTCCGATTGCTCCTCTTACCGATGCTAAATCTTGTGAAATTAATACTGCTTTGCTGAATCTTGTCATGAAAGATCTGTTTTCCAGCCTTCCTAGTGAAGATGCCGCTACCCATCTAAATAGCTTCGTTGATTTGTGTGATATGCAAAAGAAGAAAGATGTGGATAATGTTATTGTTAAATTGAAGCTATTTACTTTTTCGCTTAGAGATCGTGCTAAAGCTTGGTTTTCTTCTTTGCCTAAAAATAGTATTGATTCATGGAATAAGTGCAAAGATGCTTTTATCTCTAAGTATTTTCCTCCCGCTAAGATCATCTCTCTTAGAAACGATATTATGAACTTTAAGCAACTTGATCATGAACATGTCGCACAAGCTTGGGAGAGAATGAAACTAATGATACATAGTTGCCCTACTCATGGTTTAAATTTGTGGATGATTATACAAAAAATTTATGCCGGATTGAATTTTGCTTCTAGATATCTTTTAGATTCTGTCGCGGGAGACACTTTTATGGAAATCACTTTAGGAGAAGCTACTAAACTCCTAGATAATATTATGGTTTGAGTGGAAAGATGGACGAACTTATGAAATTAATGTTTTGAGTGTTTCTTCTGATAAGAGTGTTTCTTCTGATCCTAATGATATGCCCTTGTCTACTTTGATTGAGAATAATAATGAATCTATGGATGTGAATTTTATTGGTAGGAACAATTTTGGTAACAACGCATATAGAGGAAATTACAATCCTAGGCCATATCCTAGTAATCCCTCTAATAATTATGGTAATTCCTACAACAATTCTTATGGAAATTATAATAAGATGCCCTCTGATTTTGAATCTAATATTAAAGAATTTATTACTTCGCAAAAGAATTTTAATGCTATGATTGAAGAAAAATTGCTTAAGATTGATGATTTGGCTAGGAACGTTGATATAATTGCTCTTGATGTTGATTCTTTGAAACTTAGATCTATTCCACCTAAGCATGATATCAATGAGTCTCTCAAAGCCATGAGAATTTCCATTGATGAGTGCAAAGAAAGAACCGCTAGGATGCGTGCTAAGAAAGATGCCTTTATAAGAGCGTGTTCTTCTAGTTCCTATGAAAATAAAGATGAAGATCTAAAAGTTATTGATGTGTCTCCTATTAAATCTTTGTTTTGCAATATGAATCTTGATAATGATGGGACTGAATATGATCCACCTTTACCTAGAAGGTGTTCTAAGAATTCGGAATTTGTTTATCTTGATGCTAAATTTGATAAAAGTGGGATTGAAGAAATTAAAACCCTAGATGTTGCTAAACCCACTATTATGGATTTCAAGAAATTTAACTATGAAAATTGCTCTTTGATTGATTGTATTTCCTTGTTGCAATCCGTGCTAAATTCTCCTCATGCTTATAGTCAAAATAAAGCGTTACTAAACATATCGTTGATGCCTTGATGCAATCTTATGAAGAAAAACTTGAATTGGAAGTTTCTATCCCTGGAAAACTTTATGATGAGTGGGAACCAACTATTAAAATTAAAATTAAAGATCATGAATTCTATGCTTTATGTGATTTGGGTGCTAGCGTTTCCACGATTCCAAAGACTTTGTGTGATTTGTTAGGTTCCGTGATTTTGATGATTGCTCTCTAAACTTGCACCTTGTGGATTCCACTATTAAGAAACCTATGGGAAGAATTAATGGCATTATTATTGTTGAAAATAGGAATTATGTGACCGTAGATTTTATTGTTCTTGACATAGATTGCAATCCTTCATGTCCTATTATTCTTGGTAGACCTTTCCTTAGAACGATTGGTGCAATTATTGATATGAAGGAATGAAATATTAAATTCCAATTTGCATTAAAGAAAGGCATGGAACACTTTCCTAGAAAGAAAATTAAATTACCTTATGAATCTACTATAGATCCACTTATGGATTGCCTACCAAATATGGCAATACCTAAATCTATTCTTGCTTGTTATGCCTAGTTACGGGCGTTAACCGATAGAGCTTGTTGGGAGGCAACCCAATTTTATTTTTATTCTTTGCTTTTTGCTCCTTTTTAGTAATAAATAATTTATCTATCCTCTGTTTTGGTTTTGTTTTTTTGTGTTTAATTAGTGTTTGTGCCAAGTAGAACCGTTGGGAAGACTTGGGGAAAGTCTTGTTGAACTTGCTGTAAAAACAAACAGAAACTTTAGCGCTCACGAGAACTGCCGTCATTTTTATTTGGAAAGTTCTATTTAGTTAATTCTTTTTGAAGATGATTAATAGATAAATTCCTCACGTCCAGAAATTTATTTTATAATTTTTGGGGTTCCAGATCTTGCGCTAGCAACAGATTACTACAGACTGTTCTGTTTTTGACAGATTCTGTTTTTCGTGTGTTGTTTGCTTATTTTGATGAATCTATGGCTAGTAAAATAGTTTATAAACCATAGAGAAGTTGGAATACAGTAGGTATAACACCAATATAAATAAAGAATGAGTTCATTACAGTACCTTTAAGTGGTCTTTTGTTTTCTTTCGCTAACGGAGCTCACGAGATTTTCTAATTGAAGTTTTGTGTTGTGAAGTTTTCAAGTTTTGGGTAAAGATTTGATGGATTATGGAACAAGGAGTAGAAAGAGCCTAAGCTTGGGTATTCCCATGGCACCCCCAAGATAATCTAAGGACACCTAAAAGCCAAAGCTTGGGGATGCCCCGGAAGGCATCCCCTCTTTCGTCTACTTCTATCGGTAACTTTACTTGGAGCTATATTTTTATTCGCCACATGATATGTGTTTTGCTTGGAGCGTCTTGTATTATTTGAGTCTTTATTTTTTAGTTTACCACAATCATCCTTGCTGTACACACCTTTTGAGAGAGCCATACATGATTTGTAATTTGCTAGAATACTCTATGTGCTTCGCTTATATCTTTTGAGTTATATAATTTTGCTCTAGTGCTTCACTTATATCTTTTAGAGCACAGTGGTGGATTTGTTTTATAGATACTATTGATCTCTCATGCTTCACTTAGATTATTTTGAGAGTCTTAAAATATCATGGTAATTTGCTTAAAATCCTAATATGCTTGGTGTACAAGATTAATAATAAAACTTTCTTATGAGTGTGTTGAATACTATGATAAGTTTGATACTTGATAATTGTTTTGAGATATGGAGATGGTGATATTAAAGTCATGCTAGTTGAGTAGTTGTGAATTTGAGAAATACTTGTGTTAAAGTTTGTGATTCCCGTAGCATGCACGTATGGTGAACCGTTATGTGATGAAGTCGGAGCATGATTTATTTATTGATTGTCTTCCTTATGAGTGGCGGTCGGGGACGAGCGATGGTCTTTTCCTGCCAATATATCCCCCTAGAAGCATGCGCGTAATACTTTGCTTTGATAGCTTGTTGATTTTTGCAATAAGTATATGAGTTCTTTATGACTAATGTTGAGTCCATGGATTATACGCACTCTCACCCTTCCACCTTTGCTATCCTCTCTAATACCGTGCACCTTCCACTGGTATCATACACCCACCATATACCTTCCTCAAAACAGCCACCATACCTACCTATTATGGCATTTCCATAGCCATTCCGAGATATATTGCCATACAACTTTCCACCGTTCCGTTTATTATGACACACTCCATCATTTTCATATTGCTTAGCATGATCATGTAGTTGACATCGTATTTGTGGCAAAGCCACCGTTCATAATTCTTTCATACATGTCACTCATGAGTCATTGCATATCCCGGTACACCGCCGGAGGCATTCATATAGAGTCATATTTTGTTCTAAGTATCGAGTTGTAATTGTTGAGTTGTAAGAAAAATAAAAGTGTGATGATCATCATTATTAGAGCATTGTCCCAGTGAGGAAAGGATGATAGAGACTATGATTCCCCCAAAAGTCGGGATGAGACTCCGGACTAAAAAAATAAAAAAATAAAAGAGGCCATAAAAAAAGAGAAAAGGCCCAAATAAAAAATGAGAGAAAAAGAGAGAAGGGACAATGCTACTATCCTTTTACCACACTTGTGCTTCAAAGTAGCACCATGATATTCATAGTAGAGAGTCTCTCATGTTATCACTTTCATATACTAATGGGAATTTTTCATTATAGAACTTGGCTTGTATATTCCAATGATGGGCTTCCTCAAAATGCCCTAGGTCTTCATGAGCAAGCAAGTTGGATGCACACCCACGTAGTTTATTTTTGAGCTTTCATATACTTATAGCAATAGTGCATCCGTTGCATGGCAATCCCTACTCACTCACATTGATATCTATTGATGGGCATCTCCATAGCCCGTTGATACGCCTAGTTGATGTGAGACTATCTTCTCCCTTTTGGTCTTCTCCACAACCACCACTCTATTCCTCCTATAGTGCTATGTCCATGGCTCACGCTCATGTATTGCGTGAAGATTGAAAAGGTTTTGAGAATGTCAAAAGTATGAAACAATTGCTTGGCTTGTCATCGGGGTTGTGCATGATTTAAATATTTTGTGTGGTGAAGATGGAGCATAGCCAGACTATATGATTTTGTAGGGATAACTTTCTTTGGCCATGTTATTTTGAGAAGACATAATTGCTTTGTTAGTATGCTTGAAGTATTATTATTTTTATGTCAATATTATACTTTTGTCTTGAATCTTTCGGATCTGAATATTCATACCACAATTAAGAAGAATTACATTAAAATTATGCCAAGTAGCACTCCACATCAAAAATTCTGTTTTTATCATTTACCTACTCGAGGACGAGTATGAATTAAGCTTGGGGATGCTTGATACATCCCCAACGTATCTATAATTTTTTATTGCTCCATGCTATATTATCTACTGTTTTGGACATTATTGGGCTTTATTATCCACTTTTATATTATTTTTGGGACTAACCTATTAACAGGAGGCCCAGCCCAGAATTGCTGTTTTTTTGCCTGTTTTAGGGTTTCGAAGAAAAGGAATATCAAACGGAGTCCAAACGGAATGAAACCTTCGGGAACATGATTTTCTGAATGAACAAGACCCGGGAGACTTGGACCCGACGTCAAGAAAGAAAAGAGGAGGCCACAAGGTAGGGGGGCGCCTAGCCCCCCCCCCAAGGCACGCCCTCCACCCTCGTGGGCCCCCTGTTGCTCCACTGACATACTCCTTCCTCCTATGTATACCTACGTACCCCCAAACGATCAGATACAGAGCCAAAAACCTAATTCCATCGCCGCAACTTTCTGTATCCACGAGATCCCATCTTGGGGCCTGTTCTGGAGCTCCGCCAGAGGGGGCATCGATCATGGAGGGCTTCTACATCAACACCATAGCCCCTCCGATGAAGTGTGAGTAGTTTACCTCAGACCTACGGGTCCATAGTTAGTAGCTAGATGGTTTCTTCTCTCTTTTTGGATCTCAATACAATGTTCTCCCCCTCTCTTGTGGAGAATTATTCGATGTAATCTTCTTTTTGTGGTGTGTTTGTTGAGATCGAACAATTGTGGGTTTATGATCAAGTCTATCTATGAATAATATTTGAATCTTCTCTGAATTCTTTTATGTATGATTGGTTATCTTTGCAAGTCTCTTCGAATTATCAGTTTGGTTTGGCCTACTAGATTGATCTTTCTTGCAATGGGAGAAGTGCTTAGCTTTGGGTTCAATCTTGCGGTGTACTTTCCCAGTGACAATAGGGGCAGCAAGGCACGTATTGTATTGTTGCGATCACGGATAACAAGATGGGGTTTTCTTCATATTGCATGAGTCTATCCCTCTACATCATGTCATCTTGCTTAAGGCGTTACTCTGTTTTTAACTTAATAGTCTAGATGCATGCTGGATAGCGGTCGATGAGTGGAGTAATAGTAGTAGATGCAGGCAGGAGTCAGCCTACTTGTCTCGGACGCGATGCCTATATACATGATCATACCTAGATATTCTCATAACTATGCTCAATTCTGTCAATTGCTCAACAGTAATTTGTTCACCCACCGTAGAATACTTATGCTCTCGAGAGAAGCCACTAGTGAAACCTATGGCCCCCGGGTCTATCTTCATCATATTAATCTCCTACTACTTAGTTATTTCCTTTGTTATTTACTTTGCCTTTATTTTACTTTGCATCTTTATCATAAAAATACCAAAAATATTATCTTATCATATCTATCAGATCTCACTCTCGTAAGTGGCCTTATAGGGATTGCCAACCCCTATTTGCATTGGTTGCGAGGATTTATTTGTTTTGTGCAGGTACGAGGGACTCGCGCGTAGCCTCCTACTGGATTGATACCTTGGTTCTCAAAAACTAAGGGAAATACTTACGCTACTTTACTGCATCATCCCTTCCTCTTCGGGGAAAACCAACGCAGTGCTCGAGAGGTAGCACGAGCCTCAACACTCATGGTACCGCATACACTAGTATGTATTATTTCCAACAAGTCAGTTGCTCGCTCCATTGTTCCGAAGAACGGAGTCTTAGTCATCTTGCCCATGAGGAATGGTTCGCAAGCATCTAGTGATTCATAATCAAGTGATTCCAAAAGTCCATCAGCATGGAGTTTCTTCATGTGCTTTACACTAATATGACCTAAACGGCAGTGCCACAAATAAGTTGCACTATCATTGTTAACTTTGCATCTTTTGGCTTCAATATTATGAATATGTGTATCACTGCAATTGAGATTCAACAAAAATAGACAACTCCTCAAGGGTGCATGACCATAAAAGATATTACTCATATAAATAGAACAACCATTATTCTCTGATTTAAATGAATAACCATCTCACATCAA
This sequence comes from Triticum monococcum, assembly GCA_034509565.1. NCBI lineage: Eukaryota > Viridiplantae > Streptophyta > Magnoliopsida > Poales > Poaceae > Triticum > Triticum monococcum. Next base: position 118,479,123 of record CM067844.1, read on the forward strand.
ACAAGATCCAAATATAATGTTCATGCTCAACGCTGGCACCAAATAACAATTATTCATGTCTAAAACTAATCCCGACATTAGATGTAGAGGTAGTGTGCCGATGGCGATCGACTTTGGAACCATTTCCCACACGCATCGTCACCTCATCCTTAGCCAATCTTCGTTTAATCTGTAGCCCCTATTTCGAGTTGCAAATATGAGTAATAGAACCAGTATCAAATACCCAAGTGCTACTATGAGCATTAGTAAGGTACACATCGATAACATGTATATCAAATATACCTTTCACTTTGCCATCCTTCTTATCCGCCAAATACTTGGGGCAGTTCCGCTTCTAGTGACCAGTCCCTTTGCAGTAGAAGCACTCAGTTTTAGGCTTAGGTCCAGACTTGGGCTTCTTCCCAGGATTAGCAACTTGCCTACTATTATTCTTGAAGTACCCCTTCTTCCCTTTGCCCTTTTTCTTGAAACTAGTAGTCTTGTTAACCATCAACACTTGATGCTCCTTCTTGATTTCTACCTCCGCAGCCTTTAGCATCGCGAAGAGCTAAGGAATTGTCTTTTTTGCATCCCTTGCATATTATAGTTCATCATGAAGCCTTTATAGCTTGATGGCAGTGATTGAAGAACTCTGTCAATGACACTATCATCAGGAAGATTAACTGCCAGATGAGTCCAGTGGTTATGGTACCCAGACATTCTGAGTATGTGTTCACTGACAAAACTATTCTCCTCCATTTTGTAGCTATAGAACTTGTTGGAGACTTCATATCTCTCAACTCCGTCATTGGCTTGAAATATTAACTTCAACTCCTGGAACATCTCATATGCTCCATGATGTACAAAACATCTTTGAAGTCCCGATTCTAATCCGTAAAGCATGGCACCTTGAACTATCGAGTAGTCATCAGCTTTGCTCTGCCAGATGTTCATAACATCTGGAGTTGCTCCTGCAGCAGGTCTTGCACCTAGCGGTGCTTCCAGGACGTAATTCTTCTACGCAATAATGAGGATAATCCTCAAGTTACAGACCCAGTGCGTGTAGTTGCTACCATCATCTTTCAACTTAGCTTTCTCTAGGAATGCATTAAAATTCAAGGGAACGGTAGTACGGGCCACTGATCTACAACAACATAGATATGCAAAAAACTATCAGGTACTAAGTTCATGATAAATTAAAGTTCAATTAATCATATTACTAAAGAACTCCCACTTAGATAGACATCCCTCTAGTCATCTAAATGATCACGTGATCCATATCAACTAAACCATGTCTGATCATCACGTGAGATGGAGTAGTTTTCAATGGTGAACATCACTATGTTGATCATATCTACTATATGATTCATGTTCGACGTTTCGGTCTCAGTGTTCCGAGGCCATATCTGCATATGCTAGGCTCGTCAAGTTTAACCCGAGTATTCTGCACTTGCAAAATTGGCTTGCACCCGTTGTATGTGAATGTAGAGCTTATCACACCCGACCATCACGTGGTGTCTCGGCATGATGAACTGTAGCAACGGTGCATACTCAGGGAGAACACTTATACCTAGAAATTTAGTGAGCGATCATCTTATAATGCTACCACCGTACTAAGCAAAATAAGATGCATAAAGATAAACATCACATGCAATCAAAATATGTGGCATGATATGGCCATCATCACCTTGTGCCTTTGATCTACGTCTCCAAAGCACCGTCATGATCTCCATCGTCACCGGCTTGACACCTTGATCTTCATCGTACCGTCGTTGTCGTCTCGCTAACTATTGCTTCCACGATAATTGCTGCCGCTTAGTGATAAAGTACATCAATTACATGGTGATTGCATTTCATACAATAAAGTGACAACCATAAGGCCCCTGCCAGTTGCCGATGACTATTAGAAAACATGATCATCTCATACAACAATTTATATATCATCACGTCTTGACCATATCACATCACAACATGCCCTGCAAAAACAAGTTAGACATCCTCTACTTTGTTGTTGCAAGTTTTACATGGCTGCTACGAGCTTCTAGCAAGAACTATTCTTACCTACGCATCAAAACCACAATGATTTTTCGTCAAGTGTGTTGTTTTAACCTTCAACAAGGACCGGCCATAGTCAAAATCGATTCAACTAAAGTTGGAGAAACAAACACCCGCTAGCCACCTGTATGCAAAGTACGTCGGTAGAACCAGTCTCATGAACGCGGTCATGTAATGTCGGTCCGGGATGCTTCATCCAACAATACCGCCGAATCAAAGTAAGACATTGGTGGTAAGCAGTATGACAATTATCGCCCACAACTCTTTATGTTCTACTCGTGCATATCATCTACCCATAGACCTGGCTCGGATGCCACTGTTGGGGAACATAGCATGCAATTTCAAAAAATTACCTACGATCATGCAAGATCTATCTAGGAGATGCATAGCAACGAGATGGGGAGAGTGTGTCCACGTACCCTCGTAGACCGAAAGCAGAAGCGTTAGGTTAACGCGTTTGATGTAGTCAAACGTCTTCACGATCCAACCGATCCAAGTACCGAACGTACGGCACCTCCGTCTTCAGCACACGTTCAGCTCGATGATGTCCCTCGAGCTCTTGATCTAGTAGAGGGTCGAGGGAGAGTTCCGACAACATGATGGCATGGTGACGGTGATGTGATCCGCGCAGGGCTTTGCCTAAGCACTACGACAATATGACCAGAGGAGTAAACTGTGGAGGGGGGCACTGCACACGGCTAAAAACAACTGTTGTGTCTTTGGGGTGCCCCTGCCCACGTATATAAAGGAGGAGGGAGGAGGAGGCCGGACCAAGGGGGCGCGCCAAGAGTGAGGAGTCCTACTAGGACTCCGTCCCTAGTAGGATTCCCTCCCCCTTTCCTTCCAACTGAGAGGGGGAAAGGGGAAAGGAGGGAGGAGGAGAAGGAAAGAGGGGGGCCGCGCCCCCTTCCCTTGTCCAATTTGGATTGGGCAAGGGGGGGTGCATGCCACCTCCCGTGGCCTGCCTCCTCACCTCCACTATGGCCCATTAGGTCCATTAACTTTCCCAGGGGGTTCTGGTAGCCTCCCGTTACTCCGAAAAATCCCCGAACCTTATCAGAACCATTCCGGTGTCCGTATATAAACTTCCAATATATCAATCTTTACCTCTCGACCATTTAGAGACTCCTCTTCATGTTTGTGATCTCATCCGGGACTCCGAACAAACTTCGGTTACCGAAACACATAACTCATAATACAAATTGTCATCGAGCGTTAAGCGTGCGGACCCTATGGGTTCGAGAACTATGTAGACATGACCAAGACACATCTCCGGTCAATAAACAATTGCGGAACCTGGAGGCTAATATTGGTTCCTACATATTCTACAAAGATCTTTATCGGTCAAACCGCATACCAACATACGTCACTCCCTTTGTCATTGGTATGTTACTTGCCCGAGATTCGATCGTCGGTATCCTCATACCTAGTTCAATCTCGTTACCAGCAAGTCTCTTTACTCGTTCCGTAATGCATCATCCCGCAACTAACTTATTAGTCACATTGCTTGCAAGGCTTATAGTGATGTGCATTACCAAGAGGGCCAAGGGATACCTTTTCGATACTCAGAGTGACAAATCCTAATCTCGATCTATGCCAACTCAACAAACACCTTCGGAGACACCTATAGAGCATCTTTATAATCATCCAGTTATGTTGTGATGTTTGATAGCACACAAGGTGTTCCTCCGGTATTCAGGAGTTGCGTAATCTCATAGTGAGAGGAATATGTATAAGTCATGAAGAAAGCAATAACAATAAAACTAAATGATCGTTATGCTAGGCTAATGGATGTGTCTTGTCCATCACATCATTCTCTAATGATGTGATCCTGGTCATAAAATGACAACACATGTCTATGGTCAGGAAACTTTAACCATCTTTGATTAACGAGCTAGTCAAGTAGAGGCATACTAGGGACACTCTGTTTGTCTATGTATTCACACATGTACTAAGTTTCCGGTTAATACAATTCTAGCATGAATAATAAACATTTATCATGACATAAGGAAATATAAATAACAACTTTATTATTGCCTCTAGGGCATATTTCCTTCAAAGACAACCCTGGCTAATTTCTTCCTTTTTCCTTTATTTAATCTGGTATGAGAGTAGCTCTGTTGCAATGACTATGTGCTTACCTAGGGTGTATATTTTCAATTGAGATGGAACATATGAAGGAGAACCGGGCATATTTTGGAGAGCCTCTAGATTTGGTGTAGCAGTTTGGTATTGAGGGGATCACCACTTTCCATCTTGACTTTGACCCGGAGCTTGTGGCTCAATTCTTTGCTTCTGCCCACTTCCACACGGATGAGAAGCGGACCTTGACTTGGATGACAAATGGGAAGAGGATGACTGCTAAGTGGAAGGAGTTCATGGAGCTGTTGCATGTTCGTGATGCGGGGCTTGATGTGACCGTTGGTGCCCGCCAACATGCCAACCCTAAGGCTGCCAACAAGAACAAACTTCAACCCTTTCTTGTTGAGAAGACCCTCCCTAGTTGTAAGAAGTCTTTTGTGCTAAATCCGTTTCTTGACATCATGCACCAGATCTTCCGCAACTCTCTGTTTCCTCACATAGGCGACAAGGACAAGGTGCACTCCTATCTCGTGGACATGATGCTCATGTGTGAGGAAGCCCGTCATCAACAACCTGAACCACTTGATATCTCTCACATCATGTGGAGTGAGCTTCAGTTTGCTGTGTTCCACCATAAGGTGCCCATCTATGGACCTTACTTGTTCCTCTTGATCTCGAAGACTTGGGAGAAGCTCTTTCCGGGCAAAGAGTTCCTTGCTCCCAACTGGATTCACTATGGGCCCATTAAGCCGTGTCATAAGAACAAGTGGGCTAACACCATTACCCGGGCTGAGGCCGAAGCTGCTCGCATGGACGTTGAGGAGGATGAGTTTGAGGAGGAGGAGGCTGAGGACAGTTCTGCGGGGTATTCACCTCCATTTCCTGAGCCATCTTGGGCTAAGAAGCTAAGGCCAAGATGAAGGCTCCGTACTACATGCAGGCCAAGGGACAGTACAAGGCCCACGTTCCTCAGAAGGAGAGTCGCCAAGATGACAAGAGGATCTTATGGAAGCTTCGCCAGGACGTCTTGAGTGGGCCAGAGAAGAACATCACCCTTGAGGATGCCTGGATGGCGAAGCAGGGCTATCAGTGCACTGAGTCAGATGGGGAGTCCATTCCTGCTGCTGAGACAAATGAGGAGCTTGATGGGTGATCACGTTAATAAGTGTAGGATCGAAAGTATGTCTAGAGGGGGGTGATTAGACTACTTGACCAAATAAAAATCTAGCCTTTTCCCAATTTTATGTTTTGGCAGATTTTAGCAACTTAGCACAAGTCAAGCAATCAACCTACACATGCAAGTCTAAGAGTATAGCAGCAGAATGTAAAACATTGCAAATGAAGGTAAAGGGAGGAGTTTGGAGGGAGCAAACGCAATGTAGTCACGGAGATTTCTGGCGTGGTTCCGATAGGTGGTGGTATCGTACATCCACGTTGGTGGAGACTTCAACCCCCGAAGGTTAACTGTTGCGCGAGTCCACGCAGGGCTCCACCCACAAAGGGTCCATGAAGAAGCAACCTTGTCTATCCCACCATGGCCATCACGCACGAAGGACTTGCCTCACTAGGGTAGATCTTCACGAAGTAGGCGATCTCCTTGCCCGTAGAAACTCCTTGGTTCAACTACACAATCTTGACAGAGGCTCCCAAGTGACACCTAACCAATCTAGGAGACACCACTCTCCAAAAGGTAATAGACGGTGTGTTGATGATGAACTCCTTGCTCTTGTGCTTCAAATGATAGTCTCCCCAACACTCAACTCTCTCTCACTGATTTGGATTTGGTGGAAAGATGATTTGAGTGGAAAGGAACTTGGAGAAGGCTAGAGATCAAGATTCATATAGTTGGAATGGAATGTCTTGGTCTCAACACATGAGTAGGTGGTTCTCTCTTAGAAAATGAATGTTGGAAGTGTAGGCATGTTTTGATGGCTCTCTCCTTGAATCAAGAGTGGGTGAAGGGGTATATATAGCCTCCACACAAAATCTAACATTTACACACAAATCACCAAACATGGTGGGACCGAATCATGAAACTCGGTGAGACCGATTTAGTTCAAAATGTGAACGTTAGGATTTTCGGTGGGACCGACATGTCAACTCGGTGGGACCGATTTCATTAGGGTTAGGGCATAACGTAATCTCAGTGAGACCGATTACACAAACTCGATGGGACCGATTTTGGTAAAAAGCTAACCAGAGAGTTGGTCAGGCAAACTCGGTGGGACTGATTTTCTCATCTCGGTCAGATCGAAACGTTACGAAAGGGAAACAGAGAGTTTGCATTGCGAACTCGGTGGGACCGACCGCTCATCTCGGTTGGACCGAAACGTTACGAAGGGAAACAGAGAGTTTGCAATCCCATCTCGGTGAGACCCCTATCGGTGAGACCGAGGTGACTAGGGTTTGTGGCAGTGGCTATGTCAAGAAAACTCAATGGTGCCGGATGGAATGTTTTGGTGGGGCCGAGTTCGACTTTTGGTTTGGGACATATGTGGATATGAGAAAGTGGTTGAGGGTTTTGGAGAATATCACTAAGCATTTTGAGCAAGCAACCCATTAAGCAACACCTCATCCCCTTTTAATAGTATTGGCTTTTCCTATGGACTCAATGTGATCTTGGATCACTAAAAGTAAATAGTAGAGTCTTGAGCTTTAGAGCTTGAGCCAATCTTTTGTCCTTAGCATTTTGAGGGGTCCACATTTCTAATCCATGCCATGCCAATCATTGAGCTTTCCTGAAATATTTATCTTGAAATAGCATTAGCTCAGTGAGCTGTATGTTGTTAATAATTACCAAAACCACCCAGGGATAGTTGCACTTTCATTAGGAGCTACCACCTGTGTCGTAGGTGTCCTCTCTGCCTTTTTGGTTTCTCGATGCCAAAGGGGGAGAGAGTAGGATTTGTGAGTCTTGTGTCTTGTTGCTTCCGTTTCGTTGAACCTTCGTCGCTTGACATAAGGGTTGAGCTTCCTTCGAATCAAAAACTCCGCTTGAGGCATTTCATCCATGCCGAAATTTGGCTCTTTGAACTTTCTAGCTTTGGTCTTGACAAGGTGTTGTGGGGCACTGGAGCGCTCAGGAGCTTCTTGGTTGCGCAGCTGCTTGGAGCTCATGTCACGGCTGGGATTCGAGCGCCTGGCATTGGAACCAGAGCCACCACCTATGACACACAACACAAACACACGAGAAGAGCAAGAAGGATTATTGCAAAGACCACGACCAAAACCGAATGAAACAAGTATAAATGAGATTGAGTGTGACAAAATAAAGTAATTTCTATGTCAACGGTAGTATTGCACCATGAGGCGGAAGTAAAAAGTTGCATCTGCTTTAGCCACGGTAGTACCGCGCCTAGAGCGGAAGTAATTTTTTACTTCTGCGCGCCGGGCGGTAGTACCGCTCCAGCGGAGCAGTAGTACCGCACGTGGCGGATCTCGCTAGAACAGGCGGTAGTACCGCTCCGAGAACAGCGGTAGTATCGCACGGGTTGAATCTCACCAGAACGGATCTAGGAACATCCGTAAATTTGGATCAGTACTACCATTGATCAAAACTACATTGTTGCAACACACCAAATATCATATCTACTACACTAGCACTCCCCTACAATCTCCTCTTGCAAAGATTTAGCCAAAAATCTCAAGAACTACACATGCATCTCCCAAACCTAGAAATACAGCAACGGGGCACAAAGAGAGAGACTAAGGAAGATACCGGGTTCCATGGCAAGAGGGCGAGGTGGGGATCGATCCCACCGGTTGGAATGCGAGGAGAGTGACCAGAGACAAAGATCCGACGAGGTCCTCCAACGTTGTTCTTGGGTAGGAGAGAGAGAGACGTTGTGAGGGGAAGAGATGAATGGGTATGGAGGAGTTGGAACTCCCCCTGCCCGCTCTTAACCCCCATACGCTCGTGACATCACGGTGGTACCACGGGTCATCGCGATAGTACCGCCCGGGTGGAAGTACCATACACAGGACGGTAGTACCGCTCTTCCAGCGATAGTAAAAAATTCCTGCCGTGATGGAAGCGGTAGTACCATGCCTGGGGTGCAGCTGTGCAAGCACAGAAGCAACCCATCTCCAATGGTAGTACCGTGGCTTGCCACGGTAGTACCGCAAACCCAAGAAAGTGCAAGTTTCCACAAAACAGAAAAACACGGCCTTTGCAATGCAAACTTCAAGCTACCGAACACGCAAACGAGTACACAAGAGGCAACTCAAACACAAACACGGCTCAAAAGAAGGCAAAATACAACAAGGACCAAACACGAACCAAAACCTCTCAAAGAGAGAGGGCGGTGGCTGGAGCCACCTATGTTTGAGTCAATTGGTATGGCACCGCGAAGAATTATCCTTGGGTCCATGACCAAAACTCATCTTTGAAGCACAAGTACCATAAAAATGGCTAATGTGAAAGAGTTGATCGATTTATGCATAATGGGGGGAGGGAGAGTTCATTGAGAGAACAACGCTCCCCCTATGTCCATGCCTACACCTAAAACAAGACATCAAGATGAGTATGGTGGGGTGTGCAAAGGTTCAAGCCACATTGCTCAAATCAATGATATTTAGCTCATGCCTTAAGTCACAAAATCTTCACTAAAAAAAGACACATCTGTGACATTTTGGGCCAAATGATTTTTTTCAGTCATGCTTATGACACTTCTATGACGATAATTGTGACAAAACCCGACATCATCATAGATGTGGTGGGATCCTACTTCTATGACAAAAAAATCATGACAGAAAATGGGCTTTTCGTCCAGGGCAGGCCGGAGACGCAGCTGCATGACATTCTTTGGGTCGTCCATGACAGAAAAAACCATGGTAGAAACAAGGGCGAGGAAAATATCAGGGAGTTCCTGGTTACGATGGGTGGTCGGGTCCGAGCGATGCACGAAGGTTTGCGCATTTCTCCCGTACACACATTTGTGAGGCGTTGCGCTCTAACTGAACCCAGGCGAGGCGTTGGGCTCTGATTGAACCCGAGTGATTTCACTAGCTACGTTACTGAGCCCCGATTGATCCCTTGTTGTTAACTGAACCTGAGTGATTCCTTTGCTACTTCTACTAACTGAAGCCGATCGATGCTACCTCTTAATGAACCGTGAGCGTTGTTGGGGGGGGGGGGTGGATGAACAGTTCCCGATGGGTGGGGGTTGGATGAACAGGAACCCGTGGTAGTAGAGGCCGTTGCCGCTGGATAAAAAAGGCCCTGATCGAGCCAGTTGGGGTCGATGAACAGGACCCCGTGGAGGGCTGGATGAACAGGACCCTGTGGAGGGCTGGTTGAACTATATCCGGTGGAGGGCTGGATGAATAGTAGCCCGTGGAGGGGTGGTTGAACAGGACTCCGTGGAGAGGGCTGGTTGAACTGTAGCCGGTGGAGGAGCGGTGGAGGATGGATGAACAGGAGCCCGTGGATGAACAGTCGCAGGTGGTGGCTAGAGGAGGTCGACGGTGGATGAATAGTAGCCCATGGAGGCTAGAGGAGGTTAACGGTGGAGATGAACAGTATCCCGTGGAGTCTTGTTTTGCGGTACGCCACACCCCTCCCGATGAACAGGACCCCCATTTCGACCATAGCGCTCCAACACAAGTCCGTTTCCTCCATTTTGCGGTACGCCACACCCCTCCCGATCAACAGGACCCCGTTTCGACCGTAGGAGGTCCAAGAGAAGTCTGTTTCCTTCATTTTGCGGTATGCCAGACCCCTCCCGATGAACATGATCCCGTTTTGACCTTGGCCGGTCGAACACAAGACCGTTTCCTCCGTTCTGCGGTATGCTAGGCCTTGTTTCGATCGGCTGTTCTGTCCAAGCCGATTGGCTCCCGACGAACATGACGACGACGCAGTTTCTCCGTTCTGACCCATCCATGTACACGAGCCCTGGCCGTACGTATGCGCGAGTAGGCATCCGAGACCCCGCCCGTATGTACGTACGTGGCTGTATTTTCTTTCTTGCACCCTGGCTATATGTACGTGTACATGCTACATGCACGCCTATACTATGACATGTGCCCTTCCTTACACAGCCACGGTTCATCGCTGCAGCCTGCAGACAGACCGATCGTATGTACGTACTCGTTCGTGACCAGAATGACAACACTACGTACGCTTCAACCAGGTGGGTCCCGACTGCCAGGCACTTCCTTGCGTGCGAAGATGTAGCTGGTGGGTCCCAACAGTCAGGGGGAAACATTTTTTTCACGAAATACGGTGGCCCATCCGGTGGGTCCTTGCTGTCAGGTGGAGGAATCATTATTTTGCGTGTAATAAGGAGGCACTTCCTTGCTGCGACCGTGGACCTAGCCGTCAACCTCTCCACGTACAGTACTCTTCCGATGGAAGTCGTTCGTTGACCACATTGACCATGCCGCGCCGAGAGCACCAAGGCAGTGGATGATGGTGAGGCCTGGGAAGGGGATGACACGAAGCTGGGGAAGACGTGGCGGTGGATGCCCACGTGGAGAGGAGTACGAGGGTTTACTAGTTCGGCTTCGGTGTGAGGCTGACGTCGCAGCAGAATAACAGGGGGTGTGGGTGAGTAGAGGGATAGCCTGACCAACAGTGGGAGTAGTAGGGGGCGGTGAGACCTCCGCGGCAGCACAACCAGCCATGGGAGGCAGGTGCAGGCGCCACGACCGGCGCTGGTTTGGGCAGCTGGAGCAAGAAGACCAGAGGTTGAAGAAGCACTACGGCCGTTGGATGGACATCATACGGTCACTGGAGCTAGAATCATTCATATTGACTAAGTTTACAAAGCCCTCCATCCACGTCAACTTAGTAGGCCCACAAGTTAGCCTCCCATATGGTGGATCCCAGCTAGCAGGGGGAGTATTCATTTTTTGTGCGTAATAAGGAGGCACTTTCTTGCGTGCGAAGATATAGCTGCTGGGTTTGAGCTGTCAGTGGGGCCAACATTTTTTCGCGAAATAAGAAGGCCCTTCTGGTGGGTCCCAGATGTCAGGTGGAGTAATCATTATTTTACGCGTAATAAGGAGGCATTTCCTTATGTGCGGTCGTGGAGACAGCTGTCAGCCTCTCCACGTACAGTCCACTTCCGATGGATGTCGTTCGTTGACCACATTGACCACGCCCTGCCGAGAGCACCAGGGCGGTGGACGAAGGCGAGGCCTATAAACGGAACGAGACGGAGCCGGGGAAGACACGACAGTGGCTACCCACACGGTGGGGAGTACGAGGGTTGACTGGTTCGGCTGCCGTCGCCGGAAATAATAGGAGGTGTGGGTGTGTAGAGGGATACCCAGGCCAGGGATGCGAGTATGGTGGGGCCGTGAGGCCTGCCCGGCAGCACAGCCGACCACGGGAGGCGGGAGCAGCCGGTTCTGCCGGCGCTGGTTTGAGCGGCTGGAGCAGGAAGATCAGAGACTGAAGAAGCATGATTGCCGTTAGATTGACATCTAACGGTCTGACGCTGGTAGAGTCGATTGTTGACTAAGTTTCTTTTTTTGAGAAACCTTGTGTATGCATGGACTTAGTAGGCCCACAAGCCAGCCTCCAAATCAGTGGCAGACAACATAGAGCCCATTTGCTATTTTTTTTTAATAATTTGCAGCCCATTTGCTAATTCTTAAGTAATTTATTACATCCCATTTTCTGACGAGGACCATGGTCAAAAAGTTCAACCCTATTTTGCATATTTCGGTGGAGTCCAAACTGTTGTAATCCCAAAATGATAAACATTTATTTTTAAGAACTTATTGATTTACCAAAAAATCATTTTGTTTTTGTAAGCAAATAAGACGTGGGGTAATTGAGTTGGTTTAAGGGAAAACCAGTGGTAACAAAATCAACACTGGGAGGGAAAACAACAACAGAAATAAGGATGCAAATATGAAAAGGGAACTTTATGTATTTTCAATATAATGATACGTGCATATTGATGTCTCTTGAAGCCACGTCGGTATTTCCCACAAAGGAAGGGATGATGCAGCACAGTGGCAATGGGTATTTCCCTCATATATGAAACCAAGGTTATCGAACTAGCAGGAGAACCAAGCAACCCAACGTAAACCGCCCCTGCACACAAATAACAAATCCTCGCAACCCGACGTGTTAAAGGGGTTCCCAATCCCTTTCGGGGCACCACGCCTCAAGTGGCAAATGGATGTGAGATAAATTTGTAGTAAATTGATAGATCGAATGCTAAATAAAATAAATCAAGAAAAATTGCAGCAAGGTATTTTTGGTTTAATAGATCTGAAAATAAATGCAAGAGAAAAGTAGATCGCAAAGGCAAATATATGAGAAAGAAGACCCGGGGGCCGTAGGTTTCACTAGTGGTTTCTCTCGAGATAAATAGCAAATGGTGGGTAAACAAATTACTATTGGGCAATTGATAGAACTTCAAATAATTATGATGATATCCAGGCAATGATCATTATATAGGCATCACGTCCAAGATTAGTAGACCGACTCCTCCCTGCATCTACTACTATTACTCCACACATCGACCGCTATCCAACATGCATCAAGTGAAGGAAATATACCCTAGAGGCAATAATAAAGTTGTTATTTATATTACCTTATATCATGATAAATTTTTATTATTCATGCTAGAATTGTATTAACCGGAAACTTAGTACATGTGTGAATACATAGACAAACAGAGTGTCCCTAGTATGCCTCTACTTCACTAGCTCGTTAATCAGAGATGGTTAAGTTTCCTAGCCATGGACATGTGTTGTCATTTGATGAACGAGATCACATCATTAGAGAATGATGTGATGGACAAGACCCATCCATTAGCTTAGCATAATGATCGTTCAGTTTTATTGCCACTGCTTTCTTCATGACTTATACATGTTCCTCTGACTATGAGATTATGCAACTCCCGAATATCGGAGGAACACCTTGTGTGTTATCAAACCTCGCAACATAACTGGGTGGTTATAAAGATGCTCTACAGGTGTCTCCAATGGTGTTTGTTGAGTTGGCATAGATCGAGATTAGGATTTGTCACTCCGTCTATCAGAGAGGTATCTCTGGGCCCTCTCAGTAATGTACATCACAATAAGCCTTGCAAGCAATGTAGCTAATGAGTTAGTTACGGGATGTAGCATTACGGAACGAGTAAATAGACTTGCCGGTAATGAGATTGAACTAGGTATTGAGATACCGACAATCGAATCTCGGGCAAGTAACATACCGATGACAAAGGGAACACCGTATACCGTTATGCGGTTTGACCGATAAAGATCTTCATAGAATATGTAGGAGCCAATATGAGCATCCAGGTTTCGCTATTGGTTATTGACCGGAGACATGTCTCGGTCATGTCTACATAGCTCTCGAACCCATAGGGTCCAGACGCTTAACGTTCGGTGACGATCGGTATTATGAGTTTATGTGTTTTGATGTACTGAAGGTAGTTAGGAGTCCCGGATTTGATCACGGACATGACGAGGAGTCTCAGAATGGTCGAGACATAAAGATCAATATATGGAAGCCTATATTTGGACATCGAAATGGTTCTGAGTGGTTCGGGCATTTTTTCGGAGTACCGGGAGGTTACCAGAACCCCCCGGGGAGTATATGGGCCTTATTGGGCCTTAGTGGAATAGAGGAGAGGGAATGGAAAAGAGGTAGGTGCGCCACCCAAGCCCAATCCGAATTGGGAGGGGGGCTGGCCCCCCTTTCCTTCCTCCCTCTCTCCTCCTTCCTTCCTCTCCTACTCCTACTTGGAAGGGGGAATCCTACTCCCGGAGGCAGTAGGACTTCCCCAGGGCGCGCCATAGAGAGGGCCGGACCTCCCCCTCCTCCACTCCTTTATATACGGGGGAGGGGGCACCCCATGGACACACAAGTCGATCATTGATCTTTTAGCCGTGTGTTGTGCCCCCCACCATAATCCACCTCGGTTATATCATAGCAGTGCTTAGGCGAAGCCCTGTTCCGGTAGCATCATCATCACTGTCATCACACCGTCATGCTGATGAAACTATCCCTCGAAGCTCTACTGGATCGTGAGTTCCCGGGACGTCACCAAGCTGAATGTGTGCAGATCGCGAAGGTGTCGTACCTTTGGTGCTAGATCGGTCGATCGTGAAGACGTACGACTACATCAACAATGTTGTCATAACGCTTCCGCTTACAGTCTATGAGGGTACGTAGACGATACTCTCCCCTCTCATTGCTATGCATCACCATGATCTTGCGTGTGCGTAGGATTTTTTTTTTGAAATTACTGTGTTCCCCAACGGTGGCATCCGAGCCAGGTCTATGCGTAGATGTTATATGCACGAGTAGAACACAAAGGAGTTGTGGGCGTGAGTATATACGTATTGCTTGCCGTCACTAGTTGATTCTTGATTCACCGGTATTGTTGGATGAAGCGGCTAAGACCAACATTACGCGTACGCTTATGCGAGACTGGTTCTACCAACGTGCTTCGCACACAGGTGGCTAGTGGGCGTCTGTTTCTCCAACTTTAGTTGAATTGGATTCAATGAACATGGTTCTTTCTGAAGATCAAAAAGCAATCACTATACCGCGTTGTGGTTTTTGATGTGTAGGTAAGAACGGTTCTTGCTTAGCCCATAGCAGCCACGTAAAACTTGCAACAACAAAGTACAGGACGTTTAACTTGTTTTTGCGGGGCTTTTTGTGATGTGATATGGTCAAGACGTGATGAGATATAAGTTGTTGTATGCGATGATCATGTTTTGTTGGAGTTATCGGCAACTGGCAGAAGCCTTATGGTTGTCTCTTTATTGCATAAGATGCAATCGCCAAATAATTGCTTTACTTTATCGCTATGCGATAGCAATAGTTGGCGAGACGACCATGTGATGACACATTGATAGAGATCAAGATGATGGAGATCATGGTGGCATGCCGGTGACGATAGAGATTATGACGGTACTTTGGAGATGGAGATCAAAGGCGCAAGATGATCATGGCCATATAATGTCACATATTTGGATTGCATGTGATGTTTATCCTTTATGCATCTTATTTTGCTTCGTTCGGCGGAAGCATTATAAGATGATCACTCACTAAATTTTAATGTATAAGTGTTCTCCCTGAGTATGCACCGTTGCGACAATTCATCGTGCCGAGACACCACGTGATGATCGGGTGTGATAAGCTCTACATTCACATACATCGGGTGCAAGCCAGTTTTGCACACGCGGAATAGTCAGGTTAAACTTGACGAGCCTAGAATATGCAGATATGGCCTCAGAACACTGGAGACCGAAAGGTCGAGCGTGAATCATATAGTAGATATGATCAACATAATGATGTTCGCCATTCAAAACTACTCCATCTCACATGATGATCGGACATGGTTTAATTGATTTGGATCACGTGATCATTTATATGACTAGAGGGATGTCTATCTAGGTGGGAGTTCTTAAGTAATATGATTAATTGAACTTTAATTTATCATGAACTTAGTCCTGATAGTATTTGCATAACTATGTTCTAGATCAATAGCTGGCAATATAGCTCCCCATTTTTTATATGTTCCTAGAGAAAAATAAGTTGAAAAATGTTAGTAGTAATTATGCGGACTAGCTCCGTGATCTAAGGATTATCCTCATTGCTGCACAGAAGTATTATGTCCTTGATGCACCTATAGGCGACAGACCTATTTCAGGAGCAGATGCAAACATTATGAACGTTTGACAATGCTCAGTATGATGACTACTTGATAGTTTAGTGCACCATGCTTTACGGCTTGGAACCGGGACTTCAAAAATGTTTTGAATGACATGGAGCATATGAGATGTTCCAAGAGTTGAAATTGGTATTTCATACTCATGCCCATGTCGAGAGGTATGAGACCTCTGACAGTACTTTGCCTACAAGATGGAGGAGACAAGCTCAACCAGTGAGCATGTGCTCAGATTGTCTAGGTACTACAATTGCTTGAATCAAGGGGGAGTTAATCTTCCAGATAAGATAGTAATTAACAAAGTTCTCTAGTCACTATCACCAAGTTAGTAGAACTTCATGATGAACTATAATATGCAAGGGATGACGAAAGTAATTCCCGAGCTCTTCGCGATGCTGAAATTGGCGAAGATAGAAATCAAGAAAGAGCATCAAGTGTTGATGGTTAACAAGACCACTAGTTTCAAGAAAAGGGCAAAGGGATCGAAAGGGAACTTCAATAAGAATGACAAGCAAGTTGTCACTTACGTGAAGAAGCTCAAATCTAGACCCAAGCTTGAAACTGAGTGCTTTTGCTGCAAAGGAAATGATCACTGGAAGTGGAACTACCCTAGATACTTGGCGGATAAGAAGGATGGCAAAGTAAACAAAGGTATATTGGATATACATGTTATTGATGTGTACTTTACTAGTGTTTATAGCAACCCCTCGGTATTTGATGCTGGTTCAGTTGGTAAGAGTAGTAACTCGAAACGGGAGTTGCAAAATAAACAGAGACTAGTTAAGGGCGAGGTGATGATGAGAGTTGGAAGTGATTCCAAGGTTGATAAGATCACCATCGCACACTCCCTTTACCTTCGGGATTAGTGTTGAACCTAAAATAAATGTTATTTGGCATTTGCGTTGAGCATAAATATGATTGGATCATGTTTATTGCAATACGATTATTCATTTAAGTCAAAGAATAATTGTTGTTCTATTTACATGAATAAAACCCTCTATGGTCATACACTCAATATAAATGGTTTATTGAATCTCGATCATAGTAATACACATATTCATAATATTGAAGCCAAAAGATGCAAAGTTAATAATGATAGTGCAACTTATATGTGGCACTGCCGTTTAGGTCATATTGGTGTAAAGCGCATGAAGAAACTCCATGCTGATGGACTTTTGGAATCACTTGATTATGAATCAGTTGATGCTTGTGAACCATGCCTCATGGGAAAGATGACTAAGACCCCGTTCTCCGGAACAATGGAGCGAGCAACTGACTTATTGGAAATAATATATACTGATGTATGCGATCCGATAAGTGTTGAGGCTCGCAGCGGGTATCATTATTTTCTGACCTTCACAGATGATTTGAGCAGATATGGGTATATCTACTTAATGAAACATAAGTCTAAAACATTTGAAAAGTTCAAAGAATTTCAGAGTGAAGTGGAAAATCATCATAACAAGAAAATAAAGTTTCTACGATCTGATCGCGGAAGCGAATATTTGAGTTACGAGTTTGGTCTTCATTTAAAAAAATGTGGAATAGTTTCACAACTCACGCCACCTGGAACACCACAGCATAATGGTGTGTCTGAACGTTGTAATCGTACTTTATTGGATATGGTGCGATCTATGATGTCCCTTACCGATTTACCACTATCGTTTTGGGGTTATGCATTAGAGACAGCTGCATTCACATTAAATAGGGCACCATCTAAATCCATTGAGATGACACCGTATGAACTATGGTTTGGCAAGAAACCAAAGCTGTCGTTTCTTAAAGTTTGGGGTTGCGATGCTTATGTGAAAAAGTTTCAAACTGATAAGCTCGAACCCAAATCGGAGTAGTGCATCTTCATAGGATACCCAAAAGAAACTGTTGGGCGCACCTTCTATCACAGATCCAAAGGAAAGATATTTTGTTGCTAAGAATGGATCCTTTCTAGAGAAGGAGTTTCTCTCGAAAGAAGTGAGTGGGAGGAAAGCAGAACTTGATCAGTAAATTGTACCTTCTCCCAAATTGGAAAGTAGTTCATCACAGAAATCAGTTCCAGTGCTTCGTACACCAATTAGTAGTACAGTAATCATGTTCTGGATGTCATGTTACTTGACTATGACGAACCGACGAACTATGAGGAAGCGATGATGGGCCCAGATTCCGCGAAATGGCTTGAGGCCATGAAATCTGTGATGGGATCCATGTATGAGAACAAAGTATGGACTTTGATTGACTTGCCCGATGATCGGTGAGTCATTGAGAATAAATGGATCTTCAAGAGGAAGACGAATGCTGATAGTAGTATTACTATCTACAAAGCTCGAATTGTCGCAAAAATGTTTTTGACAAGTTCAAGGTGTTGACTAAGATGAGATCTTCTCACTCGTATCGATGCTTAAAAGTCTCTCTGAATCATGTTAGCAGTTGCCGCATCTTATGAAATCTGGCAAATGGATGTCAAAACTGCATTCCTTAATGGATCTCTTAAAGAAGAGTTGTATATGATGCAACCAGAAGGTTTTGTCGATCCTAAAGGTGCTAACAAAGTGAGCAAGCTCCATCGATCCATCTATGGACTGGTGCAAGCATCTCGGAGTTGGAATATATGCTTTGATAAAGTGATCAAAGCATATGGTTTTATACAGACTTGCGGTGAAGCCTGTATTTACAAGAAAGTGAGTGGGAGCACAACAACATTTCTGATAAGTATATGTGATTGCCATATTGTTGATTGGAAATAATGTAGAATTTTCTGGAAAGCATAAAGGAATGTTTGAAAGGAGTTTTTCAAAGAAAGACCTTGGTGAAGCTACTTACATATTGAGCATCAAGATCTATAGAGATAGATCAAGACACTTGATATATTTTCAATGAGTACATACCTTGACAAGATTTTGAAGTAGTTCAAAATGGAACAGTCAAAGAAGGAGTTCTTGCATGTGTTGCAAGGTCTGAAGTTGAGTAAAGACTTAAAACCCGACCACGGTAGAAAATAGAAAGAGAATGAAAAGTCATTCCCTATGCCTTGGTCGTAGGTTCTACAAAGTATGCTATGCTGTGTACCAGACCTATTGTGTACCTTACCATAAGTTTGGCAAGAGGGTACAATAGTGATCCAGGAGTGGATCACTACACAGGGTCAAAAAAATACGCTTAGTGGAATAAGGAAATGTTTCTCGGTTATGGAGGTGACAAAGAGTTTGTCAGAAAGAGTTACATCGATGCAAGCTTTGACACCGATCTGGATGACTTTAAGTCTCAATCTAGATACATATCGAAAGTGGGAGCAATTAGCTAGAGTAGCTCCGTGCAAAGCATTGTAGACATAGAAAATTTGCAAAATACATACGGCTCTGAATGTGGCAGACTCATTGACTAAATTTCTCTCACAAGCAAAACATGATCACTCTTTGGGTGTTAATCACATAGCGATGTGAACTAGATTATTGACTCTAGTAAACCCTTTGGGTGTTAGTCACATGGAGATGTGAACTAATCACATAAACATGTGAACCATTGGTGTTAAATCACATGACGATATGAACTAGATTATTGACTCTAGTGCAAGTGGGAGACTGAAGGAAATATGCCCTAGAGGCAATAATAAAGTTGTTATTTGTATTTCCTTATATCATGATAAATGTTTATTATTCATGCTTGAATTGTACTAACCGGAAACTTAGTACATGTGTGAATACATAGACAAATAGAGTGTCCCTAGTATGCCTCTACTTGACTAGCTCGTTAATCAAAGATGGTTAAGTTTCCTAGCCATGGACATGTGTTGTCATTTGATGAACAAATCACATCACTAGAGAATGATGTGATGGACAAGACCCATCCGTTAGCTTAGCATAATGCTCGTTCAGTTTTATTGCTACTGCTTTCTTCATGAATTATACATGTTCCTTTGACTATGAGATTATGCAACTCCCGAATACCGGAGGAACACCTTGTGTGTTATCAAACGTCACAACATAACTGGGTGGTTATAAAGATTCTCTACAGGTGTCTCCAATGGTGTTTGTTGAGTTGGCATAGATCGAGATCAGGATTTGTCACTCCGTCTATCGGAGAGGTATCTCTGGGCCCTCTCGGTAATGTACATCACAATAAGCCTTGCAAACAATGTAGCTAATGAGTTAGTTACGGGATGTAGCATTACGACACGAGTAAAGAGACTTGCTGGTAACGAGATTGAACTAGGTATTGAGATACCGACGATCGAATCTCGGGCAAGTAACATACCGATGACAAAGGGAACAACGTATACCGTTATGTGGTTTGACCGATAAAGATCTTCGTAGAATATGTAGGAGCCAATATGAGCATCCAGGTTCCGCTATTGATTATTGACCGGAGACATGTCTCGGTCATGTCTACATAGTTCTCGAACCCGTAGGGTCCGCACGCTTAACGTTCGGTGACGATCGGTATTATGAGTTTATGTGTTTTGATGTACCGAAGGTAGTTCGGAGTCCCGGATTTGATCACGGACATGACAAACAGTCTTGGAATGGTCGAGAGGTAAAGATCGATATATTGGAAGACTATATTTGGACATCAGAATGGTTCCGACTGGTTCGGGCATTTTTTTGGAGTACCGGGAGGTTACCGGAACCCCCCGAGGAGTATATGGACCTTATTGGGCCTTAGTGGAATAGAAGAGAGGGAAGGGAAAAGAGGGAGGCACGCCCCCCAAGCCCAATCCAAATTGGGAGGGGGGTCGGCCCCCTTTCCTTCCTCCCTCTCTCCTCCTTCCTTCCTCTCCTACTCCTACTTGGAAGGGGGGAATCCTACTCCCGAAGGGAGTAGGACTTTCCTAGGGCGCGCCACAGAGAGGGCCGGCCCTCCCCCTCCTCCACTCCTTTATATACGAGGGAGGGGGGAACCCCATGGACACATAGGTTGATCATTGATCTTTTAGCCGTGTGCGGTGCCCCCGTCCACCATAATCCACCTCGGTTATATCGTAGCGGTGCTTAGGCGAAGCCCTGTTCCGGTAGCATCATCATCACCGTCATCACGCCGTCGTGCTGACGAAACTCTCCCTCGAAACTCTACTGGATCATGAGTTCGCGGGACATCACCGAGCTGAACGTGTGCAGATCACAGAGGTGTCGTACCTTCGGTGCTAGATCGGTCGATCGTGAAGACGCACGAATACATCAACCGCGTTGTCATAACGCTTCCGCTTACGGTCTACGAGGGTAGGTAGACGATACTCTCCCCTCCCGTTCCTATGCATCACCATGATCTTGCGTGTGCGTAGGAAAGTATTTGAAATTACTGCGTTCCCCAACATCTAGTGTATTAAGTTCATGGAGAAATGGAGTAATGCAATAAGAACGATGACATGATGTAGACAAGATCTATCTATGTAGAGATAGACCCCATCGTTTTATCCTTAGTTGCAACAATACATACGTGTCGTTTCCCTTTCTGTCACTGGGATGAAGCACCATAAGATCAAACCCACTACAAAGCACCTCTTCCCATTGCAAGATTTATAGATCAAGTTGGCCAAACAAAACCAAAATATCAGAGAAGAAATACGAGGCTATAAGCAATCATGCATATTAGAGATCAAAGAAACTCAAATAACTTTCATGGATATACAAAGATATAACTGATCATAATTAAACTCAAAGTTTATCAGATCCCAACAAACACACCGCAAAAAGAGTTACATCATATGGATCTCCATGAGACCATTGTATTGGGAATCCAACTTGAGAGAGGAAGCCATCTAGCTACTAACTACGGCCCTGAAGGTCTACAAAGAACTACTCACGCATCATCGTAGAGGCAGCAATGGAGGTGGTGAACCCCATCCGAGATGGCGTCTAGATTGGATCCAGTGATTCTAGACTCTGCAGCGGCTGGATGAATATTTCGTCGCCCCTCTAGGGTTTCTGAAATATTGGGGTAGTTATAGAGCAAAGAGGCGGTCCGGGGGCACCCAAGGTGGTGGCACAACCCACCAGGGCGCGCCTGGGCCTCCTGGCGCGCCCTGGTGGGTTGTGCCCCCCTCGGGGCACCCCCCAGGTGCTGCCAGGGCCCGTTGTGTTCCTTCTGGCCCATAAAAATTCTTTGTAAAGTTTCGGGGCATTTGGACTCCGTCTGATATTGCTTTTCTGCGATGTAAAAAACATGGAAAAAACAGCAACTGGCACTTGTCACTATGTCAGTAAGTTAATTAGTACCAAAAAATGATATAAATGAGTGTAAATGATTGTAAAACATCCAAGATTGATAATATAACAACATGGAACAATAAAAAATATAGATAAGTTGGAGACGTATCAGCATCCGCAAGCTTAACTCCTACTCACCCTCGAGTAGGTAAGTGATAAAAACAGAATTTTTGATGTGGAATGCTGCCTATCATATCATATTCTTTTCTTTACAGCATGGACATTTGGACTTTTAGTTGTTCAAAGCAATAGTGTAGTTTTGACATGATAATTTAGATACTCAAGCATGTCAACAAGCAACCATGTCTTTCAAAATATCAACGCTAAAATAAGTTATCCTTAGCCCATCATGCTCAAACATTGATCCATCCATGAAACACACTCGAATATTAGCTACAACCAATACTTAAGTATGATCATATTCCCTCCTAGTTACTGCTTTTATAAGAGAATATGCAGACTCAAAATAAAAATTGCATAAAGTAAAGGAAAGGCCCTTCATAGAGGGAAGTAGGATTTGTAGAGGTGCTAGAGCTCAAAGCAAAAAACTTGAGATAAAAACATTTTGGGAGGTGTATCCATCCCACCAACGAAAACAACTTAGATTTCCCAACACTTTCCATGCTAGATATATCATAGGCGGTTCCCAAACAGAAAATAAATTTTACTCCTTTTTCCACCATACTTTCACTTTCCATGGCTAACCGTATCCATGGGTGCCCTCCATATCAACACTTTCCAAGGAATTTATTATTTGACAACATAAAGTAAATTCAATTTTTTTTGCATTTCAGGATTGGGCATCCCTAATACCTTTGCCTTACTCTCGTATAATGACAAGTGAATAAAGATTCATCTTGAGAATAACCCATCTAGCATGGAAAATATTAGCCACCCCTCACCGCTCCACGAGCGAAACAAACACACAAAAGAGAAGTTTATTTTGAAAATTATAGATGGCACATGCAAATTTGCTTAGAATGGCAAAAGAATATCGCATATAGGTAGATATAATGGACTCATGTGGCAAAACTGGTTTAAGGATTTTGGATGCACAAGTAGAGACCATACTTAGTGCAAAATGAAGGCTAGCAAAAGATTGAGAAGCAACCAACCAAGAAACGGATAATCTCATAAGCAATCATTAAGCATAGATAACACCGAATAATGCACCACTAGTAGGATGTAATTTTATTGCATGACTATTGACTTTCGTACTTGTATAGGGAATCACAAACCTTAACACCAATATTCTTACTAAAGCATAATTACTCAACAACATAACTCACATATCACAACATCATATCTCAAAACTATTACTAAGAATCAAGTTTATTTTGTCCAATGATCTTCATGAAAGTTTCTATTATATCCTTCTTGGATATCTATCACTTTGGAACTAATTTTCATGTGTTGCTTTTGACAAGCTCCAACAAATATAAGTGAAGATCATGAGCATAATAAATCTTTCTTTCTCTCAAATTAATTTAAGTGAAGCAAGACAGAATTTCTTGAAAATTTTACTAACTCTCAAATAAATCTAAGTGAAGCAAGAGAGCATTTATTCAAAAATACTAAAGCATACCGTGCTCAAAAAGATATAAGTGAAGCACTAGAGCAAGTCCATAGCTCATAAAAAAATTAAGTAAAGCATAGAGAGCAATTCTAACAAGTCATGCCATAATTTTAGCTCTCTCAAATAGGTGTGTCCAGCAAGCAATGATGACTTAAAACACAAAATAAAACAAGCAAAGACTCATATCATACAAGACGCTCCAAGAAAAACACATATAATGTGACGAATAAAAATATAGTTTCGAGTAAAATACCGATGGTCGTTGGAAGAAAGTGGGGATGCCACTCGGGGGCATCCCCAAGCTTAGTTGGTTGCTCATTTTTGGATAATTGCCTGGGCATCCCCAAGCTTAGGGTCTTCCATCCTTCCTTCATCCATCGTGAGATAACCCAAAACTTGAAAACTTCAATCACACAAAACTCAACAAAACCTTCGTGAGATCCGTTAGTATAAGAAAGAAAACCACTACTATAAGTACTATATCAAACCAATTCATATTTTGTTTTTGTATTATATCTATTGTTCCAACTTTTCTATGGCAAAAACTCATCAAATAACACCATAGAGCCATCAAAATAAGCACGCAACACAAAGAAAACAGAATCTATCAAAACAGAACAGTCTGTAGCAATCTGACTATTTTGAATACTTCTGTAAGTCCAAAATTCTAAAAAATAGGATGACCTGAGGAATTTGTATATTGATCTAATTCAAGTGGAATGGGTATTTTATCACTCTCTGGTAAAAAATGAAAGTTAATTTCGTGAGCGTTAAAGTTTCTGTTTTTTCCAGCAAGATCAAACAACTATCACCCAAGAAGATCCTAAAGGCTTTACTTGGCACAAACACTAATTAGAACACAAAAAACACAATCATAAAAGTTGCATAAATGTGCTAACACTAAAGAATAGAAAGCAAAAAGAAAAAAATAAATTTTATTCATTGGGTTGCCTCCCAACAAGCGCTATAGTTTTACGCCCTTAGCTAGGCATAAAGCAAGGATATTAGTTTTGTCATCTTTGGTTCGAGACCCGAAAGATGCCTCATGATTGATTCATAAGTGGCTTCATTCTTGTTCTAGGAAAGTGTTCCATACCCTTCCTCAAAGGAAATTGGAACTTAATATTGCCTTCTTTAATATCAATCACGGCACTGATAGTGCTTAAAAATGATATACGAAGAATAATTGGACAAGACGGATTGCAATCAATATCAAGAACAATAAAATCTATGGGCACATAATTCATATTTGCAAGAATAAGAACATCATTAATTCTTCCCATAGGCTTTTTAATAGTAAAATCCGCCAAGTGCAAATTCAAAGAACATTCTTAAGGATTAGTTAGACCTAGCACATCACATAAAGATTTCGGAATTGTAGAAACATTGGCACCCAAGTCACACAAAGCAAAACACTCATAATTTTTAATCTTGACTTTGATAGTAGGTTCCCATTCATCATGCAATTTTCTAGGAATTGGAACTTCTAATTCCAATTTTTCTTCAAGAGCTTTCATCATAGCATCAACAATATGTCTAGTAAAAGCTTTATTTTGTTCATAAGCATGGGGTGAATTTATCATGGATTGCAACAAAGAAATACAATCCATCAAAGTGCAACTATCATAATTAAAGTCTTTGTAATCCAAAAGAGTGGGCACATCACTACTTAATGTTTTGACCTCTCCAAACCCACTTTCATCAATTTTCTGAACAAGATTTTCACCCTCCGAAATATTGGGACGCCTTCTACATAAGGTTGACTCTTCTCCAGTCCCTTTTTCATAAATCTTAACTTTACTAAACAAGGAATCAATAGAAGAAATACCAATCATTTTAAGATCTTCATCACTTTTGCCTTCTAACGAGGTTGGTTTAGCGGCCATTTGATTTACTAAGGTAGCTTGTGCATCGGATATTTTTCCTAGCAAACTTTCGGCAAAAGCATACTTAGATTGGAGATTGAAAACTTCTCTACTGATATCATCAAGTTGTTTTGTAATAGCATCAAGCACAACGGAGTGCTCCTTAAGTTCTTCAGTAAAATACTTATTATGCTCAAATTGTGTAGTCTTATATTCCTTAGTACTTTTCTCAATTTCAAGCAAAATATTTGGGTAAGGAACATCATAATATTTTCTTTGAGGCATCATGACTATGCAAACAAGAGTGCACACAAAAACAAATCCATCAAGAAAATAGTGAACGAAAAGAGAGGCGAATTGTCAGGACCTCGATTCCAAGTCACATCGATCTAGCCGGTAACACCTCATATCACATTGCGGCCCCACGCACGGTATCCCCACGGGTGTCACCTTATCATGGCCCGGGACCGTTTGCGCCTTTTGGCTCACGTATATGATAGTGTCGCTAGCATCCATATGACAGAGAACCCGGGCCGACATGGCTAGTCGTGAACCCAAAGCAGCACAGACCTATGGAGACAGGCATACATGAATCACATCGAGCATGTCGGTCATCAACGAGTGAATCCGGGCTGTAGCACTGGGCTAACATGACTCTGGGGAACCCGGGCTATAGCAGGCTAGGCAGGACTCCGAAAGTCACCGCGTGACATTTCCCCAAGGGGACAGACATAGGAATGAAGTGAAACACATGCCGGCCAGTCAAGTGTCCTGAGCAGTAGTGCTGGCCTAGCAGGACTCCGATGAACCGGGCTGTAGCTGACTACTATGGCTCAAGGGGCACTAGACTACATTTCCCCGTAAGAGAGGCTGCCAAGGATAAACAACTAGATTGTCGGATCCCACACATACCAAGCATTTAAATCATACACACAATATGCTCGATATGTGCAAATACAACATGGCATCACAACAAAACTCTACAACTCAAGTACTTTATTTAAAGGCTCCAAAGAGCCATACATAACATGTTCATATAGGTAGGGGTCACATGACCCGACACTCAAGTCATACAAGCATACAAGCACATGCGGAAGCAAATAGTCTGAGTACAGACACTAGAAAGGAAGAAGGCTTCTCGAAGCCTGTCTATCTACATAGGGCCCTCCATGGCCAGGATCACCACCTGGGTGGCAAGTCACTCATCGACGTCGAGATCTACATAAAACCCATCGGAGGGGGCGGTGTTGTCGTCTGAAAACAGTAATTAAACAAACATGAGTACAAAGGTACTCAGCAAGTCTTACATCAGAACCTACTATACATGCTCATTCTCAAGAAGGTGGTGGAGTTATTGCAGCAAGCCAGCTTTGACTCTTGGCTAAGCTATCCTACGGGACACTACTAGTAAAATAGTTTTCGCACACGAGTCCACTAATCACCAACACAATACTCCACCGGAGATCCTCCCTCGTCATCCTACGAGAGATCCATCCTCGGTACTCACACTTACCTTGAGTCTTTTAGTAGTAACCATTAACTTGTCTATGAACTGTATAGGCAACCAAGTAGTCCTTTACCGCGGACGCGGCTATTCGAATAGTTTTATACCCTCCAGGGGTGTACTTCATCACACATGTTTCCACCACTTAGCGTCTGCACACGACATGTGCTCGCCAGACTTTAAGCGAAAACCGACGTGGGTGTAGACCACGACCTGACTAACCGCACAAGTCTCTAGTCCAAGTTTATCGCCTATTCAGGTTCCATCCACAAGGAAATTCGGCTGGGGTGTCCTCAACGGCCCCAAACAATGTGTACAGGGTCCCGAGATGCCAAACGGGCGCCCGGCATACCCGGCCACAGTGTATCTACCGCGTCATAGCCCACCCCTAGGGTCAGCGCTATGCACGGCCGCCAACACATAACCTACAAACACCAGAAACTAGTTGCAACTCCTGGACAGAGGACGAGAGGGGTCAGTAAGTCGAGCGGGGTCATATTTCAGGGCCCAATGTGTGGTAGTAGCTGAATCTTAAATCATGCATACATATCTCAGTTCTTATGGACGGCCTCAATGAAACAACCCACCATGTACTCCTACATGGCCTCTCATCGGTACCTTTACCAAATCATGTTCAACACATCCCTCACATTACCGACATAATCATTTCACTCTAGCCCATCACCTAGATGAACCAGACCTGACACATCTCTAAGCATAGCAGGCATAGCAAGGTAGGAAACACATACATGGCTCGATCAACTCCTACACATGCTAGTGGGTTTCATCTAGTTACTGTGGCAATGATAGGTCATGCAGAGGATAAGGGTTTAACTACCATAGCACACAGCAGTTTGAAACGTTGTTGTCTTAATGCAGTAAATGAGAGCAGAGGTGAGAACGTGGGATTGTATCGATATGATCCATGGGGCTGCTTGCCTGATGGAGTGGTAGTAGGGTACTGCCCTTCAGTTGGACACTCGGAGATATCCTCGGAGGCAGAACCTACCACAAAAGACACCACAGAGTATAATCAACACATGGCAATATGCAACAATATGATGCATGCTATGACATGGCAAAATAATGTGTCCTGCCTAATGCAATGTGAAACAAGTTGAAAAGGTTCCATTTGAATCAAAGATTCAAATGAAAGCATAAGCTCTTATGCATAATAAGTGCATTAGCTTGTTTCACCTAAACAGCAAGGTTAAAGTGTTTTGTCATGCATGAAACCATTACAGATGGATAGATTGAATTTTTCTGATCATTTTTCATATATAATTTGTTTGATTTGGAGCTATGGTTGATTTTCTATGATTTTTAGAGGTTTAGGCTATTTTCTGGAATTTCTTATATAAAAATAAATCTAGAAAATGAATAATTGCGTCAGCACTGCGTCACTGTGACGTCAGCGAGTCAAAGGCGCCAGCCCAGGTCAAACCTGACTGGCGGGGCCCACTGGTTAGTGACTCTATGCACTAACTACGTTTAGTTAGCCTAATTAACTGGGCAGGGCCCACTAGTCAGTGACTAAACTAATTAAACTAACCTAGTTAGTTAGCACTAACAAAGTAATTAGTCGGGCAGGGCCCGCATGTCAGTGAGAGAGAGGGGGAGGTCAACCCGTGTCAACAGAGTCAACCTCGCCGGTCAGCGGGTCAAAACCTGCCGGCGTTTAGCCGCCGGCGAGGCCAGACGCGGCGGCACGCTGCGGGAATCGCCCACAGGGCACCATTTGATGCGCGGAGAGCAGCTACGGGTAGCTGCTGCTCACCCGCATCCAACCACGGTGACGGCGTGGCCGCGGAGTAGCCGGAGCATCGCCGACGACGAGCTCGGCGGAGGCCGAGGCTCGGGTGTGCTCGTGCTCGTGGCTGCGGTGGCCTAGGCGATGCGGCAAAAGCCCCTACAGCATCTACGCGGCGTGGGGAGTGTGACGGGCACAAGCCCATGACCAAATGGTCACCGGAGCATCGCTGGTGACGTGGTCAGGCCGCGCCCCTCGGGCACAAGACGCGCGGCGTCTATGGTGTTCTAGGGGCGAAACGAAATGTACGGGGAGGTTCAGCAGCTCACGGGGAAGCTGTGGAGGCGGTCAGCGTGCTCGGGGATGCTCGGGTGCGGTGGATCAACGATGACGATCGACGGCGGCCGAAGGTTGAAGACGGTGGTGGCGGGGACGATGCAGGGGCTCCGGCGTCATGCAGCTCGGCTGGTCGACATAGTCGACGACGGCGAACCGTCCGGACACGATGAGAGGGCGCGGGGATGGCGTTGGTCGCGGCTGCGGCGAGCGGCGGCTGACATCTCGGGCGACGTCGGGGAGGGCGAGAGAGAGGGGCCAGAGGGGAGAGCGAGTGTCTGCGAGGTCAGGGAGAGAGAGGGGGTTCGTCCCACGTCAACAGGGCAGTGAGGGAGTGAGGCAGGGAGGCAGGGTGCTGCGTGGCGCGCTGCTGTGCTCGCCGTCGAGCACCTGCTCGCCTCGCTGGCTAGGCGAAGCAGCTGCGTGGAGCGGCTGCTGGGCCGGGCCAACTTGGTGGGCCGGCTGGTGGGCTCCCAGGTAAGTCTCTGGTCCTTTTTGTTTTCTCTTTTATTTGTTTCCTGCTCTGTGTATTGAAATAGAATAAATACTATTTCATTTCCAAAAGCTCTGGAAATATTCAGAGGCACATTTGAGAATATTCTCAACTGCCTAAAAATGCTTCCAAGATTAATTGAGCGCTTTAAAATATTTATAGCATTTAAAATGCCCAAATTCAAATACTTATGGCTTGTTCAAAAATCCAGAATGGCTCCATAAATTGCAAGACCATTTTTGGCGGTTTTAATCAAGACCAAAAATGGTGGGCTTTTATGAAGGGCATTTTGGGTTCATTGAAATTCCAATTGTTGGAAATTAGCATTTTCAGGGGGGTGTTGGGGTTGATTAGCCCCCATTTCAAGTTTAAAAGAAATTTAAACATGATGAACAAGTTCAACCAACCCTAATGCATAACATGAAAGCAGGGATGTGACAACTCACCCCCACTCAAAAGAATCGCGTCCCGAGATTCAGGACTCGTCGGGAAGAAGGAGGGTACTCAAGTCGAAGCCGATCCTCCCTTTCCCAAGTAGCTTCCTTTTTGGAATGGTGTGACCATTGAACCTTGAGAAACTTGATGTTATGGCGTCGAGTGGTACGCTCGGCTTGATCAAGAATACGAACGGGATATTCCCGATATGAGAGGTTATCTTGTAGATCAAGCGTTTCGTGGTCTACTCCACGGATAGGATCCACGAAGCAACGCCTGAGTTGAGAAACGTGGAAGACATCGTGAACTCTGGAAAGATGCGGAGGTAGTTCCAGTTGGTAGGCAACTTCTCCTCGTTTGGCAAGAATGCGAAAGGGTCCAATGTAACGAGGAGCCAATTTGCCTTTGATACTGAAATGATGGGTTCCCTTTAACGGAGTAACCCGAAGGTAAGCCTTCTCGCCGACTTCATAAGTCATGAGCTTATGTTTACGATCATATTGGCTCTTTTGACGAGATTGGGCTGTTTTCAATTTCTCACGAATAACACGAACCTGCTCTTCTGCCTCCTGGATCATGTCCGGACCAAAGAGTTGTCTTTCTCCGGTCTCTGACCAGTTCAGGGGTGTTCGACATTTTCGTCCATATAGAACTTCGAAAGGAGCTTTGCCCAAACTAGCTTGGTAGCTGTTGTTGTAGGCAAATTCGGCAAATGGAAGGCATTTCTCCCAATCCATTCCGAATGAGATGACAGAAGCTCGTAGCATGTCTTCCAGAATTTGGTTGACACGTTCTACTTGACCACTTGATTGAGGGTGGAAGGCGGTGCTGAAGGAGAGATGAGTTCCCAAAGCATTTTGGAAACTTTCCCAAAATCGAGAGGTGAAGAGACTTCCACGGTCTGAATTGATTTCCAAAGGAACGCCACGGAGAGACACTATCCGAGATATATAAAAATCTGCTAGCTGGCTAGCGGTGATACTCTCACGGACAGGTAGGAAATGGGCTACTTTGGAAAGACGGTCGATCACGATGAAGATAGCATTATTCCCTCTCTTGGTCCTGGGAAACCCAGTAATGAAATCCATACTGATTTTATCCCATTTCCACTCAGGAATAGCCAAAGGTTGAAGGGTGCTAGCAGGCCGTTGGTGCTCTACTTTAACACGACGACAGACGTCGCAACTAGCAATGTATTGAGCAATTTCTCTCTTCATCCTAGTCCACCAAAACCTCTGGCGTAGGTCTTGATACATTTTGGTACTATCGGGATGAATGGTGAGAGGGGATTCATGAGCTTCCTTAAGAATCAACTGGCATAGATGTTGTTTCTTGGGAACCACCAAGCGGTTCTCGAAGAAGACAACACCTCGCTCATCCATGGAAAAACATTTAGCAACTCCGCTAGCGATGTTTTCCTTAATCCGGGATATGCCCTTATCATACCGCTGGGCAGTTATGATCTGATCCATAAGGTTAGGCTTCGCCACCAGGGTGGATAGGAATCCTCGAGGAACTATGTGAAGGTTAAGCTTACGAAATTCCTCGTGGAGAAGTGGTTGACTTTGTTGTAACATGAGGTTGTTACAATAAGATTTACGACTTAGCGCATCAGCCATGACATTGGCTTTGCCCGGGGTGTAAGTTATTCCTAAGTCGTAATCCGAGATCAACCCGACCCAACGTCTTTGCCTGAGATTCAAATCTAGTTGGGTGAAGATATACTTCAAACTCTGGTGATCGGTGAAGATCTCGCAACGATTACTGAGAAGGTAATGTCGCCAAGTTTTGAGTGCATGGACTACAGCTGCAAGCTCTAGATCATGTGTGGGATAGTTTTCCTCATGGGGGTGTAATTGCCGTGAAGCATAGGCAATTACCTGACGATCTTGCATGAGTGTGCAACCTAGTACTTGTCGCGAGGCGTCGCAATAGATAATAAAGTCCTTGAGAAATCTGGTGGTACTAGTACGGGAGCAGATGTCAGGCGTCTTTTCAGTTCCTGAAAGCTGAACTCGCACTGTGGGGTCCACTCGAACTTTTTATCTTTCTTGAGGAGTTCATTTAGAGGTTTAGCAACCTTGGAGAAATTCTCGACGAAGCGGCAGCAATAGCTCGCTAAGCCAAGGAAGCTCCGAACTTGCTTGACCGTCTCAGGTGGTGTCCAATCAAGGACGGCTTGAACTCGCTCGGGATTGACAGCAATACCCTTACCAGAGATTACATGGCCTAGATAGGTCACTTCTGGCAACCAAAATTCACACTTGGAGAATTTCGCATAAAGGCGATGCTCTCGAAGTTTCGTCAATACCAGCCTTAGATGTTCGGCATGTTCCTCTTCATTCTTGGAGTAGATGAGTATATCATCAAGGTATACCACGACGAATTTATCCAAATACTCCATGAAGACTGAGTTCATTAACCGAGAGAAAGTGGCTGGGGCATTAGTTAAACCGAATGACATGATGGTGTACTCGTATTGGCCATAACGAGTAACGAAGGCCGTTTTGGGAATGTCCCCGTTTGTGATTTTGATTTGATGGTAGCCCAACCTCAAATCCATCTTGGAAAAGACTGAGGACCCAGCGAGCTGATCATACAGATCGTTGATCTTGGGAAGTGGATACTTGTTCTTGATAGTGACCAAGTTGACAGGTCGGTAATCTACAACCATCCGATCCGTTCCATCCTTCTTCTTGACGAAGAGGACGGGGCAAGCCCAAGGAGAGGAACTAGGACGGATGAAACCCCTTTTCAAGGACTCATCAAGTTGGTTCTTAAGCTCGGCTAGATCTAAGAGGTCGGCGAGCGGCGGAGACGGTGACGTCTCGGGCGACGTCGGGGAGGGCGAGAGAGAGGAGCCAGAGGGGAGAGCGAGTGTCTGCGAGGTCGGGGAGAGAGAGGGGGTTCGTCCCACGTCGACAGGGCGGCGAGGGAGTGAGGCAGGGAGGTAGGGTGCTGCATGGCGCGCTGCTGTGCTCGCTGTCGAGCACTTGCTCGCCTCGCTGGCTAGGCGAAGCAGCTGCGTGGAGCGGCTGCTGGGCCGGGCCAGCTATGTGGGCCGGCTGGTGGGCTTCCAGGTAAGTCTCTGGTCCTTTTTGTTTTCTCTTTTATTTATTTCCTGCTCTGTGTATTGAAATAGAATAAATACTATTTCATTTCCAAAAACTCTGGAAATATTCAGAGGCACATTTGAGAATATTCTCAACTGCCTAAAAATGCTTTCAAGATTATTTGAGCACTTTAAAATATTTATAGCATTTAAAATTCCCAAATTCAAATACTTATGGCTTGTTCAAAAATCCAGAATGGCTCCATAAATTGCAAGACCATTTTTGGCAGAGGTTTTAATCAAGACCAAAAATGGTGGGCTTTTATGAAGGGCATTTTGGGTTAATTGAAATTCCAATTGTTGGAAATTAGCATTTCCAGGGGGGTGTTGGGGTTGATTAGCCCCCATTTCAAGTTTAAAAGAAATTTAAACATGATGCACAAGTTCAACCAACCCTAATGCATAACATGAAAGCAGGGATGTGACATGAATAAAACGACAAATTTTTGTGAAGTGGGGGAGAGGAAAACGAGAGGCGAATGGAAAATAATGTAAATTGCGAGGAGATGAGATTTGTGATTAGGAACCTGGTATATGTTGAAGATCCTCCCCGGCAACGGCACCAAAAATTCCTTTTGATGTCGCTTGATGCTACGTCGGTATTTCCCCAAAGAGGAAGGATGATGAAGCACAGCGGCGGTAGGTATTTCCCTCAGATATGAAACCAAGGTTATCGAACCAGTAGGAGAACCAAGCAACACAACGTAAACGGCCCCTGCACGCAGATAACAAATCCTCGCAACCCGACTTGTTAAAGGGGTTGTTAATCCCTTTCGGGGTACGGCGCCTCAAGTGGCAAATGGACGTGAGATAAATTTATACTCCCTCCGTTCCTTGATATAAGGTGTATAGATTTTTGAGAAAAAGTCCGAAATATAAGGTTTATTGCGTTGCACCACTCGTTTGGATAATTTTTTAAGGGATTTGATTACATTTCCTTATATAGGGCAAGCTCCCCTATTTTCTCATGTCAATTAGTCAGGTGCAATCTCTCCCAAAACTTGTGAAATTTTCCCTCCACATGCGTTCTTTAATTTCCGTGCCAAAAACTATACACCCTATATTGAGGAATGGAGGGAGTAGTAAATTGATAGATCAAACGCTAAATAAAATAAATAATGAAAAATTGCAGCAAGGTATTTTTGTATTTTTGGTTTAATATATCTGAAAATAAATGCAAGAGAAAAGTAGATCGCAAAGGCAAATATATGAGAAAGAAGACCCGGGGGCCGTAGGTTTCACTAGTGGCTTCTCTCGAGAAAAATAGCAAACGGTGGGTAAACAAATTACTATTGGGCAATTGATAGAACTTCAAAGAATTATGACGATATCCAGGCAATGATCATTATATAGGCATCACGTCCAAGATTAGTAGACCTCTCCTGCCTGCATCTACTACTATTACTCCACACATCGACCGCTATCCAACATGCATCTAGTGTATTAAGTTCATGGAGAAACGGAGTAATGCAATAAGAACGATGACATGATGTAGACAAGATCTATCTATGTAGAGATAGACCCCATCATTTTATCCTTAGTAGCAACAATAGATACGTGTCATTTCCCTTTCTGTCACTGGAATCAAGCACCGTAAGATCGAACCCACTACAAAGCACCTCTTCCCATTGCAAGATAAATAGATCAAGTTGGCCAAACAAAACCCAAATATCGGAGAAGAAATACGAGGCTATAAGCAATCATGCATATTAGAGATCAAAGAAACTCAAATAACTTTCATGGATATAAAAAGATATAACTGATCATAATTAAACACAAAGTTCATCAGATCCCAACAAACACACCGCAGAAAGAGTTACATCATATGGATCTCTGAGACCATTGTATTGAGAATCCAGCGAGAGAGAGGAAGCCATCTAGCTACTAACTATGACCCTGAAGGTTTACAAGGAACTTCTCACACATCATCGAAGAGGCACCAATGGAGGTGGTGAACCTCATCTGAGATGGAGTCTAGATTGGTTCTGGTGGTTCTGGACTCTACGGCGGCTGGATGAATATTTCGTCGCACCCTCCAGGGTTTCTGGAATATTGGGGTATTTATAGAGCAAAGAGGCAGTCCGACGGGCACCCGAGGTGGGCGCAACCCACCAGGGCACGCCCTGGTGGGTTGTGGCCTCCTCATGGCACCCCCCCAGGTGTAGCCAGGGCCTGCTGTGTTCCTTCTGGCCCATAAAAATTCTCCGTAAAGTTTCGGGTAATTTGGACTCCGTCTGATATTTATTTTCTGTGATGTAAAAAACATGGAAAAACAGCAACTGGCACTTGGCACTATGTCAATAGGTTAGTACCAAAAAATGATATAAAATGATTGTAAAACATCCAAGATTGATAATATAACAGCATGGAACAATAAAAAATTATATATACGTTGGAGACGTATCATATATAAACTAGTAAAACTATAGGTAGAGACTAGAAAATGGAAGTAGGACATGGCGTTTCAAGAGGAATATAGAACTGGGCTGTGTGTTTGATTCAGTAAAATAAACTACTTGCAGATGTTCTAAGACAAATTATAACTAACGTTGGCGGGCCAGAGGCCAGTAGATACCTACTGGATCTTTGTGCCCCGTTTTCGTCATGGGCTGGGCCTGTTAAAAACAAAACCAAGCCTAGGTAGTCTACAACCCAGTTGAAACTTGCCTGACCTGAAAAAACAATATACCTGCTCAATAAACGAGAGAATTCTGCAAGTACAAACTGATAACTGGGATCCAACAGGTATATTGTTCTTTCATCGTGATACTAAGTGCATGCACTTGTTTCGGAAAATTTGGAGAACTAGGAATTCGAACGGCAGGTGGTTATGCTACCCATCCAATAGAAATCAGGTGCCTGAAAATTCGTTTCAAAACAAATGATTCATATTTATATCCACGTCGACCCTCGGCATGATGGTTGGAAGCAAATGCCAAGTTCATACCGAAAGATCCTTAACAAGAATACCAACTTGCGGATGACAAGGTAGTACAAATACCATTACCAAAATAACTTATAATCTTTTTAGTCCTGGCCCTAGTGTTCATCTGGTAGAAAATCTTGCAGAGGACCAGCTCCCGCTCCTTCTCTTGCTCGAGGTCCCCGAGGTGGTTGTCAGTGTCAAAACCGGCGGAACTCGGGTAGGAGGTCCCGAACTATGCGTCTAAGGTCGATGGTGACAGGAGACAGGGGACACAATGTTTACCCAGGTTCGGGCCCTCTCTATGGAGATAATACCCTACTTCCTGCTTGATTGATCTTGATGAATATGAGTATTACAAGAGTTGATCTACCACGATATCATAATGGTTGAATCCTAAAAGTCTAGCATGTCTGACTATGATTATGAGGATATATGTCTATGGACCTAGCCCTCCGGTTTATATACACGCCGGAGGGATCTAGGGTTACATAAGGTTGGTTACAGAGAAAGGAATATTCGGACGCCAAGCTTGCCTTCCACGTCAAGGAGAGTCCCATACGGACACGGGTAGAGTCTTCGGTCTTTGTATGTTCACAACCCATCAGTCCGGCCAATGTCTAATAGGTCGGATGCCCGATGACCCCTTAGTCCAGGACTCCCTCAGTAGCCCCTGAACCAGGCTTCAATGACGAGGTGTCCGACGCGCAGATTGTCTTCCGCATTGCAAGGCGGGTTCCCCTTTCCGAATACTCCAAGATAGTCTCCGGACGCAATGAACGTGTCCAGATCTGCAACACAAGTACCACACACAACCGCTGAGAATATAATATTGCACGAGTCCAATCCGCTGACAACTTTTTGTAATGTGACATCACGTCTGCTTGGTCATCATTTTGAACCATTTTTCGTTTGCTGTTCCATGTTTCGAGACGCGGTTTTCATAGGCACGTCTTGTCAAAGCAGAGATCGTGTCCCCTTATTGCGGGATTCTCATCAATACGGGCATGGGTAATCTAACCGTGCCGTTTACACAGCCCTTGGGAACAGGCAAGTTTTAAGGCAAGTCGGGAGGCGCTTGATATTCACTGCCTTTATAAGGAGATAAGGACTCCCTTTTCTTCACCCACGCCTTCTCTCTTTCTTTTCCCTTCCGTTCTCGAGCTACAATGCCCAAGTCCTCATTCTTTCCTCCCCAAGGAAGCACTCAACCATGTCCGGATCTGGAGGGCAAGGCAAGTGGATGGCCTCCTCCGTTAGGAAGAAGGACATCACCAGGCTTCGGGAGGCCGGGTATTTGGTGAAAGAAATCGCCCATCGGCTTCCAGCCAAGTGGCAAATCATCCCCACCCCGAAGCCCAACGAGAGGGTGGTGTTCATCCCTCATTTCGTCCGCGGGTTAGGGTTTCCTCTCCACCCTTTCATCCGTGGGCTTATGTTCTATTACGGGCTAGACTTTCATGACCTAGCCCCGAATTCTTTCCTCAACATCTCGGCATTCATTATCGTGTGTAAGGCCTTCCTCCGCATCAAATCCCACTTCAGACTGTGGCTCAAGATTTTCAATGTGAAGCCGAAGGTGGTGGATGGCCAGCACGCGGAGTGCGGAGGCGCCATGGTGAGCAAGCTGCCCAATGTCAGATGGCCCAAGGGTACTTTTGTGGAGACCATCCAGGATTGGCAGAAACTGGGGTTCTATATCACAGAGCCCGGCGACGCCACCTAGGCCGCGACTTCCAAATTCAAGTCAGGAGCTCCAACGCGGCTCACCTCGTGGATAGAGAAGGGCCCAAATTGGTCTTCGTCGGACGAGCTGATAGCGCTGCAAACGCGCATTCAAAGCATGGTGGATAGAAACATCAAGCTCGTTGACGTAATCCAGGTGATGCTAGTTCGCTGGATCCTCCCATGCCAAAGCCGAAGCTGCCCCTTATGGGAATTCGACCAGAAGAAGCGCCAAACCTTGGAAAGGCTCTTCGGAACCACTCACGAAGATGCTTGGAAGTTGCTCTTTAAGGGCAACGAGATGCCGCCAGCCATAGACTCGGACCGCGGGCACGATATTACCCATTCTGCCAATGCGGTAAGCCTTTCACGTCTCTAGACGCATCCTCTACTTGCTTGTTTCAAGGAGGATATCTAAACTTTATTTTTTTCTAGGTATGGACGAAGAGGGCGGAGTGGATTCAATGTTCGGCTCCGCTGCCCGAGGAACCAGCCATCCCGCTCCTCGCAAAGATGCTGGTGCCGGCGCCCTATAAGGCACCGGAGAAGAAGGCCAAGGGGGTCCGGAGTGGCCCTCGCCGCAAGGGTGCTTCGGATGTGTCGTCCGAAGATAAGACTCACTCCTCCGCCGTCGAAGACGATGACGAGGAGGAGGAAGAAAGCACCTCTCCCCCTGATGGGGGGAGGAAGAAGAGGGCGGCCTCCACAAAACTAGAGGTGGAGGCACCCAAGAGGGGGGAGGGACCCCTGCGGATAACTCCGTGTGGGACGTCGACAGCAGCCCGGAGCAATGCCCCCGAAACAAGCCTCTGGCCGCGTCGTAAGTACTAAAAACCCGCATATGTCCATGCATCCGGCCTCTCTTGCTTCATAATATTATATGTTAATTTATGCCATTGCAGTCCGGCCCACGACAGCTCCCTGCGATCCTCATCAAGAGGTTCATTGGATTCGAAGGCGATGGCCAGTGAGTCATCGCCGGCCGCTCACTCTTCCATGGCCAAGGGCGACGACAAGATGTTGTCCCAAAGGACCTTCCCCGCCCAGGAAGAGGTTAAGGAGGCCTCCAGGGTGACGCGAGAGGGTGAAACCTCGGCTGTCGGACACATGGGGGAGCAGACCCCCATGCCGACCGGGGATGGGGGCTTTGCTCAGTTCGGCCGTGTAACACCCATGATGCGGCTATATCTCCCACGTGTCAAGGCATGACTTAGAGGCATAAGTGCATGGTGGTTTAGTCGCAAGTGGGGTAATATTCACACAATCCCACGTACTGAGTTGGCTTACAATCGCCACTTCACACAAATAACAAGTTAAACATACATCATCCAGAGTACAATCAAAGGTCCGACTACGGAACCAAAATAAAAAGAAGACAACCCCAAATGCTAGATCCCCCATCGTCCCAACTGGGCTCCACTACTGATCAACGGGAAACGAAACAAAACAGCGATCAAGATCTTCTTCGAGCTCCCACTTGAGCTGGGTTGCATCACCTGCACTGGTATCATCGGCACCTGCAACTGTTTGGAAGTATCCGTGAGTCACGAGGACTCAGCAATCTCACACCCACGAGATCAAGACTATTTAAGCTTATGGGTAGGATAGGGTAATGAGGTGGAGCTGCAGCAAGCACTAAGCATATATGGTGGCTAACATACACAAATAAGAGTGAGAAGAGAAGCAACGCAATGTTCGTGAACTAGAAGTCATCCTGAATCTACTTACGTTCAAGCATAACACAAGAACCGTGTTCACTTCCTGGACTCCGCCGAAAAGAGACCATCACGGCTACACATGTGGTTGATGCATTTTAATTAAGTCAAGTGTCAAGTTCTCTACAACCGGACATTAACAAATTCCCATCTGCCACATAACCACGGGCACGGCTTTCGAAAGTTCAAACCCTGCAGGGGTTTCCCAACTTAGCCCATCACAAGCTCTCACGGTCAACGAAGGATATTCCTTCTCCCGGGAAGACCCGATCAGTCTCGGAATCCCGGTTACAAGACATTTCGACAATGGTAAAACAAGACCAGCAAAGCCACCCGATGTGCCGACCATCCTGATAGGAGTCGCACGTATCTCGTTCTCAGGGCAACACCGGATGAGACAGGCTACGAGTAAAACCATCCCTCGAGTTTCCCAAAGGTGGCCCCGCAGGTGGCTCGGTTCGGACCAACACTTAGAGAAGCACTGGTTCGGGGGGGTTAAAATAAAGATGACCCTCGGGTTGGCCGACCCAAGGGAAGGGTAATAGGTTGTTAGGCAAATGTAAAACCAAGGTTGGGGCTTGCTAGAGGAGTTTTATTCAAAGCGAACTGTCAAGGGGTTCCCTTAACACCCAACCACGTTAGGAATGCAAAATCAAGGAACATAACACTGGTATGACGGAAACTAGGGCGGCAAGAGTGGAACAAAACATTAGGCATAAGGCCGAGCCTTCCACCCTTTACCAAGTATATAGATGCATTAATTAAATAAGAGATATTGTGATATCCCAACATATCCATGTTCCAACATGGAGCAAACTTCAGCTTCACCTGCAACTAACAACGCTATAAGAGGGTTTGAGCAAAAGCGGTAACATAGTCAAACAACGGTTTGCTAGGAAGGTGGGTTAGAGGCTTGACATGACAATATGGGAGGCATGATATAACAAGTGGTAGGTAGCGCGACATAGCGATAGAACGAACAACTAGCAAGAAAATATAGAAGTGATTTCGAGGGTATGGTCATCTTGCCTGAAATCCCGCAAGGAAGAAGAATGAGTCCAAGAAGTAGACAAACGGACGTAGTCGAACGGATCCTCACAAATACCATGTTATCGGAACTAACCCGAAGAAGCAACACCGAAAAGAAGCAAACAACATGGTAAACAACCATCACATAAACATGGCATGATGCACAATCAAGTATGATGCATGTCCAGTTTAAAGAGGCATGGCATGGCAAAGTGCAACAAACAACACTACAAGTTAAGTGGAGCTCAATATGCAACGAGTTGCATATTGACGAAACACCACATGCCCTATTTAGTTCACTCTCGTTTATGTACCCAACAAAATTAAATGTTATTAAACATGGCTAGGGGTGAAGCATATGAAAACTACATATCTAGGCAAGTTTAAATGAGGCCGGAAATAACAAACAACAATTCCGGAAAATCCTCATATGCAATTTATGGATTTGGTATTGTTCTTCTATAAACCATATTTTGTAGTTGTCAAACATGTAAAGTAAGTACATCATGTTAAACTAGGCATTTTTCTACCCCATTTAGATATAAATATTATTAACTTTGGAGCTACAGTTATTAAGTTATGAAATAAATCATTTTTGCATGGCATTTGAGCAAATTAAAGCAAACAACAGTTTAAACATTTTAAACATGGATGAAAGTTGGAAATTATTAATCTGCACAAAATTCTAAGCATTTTACATATAAAGTTTGTTTAATTCCGATGCACGGTTCATGAGTAATTATATGCATGAAGGCTGGGGTCTTTTCTGCAAAACTTCACTCTCTGGATTAAATAGAAAAATCGTCCTGGCAGGAAAAAAATATAACGGGATGAAACTAGGGGCGGACTGGGCTGATCACATTGGGCCTACAAGAGCGCGTGGAGCTGCGCCTCACGGGGCACAGGCTGCAGAGACGAGGCGCTGGCGCGACCGGGCCCTACGCGCAGAAGCGCGGTCAACGGTGATGTGGTCCTCGCGCGGGCACATGCATGCGAGTGGTTCAGGATCCTCTGCTCGATGCAGAGCGAGCAGAGGCCGGCGGCGGGGCATGGAGGTCGATGTGGGGAACCGGCAGGGACCAAGGCAAAGCAGGGAAGGTCCAGCAGGGACGTGCGTCTCCAGGACGGCGGATCTGGCCGGGAATGGGCTTGAATGGCGGCTTCAGGCGATGCAGGGCACAACAAGACGGCGTCAATGGCAAGGGACGCCCGGGAACAAGTGTCTCCGGCCCGGATATGGTCGACCTCGTCCCGTTCCAAGGGTGCAGAGGCGGGGCACGGGACGACGGGGTTCAAGGTGGCAGTGACGAGCTCCTTCAGCGGCCATGGCGTTGGGGCGGAGCTCCTGCACGTCCCTGGTACGGAGATGGAGAGGGAGTTGAGATAGAGGAGGAGAAGGGAACGGGAAGGAGTAAGAGTAGGGACGACGGGGATGGCCTGGCGGTGGTGCTCGTCTCCGGCGAGCTGGCAGGTGACGCACGGGACGATGGCGGGGCCGAGCAGAGGAAGCGTACGGGAGGGGCTCCAGAAGAAGCTCCTCTTCCTTGGATCGAGAGGAGACAGGGGCTTCGGGAGAGCGAGGAGGATCTCCTCTCCTTGGATCGTGCGCGCGAGGCAGACCGCTCCGGCGCGGCAGGGCGAAGGGATCGAGGGAGATCTGGTTGGTGGTAGGTGGGTTGGATCAGGCAGGATCCCGATGAAGAAGGAGACCAGGAGGATGCGCTGACTGGTCCGCTAAGGAGGACTGTGTAGACGGTCTAGAGAGTAAAGAGAGGGAAAACTCGGCAACAGTTTTCGGAGAACGAAAACGTCCGACGATTTGACCGACTATATTGTTGCTATAGTTAACCGTTGGGGTATCAAATGGACTCCGAATGCAATGGAACTTGGCAGGCGACCTACTAACAACATAACAACACCGCACGCCAACTTTCATCCCATTCCGAGAACATTTTCTTGCCACTCATAAAATAATATTTTGGACGTCCCACGGGTGCGTGCAAGTGTGTCTGGGCGCAGAACGGGCAATGGAGAGAACTGGGAGACCCGGACGTATGCTAGTTTTGTAAACATGCAGATGCAATGCTGATGATGGCATGGCAAGATGCAACATGCAAGCGAATGACAAGGCAACAACAGCGAATAACTGGAAGACACCTATACGGCTCCGGAATCCGGCGAGCAACCTCATTCGAAAGAAGGGGTGTGCCTATTCCGCCGGTGACCTCTATCCAACCAGAGGCACCGGATAATCTACTGGAAGAGCTACGAGGAACTTCCATTGTGGATAAACACCGTATCCTTATGGGTACGGTGATTGAGAGGGTTCAGTCTGTCAAGAGCGGACTAACCGAAGCCTGCAGTAGCCTGCGACAGGTTTTGAGGTAAGCGATGCAAAAGAGAAAATCCCAATATAGATAGTAGCCCCTAAGACACTATCTGGTGTTCGGAAAGAAGAGCCGGACAGAGGATCAATTTATTTTTGCAGGAAACTAACTAAATATGTATTATACGAATAAGCACCCGTGGTTGCTGGCCGCGACCTCACACACCGCCGAAGTCTCCGGACTGAAGCAGAGATTGGAGCGCGCCGAGGAGGAGCTCAGCCAAGCGAGGAAGCAGCTAGAAGACAAGCAAGGTATGTACTGATTGGCTGTACATTCAGAAAGAATAAATAATGCGTATTGACCGTAGTGCCATGATGTGTGTAGGAGCGGCGACCGAGGTCGAGGTCCTCAAACAGGCCCTGGCCCAGGCTGAGGAGAAAGCTGCCAAGGAAAAAGCCGCCCGTGAGAAGCACAAGGCCCGGCTTGATGAGGTCCAGCAAGAGCTCCAGGATGCGGTGAAGAAATGTGAATCCTTGGAGCTAGGCGTTTCGGCTCGAGAGACCGAACTTGCTACGGCCCGCCAAAGCGCGGAAGAGGCCCAGGATGCCCTCCAGGAGATCCAGGAGGCCTTGAAAATCACGGCAGGTAAGGATTTTAGTATGCAAAGCAAACATCTGAAGAAGTATGTCTTACTAACCCAGATTCGGAGTTCTGCAGGGGCATTTGCGGATCTGCCGTGTAGTGTGTCTAACGCTGCGGAGTTCTTCCGAGCCGAAGAAGGGTGCTCTATGGAGAAGCTGCTCTGGTCGCAATATATTGTGCCGGAACATCCAGTGCCCTTTAGCGATCAGCTAAAACAGCTGGTCGAGCTGCATAGGGTGGCTGAACTGGCCATGAAGGATTTAATAATCCGGCTGTGGCCTGCCGAAGCTATACACGACAGCTACTTCGGGCTCGTGAAGCGGCTGGTAAATGTCTGCCCTCGACTAGACGTCATCAAGCGGTCGGTCTGTATCAAGGGCGCGCACATGGTCTTCGCCCGCGTCAAGGATGA
Source organism: Triticum monococcum (assembly GCA_034509565.1). NCBI lineage: Eukaryota > Viridiplantae > Streptophyta > Magnoliopsida > Poales > Poaceae > Triticum > Triticum monococcum. The sequence goes on from CM067844.1 coordinate 118,522,931, forward strand.
ACGCCGTCAAGCTTACGACCGGGGGACCGCCAGAGGGCAAGGAGCACCGCACGCCCGAGCGGTATTTTGAAGACGTCCTGGAGGGGTCTCGTATTGTGGCAACGCAATGTGCGCAAGACATTATTTTCGAATGAATACATTCATGTTGTCTCTGCCTTGTATGATGAAACAAAGTCGTTATGTAATATAATCTCTGTTATTTAAAAAATTCACCTCATGTGTGGCCGTGTTGTGCGAAATCTGAGAGTTGGCCAGTCGTCGGCTTCTGCCTCCACGTAGGTAGTACGGGGGTGTTCGGGATGTAATCTGAACACTCTTGATCCAATTGTTTGGTCCTTGAAGGAGGTGTTTAGCGCGACGAACCAGGCAATCGGACTATGCAGCTTTAGCACCCTCACTTAGCCATAGGAGTTTGACAATAAAAATATAGGCACAACCCCTAGTATCCGAACTAGGATGATGTAAACACTTGATCGGGTAAGTACCGATCCCTTGCGTAATGCGGAAAAATCTCTAAAGATTTGAGACCTCTGAAGTACTGACCGGCTCTCGCCGCATCATGATAGTCATTTTTAGGCTTTCCCTACTAAGGTGCTCCTCTGGGTAAACCAGGGCACAATCGCAGTAGTTCTCCCGTTACTACCCTAGCCGATATAATGGAACGTAAGGTAGCAAGCACAGGAGCCGGGCAACCCAACTATTGACCAAAGGCATGATTTGGAGCCAATGCATATAGTCCTGAATTCGGGGTTGAAAGTGCAACTATCCCTGTGTGGTTTTGGTAATTCCTAACAACATATAGCTCATTGAGCTAACATTATTCCGAGATTAATATTTCAGGAAAAGCTCAATGAATGGCATGGCATGGATCAGGAAAGTGGATCCCTAAAAATTCTAAGGACAAAAAGTTTGGCTCAAGCTTCAAGATCAAGACTCTACATTTTATATTTTAGTGATCCAAGATCACATTGAGTCTATAGGAAAAGCCAATACTATCAAGAAGGGATGAGGTGTTGCTTAATGGCTTGCTTGCTCAAATTGCTTAGTGATATGCTCCAAAATCCTCAACTACCTTCCCACATCCACATTTGACCTAAACCAAAAGTCAAACTCGGCCCCACCGATTCTATCTATCCGGCGCCACCGAGTTTCAAATGTCATAGCCACTGCCACAAACCATAGGCAAATCAGTCTCACCGATAGGGATCTCGGTCTCACCAAGATGGGATTGTAATATCTCGGTTTCCCTTCGTAACATTTTGGTCTTACCGAGATGACGATCGGTCCCACCGAGATTGCAATGTAAACTCTATGTTTGCCTTTTGTAACATTTCGGTCTCACCGAGATGAGCGAATTGGTCCCACCGAGTTTACCTGACCAACTCTCTGGTTAGCTTATTACCAAAATCGGTCCCACCGAGTTTGTGTAATCGGTCACACCGAGATTACGTTATGCCCTAACCCTAACCATATCGGTCCTACCGAGTTGCAGCTCAGTCCCACCGAAAATCCTAACGGTCGCTAGGTTTGCTGAATCGGTCCGACCGAGTTTAACCATTCGGTCCCACTGAGTTTGGAAAATTGTGTGTAACGGTTAGATTCTGTGTGGAGGCTATATATACCCCTCCACCCACTCTTCATTCGTGGAGAGAGAGCCATCAAAACATACCTACACTTCCAATATACATTTTCTGAGAGAGAACCACCTACACTTGTGTTGAGGTCAAGATATTCCATTCCAACCATATGAATCTTGATCTCTAGCCTTCCCCAAGTTGCTTTCCACTCAAAAGTTCTTTCCACCAAATCCAAATCCTGTGAGAGAGAGTTGAGTGTTGGGGAGACTATCATTTGAAGCACAAGAGCACGGAGTTCATCATCAACATACCATTTGTTACTTCTTGGAGAGTGGTGTCTCCTAGATTGGCTAGGTGTCACTTGAGAGCCTCCGACAAGATTGTGGAGTTGAACCAAGGAGTTTGTAAGGGCAAGGAGATCGCCTACTTCATGAAGATCTACTGCTAGTGAGGCAAGTCCTTCGTGGGCGACGGCCATGATGGAATAGATAAGGTTGCTTCTTCGTGGACCCTTCGTGGGTGGAGCCCTCCGTGGACTCTCGCAACCGTTACCCTCCATGGGTTGAAGTCTCCATCAATGTGGATGTACGATAGCACCACCTATCGGAACCACGACAAAAACATTCGTGTCTCCAATTGCGTTTGAATCCTCCAAACCCTTCCCTTTACATTCTTGCAAGTTGCATGCTTTACTTTCCGCTGCTCATATACTCTTTTGCATGCTTGCTTGAATTGTGTGGAGATTGCTTGACTTGTGATAAGATAGCTAAAATCTACCAAGAACTAAAATTGGGAAAGGCTAGATTTTTATTTGGTCAAGTAGTCTAATCACCCTCCCCTCTAGACATACTTTCGATCCTACAAGTGGTATCAGAGCTTTTGTCTCCATTTTCTATGATTTCCATAGCTTTTGGTGGTCATAGCCTTGGTTTCACAACCTAGGAGAGTATGGCATCCAGCGAGGGAAATTATCACCATAGAGGTCCTTACTTTGATGGTACTAATTTTGCTAGTTGGAAGCATAAGATGAAAATGCATATTCTTGGACATAACCCCGCCGTTTGGGCTATTGTGTGTGTTGGCTCGCAAGGTGAATTCTTTGATGGGAGAGAACCGAATCGTGAAGCTACCGCGGATGAGTTGAAGATGCTACAATACAATGCTCAAGCTTGTGATATCCTGTTCAACGGATTGTGCCCCGAAGAATTCAACAAAATCAGTCGTCTTGAGAATGCAAAGGAAATTTGGGATACATTGATTGACATGCATGAAGGTACCGACTCCGTCAAGGAATCCAAGTTGGATGTGCTTCAAAGTCAACTTGACAAGTTCAAAATGAAGGATGGTGAAGGTGTCGCTGAAATGTACTCTAGGCTTGCTCTTATCACAAATGAGATTGCCGGCTTAGGGAGTGAAGAGATGACTGGTAGATTCATCATCAAGAAGATCCTAAGAGCCTTGGATGGAAAATATGATACCGTGTGCACATTGATCCAAATGATGCCCAATTACAAAGATCTCAAGCCAACGGAAGTCATCGGAAGAATTGTTGCTCATGAGATGTCACTCAAGGATAAAGAGGAACTTCACAACAAATCAAGTGGTGCTTACAAAGCCTCATGTAAAGCCCCCACATCATCGAGTGAGAAACAAACCTTCAATGAAGAATTGAGCTTAATGGTGAAGAACTTCAACAAGTTCTACAAGAGTAGAACAAAGAGAGAAGCTCCAAATCAAGGTCCTACAATGACAAAAGATCTTCTAGTCGAGAGCGAAACTGCTACAATTGTGGAAGGCCCGGACACTATTCCAATGAATGTACGCCCCCCTACAAGAGAAGAGAAGATTCTCCCAAGAGAAGAAGTAGAAGAGAAGAATCACCATCTAGAGAAAGAAGGAGTAGAGATGATCGTTATGAACGAAGACCCTCACAGAAAAGCAAGGATTTGGAAAGAAAGGACAAGTCATCAAGGAGCTACACAAAACGAAGACATCAAGCTCATGTTAGTGAATGGGTATCCGGCTCCGACTCTGACAACCACTCCGAGAGAAGCTATCACTCCGACTCCGAATATACTCAAGATGAAGGTGTTGCCGATCTAGAACTTGTGAAAACCAACTCCTACGACATATTTGACTCACCAAATGAAGGAGTTGGAACATGCTTCATGGCTAAAGGCCCAAAGGTATCACACCCCGAGTATGTTGATTTCAATAGTGATGAAGATGACTTGTTAGGTGATGATGATTTACTTGTTGACAACTCTAGTGATGAATACTATGATGAAACGTCAATTAATCATGCTAATCAAGATAAAACGAATGACAATGATAAGGAGAAGATTGAGTCTCTAACTAAAGAACTAAACACTCTTAAGTTAGCTCATGAAACTATCTTAGGAGATCTTCGAGAACTTTTAAGGACTCATGAGAAATTACGCTTTGAAAAGCTCAACCTTGAGCAAGAGCATGAGTTCTTAAAAGCAATCAATGATGATGTTTGCAAGAAAAGTTCTTCTTACATTGCCAAGCATTTACTCTTATCCACTTACATGCCTCAAGTCAAGTATAGTAACAAGAACAAGAAAGATTCTTCCTCTAGTAGTAACAATAATCATGCTAAATCCAATATTGTTGCTTCTAGTAGTTCTCTTGATTCCACTAATGATTCTCTTAGCCAAGTTACACTTGAGCAAGAAAATAGCTTATTGAAGGGAATTATATATAAAGGTGTTTACAAGAGCCTTGCCGGAAGTATGCAATTCAAGGAAATTGTACGCAAGCAAAGAAGGCACCGGAAGAATCAAGGTGTTGGTTTTGAACGAAAGTTCAATGCCAATGGAGTTGAGTGGGAAGAAGATCAATACCCCAAGACGAAGTTTGTTCCTCAACAAGAGAAGTATGATCCTACTTCTCTCAAAGGGACACAAGCTCAAGATGGTCTTCCACCATAAGACCACAAGCAAAAAGGCAAGGACAAGCTTCAAGAGGAAATTGATGAATTTGAAGAAGCTCCTAAGGCCTTGGTTAAGTGGGTTCCCAAGACTACTTCAAGTTCCACTTCATCAAGTACAACTACAACACCGAGGATTCCCATCAAGATGGTGTGGATCCCGAAGAAGAAGAACTAGAGAGTTCTTGAGGGTGACTCTGCCAACATACTTCACTCTTATCATCTTGGCAAGAACAAGTGCAATCAACTTCCACATCTTGCGCTAGTTCAAGGAGTCACAAACCCTCTTGTTGGTAAGACAAAGGACAAGGTAACCTAAAAGCTTTCATAGACATCATCTTGTGTGTGCATCACTCTATGTCTATGGATATCCTTGTTTGTTCCTTGTGGGACTAACCCGTGTAGGTATTGAAAGTGCAACTCACTCCAATGGATAGCTCCAAATGATCTACATCAACATTGAGCATCCACATCTTCAACATCTACATGAAGTCATCATCGACAAAACCCAAGGTTAGTTCATCCCTCTTAGGGGGGATCTCACATCTAGGGGGAGCTTTACTCTAAGAATTGAGCTAAAGCAACTCTAATGGTGTGAACACAACAATGCTTTATGTAAAAGTGGTAACCCCACTGGTGCTTAAATGATGAGTATGACCTATGATCAAATGTTCTCATTTGACTCCTAAGTCAATATACTCATATATAGATGACCTATTCATTGCAATTTGTTTGATAGATGCTAGAAATGGTTGTGCATGCTTTGCCACATATTTCAATTGCCATTTTATTGTGTGAGCATGTTGATTGCATATTTTACTCATTCGAGGACATCCACTTGTTGTTTTGATTGAGTGGTTTTCTTTTCTTTTGCCAAGTGGATGGACAAGAATGCCTAAGAACCCTCTCTAGTTATCTATGCTTTTCTCGTCTCAAACTCTATTCATGCTGCATCACAAAATTTGATCAAGTCAGATACGAACCACTCTGTGTGAGGAGCACTCGGAGTCCCCGATTCGTCATAGACTTAAACTTCCAAAACTTCTTTGTGTGTTTCAGTCTGACCGATTCCTCCATTTCGATCATACCGAGATCACTAAGTCGATCTAGGTTTTCAATCTCGGTGCAACCGATTTGAACTTTTCGGTCACACCGAGTTGCTGTAACTGTCAACAGTTATGCATCTCGGTGCCACCGAGTTGTTCCACTCAGTCACACCGACAGAGTCGGGCTATATATACTCATGGGCAAAATTTTGGAAATTTTCCGAAACCCCTTCGCCCGCGCATAGCTCGCTCTGCCTCCTGGGTCTCCGGATCGTCCTCCTCGTCGCCATCCGCCTCCTGCCGCTGGTCTCCGCCGACGTCAACGGAATTCTTCCCCGCCGTTGCCGCCGTAGCGAGTTGATCGCCGAACTAGGGTATGGACTCGATCACAGTGCTATCCCCGTCTGATTCCTAGCACATTGTGTTCATTATGATTCTTACCACGATTGAAACGCTTCTATCCAGTCAAAGCACTCCGTAGATTAGAGTTGAATTGAAAATTTAGGGTTAGGTTTCCGCCGAAACCATCTCGGACCCACCAGGTTGCAGAACTCGGTTCCACCGATTCGGCCAAGGCCATTGCACATGTGGTTCTCGGTCTGACCGAGAATTGCAAATGGTGTGACCGAGTTCAGGACTTTGTGAAACCCTAGCAGTCTCGGTGCCACGAAACTGTGACTCGGTCTGACCGAGTTCACTAGTTTAGGTTCCAACAGCTGCTTCGGTATCACTGAGTTTGCAAATCGGTTGATCCGAAATGCTTTCTATGGAAAACTAAAACTAAGTTTTGGACTCATTCTTTTGCCAAAACCTCTGCATTTTGTGATGCTCATCCACTCTATGTCATCTATATCTATTCACAGGGTCTGCTGTCAGTGTTTGCAACATGTCTGACTAGAGTGACAGCCAGAACAGGTCAGAGGAGCAGGTTCACCTGAGTGAGGGCACTAGTCCCTCTAGCAGTTCAGATGATGGTAGCAGGAGCACCCCAAGCAATTTGCCAAAGACTGCCACTAGAGCAAGCAAGAAGAAAACTTCGGAGTCTGAGGATGAAGACTATGTGGCAACTGAGGATGAGGCCACATCAAAGAAGAAAGTGGTTAAGAAGGAGTGCAGCTCAGCTGCAGTTAAGCCAGGAATGAAGATCAAAAGGCCAGCAGGAAGACAACCAATGTCTAAGGCCAGAGCATCCTCTCAAGCATCTTTGGAATCTCAACCCAAAGAGCCTGCTGCAGAAGGAAAGAAAAAAGGAAGGAAAGGGTCAAGAAGACCATGGCCAGAGTGATTGGAAAGGCTTCCATGATGGAAGAAGAAGAGGAAGAAGAGGTTGCTGCACCAGCACCCAAGGCACAAAAGCTTATGGGTGATGCTATCAGGACAGGGGCTGCATCATCAAAGCCCAAAGAAGCACCCAAAGCTGCCTCCAAGCCCAAGACCGCACCAAAGAGAAATACCAGGAACATACCAGCTGCTGAGAAGAACAAGGCCCCAGTGCCTGAGACTGTTGCTGAAGAAGAAGATGAAGAGCATGTTCTGAGAAATTTGAAGCCAAAAATTCCAAACCACAATGATGATCATCCTGTGGCTGAGAACATGAAGATCAGGAGAGACTCGGGACTGAGGAAATGGAGAGAGACATATCCATATGCTACCAGGAGAAGGACTGCTGTTGATTACAGGTTCCACACAAAGGAACAACAGGATTTCTATGAGACAATTTTGTTGGACAAGAAGCCTATAGTGTGTGATATGAGGTGGGTCAACTGGACCTACATGGAGGAAAATGAGGAACACTATCCTGGTGTGTTCGACAGCTTCAGTGCTTGTGGAGTTGCAGACTTTGTTGGGCAGAAGCTCACAAAGTGGAATGAGGAGCTCATAATGCAATTCTACTCCACAGCACATTTCTATCCAGATGGCAGGATAGTATGGATGTCTGAAGGTACAAGGTACCACTCAACTGTTGAGGAATGGGAAAATCTGATCAATGCTCCTAAGGAAGAAGAAGATGACTTGGATGTCTATGCCAAGAAGAAGATGGATCACAACTCTATGGCAAATATGTACAAGGAGATTCCTGAAGATGATCTTGAGACTCACCAGTTTGGGTCTATAAAACACTTGCTGTCAGGGCTGCCTACAATCAATTGGATCCTTAGGCACACTCTCTTGCCCAAGTTTGGTGATCACAGAATGATCAGAGGCCATGCAATTAACTTGCTACATATATTTGATGTGCCACAGAAGTTCAAGGTCATGAGCCTTATAGTTGAGACTATCAAGAGGACTGCAGCTGACCAGAAAAGAAGTTGTGGATATGCCCCACAGATCCAGGGGTTGATAAATTCAAAAGATGGGCACAGGCACATACTTGTTGGATAAGGAACACTTGCCTATCTACCCAGACTTCGAGGACAACCAAGTTGTGATTAATGAAGATGAACCCTCCTCAGTGCAAGCACAAGCAAAGAAGGAGAAGGCAAAGGAAGAGAAGGCTGCCAAGATGCCAACTCAAGAGGAGGCATCTGAGTACTTTTTGAAAAGCAAGCAGGACCAGCTTGGTTACTTGATAGCATCATCTCTGAGGATTGAGAAGGGGTTGGCCACCCTAACTCAAAACCAGGAGAGCCTGGAAAGAATCGTGGAACAAAAATTCTATGATTTAGATGCCAAAGTAACTGAGATTCAGTCTGTTGTGGAGCAGCTACAAGATGACATGCAGGAGAGGAAGGGCAAGACAACCACTGATGCATTTGCCAGAGTGCCTCAAGCTCAGAGATCTGCTGAAGTGCCTGTTCCAGACACCAGCTACAGCTCCAGCGCAACCAGCTACAGCACCTACCCCAGCAGCTCCATCTACTTCAACTGAAGCCTTCGTCCTTGGAGTTCTTCGGACACCACCACCTGAAGACCAAGCCTGAGAGAAATTTCAGTGCTATGCATTTTCTATGAACTTTTTTTACTTGTTGCCAAAGGGGGAGGAAAATGTATAAATCATAGGCTTCGAGAGAGAGAGAGAGTTTGTTTTTATTCTCTCTTGCTTTGGTGGTTGAACTTTGTTTATCTTTTGATTGCTTGAGATACTATGCTATTATCTGTGAGACATTGATGATCATGTGGTTGATCGTAAGATACACTTATGCTTGTTAGATGATATTATCTTACTTATCCTTATATGATCATTCACTTTACTTGGTGATGAGTGCATGTATTTAATTCTTATCATTTTGAGCGCTCTAGCAAGATGTATGTGACATGGAAGAGTAACCCAAGATCCTAACTCATTGTGCATTTGCAGTCCAAAGCAAATCTTAAGATATGCACAAATTTAGGGGGAGCTCTTGCTTTTCACATACTTCTCAAAGCGACAATATCTTTCACTCTTATTATCATTTGTCGAAGCTTTGATCTATATGTTGTCATCAATTACCAAAAAGGGGGAGATTGAAAGTGCAACTATCCCTGGGTGGTTTTGGTAATTCCTAACAACATATAGCTCATTGAGCTAACATTATTCCAAGATTAATATTTCAGGAAAAGCTCAATGAATGGCATGGCATGGATGAGGAAAGTGGATCCCTCAAAATTCTACGGACAAAAAGTTTGGCTCATGCTTCAAGATCAAGACTCTACATTTTATATTTTAGTGATCCAAGATCACATTGAGTCTATAGGAAAAGCCAATACTATCAAGGAGGGATGAGGTGTTGCTTAATGGCTTGCTTGCTCAAATTGCTTAGTGATATGCTCCAAAATCCTCAACTACCTTCCCACATCCACATTTGACCTAAACCAAAAGTCAAACTCGGTCCCACCGATTCTATCTATCCGGCACCACCGAGTTTCAAATGTCATAGCCACTGCCACAAACCCTAGGCAAATCGGTCTCACCGATAGGGATCTCGGTCTCACCGAGATGGGATTGTAATCTCTCTATTTCCCATCGTAACGTTTCGGTCTTACCGAGATGAGCGATCAGTCCCAGCGAGATTGCAATGTAAACTCTCTATTTCCCTTTTGTAATATTTCGGTCTCATCGAGATGAGCGAATTGGTCCCACCGGGTTTACCTGACCAACTCTCTGGTTAGCTTATTACCGAAATCGGTCCCACCGAGTTTGTGTAATCGGTCACACCGATATTACGTTATGCCCTAACCCTAACCATATCGGTCCTACCGAGTTGCATCTCAGTCCCACCGAAAATCCTAACAGTCACTAGGTTTGCTGAATCGGTCCGACCGAGTTTAACCATTCGGTCCCACCGAGTTTTGCAAATTGTGTGTAACGGTTAGATTCTGTGTGGAGGCTATATATACCCCTCCACCCACTCTTCATTCGTGGAGAGAGAGTCATCAGAACATACCTACACTTCCAATATACATTTTCTGAGAGGGAACCACCTACACTTGTGTTGAGGTCAAGATATTCCATTCCAACCATATGAATCTTGATCTCTAGCCTTCCCCAAGTTGCTTTCCACTCAAATCTTCTTTCCACCAAATCCAAATCCTGTGAGAGAGAGTTGAGTGTTGGGGAGACTATCATTTGAAGCACAAGAGCAAGGAGTTCATCATCAACACACCATTTGTTACTTCTTGGAGAGTGGTGTCTCCTAGAATGGCTAGGTGTCACTTGGGAGCCTCCGACAAGATTGTGGAGTTGAACCAAGGAGTTTGTAAGGGCAAGGAGATCGCCTACTTCGTGAAGATCTACCGCTAGTGAGGCAAGTCCTTCGTGGGCGACGGCCATGCTAGAATAGACAAGGTTGCTTCTTCATGGACCCTTCATCGGTGGAGCCCTCCGTGGACTCACACAACCGTTACCCTCCGTGGGTTGAAGTCTCCATCAACGTGGATGTACGATAGCACCACCTATCGGAACCACGACAAAAACATCCGTGTCTCCAATTGCGTTTGAATCCTCCAAACCCTTCCCTTTACATTCTTGCAAGTTGCATGCTTTACTTTCCGCTGCTCATATACTCTTTTGCATGCTTGCTTGAATTGTGTGGAGATTGCTTGACTTGTGCTAAGATAGCTAAAATCTGCCAAGAACTAAAAGTGGGAAAAGGCTTGATTTTTATTTGGTCAAGTAGTCTAATCACCCCCCTCTAGACATACTTTCGATCCTACAGGGGTGCCGAACTATACTATAAAAAGTGTTCGGACTTTGTTGCTGTGTTGTGGGGCGCTATGAAGCCCCTGGAAAATTCAAACGTACCAAAGTGTACGGGTGCTATTTGATAAAGTTATCAAAAAAAGAAGGAAGGGTAATAAGCTAGAGCCGTAAAATTTGGACCGCAAACTGTTTCTAGTACAATTTCGTTGGTGCGTTAAAGCGCATTTATACAAGTAGTGCAATAAGCAGAAGGCTATTTAATATGACTTAACCAAGGGAGAGCTGCATGTGGGTCCTGAGAATAGGTAAAGGAGTCGTTAAAGAAACAACCTAAAAAATCCCCCGGTACATCCATGCTTCTTGCTGTCTTGGTGTATTTATCCTTCGAAAAGGACCGATGGTCAGGCCGTTAAGGAAGCCCGTGGAAAAGAAACCTGAAAAGGAGAAAGAAGAAAAAGTGAAAGTCCATGTGTTCGGGGGTGGTCAAGCCGTATTGTGGATCACAAGCTAGTTATGCCTCTGTAATGCCCTCGATGCGGCTATATCTCCCACGCGTCGAAGCACGACTTAGAGGCATAACCGCATTGAAAGCAATGTCGCAAGTGAGGTAATCTTCACACAACCCATGTAATACATAAGGGAAAGAGATACATAGATGGCTTACAATCGCCACTTCAGACAATTACATGAATAAAGCATTACATCATCCAGATACACTCAAGGTCCGACTACAGAACCCAAAATAGGAAGACTACCCCAAATGCTACACAGATCCCTGATTGACCCCAACTGGGCTCCACTACTGATTAACTAGAACGAAACGACACAAAGGACAAGATCTTCAACGAGCTCCTCCTTGAGCTTGGTTGCGTCACCTGCTCGGTAACATCGGCACCTGGAAACTGGTTTTGGAAGTATCTGTGAGTCACGGGGACTCAGCAATCTCACACCCTCGCGATCAAGACTATTTAAGCTTATGGGTAAGGTAAAAGGTATGAGGTGGAGCTGTAGCAAGCGACTAGCATATATGGTGGCTAACATACGCAAATGAGAGCTAAAAGAGAAGGCAAGGCACGGTCGATGAAACTATGATCAAGAAGTGATCCTAGAACAACCTATGCCAAACATAACTCCAACACCTAAATGTCAGGAGGCACCAAGAACAATGTTCTCGTCACAAATCAATCGGAACGATTCCAAGATACCCGCGTGATCCTAAAAAAAATTAGTGAAATTTGAGAAGAGAAGAGTCAAAACTCTATGTCAGGATGCCTTACCAGAGCGATGAAGGGACTGTGGAGTAAAAAGAATTCCTAACTCTCCGATATATAATTCCTAAATGACTCAAAACATTTTTCTAGACTCAACAACGCCAACGATTCGATCAAGCAGGGGGCTCCTAAGGTCGGGGAAGGCTCTGATTACCAACTTGTAACGCCCTCGATGCGACTATAACTCCCACGTGTCGAAGCACGACTTAGAGGCATAACCGCATTAAAAGCAATGTCGCAAGTGAGGTAATCTTCACACAACCCATGTAATAGATAAGGGAAATAGATACATAGATGGCTTGCAATCGCCACTTCACACAATTACATGAATAAAGCATTACATCATCCAGATACACTCAAGGTCCGACTACGGAACCCAAAATAGGAAGACTATCCCAAATGCTACACAGATCCCCGATCGACCCCAACTGGGCTCCACTACTGATCAACTAGAACGAAACGACACAAAGGACAAGATCTTCAACGAGCTCCTCCTTGAGCTTGGTTGCGTCACCTGCTCGGTAACATCGGCACCTGGAAACTGGTTTTGGAAGTATCTGTGAGTCACGGGGACTCAGCAATCTCACACCCTCGCGATCAAGACTATTTAAGCTTATGGGTAAGGTAAAAGGTATGAGGTGGAGCTGTAGCAAGCGACTAGCATATATGGTGGCTAACATACGCAAATGAGAGCTAAAAGAGAAGGCAAGGCACGGTCGATGAAACTATGATCAAGAAGTGATCCTAGAACAACCTATGCCAAACATAACTCCAACACCTAAATGTCAGGAGGCACCAAGAACAATGTTCTCGTCACAAATCAATCAGAACGATTCCAAGATACCCGCGTGATCCTAAAAAAAATTAGTGAAATTTGAGAAGAGAAGAGTCAAAACTCTATGTCAGGATGCCTTACCAGAGCGATGAAGGGACTGTGGAGTAAAAAGAATTCCTAACTCTCCGATATATAATTCCTAAATGACTCAAAACATTTTTCTAGACTCAACAACGCCAACGATTCGATCAAGCAGGGGGCTCCTAAGGTCGGGGAAGGCTCTGATTACCAACTTGTAACGCCCTCGATGCGACTATAACTCCCACGTGTCGAAGCACGACTTAGAGGCATAACCGCATTAAAAGCAATGTCGCAAGTGAGGTAATCTTCACACAACCCATGTAATAGATAAGGGAAATAGATACATAGATGGCTTGCAATCGCCACTTCACACAATTACATGAATAAAGCATTACATCATCCAGATACACTCAAGGTCCGACTACGGAACCCAAAATAGGAAGACTATCCCAAATGCTACACAGATCCCCGATCGACCCCAACTGGGCTCCACTACTGATCAACTAGAACGAAACGACACAAAGGACAAGATCTTCAACGAGCTCCTCCTTGAGCTTGGTTGTGTCACCTGCTCGGTAACATCGGCACCTGCAAACTGGTTTTGGAAGTATCTGTGAGTCACGGGGACTCAACAATCTCACACCCTCGCGATCAAGACTATTTAAGCTTATAGGTAAGGTAAAAGGTATGAGGTGGAGCTGCAACAAGCGACTAGCATATATGGTGGCTAACATACGCAAATGAGAGCGAAAAGAGAAGGCAAGGCACGGTCGATAAAACTATGATCAAGAAGTTATCCTAGAACAACCTATGCCAAACATAACTCCAACACCGTGTTCACTTCCCGGACACCGCCGAGAAGAGACCATCACGGTTACACACGCGGTTGATGCATTTTAATTAAGGTTAACTTCAGGTTTTCTACAACCGGACATTAACAAATTCCCATCTGCCCATAACCGCAGGCACGCCTTTCGAAAGATCAAATCCCTGCAGGGGTGTCCCAACTTAGCCCATCACAAGCTCTCATGGTCAACGAAGGATATTCCTTCTCCCAAGACAATCCGATCAGACTCGCCATCCCGGTTACAAGACATCCTCGACAATGGTAAAACAAGTCCAGCAACACCGCCCGAATGTGCCGACAAATCCCGATAGGAGCTGCACATATCTCGTTCTCAGGGCACACTCAGATGAGACATCCTACGAGTAAAACCAACCCTCAGGTTGCGCCGAGGTGGCCCCGCAGTCTACTCGGTCGGACCGACACTCAGAGGAGCACTGGCCCAGGGGGTTAAAATAAAGATGACCCTTGACCGGCCGACTCAAGGGAAAGAAAAGGCGAGGCGGCGAATGGTAAAACCAATGTTGGGCCTAGCTGGAGGAGTTTTATTCAAGGCGAACTGTCAAGGGGTTCCCATTATAACCCAACCGCGTGAGGAACACAAAATCCGGGAACATAAAACCGATATGACGAAAACTAGGGCGGCAAGAGTGGAACAAAACACCAGGCATAAGGCCAAGCCTTCTACCCTTTACCAAGTATATAGATGCATTAATTAAGTAAGAGATATTCTGATATCCCAACAAAAATCCATGTTCCAAACATGGAACAAGCTCCAATCTTCACCTGCAACTAACAACGCTATAAGAGGGGCTACGCAAAATGGTAACATAGCCAAACAACGGTTTGCTAGGACAACGTGGGTTAGAGGCTTGGTTAAACAATATGGGAGGCATGATAAGCAAGTGGTAGGTATCGCAACATAGGCATAGCAAAAGAGCGAGCAACTAGCAAGCAAAGATAGAAGTGATTTCGAGGGTATTGTCATCTTGCCTGAAATCCCGCAAGGAAGGAGAACGAGTCCATGAAGAAGATAAATGGATGTAGCTGAACGAATCCTCCCAACACGACTTTATCGGAACTAGCTCGAAGAAGCAACATCGGAAAGAGGCAAACAACATAGTAAACAACCAAGCATAACATGGCGTGATGCACAACCAAGTATGATGCATGCCCGGTTTAATGAAGCATGGCATGTCAAAGTGCACAAGCAATCCTACAAATTAAATGGAGCTCAATATGCAACGAGTTGCATATTGAGGAACACCACATCAATTATTCAGTTCTCTCTCGGTTATGAATCCAGCAATATTAAATGTTGATTAACATGGCAAGAGGTGAGGCATAACAAAACTATACTATCTAGACAATTTAAATGGGGCCGGGTATAACAAACAATGAATCCGGTAAATCCCCATATGCATTTAGCAATCTGGTGCAACAACAATTTTAAACATTTTCAATGTTATTATCATGATGTGAATGACACGAGCAAGTTTATGCAATTTTTATTAAAAGTTTGACCAGAGTATTATGAAGCATTTGGTCGCCATGGCGGAACAGAAGGGGTGCCATGGCAACTACAACGGAAATGGTGCCACGGCAACATTCCGGGTGATCCGACAACTCATTGAGATGTCGGTGCAAGAGAAGATGTGGATGAACGGATCATGCGAGGATGGTGGGGGTGATCCCGGATTCCGGGTGTCCCACGAGTTGGCGACAAGGAAACGAGTGACAATTTGAACAGGGTGGAAAACACGAGCATCTCAAACATGGCAAGCATACGTTCACGGACGTCGCCTCGAGGTTATACCTTCGAAGCGTGCGTTATCGGAGGGGTTCGAGTTCGATGCGGTGTAGGGGAAGTAGACGTTCTCGGGACGCCGAGGGAAGTAGTGGTTCATGTCCGTAGATGTTCGGGGTCACGACATGGAACTTGACGTCCACGGGGTCTTCAACGATGGTCGTGGTACATGTTCCGTAGATGTTAGGGCGGCGTAGTGGTACACGCTCACGGAGTAGGTCGTACACGTCGTCGGTAGATGTTCACTTGACGGCCTTCAATGGCAGTAGTTGTTCTCGTTCCATCATGGAAGTAGTTGCACATCTCATAGTGGTACTTGACGATCTCGGAGACGGCGGAAGACGAACTTGGCGGTCCCGTTACACGGTTCTTCGGAGACGGTAGTTGTACATGACCATATATGTTTAGGGTCGTCGGGGTACTTGTCGATCGGGTCTTGACGGTCTCATTTTTCGACGGTAGTCGTGCTAGTCGGCGGTAGTGGAACTTGACGAATCCGAGGTCTTCGAGGTCGACGGTAGTTGTACATTTCATAATGGAACTTGACGGATCCGAGGACTCCGAGCATCGTGATACTTGTCACATTCTAGAACCGAAGTGGTACTTGACAATATTCGGGACGGTCTTGGCGATTCCGGAGACACGGTATAGGGACTTGACGCAACACCGCGTAGTCGTCCTAGGGGCATCGGAGCTAGTTGGACTTGCCGGTCTTTATGATCTGAAGGGCACTTGGAATCTTCGGTCATAGGTGCTTGGCAGGTCGTCGAGGTTGAGTGTGAGTTCATCGGAGCAGGGACTCTGGCGAAGGGGAAGGGAGGCGGCGACATGCTGTTGACGGCGCTCCGACGAGATGGCGACGGACTTGGGGTGCAGGGGCGCCGAGGCCTGAGCTGCTGCTGTTCGATGTAGAGAATGGAAGCCAGGGGACGCGGAGGAGGCCGGGACGATGGGGAGGCAGCATGGCTCAGCAATTTTGATGAACTCACGGCCATGCCAGGCGACGGACACGGCTTGGGGAGGCGCGGGTGACAACGGCGGCAGGGCACCAGCAGTGCAAGGAAGAGGTCGGGCGTCGGGGAGGCAGGCACTCCGGTGAGATGGTGATGGTGCTGCTACAGCGGAGGAGCTGCGAGGAGGGAGAGTGCGAAGGACGGAGCAGGTCCGGCGAGGAAGATGCAGGGGAGGCCCAGCACGCTGTGGTGCCCGGCGTCCTTGGCGACGCGGCAGGGCGGCGAGCTCGGCCCTCGCGGTGATGGTGGAGGAGAGCAGGGGACGGGATTGTGCAGAGGAGCGAGAGGGAGGAGAAGGTGTAGTGGATCAGTACCCATGGCAGTTGCGGGCGTGCTGGCGTTGGGGAGGAGTGGGGAGACAAGGGAGAGTGGGGGGATCGAGGGCGAAGCCCTGTGCGTGTGTGGCAGCGCAGGAGGAGAACGAAGGGAGAGGGAGAAGGGATCGAGGGAGCGGGCTCCCTAATGGCTAGGGTAAGAATTAGGGGTTCGAGAGAGAGATTGGCTGACCTTGCTGGGCCTAGTGGTCGGCTGGGCCTGGGTGCAACCTCCCTCTCTCTCTCGCATATACTTCTTAGAAGAAAGAAGAAAGAAAACAAAGAGAAGAAAAATGAAGGAGAGGGTTAGTGAACGAATTTGAGCAAGAGGTTAAATTTCTTGGACTCACACAAAATGTGTTGATCCAAGAAATTAGGAATGACCAAGATTGAAAGAATAAATTCAAATTTGTTTGAATTTAATTCAAAAGGTTTGAACTAGGACACGTTTTTCTAAGTGCCCAGAAATGTTGAGAATTTAGGTGGAGCTCCGGAAAAAGATAAAAGAATTTATGGGAGAAGTTTGAGGAGCAAACTCGAAGCAGAAAATACATGTGATTATTTGCAAGTGTGTTATAGGTGATCCCAAACTAATGGAATATTTTGTTATAGCTCCCTATAATATTGGGAGGATATGTTATAAAGAGAAGTCACCCTTCCCTCGATTTAAATGGATCGAAGATCCACACAAATTATTTAGTGGGTTTTAAACAGGTTGCATGATGACATGATGACATGATGCAAAGGGGAAAGCAACAAGCAAAACAAAAATCATGACGAAACCTGGAATCCATGGATGGCATCTGAATCTCCGGTCTTGGGGCGTTACAACACTCCACCACTACGAGAGGATCTCGTCCCGAGATCTAGAATTGCACCGGAGGGAAAACGGAAAAGAAAAAGAAGAGGTAAAACTAAGTTGCTTCTTTGACAAACGAGTGAAACGAAAGAATCTTGAAAATTTGAACAAATTGAAAGAAAGAATACAATGGAGATGAACGAAGTTGCAAACACTCCATTAGAAAAGAGGAACAAGGAAGACCAAATTCGTATAGCACTCCGGTTGAAAAGAGATGCAAAACTTGATACGATGAAAAGGATTTGAGCAAAGGGGCACAACACTCCGGTTAAATGGGTAAGCACGAAAAGAACACCATCCGAGAAGATGAGAGAAAAGAGCAACATCACAACGCCTCCGGAAGAAATGAGAGGACGGAATGGAATGAATGGAAGAGAAAACAATATCTTCTATCTCAAATGATCTTGAAAAATCATCTTTAGGGGAAAGTTCGAGCGGAGTTGTTGGAAAACCAACATCGAAAGGATAAGCTTCATATGGGCTTAAGGAACACGTCTCAAAACTTAAGGTGAAATTCTGCCACTAACAAAACAAGATTGGATTGATAACAACAAGGAGACGAGAACTTATTTCACCGGTAGGATAAATGAAGAACTTGGATCATATATGAGCACCATAAATAGCGACAATCCTTAGGAGAAGCTTTAGGTGAAATATAACCCAAGATGACTCCAACGAAGAGGTTGATGGATTTAAAATATCTCATTCTTGACAACATGTGAATCATGAACCACATAGGGAAATCATCAAGAATGACATAACACCACCTCAAAAGATACGGTAGAAGGAATTGCACTTCGGAATGCAAGATGAAGAATGCTTGAGCTCCTTTGAAAAAATCTTGATGAACACTTTGAGAAGGGATTAAATCCTTGGTGAACCATCATGTAGAGCCTCCATGAAGAACTCTGGTAAACAAAAAGGATAACAAAAATAAAGAGAAGTTGAAAACACAAGGTGAAACCTTGTAATGATTTAGATGGATCTTCGTGGTGACATAATTGAAAGAGGTTGGAACTCCAAGAGAAAAGAGAAGATGAACAATTGACAACGAGAATTAGTCATTGTGAACAAACTCCGGAAGAAAAGATTAACACATGGATGAAACAAGAATAAGAATTACATAATGCGTATCCTTCACCAATTAAATTGATGCCAAACAATGGATTTGGCACACTACTTATTCTCGTAGAAAGGATTAAGAGAGATATAGCGCAAACTTGGGAAGGCCTTCAACGAACCACCGGTAGAATTTGGAAAGCAGGAATGCATTGATATGATAAACGAAGGAAGAAGAATCTTGGAAGAACCACCGTAAGGATTGAAAAACGAACAAAGTAAAGGTAAAGAAGCACCGGGAAGAATTAGAGAACAAATGAAGATACTTGAGGGAATTTAGATACAAATGAACGAATAAAATATGAACTGATTAGATAATACTTGAATGATGCACCGGTAAGATTTCGAGAACGAGAGCTGAAAGCTAGAATGACAAAATCTTCTGAAATGATGGGCTTCGTAGAAAAACAAACTGAAATACTCTTGAAATGCTCCGGATGGGTGAAAAGAAATACTGACAAATGAATACAATGGTGAGAGAATGGCAATAAGCTAGAACCATGAGTCTTGAAGAGAATGGAGCAAGATTAAAGAGAAACTCTTCTTCGGTCTTCAAAATCCGAGAATGATGACGAGAACACCACCATGGATTATTTAGACACTCCGGAAGAATCAAAACGAAGAGGTTGAGCCAATGATGAAAAGATTTTGACAGATCTTGGAGAAGACATTTGACTGATGATAAATCATTCTTACGTCAAACTACGAAAAGAATTTGAGAATACCTCCGAGAAAATAAGAAGAGTCAGGTAAGACCCTAGAAAAAGACCTGTGGGTTAGGGCCCACTCAAAAGAAACACCGTTGAAGGATTGCTTAAAAATAAGATTACACCGGTTGAATTAAAATGGTTTGAATGAGATAACAACCTCGGAATAGGTTTGAACGGATCTTGAAGAAAAAGACGAGCCTTCCGAGATATCTTCAGCACTCCGGAACAATTGAATAACGAGAAATGGATGATTAAGAGGAGCACCGGCAAGAGAAAAGCATTCGAAACGATGAAAAAGGTTGTGATCACCATCGAAAGATTGCATTGAACACACAGGGGAAGATGAAAGAACAAAGAATGATAAACTTGAGGCTCCGTTAGAATCTTCATGAGCATCACCGAATAAGAACATTCAAAGACAAGAATGAAGAGTCTTCACATGAAAAATGGATAATTTATTAAGATATATGAGTCCTTGAAGAAAAAAGGGGTGGGCGGGCGGGAAAAACAAAGGCAACTTGGAGACGGATGAAACAAACAACATTGAGACGACTTGAGTTGATCTTGCGGATGTAGAAATGATAGGACCATCTTGAAGAGAACCACACCGGTTGAGAAGAATTGACATGACAATCTCAATTATCATCCTTCAACACATAACCAAGAAACCTTCGGAAATCGTTTACCTCAACCTTCAAAAAGCATCTGTTATACGAGTTATGGCAATACTCCCGAACTCCCGCCCCAGTACTGGGTGGCGTCGAGGTTATCTCACCAACAAATACATAAAAGAGATTTTCGAGGTCGGCGAACTCAGGTATTCCAGAACTGTAACGATAAAATTGTGATGACAACACCTCGGAGCTCAACTCCCCGGGACACTGCCACAACCCCTAAATGTCAGGAGGCACCAAGAACAATGTTCTCGTCACAAATCAATCGGAACGATTCCAAGATACCCGCGTGATCCTAAAAAAATAGTGAAATTTGAGAAGAGAAGAGTCAAAACTCTATGTCAGGATGCCTTACCAGAGCGATGAAGGAACTGGGGAGTAAAAAGAATTCCTAACTCTCCGATATATAATTCCTAAATGACTCAAAACATTTTTCTGGACTCAACAATGCCAACGATTCGATCAAGCAGGGGGCTCCTAAGGTCGGGGAAGGCTCTGATTACCAACTTGTAACGCCCTCGATGCGGCTATAACTCCCACGTGTCGAAGCACGACTTAGAGGCATAACCGCATTGAAAGCAATGTCGCTAGTGAGGTAATCTTCACACAACCCATGTAATACATAAGGGAAATAGATACATAGATGGCTTACAATCACCACTTCACACAATTACATGAATAAAGCATTACATCATCCAGATACACTCAAGGTCCGACTACGGAACCCAAAATAGGAAGACTACCCCAAATGCTACACAGATCCCCGATCGACCCCAACTGGGCTCCACTACTGATAAACTAGAATGAAACGACACAAAGGACAAGATCTTCAACGAGCTCCTCCTTGAGCTTGGTTGCGTCACCTTCTCGGTAACATCGGCACCTGCAAACTGGTTTTGGAAGTATCTGTGAGTCACGGGGACTCAACAATCTCACACCCTCGCGATCAAGACTATTTAAGATTATAGGTAAGGTAAAAGGTATGAGGTGGAGCTGCAGCAAGCAACTAGCATATATGGTGGCTAACATACGCAAATGAGAGCGAAAAGAGAAGGCAAGGCACGGTCGATAAAACTATGATCAAGAAGTTATCCTAGAACAACCTATGCCAAACATAACCCCAACACCGTGTTCACTTCCCGGACTCCACCGAGAAGAGACCATCACGGTTACACACACGGTTGATGCATTTTAATTAAGGTCAACTTCAGGTTTTCTACAACCATACATTAACAAATTCCCATCTGCCCATAACCGCGGGCACGGCTTTCGAAAGATCAAATCCCTGCAGGGGTGTCCCAACTTAGCCCATCACAAGGTCTCACGGTCAACGAAGGATATTCCTTCTCCCAAGACAATCCGATCAGACTCGGCATCCCGGTTACAAGACATCCTCGACAATGGTAAAACAAGTCCAGCAACACCGCCCGAATGTGCCGACAAATCCCGATAGGAGCTGCACATATCTCGTTCTCAGGGCACACTCAGATGAGACATCCTACGAGTAAAACCAACCCTCAGGTTGCCTCGAGGTGGCCCCGCAGTCTACTCGGTCGGACCAACACTCAGAGGAGCACTGGCCCAGGGGGGGTTAAAATAAAGATGACCCTTGAGCCGGCCGACTCAAGGGAAAGAAAAGGCTAGGTGGCGAATGGTAAAACCAATGTTGGGCATTGCTGGAGGAGTTTTATTCAAGGCGAACTGTCAAGGTGTAGCGACCCGACCCAAATGAATCAAGTCTCTGTGCTCCGGTGTCATCCCTGGATCAGTAATGCTGACACCACACAGTACTTCGAAGGATTTATAGCAGAGTAGCAATCACACACTTATTACATCGATGTCTCAAAAGAGAACTTATTACAATAAATATGGCTTCAGGCCATCTAATATCGATAACAGCAGAAGACTTGGAAGATAAATGGGTCCATCAACTCCAACGACATCACTGAGTATAGAACCACGACCTAAAAGCACCTTACTCATCGTCTGAAAAGTCTGCAACATGAAAGTTGCAGCCCGAAAACGGGTCAGCACATGGAATATGCTGGCAAGGTAACACATAGAGAGTAATGGAATGTAACAGCTATACTACATGCATATTTGGTTGGTGGAAAGCTCTATGGTTACTGTTTTGCGTAAAGCCAATTTTTCCCTACTACAAAGGAATACATTTATTTAACTATCATGGTAGTTGAACATCGAGAATGGTGGACAGCATTCCGATCCCAATTAGGTGAACAATTAAAACCCAACAATATTAATTAGAAGTAACATGATGAGATTCACATGATATTCAAGTACTAGATACTCAAGATGTCCATAACCGGGGACACGGCTAATCATGATTAGTTTATTACACTCTGCATAGGTTTGCGCACTTTTCCCCACAAGACTCGATGGCCTCCGTTGGTTTTCTCGCACTACATGGTGTTTGAGAAGACGGATGACCGAGACACAGCCTTTCAGAAGCGCTAGCACCTTACGATGGATAGACCGGTACACCTACTTTCCCCTACATCTGCTAGTCTACCCTGTAAGAGTTCGCACGACTTAGTCAACTATGCCAGAGCCCATAATGGCTTGTGGCTGCACACGGAAGTTTCTAGCATGAAAGATCTTATGATCCCTTTGAGTCTGGGTGGCGGTCCAAAAGAAAACAGGCAAGTCGTGATAGACATCAGGTGCCTCAATCCACCCATATGTGTGTTTAAGTTGCCACCTTAGATAAACCATTAAAATTATCAATCTCACATCTGTCATGGATATCACTCACCCAATCCACGTCTACTAGCATAGCATGGCATAATAAGAAAACGTAGAAGTAACTCCCAAAGGTTTCATAATAAACGGGTAATAGGTACTACCTCATCTACTTCCCATCCCACAATTTAATTAGATCCTAATCATGCAATGTGTGAGGATTGATCTAATGCAATAAATCTGGGTTGTAGAAAAGGTATGATCAAAGTGTTACTTGCCTTGCTGATGATCCGCGAGTCCTAGAGATTCGAAGTAACAGGCGGCGCAATCCGGGTAATCTATCGCAGACAAACAACAAGCATACAATTAGTACTCATCTGATGCACAGGTAAAACTCGAACAAGAGATCGAACCAGAAAGTTCAACTTAAGAACTCTGGTTGGAAAGAAAGAACGAACCGAACAAAGCAACGAAAAACAAACGGCGGAAGAAAACAACTCGGTTCTAGCAAGTTGAAACTAGGTCAAGTTTTACAGTAGCAAAAACTTATTTAAGTTGATTAGTCGGAACGGCGGTTTCGAAACGAAACTCCAGGCGCTTGAATCACCTGATTCCGATAAACGAGCGGGGAGGAAAACTAGAACGAAGATCGGATCTGAAATCGTGATCGGAAATAAATCCGACGAAAAGAAAAAGAAGAACGGTTAAATGAACGGACGTTCGTTAACCGGGAATAACCGGTGATCACGTTCGTTAAGACGAACGGTCCGGCGAACGGTCGCTAAACAACTAAACCGAACACAAAATGAAAACCGATCTAGGGTTTCGAAAAAAACCGAAACAAGAACGAAAAGAAAACCGGAACGGTTTATAAGAAAAACCGAATCGAGGAAAAAGAGAGGCGTGGCGCGGCTACCTCCGGCGAGGCTCCGGCGAGGGGGCTGCAAGGGCGGCGGCGGTGTTAGGCGGCGGCGCGGCGGCGTTAGGCGCGGGGTGGGGAGGCGGTGGGGTGGTGTGGGAAGAGGGGGGGTGAGGGTATTTATATAGGTGGGGGGAGAAAACTTGGGGGAGGGGGCAAGAAAAAGCTAGAGTCCGAATCGGACGCGGCTTCGGGCGGCGGCGGCGCTGGCTGGCGCGCGCGCGTGGGGAGGAGGCCGGCCCGGCCTGCTGGGCCTTGGCCCAGGCGGGCGCTGCGAATTTTTTTAAATAGTTACACGCACAGAAAAACAAGGAAAAGAAAAACTAAACGAACTCCAAAATTCCCAAAGTAGATTTTCCCCGACTCCTAAAAATGAGTCGAACAAAATGAAAATTTCTCGGGACCTAGATGCAAATTTTCGAAAACACACATTTTTCCCCATCCAAATAAAATGCAAATAAAACTCCGGAAAACCAAAATTTGATTTATTACGACATCTTCATTTTTCCTAAATTTGGGAAAGTCATATTATTCCCTTCTCTCATATTTTGATATTGGGAAAATAATTGAAGATGAAATAAATAAAATCAAATGATCCTCTTTTCAAAGTTTGAGAAAACTCAAATATGAAAATAACGAAATCTCCAACTCTCTCCGAGGGTCCTTGAGTTGCGTGAAATTTCTAGGATCGACCAAAATGCAAGAAAATATGATATGCATGATGATCTAGTGTATAACATTCCAAATTGAAAATTTGGGATGTTACAAAACTACCCCCCTTAAGATGAATCTCGCCCTCGAGATTCGGGTTGGCTAGAAAATAGGTGAGGGTGGTCCTTGAGCAAATCTTCTTCTCTCTCCCAGGTGGCTTCATCCTCTGAGTGGTGGTTCCACTGAACTTTGCAAAACTTGATAACCTTGCTGCGGGTAACTCTGCTGGCATACTCGAGAATCTTGACTGGTTTCTCCTCATACGTTAAGTCGTCCTTCAACCGAATTGCTTCAAGCGGCACTGTATCTCTTAGTGGTATCTCTGCCATCTCGGCGTGACATTTCTTCAGCTGAGAAACATGGAATACGTCATGAACTCCTGACAGTCCCTCTGGTAATTCCAACTTATAAGCGACTTCTCTCATACACTACAAGATCTTATATGGTCCAACGAAACGCGGTGCTAATTTTCCCTTAACTCCAAAGCGCTTAACTCCTCGAAGTGGGGATACTCGGAGATACACTCTGTCTCGGTTTCGTAAACTGTCTCCTTGCATTTAGAATCTGTGTAGCTCTTCTGCCTGGATTGGGCTACCTTGAGCCTATCGCGAATCAACTTAACTTTCCATTCAGACTCCTTAATCAAATCTGGTCCAAAGAATTGACGATCTCCAACTTCGTCCCATGACAACGGTGTCCTGCACCTCCTTCCATATAAAGCTTCGAAAGGTGCCATCTTCAAACTGGTTTGGTAACTGTTGTTATAGGAAAACTCCGCATACGGCAAGTTATCATCCCAACTAGATCCATAATCTAGTGCACAAGCTCTCAGCATATCTTCCAAAATCTGATTGACTCTCTCGGTCCGTCCATCTGTTTGCGGATGAAAAGCGGTGCTGAACTCTAGCCTGGTTCCCAAAGTTTCATGCAACAGATTCCAAAACTTTGAGGTAAATTGGGTTCCTCTGTCTGATACAATACTCCTCGGAACTCCATGCAAACAAATGATCCTAGTCATGTATATCTTTGCCAACTTAGCACTGGTGTAAGTGGTCTTGACTGGGATGAAATGTGCTACCTTCGTCAACCGATCAACTACTACCCATATCGAGTCATATCCTGCCTTCGTCCTGGGTAGTCCTGTGATAAAATCCATGCCTATCTTATCCCACTTCCATTCGGGTATCGGCAATGGTTGCAACAATCCGGCCGGCTTCTGATGCTCTGCCTTTACTCTATGACATACGTCACAAACTGCTACGTATGCTGCAATATCCTTCTTCATTCCGGTCCACCAGAATGTCTCCTTCAAATCCAAATACATCTTGGTATTTCCTGGGTGAATCGAATATGGTGAATCATGTGCCTCTTGTAGAATCAACCTTCTGATCTCCGGGTCATTGGGCACATAAACACGGTCCCCAAACCATAGGGTATCGTGTTCATCCTCACGAAATCCCTTTGCTTTTCCTTCGCTCATTTTCTTCTTTATAGAAGCAATCTCCTTGTCAGATTTCTGAGCTTCTCTGATTTTATCCATCAATGTTGATTGAACCTCCAATGCTACTACATAGCCTTTCGGAACTATCTCTAAACTTAGTCCATGAAGGTTTTTTGCTAATTCCTTTGGGTATTTCCTCCGTTATTAACGTATTGACATGGCTCTTACGGCTCAATGCGTCAGCTACTACATTAGCTTTTCCAGGATGGTAATGCAATCTCATATCATAATCCTTGATGAGCTCCAACCATCTCCTTTGTCTGAGATTCAACTCCTTCTGCGTGAAAATGTACTTCAAACTCTTGTGATCCGTGTACACCTCGCAATGATTTCCAATGAGGAAATGTCTCCATGTCTTCAATGCATGCACTACGGCTGCTAACTCCAAATCATGTGTGGCGTAATTCAACTCATGAGGCTTCAGTTGTCGTGAAGCATATGAAACAACTCTCCCTTCCTGCATAAGCACTACTCCAAGTCCTCGACGTGAAGCGTCGCAATATACCTCATAATCCTTGGTCTGATCTGGCAAAATCAACACTGGTGAGGTAACCAATCGTTTCTTCAACTCCTGGAAACTAGCCTCACACTCCTCAGTCCATTTGAACTTAGTATCCTTCTTTAACAACTCCGTCATGGGCTTTGCAATCTTTGAAAAGTTCTCAATGAATCTCCGGTAGTATCATGCGAGTCCAAGAAAACTCCGGATCTCTCCAACTGTCGTTGGTGCTTCCCATTTGGTTACGGTCTCAACCTTTGTGGGGTCAACTGCTATCCCTTCTTCGAATATAACGTGTCCGAGGAATCCTACTTCCTTCAACCAAAACTCACATTTGCTAAATTTGGCATATAACTGATGTTCCCTTAGTTTCTCCAAAACCAAATGCAAATGTTCCTTATGCTCCTCTTCATTCTTTGAATAAACCAGGATATCATCAATGAACACTACGACGAACTTATCCAAAAACTCCATAAACACTTTGTTCATCAGGTTCATAAAATAGGCAGGTGCGTTAGTCAATCCAAATGACATAACGGTATACTCATACAGTCCATATCTCGTGGTAAAAGCGGTCTTTGGAATATCCTGTTCTCGAATCTTCAACTGGTGGTACCCTGATCGCAAGTCGATCTTGGAAAACACTTTAGCTCCTTGCAAACGATCAAACAGATCATTAATCATTGGCAGTTGGTACTTGTTCTTGATGGTTACTTCATTTAATCCACGATAATCAACAACCATCCGTAATGATCTATCCTTCTTCTCCACTAGAAGTACGGGTGATCCCCAAGGCGAAGAACTTGGGCATATGTAACCTTTCTCCAGTAACTCCTTAATCTGGTTCTTAATTTCTACCAAATCCTTTGCTGGCATCCGGTATGGTCTCTTTGATATTGGGCCTGTACCTGGCAATAACTCAATCAAAAACTCAATGTCTCTATCCGGTGGCATGCCTGGCAACTCCTCTGGAAATACATCAGGGTAATCCTTCACCACTGGTACTTCTTCCTGCACAACTCCTATTAGGCAATTTACTTGTGTCCTATTTGGCACATGCCGGGATACATACTTGATCCTTCTTCCATCTGGCGTTGTAAGAAAAATTGACTTACTAGCACAATCGATGTTTCCCCCATACATCGACAGCCAATCCATACCGAGAATTACATCCAGACCCTGGGATTCCAGAATAATTAAATCTGTTGGGAAAACATGCCTTCCTATGCTTAATGGCACTTGAAAACATCCTTGTCTGGCCATGTACTCTGCTCATGGCGAACTTACTAGCATAGGTGTTTTAAGAATCCTAGTGGGCAGGCTATATTTTTCCACAAATCCCCTTGATATGTATGAATGTGATGCACCAGTATCGAAAAGAACGAGTGCGGTAAATGACTTAACCAAAAACTTACCGATTACTGCATCAGGCTGATCTTCAACCTCCTCCACGTTAACGTGGTTCACCTGTCCCCTATTGAAAGGGTTCGGCTTCTTCCCTGAGCTCCCATTGCCATTTCCATTCTGGCCTTCAGGACATTCATTGGCATAATGTCTGGTCTTGGAACACTTGAAACAGGTGAATTGACTCAGATCTCTCTTGGCTGGGGTTGATGGGGTAGTACGGTTCTGGTCGTTGCTTCCTCCATTCCCATTACCATTCTTGTGGTTGTTATGGTTGTGCGAACTACCTCCTCCATGGGTATGCTGAAACTGAAATCCTGATTTCGGGGTAAAACAGGGATTCTGCTGGGCTCTAGAGTTATACTTCCCCTATCCATACTTCCTCTTGCGGTTCTCAATCTGCTGTTGCTTCCCTTCAATCATGATGGCACGATCTACCAACTCCTGGTAGTTGTTGAAACTTGCTACCATCAACTGCATGCTTAACTCATCATTCAGTCCTTCCAGGAACTTCTCCTGCTTGGTTGCATCCATAGCAACGTCATCTGGGGCATAACGTGCTAACTTGCTGAAGTCGTCAACGTACTGGCCAACTGTCCTTCCTCCTTGGCATAAGTTGCGAAACTCACGCTTCTTCATGGCCATAGCTCCTGCTGAAACATGTGTAGTGCGGAAAGCTTGCTGGAACTGATCCCATGTGACAGTGTCAACTGGGAAGGTGGCTGTGAAATTCTCCCACCATGCTGCTGCGGGTCCATCAAGCTGATGTGCGGCAAACTTCACTTTCTCACCATCTGTGCATCCTGCAGTGGTCAACTCCCTTCCTATCTTGCGGAGCCAATCGTCTGCTACTATCGGCTCGGTGCTACTAGAATACACCAGCGGATTTAGCCTAAGGAAACGGGCTAAGTGGTCAATAGGTGGCGGTGGTGGTGGTGGGTTGTTGTTGTTGTTCTGCTGGTTCTGGACTAACATCTGCATCAATTGATTTTGTTGCTGGATCAACTGAGTGAGCTCCGGTGGAAATCCATTGTCACGTCTTGGAGGCATCTGAGGGTTTAGAAAAGATGAGAATTAAGAATAGAGTGAGGTCTAAAGAGAAAACACTACCCCAATGCACATGAGCAAAAGCACACAAAATCACTTCATTCAATTCAATCAAGGGCTTACAATCGATCTAAAACTATCGCAAAAGTGCTCGAACTATAGTGTATACATGGGGGAAATACTACTAATAGTTGGTGGTCATCTAGAAATTTGAACCGGTGGAAGACTCCATGATGTCCGCTCCAGCTTCGTCTTCAAAGTCGGGTTCACTTGGATCCGAATCGGTATCATCGAGAATGATGTAGTTGTCTGGACATGCGACGTACATGTCTTCCTTCCTGGATGCTAACTCCCTCTTGAGTTCTTCAATTTCCTGTTTAAGATCGCCATTGTGCCTTGCTAGAGCTACGATCTCGTCCATGTAGTCCTTGCATGTAGCCTTCAGTTCTCCTTCTAGCTCGATGATCCTTGCCTTCGCATTCTTCAACTCTATCATATCATTGCACATCTGGTTCTCGTGGCGTCGAATGTGCTGGTTTAACTCCTGGATAAATGATGCAATGGATCTATCCTTCTTGGTGTTGACTAACTCCCATTGTTCATCTCGGCGTCCGCAAATCTGGTAGATAGTGTCCTTGGGGCCTTCTTGATAAACTTCTCCAATGCGTCCCATGGTGATATGGGCTGCCATGCTCCTTCCTAGACTCCAAGTTGGTGCATTGAAAACACTATCTATGGGCTTCGTGATTGGCGCGAATGTCCTTCCCGGAACGTGAGCTTGAATTTTCCAGCGCTCCTCTTCAGGTAGAGTGGCGTTGAAGGTTCCCGTGAAACTTGGTAATCCAATGTTTAGATACTTGGTGACTTCCTTCAAGTGAAATCCAAAAGGTGTGCCTTCATCCGGTTGAGCATACTTGATCTTCGCGTCCTTCATCCTAAAGAGTAGAAAAGATGAGGAGTTAGAAAATGAGGAGAGAATAGTGATCTATGGCTTTAATTTAGTGGTCGTGTCCTACAGTTAGCGTGTGCTCTGATACCATCTCTGTAGCGACCCGACCCGAATGGATCAAGTCTCTGTGCTCCGGTGTCATCCCTGGATCAGTAACGCTGACACCACACAGTACTTCGAAGGATTTATAGCAGAGTAGAAATCACACACTTATTACATCGATGTCTCAAAAGAGAACTTATTACAATAAATATGGCTTAAGGCCATCTAATATCGATAAAAGCGGAAGACTAGGAAGATAAATGGGTCCATCAACTCCAACGGCATCACTGAGTATAGAACCACGACCTAAAAGCACCTTACTCATCGTCTGAAAAGTCTGCAACATGAAAGTTGCAGCCCGAAAATGGGTCAGCACATGGAATATGCTGGCAAGGTAACACATAGAGAGTAATGGAATGTAACAGCTATACTACATGCATATTTGGCTGGTGGAAAGCTCTATGGTTACTGTTTTGCGTAAAGCCAATTTTTCCTTACTGCAAAGGAATAAATTTATTTAACTATCATGGTAGTTGAACATCGAGAATGGTGGACAACATTCCGATCCCAATTAGGTGAACAATTAAAACCCAACAATATTAATTAGAAGTAACATGATGAGATTCACATGATATTCAAGTCCTAGATACTCAAGATGTCCATAACCGAGGACACGGCTAATCATGATTAGTTTATTACACTCCGCAGAGGTTTGCGCACTTTTCCCCACAAGACTCGATCACCTCCGTTGGTTTTCTCGCACTACATGGTGTTTGAGAAGACGGATGACCGAGACACAGTCTTTCAGAAGCGCTAGCACCTTACGATGGATAGACCGGTACACCTACTTTCCCCTACATCTGCTAGTCTACCCTGTAAGAGTTCGCACGACTTAGTCAACTATGCCAGAGCCCATAATGGCTTGTGGCTGCACACAGAAGTTTCTAGCATGAAAGATCTTATGATCCCTTTGAGTCTGGGTGGCGGTCCAAAAGAAAACAGGCAAGTCGTGATAGACATCAGGTGCAATGTGTGAGGATTGATCTAATGCAATAAATCTGGGTTGTAGAAAAGGTATGATCAAAGTGTTACTTGCCTTGCTGATGATCCGCGAGTCCTAGAGATTCAAAGTAACAGGCGGCGCAATCTGGGTAATCTATCGCAGACAAACAACAAGTATACAATAAGTACTCATCTAATGCACAGGTAAAACTCGAACAAGAGATCGAACCAGAAAGTTCAACTTAAGAAATCCGATTGCAAAGAAAGAACGAACCGAACAAAGCAACGAAAAACAAACGGCGGAAGAAAACAACTCGGTTCTAGCAAGTTGAAACTAGGTCAAGTTTTACAGTAGCAAAAACTTATTGAAGTTGATTAGTCAGAACGGCGGTTTCAAAACGAAACTCCAGGCGCTTGAATCACCTGATTCCGATAAACGAGCGGGGAGAAAAACTAGAACGAAGATCGGATCTGAAATCGTGATCGGAAATAAATCCGACGAAAAGAAAAAGAAGAACGGTTAAACGAACGGACGTTCGTTAACTGGGAATAACCGGTGATCACGTTCGTTAAGACGAACGGTCCGGCGATTGGTCGCCAAACAACTAAACCGAACACAAAACGAAAACCGATCTAGGGTTTCGAAAAAAAACCGAAACAAGAACGAAAAGAAAACCGGAACGGTTTATAAGAAAAACCGAACCGAGGAAAAAGAGAGGCATGGCGCGGCTACCTCTGGCGAGGCTCCGGCGAGGGGGCTGCAAGGGCGGCGGCGGCGTTAGGCGGCGGCGCGGCGGCGTTAGGCGCGGGGTGGGGAGGCGGTGGGGTGGTGTGGGAAGAGGGGGGGGAGTGTGGGGGTATTTATATAGGTGGGGGGAGAAAACTTGGGGGAGGGGCAAGAAAAAGCTGGAGTCCGAATCGGACACAGCTTCGGGCGGCGGCGGCCCTGGCTGGCGCGCGCGCGTGGGGAGGAGGCCAGCCCGGCCTGCTGGGCCTTGGCCCAGGCGGGCGCTGCGATTTTTTTTAAATAGTTACGCGCGCAGAAAAACAAGGAAAAGAAAAACTAAACGAACTCCAAAATTCCCAAAGTAGATTTTCCCCGATTCCTAAAAATGAGTCGAACAAAATGAACTTTTCTCGGGACCTAGATGCAAATTTTGGAAAACACGCATTTTTCCCCATCCAAATAAAATGCAAAAAAAAAACTCCGAAAAACCAAAATTTGATTTATCATTACATCTTCATTTTTCCTAAATTTGGGAAAGTCATATTATTCCCTTCTCTCATATTTTTGATATTGGGAAAATAATTGAAGATGAAATAAATAAAATCAAATGATCCTCTTTTCAAAGTTTGAGAAAACTCAAATATGAAAATAACGAAATCTCCAACTCTCTCCGAGGGTCCTTGAGTTGCGTGAAATTTCTAGGATCGACCAAAATGCAAGAAAATATGATATGCATGATGATCTAGTGTATAACATTCCAAATTGAAAATTGGGGATGTTACACAAGGGGTTCCCATTATAACCCAACCGCGTGAGGAACGCAAAATCCGGGAACATAACACCGATATGAAGAAAACTAGGGCGGAAAGACAGGAACAAAACACCAGGCATAAGGCCGAGCCTTCCACCCTTTACCAAGTATATAGATGCATTAATTAAGTAAGGGATATTGTGATATCCCAACAAAAATCCATGTTCCAAACATGGAACAAGCTCCAATCTTCACCTGCAACTAACAACGCTATCAGAGGGGCTGAGCAAAATGGTAACATAGCCAAACAACGGTTTGCTAGGACAAGGTGGGTTAGAGGCTTGGTTCAACAACATGGGAGGCATGATAAGCAAGTGGTAGGTATCGCAGCATAGGCATAGCAAAAGTGCGAGCAACTAGCAAGCAAATATAGAAGTGATTTCGAGGGTATTGTCATCTTGCCTGAAATCCCGCAAGGAAGGAGAACGAGTCCATGAAGAAGATAAACGGACGTAGCCGAACGAATCCTCCCAACACGACGTTATCGGAACTAGCCCGAAGAAGCAACATCGGAAAGAGGCACACAACATAGTAAACAACCAAGCATAACATGGCATGATGCACAACCAAGTATGATGCATGCCCGGTTTAATGAAGCATGGCATGTCCAAGTGGACAAGCAATCCTACAAATTAAGTGGATCTCAATATGCAACGAGTTGCATATTGAGGAACACCACATCAATTATTTAGTTCTCTCTCGGTTATGAACCCAGCAATATTAAATGTTGATTAACATGGCAAGAGGTGAGGCATAACAAAACTATACTATCTAGACAATTTAAATGGGGCCGGGTATAACAAACAACGAATGCGGTAAATCCCCATATGCATTTAGCAATCTGGTGCAACAACAATTTTAAACATTTTCAATGTTATTATCATGATGCGAATGACATGAGCAAGTTTATGCAATTTTTATTAAAAGTTTGACAAGAGTATTATGAAGCATTTGGTCGCCATGGCGGAACAAAAGGTGTGCCACGGCAACTACAACGGAAATGGTGCCACGGCAACATTCCGGGTGATCCGACAACTCATTGAGATGTCGGTGCAAGAGAAGATGTGGATGAACGGATCATGCGAGGATGGTGGGTGTGATCCCGGATTCCGGGTGTCCCACGAGTTGGCGACAAGGAAACGAGTGACAATTTGAACAAGGTGCAAAACACGAGCATCTCAAACATCGCAAGCATACGTTTATAGACGTCGCCTCGAGGTTATACCTTCGAAGCGTGCGTTATCGGAGGGGTTCGAGTTCGATGCGGTGTAGGGGAAGTAGACGTTCTCGGGACGCCGAGGGAAGTAGTGGTTCATGTCCGTAGATGTTCGGGATCATGACATGGAACTTGACGTCCACGGGGTCTTCAACGATGGTCGTGGTACATGTTCCGTAGACATTAGGGCGGCGTAGTGGTACACGTTCACGGAGAAGGTCGTACACGTGGTCGGTAGATGTTCACTTGACGACCTTTAACGGCGGTAGTTGTTCTCGTTTCGTCATGGAAGTAGTTGCACATCTCATAGTGGTACTTGACGATCTCGGAGACGGCGGAAGACGAACTTGGCGGTCCCGTTACACGGTTCTTCGGAGACGGTAGTTGTACATGACCGTATATGTTCAGGGTCGTCGGGGTACTTGTCGGTCGGGTCTTGACGGTCTCGTTTTGCGACGGTAGTCGTGCTAGTCAGCGGTAGTGGAACTTGACGAATCCGAGGTCTTCGAGGTCGACGGTAGTTGTACATCTCATAATGGAACTTGACGGATCCGAGGACTCTGGGCGTCGTGGTACTTGTCATGTTCTGGAACCGAAGTGTTACTTGACAATATTCGGGACGGTCTTGGCGATTCCGGGGACACGGTATAGGGACTTGACACAACACCGCGTAGTCGTCCTAGGGGCATCGGAGCTAGTTGGACTTGCCAGTCTTTACGATCTGAAGGGCACTTGGAGTCTTCGGTCATAGGTGCTTGGCAGGTCGTCGAGGTTGAGTGTGAGTTCATCGGAGCAGGGACTCTGGCGAAGGGGAAGGGAGGCGGCGACATGCTGTTGACGGCGCTCCGGCGAGATGGCGACGGACTTGGGGTGCAGGGGCGCCGAGGCCTGAGCTGCTGCTGTTCGATGTAGAGAAAGGAAGCCAGGGGACGCGGAGGAGGCCGGGATGACGGGGAGGCAGCATGGCTCGGCGATGCTGATGACCTCGTGCCCATGCCGGGCGACGGGCACGGCTTGGGGAGGCGCAGGTGACAACGGCGGCAGGGCACCAGCAGGGCGAGGAAGAGGTCGGGCGTTGGGGAGGCAGGCACTCCGAGGAGATGGTGATGGTGCTGCCACAGCAGAGGAGCTGCGAGGAGGGAGAGTGCGGAGGACGGAGCAGGTCCGGCGAGGAAGATGCAGGGGAGGCCCAGCACGCTGTGGTGCCCGGCGTCCCTGGCGACGCGGCAGGGCGGCGAGCTCGGCCCTCATGGTGATGGTGGAGGAGAGCAGGGGACGGGATCGTGCAAAGGAGCGAGAGGGAGGAGGAGGTGTAGTGGATCAGTACCCATGGCAGTTGCGGGCATGCTGGCGTTGGGGAGGAGTGGGAAGACGAGGGAGACTGGGGGGATCGAGGGCGAAGCCCTGTGCGTGTGTGGCAGCGCAGGAGGAGAACGAAGGGAGAGGGAGAAGGGATCGAGGGAGCGGGCTCCCTGACGGCTAGGGTAAGAATTAGGGGTTCGAGAGAGAGATTGGATGACCTTGCTGGGCCTAGTGGTCGGCTGGGCCTAGGTGCAACCTCCCTCTCTCTCTCTCATATACTTCTTAGAGGAAAGAAGGAAGAAAAAAGAGAGAAGAAAAATGAAGGAGAGGGTTAGTGAACGAATTTGAGCAAGAGGTTAAATTTCTTGGACTCACACAAAATGTGTTGATCCAAGAAATTAGGAATGACCAAGATTGAAAGAATAAATTCAAATTTCTTTGAATTTAATTTAAAAGGTTTGAACTAGGACAGGTTTTTCTAAGTGTCCAGAAATGTTGAGAATTTAGGTGGAGCTCCGGAAAAAGATAAAAGAATTTATGGGCGAAGTTTGAGGAGCAAACTCGAAGCAGAAAAGACATGTGATTATTTGCAAGTGTGTTATAGGTGATCCCAAACTAATGGAATATTTTGTTATAGCTCCCTATAATATTGGGAGGATATGTTATAAAGAGAAGTCACCCTTCCCTCGATTTAAATGGATCGAAGATCCACACAAATTATTTAGTGGGTTTTAAACGGGTTGCATGATGACATGATGACATGATGCAAGGCGCATGATGCAATGGGGAAAGCAACAAGCAAAACAAAAATCATGACGAAACCCGGAATCCATGGTTGGCATCTGAATCTCCGGTCTTGGGGCGTTACAACACTCCACCACTACGAGAGGATCTCGTCACGAGATCTCGAATTGCACCGGAGGGAAAACGGAAGAGAAAAAGAAGAGGTAAAACTAAGTTGCTT
The DNA here is from genome assembly GCA_034509565.1 of Triticum monococcum. Lineage (NCBI taxonomy): Eukaryota > Viridiplantae > Streptophyta > Magnoliopsida > Poales > Poaceae > Triticum > Triticum monococcum. The sequence continues at coordinate 118,558,887 of CM067844.1, forward strand.
CTTTGACAAACGAGTGAAACCAAAGAACCTTGAAAAGTTGAACAAATTGAAAGAAAGAATACAACGGAGATGAACAAAGTTGAAAACACTCCGTTAGAAAAGAGGAACAAGGAAGAACAAATTCGTATAGCACTCCGGTTGAAAAGAGATGCAAAACTTGATACGATGAAAAGGATTTGAGCAAAGGGGCACAACACTCCGGTTAAATGGGTAAGCACGAAAAGAACACCATCCGAGAAGATGAGAGAAAAGAGCAACATCACAACGCCTCCAGAAGAAATGAGAGGACGGAATGGAATGAATGGAGGAGAAAACAATATCTTCTATCTCAAATGATCTTGAAAAATCATCTTTAGGGGAAAGTTCGAGCAGAGCTGTTGGAAAACCAACATCGAAAGGATAAGCTTCATATGGGCTTAAGGAACACGTCTCAAAACTTAAGGTGAAATTCTGCCACTAACGAAACAAGATTGGATTGATAACAACAAGGAGACGAGAACTTATTTCACCGGTAGGATAAATGAAGAACTTGGATCATATATGAGCACCATAAATAGCGACAGTCCTTAGGAGAAGCTTTAGGTGAAATATAACCCAAGATGACTCCAACGAAGAGGTTGATGGATTTAAAATATCTCATTCTTGACAACATGTGAATCATGAACCACATAGGGAAATCATCAAGAATGACATAACACCACCTCAAATGATACGGTAGAAGGAATTGCACTTCGGAATGCAAGATGAAGAATTCTTGAGCTCCTTTGAAAAAATCTCGATGAACACTTTGAGAAGGGATTAAATCCTTGGTGAACCATCATGCAGAGCCTCCATGAAGAACTCTGGTAAACAAAAAGGATAACGAAAAGAAAGAAAAGTTGAAAACACAAGGTGAAACCTTGTAATGATTTAGATGGATCTTCGTGGTGACATAATTGAAAGAGGTTGGAACTCCGGGAGAAAAGCGAAGATGAACAATTGACAACGAGAATTAGTCATTATGAACAAACTCCGGAAGAAAAGATTAACACATGGATGAAACAAGAATAAGAATTACATATTGCGTATCCTTCACCAATTAAATTGATGCCAAAAAATGGATTTGGCACACTACTTATTCTCATAGAAAGGATTAAGAGAGATATAGCGCAAACTTGGGAAGGCCTTCAACGAACCACCAGTAGAATTTGGAAAGCAGGAATGCATTGATATGATAAACGAAGGAAGAAGAATCTTGGAAGAACCACCATAAGGATTGAAAAACGAACAAAGTAAAGGTAAAGAAGCACCGGGAAGAATTAGAGAACAAATGAAGATACTTGAGGGAATTTAGATACAAATGAACGAATAAAATATGAACTGATTAGAGAATACTTGAATGATGCACCGGTAAGATTTGGAGAACGAGAGATGAAAGCTAGAATGAAAAAATCTTCTGAAATGATGGGCTTCGTAGAAAAACAAACTGAAATACTCTTGAAATGCTCCGGATGGGTGAAAAGAAATACTGACAAATGAATACAATGGTGAGAGAATGGCAATAAGCTAGAACCATGAGTCTTGAAGAGAATGGAGCAAGATTAAAGAGAAACTCTTCTTCGGTCTTCAAAATCCGAGAATGATGACGAGAACACCACCATGGATTATTTAGACACTCCGGAAGAATCAAAACGAAGAGGTTGAGCCAATGATGAAAAGATTTTGATAGATCTTGGAGAAGACATTTGACTGATCATAAATCATTCTTACGTCAAACTTCGAAAAGAATTTGAGAATACCTCCGAGAAAATAAGAAGAGTCAGGTAAGACCCTGGAAAAAGACCTGTGGGTTAGGGCCCACTCAAAAGAAACACCGTTGAAGGATTGCTTAAAAATAAGATTACACCGGTTGATTTAAAATGGCTTGAATGAGATAACAACCTTGGAATAGGTTTGAACGGATCTTGAAGAAAAAGACGAGCCTTCCGAGATATCTTCAGCACTCCGGAACAATTGAATAACGAGAAATGGATGATTAAGAGGAGCACCGGCAAGAGAAAAGCATTTGAAACGATGAAAAAGGATGTGATCACCATCGAAAGATTGCATTGAACACACCGGGGAAGATAAAAGAACAAAGAATGATAAACTTGAGGCTCCGTTAGAATCTTCATGAGCATCACCGGATATGAACATTCAAAGACAAGAATGAAGAGTCTTCACATGAAAAATGGATACTTTATTAAGATATATGAGTCCTTGAAGAAAAAAGGGGTGGGTGGGCGGGAAAAACAAAGGCAACTTGGAGACGGATGAAACAAATAACATTGAGACGACTTGAGTTGATCTTGCGGATGTAGAAATGATAGGACCATCTTGAAGAGAATCACACCGGTTGAGAAGAATTGACATGACAATCTCAATTATCATGAAGGATTGATATTCCCATAGGAGTTTGAGAACATAGCTTAGGAAAGGTATGGAATCCACATTTGACTTCGAAGCAACTCGAATACCACAACTCAAAACAAAACAAAGGATTGGCTTGCAGAATAAGCCGGAACAAACATATGATAGAGATTTCGTCCGAAGTTTTTCTGGTGGGGCCTACACGGGCTCGATCGTATAACACCATCATGTACAAGGCAGTGCACATGACATACGAAGCGTCCCCGAGTCGGCATAGCCAAGGACTCTTTAAGACACAATGAGACCACTTTAAAACCAATCGTGGATAGGCGGACCACTAGACGTCGAACCCCAATTTCAAATCATACATCTGTCGGAAAGATATCCTAAGAGCTACTTGAATTCCCACTTATAAACTCCCGAAATTTTCCGGTTATGCAATCAGGTGTTGGGGATACAGGGGAAGCATAATATCTCACCCAAAACTAGCAAATCCTACATCCAGCTGTATCCATCCTTCAACACATAACCAAGAAACCTTCGGAAATCGTTTACCTCAATCTTCGAAAAGCATCTGTTATACGAGTTATGGCAATACTCCCGAACTCCCGCCCCAGTACTGGGTGGCGTCGAGGTTATCTCACCAACAACTGCATAAAACAGATTTTCGAGGTCGGCGAACTCAGGTATTCCATAACTGTAATGATAAAATTGTGACGACAACACCTCGGAGCTCAACTCCCCGGGACACTGCCACAACCCCTAAATGTCAGGAGGCACCAAGAACAATGTTCTCGTCACAAATCAATCGGAACGATTCCAAGATACCCGCGTGATCCTCAAAAAATTAGTGAAATTTGAGAAGAGAAGAGTCAAAACTCTATGTCAGGATGCCTTACCAGAGCGATGAAGGGACTGTGGAGTAAAAAGAATTCCTAACTCTCCGATATATAATTCCTAAATGACTCAAAACATTTTTCTAGACTCAACAACGCCAACGATTCGATCAAGCAGGAGGCTCCTAAGGTCGGGGAAGGGTCTGATTACCAACTTGTAACGCCCTCGATGCGGCTATAACTCCCACGTGTCGAAGCACGACTTAGAGGCATAACCGCATTAAAAGCAATGTCGCAAGTGAGGTAATCTTCACACAACCCATGTAATAGATAAGGGGAATAGATACATAGATGGCTTGCAATCGCCAATTCACACAATTACATGAATAAAGCATTACATCATCCAGATACACTCAAGGTCCGACTACAGAACCCAAAATAGGAAGACTATCCCAAATGCTACACAGATCCCCAATCGACCCCAACTGGGCTCCACTACTGATCAACTAGAACGAAACGACACAAAGGACAAGATCTTCAACGAGCTCCTCCTTGAGCTTGGTTGTGTCACCTGCTCGGTAACATCGGCACCTGCAAACTGGTTTTGGAAGTATCTGTGAGTCACGGGGACTCAACAATCTCACACCCTCACGATCAAGACTATTTAAGCTTATAGGTAAGGTAAAAGGTATGAGGTGGAGCTGCAACAAGCGACTAGCATATATGGTGGGTAACATACGCAAATGAGAGCGAAAAGAGAAGGCAAGGCACGGTCGATAAAACTATGATCAAGAAGTTATCCTAGAACAACCTATGCCAAACATAACTCCAACACCGTGTTCACTTCCCGGACTCCGCCGAGAAGAGACCATCACGGTTACACACACGGTTGATGCATTTTAATTAAGGTCAACTTCAGGTTTTCTACAACCGTACATTAACAAATTCCCATCTGCCCATAACCGCGGGCACGGCTTTCGAAAGATCAAATCCCTGCAGGGGTGTCCCAACTTAGCCCATCACAAGCTCTCACGGTCAATGAAGGATATTCCTTCTCCCAAGACAATCCGATCAGACTCGGCATCCCGGTTACAAGACTTCCTCGACAATGGTAAAACAAGTCCAGCAACACCGCCCGAATGTGCTGACAAATCCCGATAGGAGCTGCACATATCTCGTTCTCAGGGCACACTCAGATGAGACATCCTACGAGTAAAACCAACCCTCAGGTTGCCTCGAGGTGGCCCCGTAGTCTACTCGATCGGACCAACACTCAGAGGAGCACTGACCCAGGGGGGGTTAAAATAAAGATGACCCTTGAGCCGGCCGACTCAAGGGAAAGAAAAGGCTAGGTGGCGAATGGTAAAACCAATGTTGGGCATTGCTGGAGGAGTTTTATTCAAGGCGAACTGTCAAGGGGTTCCCATTATAACCCAACCGCGTGAGGAACACAAAATCCAGGAACATAACACCGATATGACAAAAACTAGGGCGGAAAGAGTGGAACAAAACACCAGGCATAAGGCCGAGCCTTCCACCCTTTACCAAGTATATAGATGTATTAATTAAGTAAGGGATATTGTGATATCCCAACAAAAATCCATGTTCCAAACATGGAACAAGCTCCAATCTGCACCTGCAACTAACAACGCTATCAGAGGGGCTGAGCAAAATGGTAACATAGCCAAACAACGGTTTGCTAGGACAAGGTGGGTTAGAGGCTTGGTTCAACAACATGGGAGGCATGATAAGCAAGTGGTAGGTATCGCAGCATAGGCATAGCAAAAGAGCGAGCAACTAGCAAGCAAAGATAGAAGTGATTTCGAGGGTATTGTCATCTTGCCTGAAGTCCCGCAAGGAAGGAGAACGAGTCCATGAAGAAGATAAATGGACGTAGCCAAACGAATCCTCCCAACACAACATTATCGGAACTAGCCCGAAGAAGCAACATCGGAAAGAGGCAAACAGAATAGTAAACAACCAAGCATAACATGGCATGATGCACAACCAATTATGATGCATGCCCGGTTTAATGAAGCATGGCATGTCCAAGTGGACAAGCAATCCTACAAATTAAGTGGAGCTCAATATGCAACGAGTTGCATATTGAGGAACACCACATCAATTATTTAGTTCTCTCTCGGTTATGAACCCAGCAATATTAAATGTTGATTAACATGGCAAGAGGTGAGGCATAACAAAACTATACTATCTAGACAATTTAAATGGGGCCGGGTATAACAAACAACGAATGCGGTAAATCCCCATATGCATTTAGCAATCTGGTGCAACAACAATTTTAAACATTTTCAATGTTATTATCATGATGCGAATGACATGAGCAAGTTTATGCAATTTTTATTAAAAGTTTGACAAGAGTATTATGAAGCATTTGGTCGCCATGGCGGAACAAAAGGGGTGCCACGGCAACTACAACGGAAATGGTGCCACGGCAACATTCCGGGTGATCCGACAACTCATTGAGATGTCGGTGCAAGAGAAGATGTGGATGAACGGATCATGCAAGGATGGTGGGGGTGATCCCGGATTCCGGGTGTCCCACGAGTTGGCGACAAGGAAATGAGTGACAATATGAACAGGGTGCAAAACACGAGCATCTCAAACATCGCAAGCATACGTTTACGGACGTCACCTCGAGGTTATACCTTCGAAGCGTGCGTTATCGGAGGGGTTCGAGTTCGATGCGGTGTAGGGGAAGTAGACGTTCTTGGGACGCCGAGGGAAGTAGTGGTTCATGTCCGTAGATGTTCGGGGTCACGACATGGAACTTGAAGTCCACGGGGTCTTCAACGATGGTCGTGGTACATGTTCCGTAGACATTAGGGCGGTGTAGTGGTACACGCTCATGGAGTAGGTCGTACAGGTCATCGTTAGATGTTCACTTGGCAGCCTTCAACGGTGGTAGTTGTTCTCATTTCGTCGTGGAAGTAGTTGCACATCTCATAGTGGTACTTGACGATCTCGGAGACGGCGGAAGACGAACTTGGTGGTCCCGTTACACGGTTCTTCGGAGATGGTAGTTGTACATGACCGTATATGTTCAGGGTCATCGGGGTACTTGTCGGTCGGGTCTTGACGGTCTCGTTTTTCTACGGTAGTCGTGCTAGTCAGCGCTAGTGGAACTTGACGAATCCAAGGTCTTCGAGGTCGACGGTAGTTGTACATCTCATAATGGAACTTGACGGATCCGAGGACTCCGGGCGTCATGGTACTTGTCACGTTCTGGAACCGAAGTGGTACTTGACAATATTCAGGACGGTCTTGGCGATTCCGGAGAAACGGTATAGGGACTTGACGCAACACTGCGTAGTCGTCCTAGGGGCATCGGAGCTAGTTGGACTTGCCAGTCTTTACGATCTGAAGGGCACTTGGAGTCTTCGGTCATAGGTGCTTGGCAGGTCGTCGAGGTTGAGTGTGAGTTCATCGGAGCAGGGACTCCGGCGAAGGAAAAGGGAGGTGGCGACCTGCTGTTGACAGCGCTCCGGCGAGATGGCGACGGACTTGGGGTGCACGGGCGTCGAGGCCTGAGCTGCTGCTGTTCGATACAGAGAAAGGAAGCCAAGGGACACGGAGGAGGCCGGGACGACGGGGAGGCAGCATGGCTCGGCGATGCTGATGACCTCGCGGCCATGCCGGGCGACGGGCACGGCTTGGGGAGGCGCAGGTGACAACGGCGGCAGGGCACCAGCAGGGCGAGGAAGAGGTCGGGCGTCGGGGAGGCAGGCACTCCGGCGAGATGGTGATGGTGCTGCCACAGCGGAGGAGCTGCGAGGAGGGAGAGGGCAGAGGACGGAGCAGGTCCGGCGAGGAAGATGCAGGGGAGGCCCAGCAGGCTATGGTGCCCGGCGTCCCTGGCTACGCGGCAGGGTGGCGAGCTCGGCCCTCGCGGTGATGGTGGAGGAGAGCAGGGGACGGGTTCGTGCAGAGGAGCGAGAGGGAGGAGGAGGTGTAGTGGATCAGGACCCATGGCAGTTGTGGGCGTGCTGGCATCGGGGAGGAGTGGGGAGACGAGGGAGAGTGGGGGATCAAGGGCGAAGCCCTGTGCGTGTGTGGCGGCACAGGAGGAGAACGAAGGGAGAGGGAGAAGGGATCGAGGGAGCAGGCTCCCAGACGGCTAGGGTAAGAATTAGGGGTTCGAGAGAGAGATGGGCTGACCTTGCTGGGCCTAGTGGCCGGCTGGGCCTGGGTGTAACCTCCCTCTCTCTCTCATATACTCCTTAGAAGAAAGAAGTCAGAAAAAAGAGAGAAGAAAAATGAAGGATAGGGTTAGTGAACGAATTTGAGCAAGAGGTTAAATTTCTTGGACTCACACAAAATGTGTTGATCCAAGAAATTAGGAATGACCAAGATTGAAAGAATAAATTCAAATTTCTTTGAATTTAATTCAAAAGGTTTGAACTAGGATAGGTTTTTCGAAGTGCCCAGTGATGGGGAACGTAGCAGAAATTCAAAATTTTCCTACGTTTCAACTAGGCCGTGTCCGATCATCACGTGAGACGGACTAGTCAACATCGGTGAACATCTTCATGTTGATCGTATCTTCTATACGACTCATGCTCGACCTTTCGGTCTCTTGTGTTCCGAGGCCATGTCTGTACATGCTAGGCTCGTCAAGTCAACCTAAGTGTTTCGCGTGTGTAAATCTGGCTCACACCCGTTGTATGTGAACGTAAGAATCTATCACACCCGATCATCACGTGGTGCTTCGAAACGACGAACTTTCGCACCGGTGCACAGTTAGGGGGAACACTTTCTTGAAATTTTAATGAGGGATCATCTTATTTACTACCGTCGTTCTAAGAAAATAAGATGTATAAACATGATAAACATCACATGCAATCAAATAATAGTGACATGATATGGCCAATATCATATAGCTCCTTTGATCTCCATCTTGGGGCTCCATGACCATCTTGTCACCGGCATGACACCATGATCTCCATCATCATGATCTCCATCATCGTGTCTTCATGAAGTTGTTTCGCCAACTTATTACTTCTACTACTATGGCTACCGGTTAGCAATAAAGTAAAGTAATTACATGGCGTTGTTCAATGACACGTAGGTCATACAATAAATAAAGACAACTCCTATGGCTCCTGCCGGTTGTCATACTCATTGACATGCAAGTCGTGATTCCTATTACAAGAACATGATCAATCTCATACATCACATATCATTCATCACATTCTTCTTGGCCATATCACATCACATAGCATACCCTGCAAAAACAAGTTAGACGTCCTCTAATTGTTGTTTGCATGTTTTACGTGGCTGCTATGGGTTTCTAGCAAGAACGTTTCTTACCTACGCAAAAACCACAACGTGATATGCCAATTGCTATTTACCCTTCATAAGGACCCTTTTCATCGAATCCGATCCGACTAAAGTGGGAGAGACAGACACCCGCTAGCCACCTTATGCAACTAGTGCATGTTAGTCGGTGGAACCAGTCTCACGTAAGAGTACGTGTAAGGTCGGTCCGGGCCGCTTCATCCCACAATGCCGCCGAATCAAGATTGGACTAGTAACGGTAAGCATATTGAACAAAATCAACACCCACAACTACTTTGTGTTCTACTCGTGCATAGAATCTACGAAATAGACCTAGCTCATGATGCCACTGATGGGGAACATAGCAGAAATTCAAAATTTTCCTACCTGTCACCAAGATCTATCTATGGAGAAACCAGCAACGAGGGAAAGGAGAGTGCATCTACATACCCTTGTAGATGGCTAAGCAGAAGCGTTCAAGAGAACGGGGTTGAAGGAGTCGTACTCGTCGTGATCCAAATCACCGGAGATCCTAGTGCCGAACGGACGGCACCTCCGCATTCAACACACGTACAGCCCGGTGACGTCTCCCATGCCTTGATCCAGTATGGAGAGAGGGAGAGGTTGAGGAAGACTCCATCCAGCAGCAGCACGACGGCATGGTGGTGGTGGAGGAGCGTGGCAATCCTGCAGGGCTTCGCCAAGCACCGCGGGAGAGGAGGAGGGAGAGAAGCAGGGCTGCGCCATGGAGAGGTCAGAACTCATGTGTTGGCAGCCCCAAAACCCTCAAGTATATATAGGGGAGAGGGAGGGGGTGCGCCCCCTTTAGGGTTTCCACCCCAAGGGGTGCGGCAGCCCCAAACCCATCTATGGGTGGCGGCCACATGGGGAGAAGGGGGAGGCGCACCTGGGGTGGGCCTTAGGGCCCATCTGCCCTAGGGTTTGCCCCCTTTCCCTCTGGGAGGCGCCTTGGGCCCTTGTGGGGGGGGCGCACCAGCCCACCTGGGGCTGGCCCCCTCCCACACTTGGCCCATGCAGCCCTCCGGGGCCGGTGGCCCCACTTGGTGGACCCCCGGGACCCTCCCGGTGGTCTCGGTACGTTACCGATAAATCCCGAAACCTTTTCGGTGACCAAAACAGGACTTCCCATATATAAATATTTACCTCCGGACCATTCCGGAACTCCTCATGACGTCGGGGATCTCATCCGGGACTCCGAACAACATTCGGTAACCACATACAAACTTCCTTTATAACCCTAGCGTCATCGAACCTTAAGTGTGTAGACCCTACGGGTTCGGGAGACATGCAGACATGACCGAGACGTTCTCCGGTCAATAACCAACAGTGGGATCTGGATACCCATGTTGGCTCCCACATGCTCCACGATGATCTCATCGGATGAACCACGATGTCAAGGACTTAATCAATCCCGTATACAATTCCCTTTGTCTATCGGTACGATACTTGCCCGAGATTCGATCATCGGTATGCCGATACCTTGTTCAATCTCATTACCGGCAAGTCTCTTTACTCGTTCCGTAACACATCATCCCGTGATCAACTCCTTGGTCACATTGTGCACATTATGATGATGTCCTACCGAGTGGGCCCAGAGATACCTCTCCGTCACACGGAGTGACAAATCCCAGTCTCGATTCGTGCCAACCCAACAGACACTTTCGGAGATACCTGTAGTGCACCTTTATAGTCACCCAGTTACGTTGTGACGTTTGGCACACCCAAAGCACTCCTACGGTATCCGGGAGTTTCACAATCTCATGGTCTAAGGAAATGATACTTGACATTAGAAAAGCTTTAGCATACGAACTACATGATCTTGTGCTAGGCTTAGGATTGGGTCTTGTCCATCACATCATTCTCCTAATGATGTGATCCCGTTATCAACGACATCCAATGTCCATGGTCAGGAAACCGTGACCATCTATTGATCAACGAGCTAGTCAACTAGAGGCTTACTAGGGACATGGTGTTGTCTATGTATCCACACATGTATCTGAGTTTCCTATCAATACAATTCTAGCATGGATAATAAACGATTATCGTGAGCAAGGAAATATAATAAAAATCAATTTATTATTGCCTCTAGGGCATATTTCCAACACCCAAAAATGTTGAGAATTTAGGTGGAGCTCTGGAAAAAGATAAAAGAATTTATGGGTGAAGTTTGAGGAGCAAACTCGAAGCAGAAAAGACATGTGATTATTTGCAAGTGTGTTATAGGTGATCCCAAACTAATGGAATATTTCGTTATAGCTCCCTATAATATTGGGAGGATATGTTATAAAGAGAAGTCACCCTTCCCTCGATTTAAATGGATCGAATATCCACACAAATTATTTAGTGGGTTTTAAATGGGTTGCATGATGACATGATGACATGATGCAAGGCACATGATGCAAAGGGGAAAGCAAAAAGCAGAACAAAACACATGACGAGACCCGGAATCCATGGATGGCATCTGAATCTCCGGTCTTGGGGCGTTACAACCTCCATCCATGCCCATGGTATTTTCAGTGCATAGTTATGTACGCGCGGTACAATTGCCTCCACTTGGTCGGGACTGGGACGGAGGCCGAATTGCTAGTCAAGCTCTTGACGAGCCGAGCTGTCCTACTGTGGAATAGTCCGGACTCTCTTGACAGTGTTCGGGAGCTCGGCCGCCGAATTGAGGCTCTGCTTGAAAAGGCCGCTTTGTACTTCTGCTGCTAAGGTAGCGGTGTGCTCCTCAGTGAGGAGGGAGCGTTCCGTGCTTCCATTAACTGTTATGACGCCGCGTGGTCCGGGCATCTTGAGCTTGAGATAAGCGTAGTGTGGCACCGCGTTGAATCAAGCAAATTTTGTTTGTCTAAGCTGTGCGTGATAGCCGCTGCAAAAGGGGACGATATCGAAGATTAACTCCTCGCTTCAGAAGTTTTCCGGAGATCCGAAGACAACCTCTTGTGTGATTGAGCCCGTACAACGGGCCTCTACACCTGGTATGACTACTTTAAAGGAGGTCTTTGTGGGCTTGATCTATGATGGATTAATGCCCATTTTACACATTGTATCCTGATAGAGCAGGTTGAGGCTGCTGCCACCGTCCATCAGGACTCGCGTCAGGTGGAACCCATCAATTATTGGGTCCAGGACTAGTGCGGCTGAATCGCCGTGACGGATACTAGTCGGATGATCCCGACGATCGAAAGTGTTTGGGCATGACGACCATGGATTAAATTTTGGGGCAACTGGCTCTATCGCGTAGACGTCCCTGAGCGCGCGCTTGTGCTCCCTCTTGGGGATGTGGGTAGCGTATATCATGTTCACAGTTTGGAAACTTCTTCTGTCCCACTGTGTTCGGTGGCCGGGGCTCCTCGTCGTTGTCCTTGCTTTCCGATCCCTTCTCCTTGCTTTCGGCATTTCACTTGTTGGCCTGTTTAAAAACCCAACAATCTCTGTTGGTATGATTAGGTGGTTTGTCTGGGGTGCCATGGATCTGGCACGGACGATCGAGTATGTGGTCCAGGCTGGATGAGCCCGAATTGTTCTTTTTGAATGGCTTCTTCCGCTGACCGGACTTAGAGCCACTGAATCCGGCATTGACCGCCGTATCATCGGTGTTGTCGTTGTTGTTTTGACACTTGTGTCTGTTGCGTCGGGATTTGTCGTTGCTATTTCTGGCTTCAGAGGTGCCGGTGTTGCTTGCATTGTTTTTGCTACGGGCTAGCCAACTATCTTCACCTGCACAAAAGCGGGTCATGAGTGCCGTGAGGGCAACCATGGACTTCGGATTTTCTTGGCCGAGGTGGTGGGCGAGCCATTCATTGCGGATGCTATGTTTAAAGGCCTCTAGGGCTTCGGCATCTGGACAGTCGATGATCTGGTTCTTTTTGGTTAGGAACCTAGTCCAGAATTTCCTAGCTGACTCTCTGGGCTGTTGAACTATATGGCTAAAGTCATCGACATCTGGTGGTCGGACATATGTACCTTGGAAGTTGTCGCGGAAGGCGTCTTCCAAATCCTCCCAGCTGCCAATAGAGTTTTCGGGCAGACTGTTTATCCAGTGCCGAGCTGGACCTTTGAGTTTTAACGGGAAGTATTTGATGGCGTGGAGGTCATCTCCGCGGGCCATATGGGTATGGAGAAGAAAATCCTCAATCCACACCGCGGGATCAGTTGTTCCATCGTATGATTCAATATTCACGGGTTTAAACCCTTCTGGGAATTCATGCTCCATTACTTCGTCAGTGAAGCAAAGAGGGTGTGCGGCGCCCCTATATCGGGCCACATCACGACGTAGCTCCGATGGAGTCCATCTGCGGTTTTCGGCCCGCACATGACTAGGCTTGTCATGTCTGAATAGATAGCCCTCGTCACGTGTCGGGGCACGTCCTCGCGATCCGTAGATCGATCTGGTATCTCCTTCTCTATTGTCCAGGTGCTGCCGAAGGTCATATGTATAACCATGACCTGTTTTATCTCTGCCTTTACGATGAGGCGGGGCAGGCTGGTGTTCTGCTTGAGTTGCCGTTTTATCCCGACCACGTGGCAGTCGGTCAGCCGCATTGCGCGATGATGGTACGGGCTATGGTGCCTCGTCATCAAACTGAGGTAGCAATTTGCGCTTCGGGTAGCTTTTGGCTGGGCGCTTGAGGTTGTATTCTTCGGCTGTTAGGACATCGGTCCATCTATCATTCAGCAAATCTTGGTCAGCTTGAAGCTGCTGCTGCTTCTTTTTCAGGCTCCTTGCAGTGGCTATTAGCTAGCGCTTAAAGCGCTCCTGCTCGAGAGGTTCCTTAGGTACGATAAAATCCTCGCTGCCGAGGCTCACCTCCTCCTCGGAGGGCGGGAGATAACTACTGTCCTCTGAATGTTCGTTTATGGCTTGTTCATTAGGGCTAACTTGCCCATCTTCCCGATCGTCCTGTTCGACAGTTCATTCGTCGGGGTCTTCTCTGTCTTCGGCACCGTCCGGAGTGTTATCGTCTCCCGTGCCGGTGTTGCTGTCTTTTTCATGACACGACCTAGAGCAGCGCCGCTGACGCTGGTGTTTTGGTTGTATCACAGGAGGTTCGTCCTCAAATGGATCTTATTTGTCATCATCGTTAGTTCTTTTAGGTGTATCCACCATGTACATGTCGTAAGAAGAGGTGGCCGTCCAGCGTCCGGTAAACGGCGGGTCTTGGCCCTGCTCCTCATCGGCATCGTCGTCCATACCGTCGATGTCTTCGGAGCCGTAATCGAGCGTGTCGATTAAGTCTTCAACAGTGGCTATGAAGTGGGCGGCAGGTGGGAAGCGAAATTCTCTGTCATCAGCCTCTAGTTCGAACCAGATATAATTTGGCTGTGCACCACCCCACTAAGGATAGTGCTCTTAACGAGTTTAACACATCGCCCAAAGGCGGGTGCTGGAAGATGTCCGCGGAGCTGAATTCGACGATCGATGACCGATCAAGCTCGACATACGCGGACGCACAAGGTTCGGAACCTGTAGCCGGAGACGAGTCCATGGTTCCGGTGACGCAGATGTCACTTGAGGTTAGGTCTGTGTGCGGCTCCAACGCCGCTCAGTCTGTGGCTTCCGCGGCAGGGTTGAGCTTCCCATCCTCGGATGGTGTGTTCTGCTCCAGAGCTGAGGCCAGAGCAGCTACATGTACTATCTCCTGGGTATGGTCCGATGACAGACTTACGTCATGTTCATCATGGTGGCAGGGAGCAGCTGCCGTGGTCTCGATATAGCTTTCGATCTACTCCAGATGGTCAAGCGAGTTGGCCCGCAGTGCGAAGCCGCCGAATACGAAGATCTATCTGGGGAGGAAGACTTCCCCTTGGACAGCATTGTTGTAGATGGTCGAAGGAGCCATCGAACATTTTGATGACGTCATAGTGGAACTCTCAATGAAAGCACCAATGTCGTTGTCAAAACCGGCGGATCTCGGGTAGGGGGTCCCGAACTGTGCGTCTAAGGTCGATGGTAACAGGAGACAGGGGAAAATTATGCTCATGATCTTCACTTATATTTGTTTGAGCTTATGAAAAGCAACACATGAAAATTAGTCCCAAAGTGATAGATATCCAAGAAGAATATAATAAAAACTTTCATGAAGACCATTGGACCAAATAAACTTGATTCCTAGTTATAGTTTTGAGATATGATGATGTGATATGTGAGTCATCTTGATGAGTAATTATCCTTTAGTAAGAATATTAGTGTTAAGGTTTGTGATTCCCTATGCAAGCACGAAAGTCAATAGTTGTGCAATGAAAGTATATCCTACTTATGGTGCATTATTCACTGTTAGTTATGCTTAATGCTCATTTATGATATTATTCGTTTCTTGGTTGGTCGCTTCTAAATCTTTTGCTAGCCTTCATTTTGCACTAAGTATGATCACTACTTGTGCATCCAAAAACCTTTAACCCAGTTTTGACACATGAGTCCACTATATCTACCTATATGCAGTATTCTTTTGCCGTTCTAAGCAAATTTGCATGTGCCATCTCTAATTTTCAAAAATAAACTTCTCTTTTGTGTGTTTTCACTCGCGGAGCGGTGAGGGTGGCTAATATTTTCCATGCTAGATGTGTTATTCTCAAGATGAGTGTTTATTCACTTGTCATTGCACGAGAGTAAGACAAAGGTATTAGGGATGCCCAGTCCCGAAATGAAAAATGAATTTACTTTATGTTGTCAAATAATAAATTCCTTGGAAAGTGTTGGTATGGAGGGCAACCGTGGATACAGCTAGCCATGGAAAGTCAAAGTATGGTGGAAACAGGAATAAACTTTATTTTCTCTTTGGGAACCGCCTATGATATATCTAAGCATGGAAATTGTAAGTGCATCTAGTGCCACCCCTAGTTGGTTTTGGAGTATTGACAAGAAACCTGGTTGAGGGACTAATGTGTTTGTGAGAATTGCATGATAACATAGGTAGTAGTCCCTCATTGATTCGGTTTACCTACCAAAGATGAACCTTATAAATGTGTGAAAACATTGAAGACAATGGTGGTCTATGAAGAGTTTCACATTGAAGACTATGACATGAGAAGACATCGTATGAAGACTATGGATTGCGAAGACATAGTTGTTTCGTAGTTTCCTTTTCTTCTTTGCTGAGTCATAGGAACCACCGTACTGTTAAGTGGGGTCCAAGTGAACAAAGTCAGAGTGACTGAAGTGATGCTCAACCAAATCCTATGTCTTCGAGCGAAGACAATGAGAGCAAATCTTATCCAGAGCTAGATAAGTCAGCTTTACTTGTAGCCCAAGTCAAGTTGCCGCGTGTGTTTGAAATCTGACCATTGGACACGTGTAAGTTCCTTAGTGGCCCGGGGTCATTTCGCTAGGGATAGCTTATTTTATCGTTGATATTTCGAAAGACATGGTTGCTTGTTGATATGCTTGAGTATTTAATTATCATGTCAAAACAAGACTATTGCTCTGAACAATATAAAAGTCCAAATGTCCATGCTATAAAGAAAATAAATATGACATGACATGTTAGGCAGCACTCCACATCAAAAATTCTGTTTTTATCACTTCCCTCCTCGAGGACGAGTAGGAGTTAAGCTTGGGGATGCTGATACGACTCCAACGTATTTATAATTTTTGACTGTTCCATGCTATTATATTATCAATCTTGGATGTTTTATAATCATTTTATAGTCATTTTATATCATTTTTTGGTAATAACCTATTGACATAGTGCCAAGGGCTAGTTGCTGTTTTTCCGTTTTTTTACATCACAGAAAATCAATGTCAAACGGAATCCAAATGCCACGAAACTTTACGGAGAATTTTTATGGGCCAGAAGGAACACAACGTGCCCTGGCTGCGCCTGCGGGGTGCTCCGAGGGGAGCACAACCCACCAGGGCGTGCTAGGAGGCCCAGGCGCGCCTTGGTGGGTTGTGCCCACCTCGGGTTCCCCCCGGACCGCCTCTTTGCTCTATAAATACCCCAATATTCCCAAAACCCTAGGGGAGCTGACGAAATATTGATCCAGCCGCTGCAAAGTCCATAACCACTAGACCCAATCTAAACACCATCTCGGATGGGGTTCACCACCTCCATTGGTGCCTCTCCGATGATGCGTGAGTAGTTCTTTGTAGATCTTTGGGTCCGTAGTTAGTAGCTACATGCCTTCCTCTCTCTCGTTTGATTCTCAATACAATGGTCTCTTGGAGATCCATATGATGTAACTCTTTTGCAGTGTATTTGTTGGGATCCGATGAAGTTTGAGTTTATGATCAGATCTATCTCTTTTTATCCTTGAAAGTTATTTGAGTTTCTTTGATCTCTTATATGCATGATTGCTTATAGCCTCATATATCTTCCCCGATATTTGGAGTTCTGTTTGGCCAACTTGATCTATTTATCTTGCAATGGGAAGAGGTGCTTTGTAGTGGGTTCAATCTTACGGTGCTTGATCCCAGTGACAGAAGGGGAACCGACATGTATGTATCGTTGCTACTAAGGATAAAAAGATGGGGTCTATCTCTACATAGATAGATCTTGTCTACAGCATGTCATCATTCTTATTGCATTACTCCATTTCTCCATGAATAATACACTAGATGCATGCTGGATAGCGGTCGATGTGTGGAGTAATAGTAGTAGATGCAGGCAGGAGTCAGTCTACTAATATTGGATGTGATGCCTATGTAATGATCATTGCCTAGATATCGTCATGAGTATTTGAAGTTCTATCAGTTGCCCAATAGTAATTTGTTCACCCATCATTTGTTATTTCTCTCGAGAGAAGCCACTAGTGAAACCTACGGCCCCGGGTCTCTTTCTCATATTATTTGCCTTTGCGATCTATTTTCCTTTGCGTTTATTTTCAGATCTATTAATCCAAAAAACCCCAAAATACTTTGCTGCACTTTATTTTATTTGCAATCTATTTATTCATTCTATTGCAACTTTTTCTCGTCACGCACCAATTTCTGGCACCGTTACCCGAAAGGTATTGACACCCCCTTTAACACGTCGGGTTGCGAGGATTTGTTATCTATGTGCGGGGGTTGTTTACGTTGTGTTTATTGGTTCTCCTACTGGTTCGATAACCTTGGTTTCATTTCTGAGGGAAATACCTACCGCCGCTGTGCTGCATCATCCCTTCCTCTTTGGGGAAATACCGATGTACCTTCAAGCAACATGACACTTTCATTGTCACACCAAAGAGGCACTTTGTCACAAGTGACACCATAGTCCTTTAAAGTTTGCCTCATCCATAGAAGTTGAGCACAACAAGTACTGGCGGCCACATACTATGCTTCGATGGACGAGAGAGACACACAACTTTGCTTCTTAGAAGACCAACTCACCAAAGAGCAACCATGAAATTGGCACCCTCCGGAAATGGACTTCCTATCCACTTTGTCTCCCACTCAATCCGAGTCTGAAATGCCCACAAGGTTGAAGTTAGCTCCTCTTGGGTACCATAAGCCAAAGTTTGGGGTATGATCCAAATATCGAAAGATTCGCTTGACCGCCACATAGTGGCTTTCCTCAGGTGTGGCTTGAAACCGTGCACAAATTCCCACACTCAACATGATATCTGGTCTAGATGCACAAAAGTAAAGCAAGGAGCCAATCATGGAGCGATATACCCTTTTGATCCACCGCTTTACCATTGGGATCTATGTGTAGGATCGAAAGTATGTCTAGAGGGGGGTGATTAGACTACTTGACCAAATAAAAATCTAGCCTTTTCCCAATTTTAGTTCTTGGCAGATTTTAGCAACATGCAATTCTAAGATATAGCAGCGGAAAGTAAAACAATTGCATATGAAGGTAAAGGGAGGAGTTTGAGAGAGCAAACACAATGTTGACATGGAGATTTTTTATCCGTGGTTCCGATAGGTGGTGCTATCGTACATCCATGTTGATTGGGACTTCAACCCACGAAGGGTAATGGTTGCGCGAGTCCACGGAGGGTTCCACCCATGAAGGGTCCACGAAGAAGCAACCTTGTCTATCCCACCATGGTTGTCGCCCACGAAGGACTTGCCTCACTCGGGTAGATCTTCATGAAGTAGGCGATCTCCTTTCCCTTACAAACTCCTTGGTTCAACTCCATAATCTTGACGGAGGCTCCCAAGTGACACCTGGCCAACCTAGGAGACACCACTCTTCAAGAGGTAACAAATGGTGTGTTGATGATGAACTCCTTGCTCTTGTGCGTCAAATGATAGTCTCCTCAACTCTCAACTCTCTCTCATAGGATTGGATTTGGTGGAAAGAAGATTTGAGTGGAAACGAACTTGGGGAAGGCTAGAGATCAAGATTTATGTGGTTGGAATGGAATATCTTGACCTCAACACAAGTGTAGGTGGTTCTCTCTCAGAAAATGTATGTTGGAAGTGTAGGCACGTTTTGATGGCTCTCTCCACGAATGAAGAGTGGGTGGAGGGGTATATATAGCCTCCACACAAAATCTAATTGTTACACACAATTTACCAAACTCGGTCGGACCGATTTAGTTCAAAATGTGAATGTTAGGATTTTTGGTGGGACCGACACGTCAACTCAGTGGGACCGATTTCTTTAGGGTTAGGGCATAACGTAATCTCGGTGAGACCGATTACACAAACTCGGTGGGACCAATTTTGGTAATAGAGAAACAAAGAGTTGGTCAGGCAAACTCGGTGGGACCGATTCGCTCATCTCAGTTGGACCGAAACATTACGAAAGGGAAACGGAGAGTTTGCATTGCAATCTCGGTGGGACCGATCGCTCATCTCGGTTTGACCGAAACGTTACAAAGGGAAACAGAGGGATTACAATCCCATCTCGGTGAGACCGAGATCCCTATCGGTGAGACCGAAAAGACTAGGGTTTCTGGCAGTGGCTATGTCAGGAGAACTCGGTGGTGCCGGATAGAAAGTTTCGGTAGGGACGAGTTTGACTTTTGGTTTGGGACATATGTGGATACGAGAAAGTAGTTGAGGGCTTTGGAGCATATCACTAAGCATTTTGAGCAAGAAACTCATTAAGCATGATCTCACCCCCTCTTGATAGTATTGGCTTTTCCTATGGACTCAATGCGATCTTGGATCACTAAAATGAAAAATGTAGAGTCTTGTGCATTGAGCTTGAGCCAATCCTTTTGTCCTTAGCATTGTGAGGGGTCCATTTTCTAATCCATGCCATGCCAATCATTGAGCTTTCCTGAAATATTTATCTTGAAATAGCATTAGCTCAATGAGCTATATGTTGTTAGGAATTACCAAAACCACCCAGGGATAGTTGCACTTTCAATCTCCCCCTTTCTGGTAATTGATGACAACATATAGATCAAAGCTTCGACAAATGATAATAAGATTTAAAAACATCGTCTCTTTGAGAAGTATGTGACAAGCAAGAGCTCCCCCTAAATTTGTGCATTATTTAAAATTTCCTTTTGAATGCAAATGCACAATCGATTAGGATGATGGGTTACTCTTCAATGTCACATACATCTTGGTGGAGCGCTCAAAATGATAGAAATTAAAAGCATGCACTCATCACCAAGCAAGTGAATTATCATATAAGGATATAAGAGATAATATCATCCAGCAAGCATTAAGGGTAGCATATGATCAAACACGTGATCAAACAATTATCTCACACAAACATAAAGTATCTCACACAAGCACACAATAAACAAGTTCAACCAAAAACAAGAGAGATAAAAAGCAACACTCTCTCTCGAAGCCTATGATCTATACATTTTTCCCCTTTGGCAACAAGTTACCAAAAAGTTCAAAAATGCATAGTGCTAAACGTCTCTCAGGCTTGATCTTCTGGAGGTGGTGTAGAGAGAACTCCAAGGACGAAGGCATCAGTTGAAGTAGCTGGAGATGATGGAGTGGCTGCTGGTGGTGGCACAGGATCTGTAGCTGCTGGTGCTGATGTTGTAGCTCTAGTATCTGTGACTAGCACTGGAGCATACCTCTGGCTTCGGGGCACTCTAGCAAAAGCATCTGTAGTTGACTTGCCCTTCTTCTCCTCCACTTCCTCCTAAAGTTGCTCAACAGCTGACTGAATCTCAGTTACTTTGACAACAAGATCATATAATTTCTGCTCAATGATTCTCTCCAAACTCTCCTGGTTTTGAGTCAGGGTGGCCAAGCCCTTCTCAATCCTAAAAGTGGATTGGATCAGATATCCAAGCTGATCTTGCTTGGTCTTCAAGAACACTTGAGATGCCTCTTCAACAGTTGGCATCCTTGCAGCTTTCTCATCTTTGGCTTTCTTCTCCTGTGCTTGAACTGATGATGGTTCATTCTCATCCATCACAACTGTGTTGTCTTCAAATTCAGGGTATATGGCCAGGTGCTCCTTATCCAATAGATATTTGCCTGTGCCCATCTTGGAGTTGATGAGCTCCTAAATTTGTGGGGCATACCCACAACTTCTCTTCTGATCAGCTGCTATCCTTTTGATTGTCTCTACAATCAGACTCATGACTTTGAACTTTTGAGGCACATCAAACAAATGTAGCAAATTGATAGCATGTCCTCTGATCATCTTGTGATCACCTGACTTGGGTAGCAATGTGTGCCTTAGGATCCAGTTGATTGTAGGCAGACGAGACAACAAGAAGTGGACAGATCCAAACTTATGAGTCGCTAAAGCATCATCTGGGATCTCTCTGTATATGTGTGCCATAGTGTTGTGGTCTTTCTTCTTCTTGGCATAAACATCCAAGTCATCCTCATGTTCTTCTGGGGCATTGATCAACTGAGCCCATTCTTCAACAGTGGATTGGTACCTAGTACCTTCAGACATCCAAACTATCCTTCCATCTGGATAGAAGTGGGTTGTGGAGTAAAACTACATGATGAGCTCATCGTTCCACTTGGTGAGCATTTAGGCAACAAATGTATCAACTCCACATGCTTTGAAGCTGTCATATACTCCTGGATAGTGATCATCATTCTCCCTGATGTACTCCCAGTCAATCCATCTCATGTCACATGCTATGGGCTTCTTGTCAAGCAGGACAGTCTCATAAAAGTCTTGTTTTTCCTTTGTGTGGAACCTGTAATCCACAACAGTTCTCCTCCTGACAGCATATGGATCAGTCTGTCTCCATAATCTCAGTCCTGAATCCTTCCTGATCTTCATATTTTCTGCAATAGGATGTGCATCATTGTGGTCAGGGATCTTGGGCTTGAGCTTCCTTAGCACTTGGACTTCATCATCTTCTTCATCAACAATCTCAGGCACTGGGGCCTTGTTCTTTTCTGCAACTGGAATGTTCCTGGTGCTTCTCTTCGGTGCATACTTTTGAGCTAGAGCTTTGGGAGAAGACTTGGGATTAGATGGAGCAGCCCCTGATCTGATTGCATCTCCCATAAGCTTCTGAGCTTTGTGTGCTGGAGCAGCATCCTCTTCCTCTTCTTCATCATCTCTCATCATTGATGGCTTGCCAATAACTCTGGCAATGGTCTTCTTGACCCTTTCTTTCCTCTTCTTGCCTTCACCTCCTTCTTTGGGTTCAAGAGTGAACTGCATTGTTTCTTGAGTGGAGGCTCTCGCTTTTGACATTGGAACTCTTCTTGCTGGAGCCTTTGTTTTCAGTCCTGGCTTACTTGCAGCAGCTGTGCCATACTCCTTTTTCAGCACCTTTTTCCTTGAAGTGGCCTCATCCTCAATAGCCACATAATCCTCATCTTCAGAATCTGAGGTTTTCTTCTTCCTTGTCCTGGTAGCTGCTTTTGGCAGGTTACTAGGTGTGCTCCTGCTGCCCTCATCATAGCTGCTGGAGGGACTAGTGCCCTCACTCAACTGAACCTGCTCTTCAGACTTGTTCTGACTATCACTTTGATAAGACATCTTTAGGCAAACTGTTAGCAGACCCTGTGAATAGGTTGTAGATGAGGTAGAATAGATGAGCATCACAAAGTATAGAGGTTTTGCAAAAAAATTGAGTGAAAAAGCTTAGTTTTAGTTCTCTACAGAAGTGATATCGGAGCTACCGAATTGACAAACTCGGTGATACCAAAGCAACACTTGGAATCTAAACTAGTGAACTCGGTTGGGCCGAGTCACAGTTTGGTGGCACGGAGATTGCTAGGCTTTCACAGAATCTTGAACTCGGTCACACCGATTTGCACGTTTCGGTTGGACCAAAAAGCGCATGTGCAATGGCCAAGGCCGAATCGGTGAGACCGATTTCTACATCTTGGTTAGTCCGAGATGAGTTCTGCGGAGAGCTAACCCTAAAATTTTTGAATCAATCTAGACCTAAGGAAGTTTTAGCTGGATGGATCAATCTCAATCATGGCTAGAAACATGGCATTGTTCTTGTGCTTGGAATCGGAGTGAAAAAGACAACACAAGGGGTCGAACACTTACCCTAGAGCGGCGAGTGTTCGCTACGGCGGCAACGGCGGGGCAGATTGTCGTTGACGGCGGTGGAGACCAGTGGCGGGAGGTCACTGGCGGTGAGAGGACGATCCGGAGACCCGAAGAGGCAGAGCAGGTTACGTGCGGGTGAAGGGTTTTGGAATTTTTTCCAAAATTTGACTCGTCAGTATATATAACCTGACCCTGTCGGTGTGACCGAGTGGAACAACTCGGTGGCACCGAGATGCCAAACTGCAGGCAGTTACTGCAACTCGGTGTGACCGAAAGGTTCTAATCGGTTGCACCGAGATTGAAAACCTAGATCAACTAAGTGATCTCGGTAGGACCGAAAAGGATGAATCGGTCAGACCGAAATGCACAAAGAGGTTTTGGAAGTTTAAGTCTATGATGAATCGGGGACTCCGAGTGCTCCTCACATAGAGTGGTTCGAATCTGACTTGATCAAACTTTGTGATGTAGCATGAATAGAGTTTGAGACGAGGAAAGCACAGATAGCTGGAGGGAGTTCTTAGGCATTCTTGTCCATCCATTTGGCAAAAGAGAAAAAGCCAAACAATCAAAGCAACAAATGGATGTCCTCGAATGAGAGAAATATGCATCCAACATGCTCACACAATAAAATGGCAAATGAAATATGTGACAAAGCATGCACAGACACTCTAGCATCGATCAAGCAATTGGCGATGACTAGGTCATTTATATATGAGTATATTGACTTAGGAGTCAAATGAGAACATTTGATCATAGGTCATTGTCGGTGTCAAAACCGGCGGATCTCGGGTAAGGGGTCCCGAACTGTGCGTCTAGGCCGGATGGTAAAAGGAGGCAAGGAACACGATGTTTTACCCAGGTTCGGGCCCTCTTGATGGAGGTAAAACCCTACGTCCTGCTTGATTAATATTGATGATATGGGTAGTACAAGAGTAGATCTACCACGAGATCAAGCAGGCTAAACCCTAGAAGCTAGCCTATGGTATGACTGTTGTATGATGAAGTTGTCCTACGGACTAAAACCCTCTGGTTTATATAGACACCGGAGAGGGTTAGGGTTACACAAAGTCGGTTACAATGGTAGGAGATCTTGAATATCCGCATCGCCAAGCTTGCCTTCCACGCCAAGGAAAGTCCCATCCGGACATGGGACGAAGTCTTCAATCTTGTATCTTCATAGTCCTGGAGCCCGGCAGAAGGTATAGTCCGGCTACCCGGACACCCCCTAATACAGGACTCCCTCAGTAGCCCCTGAACCAGGCTTCAATGACGACGAGTCCGGCGCGCAGATTGTCTTCGGCATTGCAAGGAGGGTTCTTCTCCAAATTCTGTGTACCTGCTGAATAATGTCCGATTTTCGTAATGTAGCGCACCTTGGCTTCCATGCCCAATAATGGCCGTTTTCCACGTGTCAAACGAATGCGAAAAGTCGGGGTGTTTTTAAATTCACACCCCTAGTCGCATAAACAAGCCACCTATTTAATGGGATGGGGATTCAGATCCAAACCACACCTTCTTCTCCCCGCGAGTAATCATCAGAGCGCCTCCAGCAAAGGTCCATTCAAACATGGCCAGCCGTCGGAGCTCCTCCTCTCGCCCTTCCAGTCCTAAACCTGGAGACTGGGAGAGGTGCTCCATCCCGCACAGCGAGCTAGTGTCGCTTCAGGCCAAGGGATTTCTCCCTCAGGCCTATATGGTCTCGGTCCGAGCCGGACTCGCGACCTATAATGGTGGAGAGCAAGCGGAGAGCACCCCCAATCCCTCCAAAGGAGAGCGGGTGTGCCTCGTACCTTATCTAATAAGAGGACTTGGATTTCCAATTCATCCATTTCTCTGTGGGCTTCTGGAGTTCTACGGCCTCCAGCTGCACAATCTCACGCCCGCCTCTATATTGCATATCGTGGGCTTCATCGCCCTTTGCGAGCTATTCTTGGGTGTTGAGGCTCATTTCGCGCTGTGGAAGAGGTTATTCTGCTTGGTGCCCCGCTCTCAAGAGGGGTCTATATATCAAGTGGGCGGAGCCGAAGTGTGGCGTATCGCCGGGACCGGATATCTATCCGGAACCCCAAAGAAGGCGTCCGAGGACTGGCCTTCGGAATGGTTTTATATAGATGATGTCCCGCTACCGGATCCTATCTGGGTCGGTCTCCCCGAATTCAACAGTGCTCCCTTAAAGAAACGCCTAAGCTGGCGTCCACGGAGCTCTTAGAGAGAAGGCGACAGGGACGTCCTTCACCTGATGGGTCGGATAAGACTATTGGCTCATTCCGGACTAACCATGATTGGAGTCATGGCCGCATGCATTATGCGGGGGGTGCAACCGCTTAAATATAGAGGCCACCCTATGTGGGATTTTAACTGGGAGGATGACGCCACCCGTTACGGTCGTAAGGGGCCAGCCTCAGCTGCCGCTCTAGTAAAGATCTTATCCTCTTTGTACAAGGGAGAAGAGGAGGAATTCCTCCGCGTCAACCCGCAGGGCAGATTTACTATGTACAACCCTCCGAGTTGGGTAAGTGGAAAATTGTGCTTACCCATCCGTTTTATATTCCCATGATTAAATATGTAGTCTAACGATTTCAACGCAGGAACTGCGTCAGGAAGTAAAGGATATAAACAGCCGTCCCCCACAGCCCGAGGATCCAGAACGGTCCCTCGATCCGGACTCCGAAGAGGATCCGGACATATCGGTGGAGCTAATTGACGGGGTGTTTCATCAGCTAAGCAAGGACAATACCTTGGTGGCCATTACGGCTGATTACCCAGGGTTAATCCCAGCCTCCCAGGTAACAGAGAGCGGAGTCTCATCCCCTTGAGAAGGAATCCATTCTCACGCATTTCAGTTTTCCTGACAACGACCGTGTTTTGCAGGGGAGGTTTCCGAGGCGGGAGGCCGAACCTGCGGCGGCTAGCCAACGAGGGGCCGCAGGGCCCCATGGGGTAAAAAGGAATGTAGTCCGGACTGAGACGCCGGTGCAAAGGTATAGCGCACCCTCTTTTTCCCTGGTGTTATTCCTTCAGGGCATATTAACGTTCGTGCTACCTTCAGGACGAAGAGACCTCGCCGGACTATATCCGGAGAGGTTGCCAATCATGCCTCCACCAGCCAGGCTCCAATGCCTGGCCCGGAAGCGGAAGCGAACATAAGGCGCGCATCGGACGCTCCTCCGACAGAGGATGCGGATAGGCTGTCTGCCACCAATTCTGGGGTGGAGAGTGCCATGAACCGCAGGCGTCGCCGGACAGTTCTTCGCGACGCTTGTTTCTCCCAAGAGGCATTAGATGCCTTCAATTCGGGAGATGCGTACCTCCGTGCCGCTCAAAATGGTTTAGCCAGAGCCACGGAGCAATATGTAAAAGACATACGGGTAAGAACATTTTTGTAAATATATATATACCAGTAGCCCCGAGACTTGAAACAGTTAGAGTAACTGATTTAAGGATCATTTGTTATGCAGGTTCTTACACAGAAGAATACCGTGCTGTCCTAGGAGCTGGAAGAATGCAAAGCCCAACTAGAGGCCGCACTAGCCGCGGCAGGGGAGCCCAAAGAGACCCCCTCTGTTAAGATACACTTCGAAAGATTAGTATTTTGTGAAGTGCGGTGTGGGTGTAAATCTGACAAATTATATTGCAGATGGTGCCGGACTGGATCCGGAGAGGCAACAACTCTTACGCCGGCTAAAGGCCGGTGAGAGTATACTGACAAGGGTGAGGCGGGAGAAGAATGATCTTCAGGATGCCAACACCAAGCTAGACGTTGAGCTTAAAGATGTTCGTGGCCAGCTGTCGGACTCTACTAAGGAGAATCAACGGCTTCAACGCAGCATATTTAGTAAGTGCTTAAGCAAATCTTTGAAAGAAAAGAGTTTGGCGAGGAAGTCAACTAATAGAGTAATGTCTGTAGGTATGCTAACGGGTCGTCCTGCAGAGGAGATGCCCGGTTCTATGGGTGACCTTCTTCCCGAGCTCTCGCAACTGCACGAGCGAGTTCGGCAGGCAATGCGAGGCGTTGCCCAAGCCTTATGGCCTTCCCACTCGATGCCCGAGGGCCTTGGAGAGCTTTCGGAGAAGCTTAAGGGAGCTCGGCGGCGCTTCCGGTTGTGGAAGATATCGGCCTGCCGATAAGGCGTTAGGGAGGCCTGGGCCATGGTGAAGACGCGGTACACGAAGTCTGACCCAAACCACATGGCCGAGGTCGGACCTGTGGGGCCTGACGGGAAGGAGATCCCTGTAAGCTTAGTGTATGGCCAAGTATAATTGGCCGCAAAGTATTCCCAGCAGGACTGTAAGTTAGACAGCCTATTAGATGGTATTGAAGAGGAATACAATCAGTCAGAGTGACTATGTAATTTTTAATTGACATGTGTAATGCCTTCTTGCCGGATTGTAGATCATTTGTCGTTGCCGACCTTTTCGCTTCAACCTCAGGACCTGACGGTCCGGATTGTGTCCGAATACCCTACCGGTTACGTAAGAACCGGGGTATGCATGGAGACCAGGCGTAGGGGTCATTAGTGCTTTATCAGACAAGTGCCCAACTAGTTATGTTATATTACATGGTTAGTAAGAAACATCTTCCAGAGAGAATAGTTCCGTTAGGGGTTCCTTTCTCTGGGAGG
Source organism: Triticum monococcum (assembly GCA_034509565.1). Taxonomy (NCBI): domain Eukaryota; kingdom Viridiplantae; phylum Streptophyta; class Magnoliopsida; order Poales; family Poaceae; genus Triticum; species Triticum monococcum. Next base: position 118,586,382 of record CM067844.1, read on the forward strand.
CATGCCCTAAAGTGCATGTCCGGACTGCAAACACAGGAAAATCATCTGGGGGCATATATATAAATAAATAAAGGTCATCTTTTAGTTCACCAACCGAATATTCCCTTAAGAATGCTAGCTTTCGGCTTCACCCAGTCTGAGGTGCACATCCGGCTGATCCGGCAGTAACAATCGAGAGGTGCTCCCTTTACCACCTAGCCGAACAATCGGGAACGTAGGGGTAAGCACAGGAGCCAGGCAACCCAGCTTGGCCAAAACTTAAGTCATATCGATGCATATAATGGTGAAGAAAAGGTACATTTGGAAGTTTGACACATGTGGTGGGCGTGAATCCCGTATAAATAAGCTTATGTTAAAGAAGCCCCCGGGTTTAATGAGCGCGAGTAGCACGTCACTTGAGGAGCCTTTAAGGGATATAAAAGAAAAGAGGGGAAGGAGAGAAATGTAATACAGAAAATGTAAAAAATGGACAGAGGAAGGAGACAAATACAGAGCCCGGCGCTAGGCATAGAATCTTCGGAGACGCGCTGCGTTCCATGGGTTCGGCTCGAGTCGGTTATCCGACGCATCTCGCAGGCGGTATGCTCCACCAGTCAGGACTTGGTCGATTATGAAGGGACCTTCCCACTTGGGCTTCAGCTTGTCCTTTTTCTTGTCCGGCAGGCGTAGAACTAATTCGCCAACGTTGTAGTTTTTGGCACGCACTTCTCTGCTTTGATATCTTCGAGCCTGCTGTTGATACAATGCGGAACGGGCTTTTGCCATGTCGCTCTCCTCCTCTAAGGCGTCCAAACTGTCCTGCCGATCGAGATCGGCTTCCCTTTCTTCGTACATGCGCACTCGGCGTGAGTCATGAATTATGTCGCAGGGCAAGACTGCCTCTGCGCCGTACACCATAAAAAATGGTGTGTATCCGGTGGTGCGATTCGGCATGGTCCGCAGCCCCCAGAGTACGGAGTCGAGCTCCTCTACCCAGTGCGTGTTAGATTCCTTGAGGGACCGCACTAATCTGGGTTTGATGCCGCTCATGATGAGACCATTTGCATGTTCGACCTGACCGTTAGTTTGTGGGTGATAGATGGAAGCATAATCGAGCTTGATGCCCGTGTTTTTGCACCAGAGTTTTACCTCATCGGCCGTAAAGTTCGTGCTGTTATCGGTGATGATGCTGTGGGGGGTGCCATAATGGTGTACGACCCCGGATATAAAGTCTATCACAGGTCCGGATTCGGCCGTCTTAACAGGCTTGGCTTCTATCCATTTGGTGAACTTATCCACCAGGACCAGCAAGTATTTTTTCTTGTGGGTTCCGCCTTTAAGGGGTCCCACCATGTCAAGCCCCCAGACCGCGAAAGGCCAAGTGATGGGGATAGTTTGGAGGGCGGTGGGTGGCATATGGCTTTGGTTTGCAAAAAGCTGGCAACCGACGCATCGTTGGACCAAGTCCTGAGCGTTCGCCCGGGCCGTCGGCCAATAAAAGCCTGTACGGAAAGCCTTGCTTACAAGGGACCGGGCTGCAGCGTGATGGCCACCGAGTCCGGCATGAATTTCAGCCAGCAGGTTCCGCCCTTCCTCTTCGGAGATGCACCTTTGAAGGACTCCGGTAGTGCTTTTGTTATAAAGTTCTCCCTCATGGAATTTATAGGCTTTAGATCGCCGCACTATACAGCGTGCCTCGTTTTGGTCCTCTGGGAGTTCCTGCCTAGTAAGGTAGGCTAGGAATGGTTCTGTCCACAGGGCGATAACGGCCATTAGTACGTGGGCTAAGGTTGTGATTTCATTGGCAGAGCCTCCGATTATGTCAGATTGTTCGGCGTCGGACAGTGCGGTTGGGTCCGGGCTAATATTGCCATGTTCCCCTTCCCATACTACGGATGGCTTGAACAGCCTTTCTAGGAAGATGTTTGGGGGGACCGCATCGCGTTTTGCGCCGATGCGTGCCAGGACGTCTGCCGCCTGATTGTTTTCTCGGGCTATATGGTGAAATTCGAGCCCCTCAAACCGAGCTGACATTTTGAGGACGGCGTTGCGGTAAGCTGCCATTTTTGGATCCTTGGCATCAAAGTCTCCATTTATTTGGGATATCGCCCGGTTCGAATCCCCGCGCACCTCTAGTCATTGAATGCCCATGGATACTGCTATTCGGAGACCATGTAAAAGGGCCTCATATTCGGCTGCATTGTTGGAGTCCGTGTACATAATCTGGAGTACATATTGAACTGTGTCTCCTGTGGGGGACGTCAAAACAACGCCGGCCCCTAGTCCGGCCAACATTTTGGAAGGTCGAAGTGCATGATCCAGTTTCAATATGTGCCGTACTCTTTAGGGAGTTTGGCATCCGTCCATTCTGCAACGAAGTCGGCCAAAACTTGCGACTTGATAGCTCGCCGTGGCCTATAAGTTATGTCGAACGGGAGGAGCTCGATGGCCCATTTTGCAATCCGGCCCGTTGCGTCACAGTTGTTTATAATATCGTTGAGTGGTACTTCCGATGCTACTGTGATTGAACACTCTTGAAAGTAGTGTCGTAGCTTCCGGGATGCCATGAATACCGCATATGCAATCTTTTGATAATGTGGGTACCGTGATTTGCATGGGGTGAGGACAGTGGACACATAGTAAACCGGCTGTTGAAGGGGGAATTTGTGTCCGTCCGTTTGCCGCTCGACGATGAGTACTGCGCTGACAACTTGATGGGTTGCTGCAATGTACAATAGCATTGGTTCGCCAATGTTTGGCGTGGCCAGGACAGGGTTTGTTGCCAATATGGCTTTTATTTCCTCGAGTCCGACCGTGGCGGCATCCGTCCACTTGAAGTGTTCGGTGCGCCGAAGGAGGCGGTAGAGGGGTAGCGCCTTTTCTCCCAAACGGGAGATAAAGTGGCTTAAAGCCGCCATGCATCCGGTTAATTTTTGTATTTGTTTGAGGTCCTTTGGGATATCCAATTGTGACAAAGCTCGGATCTTGGCTGGATTTTCTTCGATTCCTCTACCGGATACGATGAAGCCCAAGAGCTTTCCGGCTGGAACGCCGAAAACGCATTTTCCCGATTTAGCTTGATGTCATATTCTCGGAGGTTGTCAAATGTAAGCCTCAAGTCGTCTACTAGAGATTCGACATGTCTTGTTTTTACGACCACATCATCCACGTATGCTTCTACTGTTTTGCCGATCTGGTTTGCCAGACATGTATGAATCATGCGCTGATATGTTGCGCCGGCGTTTTTGAGCCCGAAAGGCATTGTGTTGAAGCAGAATTGGCCGTATGGGGTGATGAATGCCGTTGCGGCATGGTCTGATTCGGCCATCTTGATTTGATGGTAACCGGAGTATGCGTTGAGGAAGCACAATGAATCGTGTCCTGCAGTGGTGTCGATAATTTGATCGATGCAGGGGAGGGGGAAGGGATCCTTTGGGAAAGCCTTGTTAAGGTCTTTGAAGTCAACGCACAGGCGCCAGGATTTGTCCTTTTTTGGTACCATCACCAAGTTTGCTAGCCAGTCCGGATGTTTTATATCTCTGATGAATCCGGCCTCCAATAGTTTGGCTAGCTCCTCTCCCATTGCCTGTCTCTTGAGCTCAGAGAAACCCAAAGGGCTTGTTTGACAGGTTTGAATCCTTTTAGGATATTTAAGCTATGTTCGGCCAGCCTGCGTGGGATTCCTGGCATGTCTGAAGGGTGCCAGGCAAAAATGTCCCAGTTCTCCCATAAGAATTCTCGCAGTGCGACGTCTACATTGGGGTTTAATTGTGCCCCGATGGAAGCTGTTTTATTGGGGTCCGTTGGATGGACCTGGAATTTGACTATTTCATCCACTGGTTTAAAGGAGGTGGACTTGGATCTTTTGTCGAGTATCACATCATCCCTGTTTACCGTGGAGCGCAGCGTAGTCAGTTCCTCAGCCACTAGGGCTTCGGACAATGCCTCAAGGGCCAATGCGGCTATCTTGTTTTCGGCGCGGAGTGCTATGTCCGGATCACTAGCGAGAGTGATGATTCCGTTCGGCCCGGGCATCTTGAGCTTCATGTACCCGTAATGGGGTATTGCTTGGAAGATTGTAAATGCTTCCCGCCCCAGTAGAGCGTGGTATCCGCTACTGAACGGGGCCACTTGGAATGTGACCTCTTCGTACCTATAATTATCCGGCGTGCCGAACACCACATCTAGTGTGATTTTTCCTACACCGCGCGCTTCCCGACTGGGGATTATTCCTCTAAAGGTTGTGCTGCTTTGCTCAATGAGGTTCCAGTCTATTCCCATTTTTTGAAGGGTTTCCTCATAAATGAGGTTCAATCCGCTGCCTCCGTCCATGAGTACCTTGGTGAGGCGAAAGCCGTCCACTATAGGACTGAGTACCAATGCGGCTGGTGCTCGAGTTGTTCGGAATTTAGGTTCATCACTGGCATTAAAAGTAATAGCCGTGTCACTCCATGGGTTTATTGTTGCTACTTGATAGACTTCGGCGAGGCTGCGGAGTGTTCTTTTCGCATATTATTTGATGCGAAAGTCTCGAAGACTGCTAAGACTTACTGGAGTCCCTGAGGTGGCTTTCTACGGCCTCCGGAATTAGGAGATCTTCGCCCCTTTTGGCCACCTGCCAGGGTATCCAACATGCTCTAAGGCTATGAGTTGGTGTGGCGTCCTTTGTACTATGAATTTTACAGGGTCCATTAAGCCATCCAGTACGGTTCCATGCCCTGTAGAGGGTTTTGGTTTTTTGGTTTTTAACCCAGGTGTCTGATGATGATGCACCCTTTTATTTCGGACGAGGTTTCTATTCAGGGCCGGATTGTCCCAAAATTTAGTTTCGGTTTTCCGGGCGCTTTCCATCGCACAGTACTTTTGTACTATGGACGCCAAGTCAGCGAAGCGTGTAAGATCACGACGACCTGTGGCGTTGAGGATTCCCTTGTCCATGCAATTATTGCAGAAGATTGAGATTGCGTCTTCCTCGCGGCAGTCCTTTATCCTGTTCATAACCAGGAGGAACCTCGCCCAGTAATGATGTACTGTTTCTTCGGGCTTTTGCCTGATTTGGGATAGATCGCTTATGTTCGGGTGGGTGGGTGGAATTAAATCCGGAACTTCACCCAATCTAAGACTCAGAGGCCAAGGAGTTTCCGAACTCTGAAGTTTGGATTCTTGGATGTTGTCTAGTGAATCTAGCCCGTTGCCTGATTCTAAGTTCAGGTCTTGAGTTACATCCTCCCCTCCGCGGGTGTCCGGCTTGGAGGGATCGGGAATCCAGACGTAGCTAGTCCTTAAGATAGATGAAGAGTCGCCGCACTGTGCCTCTACCACGGCAATGTGATGGGTGACTTGGGGAGAATTAATTTCTCTTAGATCGGGTTTAAGCCCAACCTGGTCATAATCCATAGTGACCCCCAAGGCGGCGATGCGATCCAAGAGCTCGTTTACGAAAGAGAGCTCCATTGGATCTAACTACTCGACGAGTTCCGAGCTGACGTGAAGATTGCTTTTGATGACCCAAGAGGTCACCGTCGGCGCAACGGCCGAACAGGCGGTCATGAGAAAACCGCCTAGCCGGAGAGTTTGGCCGACAGCCAAGGCTCCCTTAGTAACGGCGCCGTCTTTAAAGATGGGAAGAGGCATCCTTCCTGATTGCGACGGCACAGAGGAACTCTCAATGAAAGCACCAATGTCGGTGTCAAAACCGGCGGATCTCGGGTAGGGGGTCCCGAACTATGCGTCTAGGCCGGATGGTAACAGGAGGCAAGGAACACGATGTTTTACCCAGGTTCGGGCCCTCTTGATGGAGGTAAAACCCTACGTCCTGCTTGATTAATATTGATGATATGGGTAGTACAAGAGTAGATCTACCAAGAGATCAAGGAGGCTAAACCCTAGAAGCTAGCCTATGGTATGATTGTTGTATGATGAAGTTGTCCTACGGACTAAAACCCTTCGGTTTATATAGACACCGGAGAGGGTTAGGGTTACAAAAGTCGGTTACAATGGTAGGAGATCTTGAATATCCGCATCGCCAAGCTTGCCTTCCACGCCAAGGAAAGTCCCATCCGGCCACGGGACGAAGTCTTCAATCTTGTATCTTCATAGTCCTGGAGTCCGGCTGAAGGTATAGTCCGGCTACCCGGACACCCCCTAATCCAGGACTCCCTCAGTCATACTCATCGTTTAAGCACAAGTGGGGTTACCACTTTTACATAAAGCATTGTTGTGCTCAGACCATTAGAGTTGTTTAGCTCAATTTTAGAGTAAAGCTCCCCCTAGATGTGATGTCCCCCTTAAGAGGGATGAACTAACCTTGGGTTTTGTCGATGATGACTTCATGTAGATAATGAAGATGTGGATGCTCAATGTTGATGTAGATCATTTGGAGCAATCCTTTGGAGTGAGTTGTGAAGGAAATATGCCCTAGAGGCAATAATAAAGTTATTATTTATTTCCTTATATCATGATAAATGTTTATTATTCATGCTAGAATTGTATTAACCGGAAACATAATACTTGTGTGAATACATAGACAAACAAAGAGTCACTAGTATGCCTCTACTTGACTAGCTCGTTAATCAAAGATGGTTATGTTTCCTAACCATAGACATGAGTTGTCATTTGATTAACGGGATCACATCATTAGGAGAATGATGTGATTGACATGACCCATTCCATTAGCTTAGCACCCGATCGTTTAGTATGTTGCTATTGCTTTCTTCATGACTTATACATGTTCCTATGACTATGAGATTATACAACTCCCGTTTACCGGAGGAACACTTTGTGTGCTACCAAACGTCACAACGTAACTGGGTGATTATAAAGGTGCTCTACAGGTGTCTCCAAAGGTACATGTTGGGTTGGCGTATTTCGAGATTAGGATTTGTCACTCCGATTGTCCGAGAGGTATTTCTGGGCCCTCTCGGTAATGCTGTAACACCCTCGATGTGGCTATATCTCCCACGTGTCGAAGCACGACTTAGAGGCATAACCGCATTGAAAGCAATGTCGCAAGTGAGGTAATCTTCACACAACCCATGTAATACATAAGGGAAAAAGATACATAGCTGGCTTACAATCTCCACTTCACACAAATACATGAATAAAGCATTACATCAACCAGATACAATCAAGGTCCGACTACGGAACCAAAATAAAAGAAGACTGCCCCAAATGTTACACAGATCCCCGATCGTCCCGACTGGGCTCCACTACTGATCAACTGGAAATGGAACAACATAAAGGACAAGATCTTCATCGAGCTCCTCCTTGAGCTTGGTTGCGTCACCTGCTCGGTAACATCGGCACCTGGAAACTGGTTTTGAAAGTATCTGTGAGTCACGGGGACTCAGCAATCTCACACCCTCGCGATCAAGACTATTTAAGCTTATAGGAAGGGTAAAAGGTATGAGGTGGAGCTGCATCAAGCGACTAGCATATATGGTGGCTAACATACGCAAATGAGAGCGAGAAGAGAAGGCAAAGCACGATCGAGAAACTATGATCAAGAAGTGATCCTAGAACAACCTACGTCAAACATTACTCCAACACCGTGTTCACTTCCCGGACTCCGCCGGAAAGAGATCATCACGGTACACACGCGGTTGATGTATTTTAATTAAGGTCAACTTTAGGTTTTCTACAACCGGACATTAACAAATTCCCATATGCCCATAACCGCGGGCACGACTTTCGAAAGTTCAAAACCCTACAGGGGTGTCCCAACTTAGCCCATCACAAGCTCTCACGGTCAACGAAGGATATTCCTTCTAGCGGGAAGAACCGATCAGACTCGGAATCCCGGTTACAAGGCATTTCGACAATGGTAAAACAAGACCAGTAAAGCCGCCCGATGCGCCGACAAATCCCGATAGGAGCTGCACATATCTCGTTCTCAGGGCACACCGGATAGGTCAAGCTACGAGTAAAACCAACCCTCGAGTTGCCCCGAGGTGGCCCTGCAGGCTGCCCGTTTCGGACCAACACTCAGAGGAGCACTGGCCCGGGGGGTTTAAAATAAAGATGACCCTTGAGTCTGCAGAACCCAGGGGAAAAAAGGCTAGGTGGCAAATGGTAAAACCAATGTTGGGCCATGCTGGAGGAGTTTTATTCAAGGCGAACTATCAAGGGGTTCCCATTATAACCCAACCGCGTAAGGAACGCAAAATCCGGGAACATAACACCGATATGACGGAAACTAGGGCGGCAAGAGTGGAACAAAACACCAGGCATAAGGCCAAGCCTTCCACCCTTTACCAGGTATATAGATGCATTAATTAAATAAGAGATATTGTGATATCCCAACAAGTAAACATGTTCCAACAAGGAACATCATCTCCATGTTCCAACAAGGAACAAACTTCAATCTTCACATGCAACTAACAACGCTATAAGAGGGGCTGAGCAAAGCGGTAACAAAGCCAAACAACGGTTTGCTAGGACAAGGTGGGTTAGATGCTTGGTTCAACAATATGGGAGGCATGATAAGCAAGTGGTAGGTATCGTAGCATAGGCATAGCAAAAGAGCGAGCAACTAGCAAGCAAAGATAGAAGTGATTTCGAGGGTATGGTCATCTTGCCTGAAATCCCGCAAGGAAGAAGAACGAGTCCAAGAAGAAGACAAACGGGCATAGACGAACGGGTCCTCACAACACGACGTTATCGGAACCAACCGAAGAAGCAACACCAGAAAGAAGCAAACAACATAGTAAACAACCTCCACATGAACATGGCATGATGCACATTCAAGTATGATGCATGTTCGGTTTAAATATGCATGGCATGGCAAAGTGCACAAACAATCCTACAAATTAAGTGGAGCTCAATATGCAACGAGTTGCATATTGACAGAACACCACATCAATTATTTAGTTTGATCTCGTTTATGTACCCAACAATATTAAATGTTGTTAAACATGTAAGATGTGAAACATAACAAAACTACACCATCTAAACAATTGAAATGGGGCCGGATATAACAAACAACAAATCCGGTAAATCCCCATATGCATTTGCAAAATGAAGCAAACAACAACAATTTTAAACATCTTAAAGTTGTTAACATGATGCGGATGACATGTTCAAGTTTATGCAATTTTTTATTAAAATTTGACAAGAGCATTAAGAAGCATTTGTCATCGTGGCGGAAACAAAAGGGGTGGCACGGCAACGATAACGAAACGATGCCACGGCAACGTTCTGGTTCCCGATAACTCAATTGAGATACCGATGCAAGGGAGAAGTGTGCGGATGCGGGTCATGCGATAAACGGTGGGGTGCTCCCGGTTATCGGGTTCCCACGGGTTAGCAGCAAACGAAGAGGACCGAGCAAAAGACAACTCGGACATGATGCAAACACGAGCATTACATACAACACACATGCATTAGTTCACGGACGGTCATCTGGGCGGTTATACCTTTGAAGCGTGCATTATCGGAGCGGTTCGAGTCGGCGTAGAGGAAGTAGTGGAAGTAGATGTTCTCGGACGTCGAGGGAAGTAGTGGTTCACGTGACGGTAGTCGAAGTAGTCGTCCTATCGTTCATCGGCGATGGTAGTGGTTCACGGTGATGGTAGTCGTTCACGTTCTTATTCGCACAATTTTTCATAGATGTTCAGGGTCACGAAGAGGAACTTGACATCCACGGAGGCTTCGAGGGTCGACGGTAGTGGTACTCATGACGGTAGTGGAACTTTACTTGGTATGGTCCACCGGCCTTCGTGACGGTAGTCATACATGCTCCGATGGTCGGGGTCGGTAGAGGTACCCATGGTGATAGGGGAAGTAGTGGTACACATCTCGCGTTTGTGCTACATGGATCACCGGCGACGATAGATGTACACGGCAAAAGTAGTGGTACTATGCGTCAAATGTCGTGGTTCTTGGGGTCTTCGGACTTGCCGGTCTCGGTTCTTGCGACGGTAGTGATTCCCGTATCAACGTAGAGTAGTTGTACTTGATGGTTCCACATCGATCATAGAGGTCCACGTATCGTAGATGTCCGGGGTCAACATTAGTGGAACTTAGCGCACCCTAGTGCCATCTGTTTCTTGGCGTTCCGAAACGAAGACTATAAGGGGCCTTGAGGTGGTGGTGGTGCAGCTCTACACCACATAGGAGGAAGATCTTGGGCATGAGGCGTCCATGGTGGCCAGAGCCGAGGTGGATGACGAAGTAGCGGTCCCGCGGTTGAAGACGAACGGCGACGACGCAGGTAACAAGGGAGGTCAGAGGGCGCGGCGGTGCTGAACTTGATGAATTCTGGCGAGGCCGACAGGGGCGCAGCGCAGGAGGGGCAGAGGGCAGCTTGCTGATGAGGCGGCCATGCCTCAGCAGGGGCCGGCAGGAGGGTCGACGGGGCGACACTCGCCGGAGTCGGGGCAGAAGGGGACGGGTTGAGGGGCTCCTCCCCTGGCGACGGAGCTGACAAGCCGGTGGCGCCGTGTAGACGAGGAGGCAGCGAGGAGGTAGAGGACGGAGGATGGAGCAGGTCCGGCGAGGAAGATGCAGGGGAGGCCCAGCAGGCTGTGGTGCCCGGCGTCCCTGGCGACGCGGCAGGGCGGCGAGCTCGGCCCTCGCGGTGATGGTGGAGGAAAGCAGGGGACGGGATCGTGCAGAGGAGCGAGAGGGAGGAGGGGTGGAGAGACGAGGGAGAGTGGGGGGATCGAGGGCGAAGCCCTGTGCGTGTGTGGCGGCGCAGGAGGAGAACGAGGGGAGAGGGAGATGGGATCGAGGGAGCGGGCTCCCTGACGGCTAGGGTGAGAATTAGGGGTTCGAGAGAGAGAGATGGGCTGACCTTGCTGGGCCTAGTGGCCGGCTCGGCTATGGGTTGGGAGGCCCAGGTGGGCTGTCTGCTGCGGCTGGGCCTGGGTGCAACCTCCCTCTCTCTCTCTCTCTTATACTCCTTAGAAGAAAAAAAGGAAGAAAAAAAAGAGAAGAAAAATGAAGGAGAGGGTTAGTGAACGAATTTGAGCAAGAGGTTAAATTTCTTAGACTCACACAAAATGTGTTGATCCAAGAAATTAGGAATGACCAAGATTGAAAGAATAAATTCGAATTTCTTTGAATTTAATTCAAAAGGTTTGAACTAGGACAGGTTTTTCGAAGTGCCCAAAAATGTTGAGAATTTAGGTGGAGCTCCGGAAAAAGATAAAAGAATTTATGGGCAAAGTTTGAGGAGCAAACTCGAAGCAGAAAAGACATGTGATTATATGCAAGTGTGTTATAGGTGATCCCAAACTAATAGAATATTTCGTTATAGCTCCCTATAATATTGGGAGGATATGTTATAAAGAGAAGTCACCCTTCCCTCGATTTAAATGGATCGAAGATCCACACAAATTAATTAGTGGGTTTAAAATGGGTTGCATGATGACATGATGACATGATGCAAGGCACATGATGCAAAGGGGAAAGCAACAAGCAAAAGAAAACACATGATGAAACCCGGAATCCATGGATGGCATCTGAATCTCCGGTCTTGGGGCGTTACAAATGCACATCACTTAAGCCTTGCAAGCAATGCAACTGATAAGTTAGTTGCAAGATGATGTATTACAGAACGAGTAAAGAGACTTGCCGGTAACGAGATTGAACTAGGTATTGAGATACCGACGATCGAATCTCGGGCAAGTAACATACCGATGACAAAGGGAACAAACGTATGTTATTAAGCGGTCTGACCGATAAAGATCTTCGTAGAATATGTAGGAGGCAATATGAGCATCCAGGTTCCTCTATTGGTTATTGACCGGAGACGTGTCTCGGTCATGTCTACATTGTTCTTGAACCCATAGGGTCCGCACGCTTAACGTTACGATGACAGTTTCATTATGAGTTTATATATTTTGATGTACCGAAGGTTGTTCGGAGTCACGGATGTGATCATGCACTTGACGAGGAGTCTCGAAATGGTCGAGAATTAAAATCGATATATTGGACAACTTTATTTGGATACCGGAAAGGTTCCGGGTGAGATTGGGACAATACCGGATCACCGAGAGGTTATCGGAACCCCCCGGGAGGTATATGGGCCTTATTGGGCCTTAGTGGAAAGGAGAGGAAAGGATCAAGGGAGGGGGCGCGCCCCCCCAAGCCCAATCCGAATTGGGAGGGGGGCCGGCCCCCCTTTCCTTCCTCCCTCCTTCCTCTTCCTTCCCTCTCCTACTCCTAATAGGAAAAAGGGGAGTCCTACTCCCTGTGGGAGTTGGACTCCCCCCTAGGGCGCGCCACCCTCCTTGGTCGGCCCCCTCCTCCACTCCTTTATATACGGGGGCAAGGGGGCACCCCATAGACACAACAGTTGATCATTGATCTCTTAGTCGTGTGCGGTGCCCCCTCCACCATAGTCCTCGATAATATTGTAGCGGTGCTTAGGCGAAGCCCTGCGACGGTAAAACATCAAGATCGTCACCACGCCGTCATGCTGACGGAACTCATCCCCAAAACTTTACTGGATTGGAGTCCGGGGATCGTCATCGAGCTGAACGTGTGCTAGAACTCGGAGGTGCCGTAGTTTCGTTGCTTGATCGATCGGGCCGTGAAGACGTACGACTACATCAACCGCGTTGTGCTAACGCTTCTGCTTCTGGTCTACGAGGGTACGTAGACAACACTCTCCCCTCTCGTTGCTATGCATCACCATGATCTTGCGTGTGCGTAGGAAAATTTTAAAATTACTACGTTCCCCAACAGTGGTATCAGAGCCAGGTTTTATGCGTTGATGTTATATGCACGAGTAGAACACAAGTGAGTTGTGGGTGATATAAGTCATACTGCTTACCAGCATGTCATACTTTGGTTCGGCGGTATTGTTGGATGAAGCGGCCCGGACCGACATTACGCGTACACTTACGCGAGACTGGTTCTACCGACGTGCTTTGCACACAGGTGGCTGGCGGGTGTCAGTTTCTCCAACTTTAGTTGAATCGAGTGTGGCTACGCCCGGTCCTTGCAAAGGTTAAAACAACACCAACTTGACAAACTATCGTTGTGGTTTTGATGCGCAGGTAAGAACAGTTCTTGCTAAGCCCGTAGCAGCCACGTAAAACTTGCAACAACAAAGTAGAGGACGTCTAACTTGTTTTTGCAGGGCATGTTGTGATGTGATATGGTCAAGACATGATGCTAAATTTTATTGTATGAGATGATCATGTTTTGTAACCGAGTTATCGGCAACTGGCAGGAGCCATATGGTTGTCGCTTTATTGTATGCAATGCAATCGCACTGTAATGCTTTACTTTATCACTAAGCGGTAGCGATAGTCGTGGAAGCATAAGATTGGCGAGACGACAACGATGCTACGATGGAGATCAATGTGTCGCGCCGGTGACGATGGTGATCATGACGATGCTTCGGAGATGGAGATCACAAGCACAAGATGATGATGGCCATATCATATCACTTATATTGATTGCATGCGATGTTTATCTTTTATGCATCTTATCTTGCTTTGATTGACGGTAGCATTATAAGATGATCTCTCACTAAATTTCAAGATAAAAGTGTTCTCCCTGAGTATGCACCGTTGCCAAAGTTCGTCGTGCCCAGACACCTTGTGATGATCGGGTGTGATAAGCTCTACGTCCATCTACAACAGGTGCAAGCCAGTTTTGCACACGCAGAATACTCAGGTTAAACTTGACGAGCCTAGCATATGCAGATATGGCCTCGGAACACTGAGACCGAAAGGTCGAGCGTGAATCATATAGTAGATATGATCAACATAGTGATGTTCACCATTGAAAACTACTCCATTTCACGTGATGATCGGTTATGGTTTAGTTGATTTGGATCACGTGATCACTTAGAAGATTAGTGGGATGTTTTTCTAAGTGGGAGTTCTTAAGTAATATGATTAATTGAACTTAAATTTATCATGAACTTAGTACTTGATAGTATCTTGCTTGTTTATGTTTGATTGTAGATAGATGGCCCGTGCTGCTGTTCTGTTGAATTTTAATGCGTTCCTTGAGAAAGCAAAGTTGAAAGATGATGGTAGCAATTATACGGACTGGGTCCGTAACTTGAGGATTATCCTCATTGCTGCACAGAAGAATTACGTCCTGGAAGCACCGCTGGGTGCCAGGCCTGCTGCTAGAGCAACACCAAATGTTATGAACATCTGGCAGAGCAAAGTTGATGACTACTCGATAGTTCAGTGTGCCATGCTTTACGGCTTAGAATCGGGACTTCAACGATGTTTTGAATGTCATGGAGCATATGAGATGTTCCAGGAGTTGAAGTTAATATTTCAAGTAAATGCCCAGATTGAGAGATATGAAGTCTCTAATAAGTTCTATAGCTGCAAGATGGAGGAGAACAGTTCTGTCAGTGAGCATATACTCAAAATGTCTGGGTATAATAATCACTTAATTCAACTGGGAGTTAATCTTCCGGATGATTGCGTCATTGACAGAATTCTCCAATCACTTCCACCTAGCTACAAGAGCTTCGTGGTGAACTATAATATGCAAGGGATGGATAAGACAATTCCCGAGCTCTTCGCAATGCTAAATGCTGCGGAGGTAGAAATCAAGAAGGAGCATCAAGTGTTGATGGTTAACAAGGCCACTAGTTTCAAGAAAAAGGGCAGGGGAAGAAGAAGGGGAACTTCAAAAAGAACAGCAAGCAAGTTGCTGCTCAGGAGAAGAAACCCAAGTCTGGACCTAAGCCTGAACTGAGTGCTGCTACTGCAAGCAGACTGGTCACTGGAAGCGGAACTTCCCCAAGTATTTGGCGGATAAGAAGGATGGCAAGGTGAACAAAGGTATATGTGATATACATGTTGTTGATGTGTACCTTACTAGAGCTCGCAGTAGCACCTGGGTATTTGATACTGGTTCTGTTGCTAATATTTGCAACTCAAAACAGGGACTACGGATTAAGCGAACACTGGCAAAGGACGAGGTGACGATGCACGTGGGAAATGGTTCCAAAGTCGATGTGATCGCGGTCGGCACGCTACCTCTACATCTACCATCGGGATTAGTATTAGACCTAAATAATTGTTATTCGGTGCCAGCGTTGAGCATGAACATTATATCTGGATCTTGTTTGATGCGAGACGGTTATTCATTTAAATCAGAGAATAATGGTTGTTCTATTTATATGAGTAATATCTTTTATGGTCATGCACCCTTGAAGAGTGGTCTATTTTTGATGAATCTCGATAGTAGTGATACACATATTCATAATGTTGAAGCCAAAAGATGCAGAGTTGATAATGATAGTGCAACTTATTTGTGGCACTGCCATTTAGGTCATATCGGTGTAAAGCGCATGAAGAAACTCCATACTGATGGACTTTTGGAACCACTTGATTATGAATCACTTGGTACTTGCGAACCGTGCCTCATGGGCAAGATGACTAAAACGCCATTGTCACACCCTGATTTTCATGCCACAACACTTAAGCTAGCAATCATGATAAAATGTGGTTTGACAAAAACTTTTGAGTGTTTTGGACCTTGCCTTGATTGGATTTTTGTCTGTTGTTTGCAAGTGCTCTAAAAATCAAATAAATCCTCCAACTCCCATACTTCATCTCCTTGCTCCAAACTCTTGAACCAATGATCATGCTTTGTGTATAGGACATCAAAATAATTTCTTGCAAAAATAATTTGGCCAAATAGTATTTTCTAAAATTAGTTTTCCAAAACCCCTGAATTGAGGTTTGCACTGCAAGTACTTGATTTGGGGTGTGAAAAATCTTTCAAAAGGTATATTTGAATCCTATTAGATATAGGACTCCCATAAACCACAAAAATATAATTTTAAAGTTATTTTCCTATTTTATTTAAAAGCTTTTTCTTAAGGCTAGAAATGGTCTTTAATAGGGAAAAATTATTTTATTTGTTTCAAAAATATTTGAGAAAAATTAGGGAGACTCAATGGACATATATTGTCCATATATAAGATTTTCAACACATGGTCATGTTCAAAATATTGGTCAAATCCCTCAAAAACCATTTCTGCCCATTTCAAGGATTTGAAATATTTCTACAGGAAATATTCCCCAACAATTCCAAGAAAATGCTAGCATGTCACATATGACATGTTTGATGATCTTGCCAAGTATCATGTCATGGAGAATAGTATAACCCCATGAAATCTCCTCAAAACCATTTCTGTCCATTTTGAAGTTTGAGCAACTTTACATTGCCAAACATGTCAAATGTTCTCAAACCTTGTGAACATGCTCAAATGGTCTAATTATTCATCTAGACCAAATGGCACAAGTTGGAGAGAATGTTATCTTGCTCAAAGTACCCCAAAACCCTTCCTGTTCAGAACCAAATTTGAACAACTCTACATTGGCAACTTTCTCCTTTTGATCCCAACTTTTGTGGACATGTTCATAACCTCAAATGATGACACTACACCAAGTGGTGCATCAAGGAGAATAGATTTGCATGACTAAATCTTGGTAAAGCCATTTATGTTGATTTCTAGGGTTTACCAAAGTTACATTGGCTACTTTGCCCAAATGAGCTCAAACTTGGTGGAACATCCTACTTCTATGTGCCATTCCACCCTGTTAATTCTCATGGCAAGTGGAATTAATTTTCTTGCCCAAACCAACAACAAACACCTTCTGCCATTTTCCCAAAATCATCATTTTGACCTCTTCCACTAATCTCCTTGAGCTCAACTTTTTACCACAGCTCCTCCTAGCCTTCTCCTACCTCTAGTAACTCTCCCCTGGCCATTGCTCAATGGTTGAGGGGTGAAACACCCCCATTTACCCTTCTAGACAACAGCATTATTCTCCTTTCTCACCTCCCTCCTCATTCCAGTGGCCCTCCATGGCATCCAATGCTTCCTCCCCTTTCTTTACTCCCTCCTAGAGCTACCAGACATTAGTGGCCGCGCCCACAAGGCATATAAAATGCCATGGCATGCCATTTGGGCGCCCTGGAGCACGCTACAGTGCGCTCCCGCACTGTAGCCGTCCCCTGCCAAGCACCTCCGGCCACCTCGGGCCTCCCCAGTGCGCCCGACGATGCTCCTCGGCGTCCTCAACACGACAGCCGGTCGGCCCCCACCTCCTTCTCCCTCCTCCTACGCCTGCTCGCACACGCGCCAGCCGCCTGGGTGCACCAGTGAGCAAGCTCACACGCGCGGTGCCCCTGGCCCCCCTGCTCTCGCTCTTCTCTCCCCTAGCTCTAGACCGAATCCAGGAACGCCCCAGACACACCGCGACGAGCTCCTGTGACCCGTGGTGATGGCAACGAGCTCGCCAGCGCACGAGTCCTCGGCGGACCCTCGCCCGCCTATTTAAGGGCCTCCCCGAGCCCTCCTCTCCTCACCACTCGCCCTCTCTCCCTCCCAGAGACCCACGGGACGAAGCCAAACCTCTCCCCGAGCCCTCCATCGCTCCCCATGGCCGGTGCCGAGCCGCCGGACCCCGCCTAAATTCGTGCCCACCTATCCTCCTCCTTCCCTCTGGACCGCACTAGAGAACCACCACCATCACTGCGAGCCCCTCCCGTGCTTCTCCCTCTCCTCCCTGTGGCTGTTCCATGGAGTTCCATCACCACCGCCAGATTCACCCGCCACGGCCGATGGTGCACTCGCATCCGACCACCCCTGCGGACATGGCGCACCTCGGTGGATGCGTCTCGGCCTCCAACCCGCCGGTGTGCTGGGCATCGCCGGAGATGGCCGGTGACCCTAGGGATAACGCCGGCACCCGCTCGGCCTCGCCTCTCCTGCCTCTGCTCTGTTCGAGTGGGAGGTAGGAGACGTCCTGAGCACTGGGCCCCGCTCGTCAGTGACCCGGTGGGTAGGCCCCTCCCGTTTAAGTGGAGACGGGCCGGGAGCAAACCTGCTTCACGCGCGGCGAAGGCGTACTCCGCCCGGGGCGCCTTCGACATTGCCCCTGCCACCCGCGCAGCTGAGCCGCTGGGCCGGCCCGCTGCCTATCCCTCGCCCAGTGTGCAGGATAAGGGTAAAATCCTTCCCCTTTTCTTTTTCTTTTTCTATAAACTTGTAAAATCCACAAATAATTCAAATGATATCCAAATTTGATGATTCAAATTTCTAGGGGATCCACAAATCATGATCTATCACATGGTGCTATTTGCACATTTTCCAAAAACTTTCTCCTCAGAAATATTTATCAAAATCCTATTTTTCCATTTCTGTGATAAACTTTAGAAAATCACAGAGAGCCCATTTTTGATCCAAATTCCATGATTCAAAATCCTAGATGTCTATAAGTTCAAAACTTAGTTTTTGAACATTTTTACTAATACTTTCTGTATCACCTCAAATAGTGGTCTATTCCTTCATATATAGCCAACTTTGCAATTCATAGAGAAATCATTTGAACTCCAAATCCAGTGAAACCAACTCCTAGATGCTTCTAAATTCATGCCTTGTTAAATGGGTATCCTTGCTCATTTTTCAAAATAATATTTCTGTACACCTCTTGCAAATCCATAAACCCCTTGATTCCATCATATCCAAATGTTTAAAAATATCCACTGACCCAATTCCAATGAAACCACTCTGGTTAATTTTCATATAACCAGAGATGTGCTAGAAAAATCAAATCAATATTTTTGGAGCACTTTTATTCCTGCCTTGTTGTGTTGCTTATTATGGTTTCTTTCAACTATAGTTGACGAGTAGAAGAAATGCTTGGAGTTGGACCAGAGATATTTCAAGACCTCGAAGACTTTGTTAAAACAGGCAAGCAGCCCTTTGACCATGATGAACCATTTTACATCATGATGGCATTTTCGTTGCTTCACTGAGTGCATGATATACCTTGAATGGCAACCTTGCTAGGCTTGCCTCCGTTGCATACTCCATTGATACTTGCATTGTTCACGACTCTACCCTTGCTTAGAGTTGTGTTGGTGGGTTGTACAAATGTGCTATAGTAAATGGCTACGCAAAGTGGGTCAGGGTTATGCATGGAAAGAAACAAGTGTGGTTTGACATACTTGAAAACAGCCTAGTGGGTGCCACTAATGCCCCTGGGAGATGATGATGAACTAGGTCACTACTTGGTGGAGAGGTAGTGTACCGAGGCTCGATAAAAGTGTTGTTTACAGAGACGGATTAGATTTAAGATTTGTCGACTGTCCCAACCTTACATGCGCAACCACTCTACCCTTGTATGGGAAAGGGCATTATTATTTACCTAGGCCGATACTAGCTTGGAGCCCGCATTTCTAGTGACGGGAGAGTTGTTGGTGCGCTCTCTTGGGACGGGGTCATGCCAGGTAGGGCGGCCATGACTGTCTTCACAAGGCACTAGACACACCGTTGGTACCCCGTGCTTGTGGTATGAGATGAAAATGGGAGCGAGGCTCCACAATTTTAAGATGTGAAATGTTGGGCACGGGGGTTACTGCCAATCGAGTGGACTGTATGTTAGTGTCGTCTAGGGAAAGATAGTGATCGGGTGCTTACCCCGGGTACTTGAGGTACCGCGGGTCGTGGATGACACGGAAGTTCCCCGGATCTTGTGGGTAAAGTGTGCAACCTCTGCAGGGTGTAAAACTATTCGAATAGCCGTGTCCACGGTCAAGGACAGTTGGGTGGTGCTGCTTAGACTACATCCATACGTTTCTGACAAACAACATGGTTTGGTAAAAATATTGACGTGACTCGTGAGGAAGTCACGATGAGCTTGAGCATGAGTTGTTCATAACTCTCTCTCGATGTTGATGTCTGTAACCTCCTGATACTTGTTGCAGACGCATTCATATTCTTGATAAATGTTGATCATACTTGCATGAGAAAAACTAGCTTTCAGCAAGAATGCCAAATTAGTAGTAGTGCCTTGCATAATCATTTTGTTATCACCCTTGGCTTGCTTGCGAGTACATTCAAAGTACTCATTGGCTTGCCACTTGTTATTTTATTGGCCAGGCATGAAAGAACATGATATGAAGAAGAATACTTCGGTGACGAACATGCGAGCTAGGACGCTTCCCAGTCAGAATGCCTGTAGGGTTAAGGCAGATGGCATGGGTTCTACTTATCGACGGAGATTTCCACTGCTTGTGTTTCATTTGATGTTCAGCCCTTAAGGCTTTATCAATGTAAGACTTGACCATAATGGTCATAATTTTTGTAAGATGGTATGTATGGATGTAAGACTCTTGTTGTTCAGCTTCTGTGTGTTCAGTGAGCATTGATCTCTGGGATCACTGTACACGTGCATTCGGTGATCTCGACTTATGAGTCGGGGTCCCCACAGAGCTGCTATCATAGCCATCCTGACTGTAGGAAGCCTTAGTTAGCATGGTCGTTAGTTAGGGTAAAACTATTTCCAAAACTATTACTAGTTTTCAAAACTATCTATACTTCTCTTCCCTTCTCAGTTTTTTTCGAAAACTAAGGTATACTTTCCCTATCGATCTCTTCCCTTCAAAACTATTGCAAATGGTTGCTAGCACCCTCAAGCCCCTAACCACAGGATTCCTTGTAATCCTCGTGGATAGCCTAGAAGGAGTACACCTTGCCAAACACTCACCCACCTCTTCTGAACCCAAGATTGGCGACACCACGATAGGACAGTACCAACAGAAGATACGCCTTTGAAGAATGAGGACATGAAGACCGAGAGGATGGTGACACTTTTGAGTTTGCCCAGGATGATGCAACGTTAGCCTATGATGATCATGGCATAGGATATGCAAGATCATGATATACATCGCTAATAGAGTAACCCTGTCACTACCGTTGTTGTATCGGCAACCACCGGTGGATGAGAACCTCGCCATTTGGTCCGCCTCACTATAGTAAGCAGGAAAACAGTTCTCTTCATCCACCGTTCTTGGTGTCGATGTTGTCATCAATGTAACCGACATGTTGGACCTCTACTATGCCTTGTTAATGTCATTGCATAAAGGATTACCTACTTGGTACCATCGACGCCTTAGAAGACAAAACGGGATCGTCATGAATAAGAAGACAACAGAAGACTGAGTCAATGCCTGCTACGAGGAGCCACCTTCACCCCATCACTTCAACAAGCAAGAAGTTGTTGAAGAATCTTCAGGCTCAACTTGGATCATTTCATCGAACAACTACAAGAGACGTAGCAACACCTGAGGAAAACTCAGAAGACTGCACGAGGCACAAGGCACGACTACTGAGTCCGAGAACCCTTAGGGTAGGATGAGTCGTGTACCCCCCCCCCCCCCTATGCGCAGTCGAGTCCGTATGATGGTTCTAATAGAACCATGACTGTGCGTTGCTTGTTTTTATTTCTCTGTGTTTTGATATCAGCCACCCTTTTGCTTTAGGCAACTAGTATGCGGCTATATCACCTGCCTTATTTTGTTTGTGTTTGGCCCTTTCAGCCCTTGTTTGTTTGCACTTGCACTATAGAACCCCCTTTAGGCATCCCTCTTTATGCTACTTATCCCTCTCATCTCTCTCCTCATCTGAAGACCAGCAAGACAAGATGCACCAAGGAGTCTACTTCGGCGACCAACTAGCACTGAAGAACTTTTCTATAGCCTCCTCGACCTAGTAAAACCCCGTAGAGTTATGTTTAACCCCCAGACTAGAAACCCATTCTTACACCCTTCGAGACTTCACGAGATACCCCAGCTCGAGTCCTTAACCATGTGCTTAACCCATAGAATTGCAAGAGAACCAGTTAAGCCTCTGTAAACCTTGCACAGCACTGGGTTCATTATGGAACTAGTGGACATAGTGAACGAGCATATTATCATCCTAATATAGCACAAGAGTTGATCCTTTCGGTGGTATAAGGTTATTTGTTTAAAGGACTAGATAGAACAATTGGCATCTTAGGAACCGTGCTTAAGGATAAGGTGATAAACATTCACTCGCACACTAGAATCCTTGAAACCCTTACGCCCTACCAAGCCACAACATGGTCGGATCCTGACCTTGGGCTTTGGCTCTAGATGATATGACCTTGGCCAATGCTCAACCGCGTCCATCACCAATGCCTCAGCCCACTTTGTGTACCCCATAGACTTCATGGAGTGCTTGGACAAGTTAGTTGTCATCTTTCTTTGATGACATACTTGTCTACCCGAAGACGGAAGATGAATCGTTGAGCTGGTCAAGGAACATTCGAAGACCGCCATGCCAAGGAGGAAGAACTATACCAACCACCATCGCCAAGAAATAAACGTCCGCGTTGAAGACCAGGTGTATCTGCAAGCCACTTCTCTCAATGGGACCAAGCATTTCCATGCCAAGGGAATCAACACCAAGATTCATCAGCCCCCTCCAAGATCACCGCAAGACGAAGAATAGACGGCTACCAGCTAGAGTTATCACCTCAGTCACCCACTGTGCACAACGTTTTTCCACACGACACCACTCCGGAAACGTTTCCAACTTCCTAGCTAGCCCGACCTCTACAAGGACATTGATCACCAAGCCATCGACCTCCAGCCCAATATGACCTACGCGAGAGACCCCAATTGCAATCTGGCTCAAGCAGGAAAACAAGCACGAAGCCATGCCATCCAGTACTTCAAGGTTCAATGGAGCACCAAACGGAAGCAGAAGCAGTATGAGGACATGAAGACTACCCCAAATCCAAGTTTCCGTATTCCTTTCCGCGCCTAGTCTGGGAATCTTGGGGACGAGATTCTTGTAAGGTGGGTAGGTCTGTCACACCCTGATTTTCATGCCACAACACTTAAGCTAACAATCATGATAAAATGTGGTTTGACAAAAACTTTTGAGTGTTTTGGACCTTGCCTTGATTGGATTTTTGTCTGTTGTTTGCAAGTGCTCTAAAAATCAAATAAATCCTACAACTCCTATACTTCATCTCCTTGCTCCAAACTCTTGAACCAATGATCATGCCATGTGTATAGGACATAAAAATAATTTCTTGCAAAAATAATTTGGCCAAATAGTATTTTCTAAAATTAGTTTTCCAAAACCCCTGAATTGAGGTTTGCACTGCAAGTACTTGATTTGGGGTGTGAAAAATCTTTCAAAAGGTATATTTGAATCCTATTAGATATAGGATTCCCATAAACCACAAAAATATAATTTTAAAGTTATTTTCCTATTTTATTTAAAAGCTTTTTCTTAAGGCCAGAAATGGTCTTTAATAGGGAAAAATTATTTTATTTGTTTCAAAAATATTTGAGAAAAATTAGGGAGACTCAATGGACATATATCGTCCATATATAAGAGTTTCAACACATGGTCATGTTCAAAATATTGGTCAAATCCCTCAAAAACCATTTCTGCCCATTTCAAGGATTTGAAATATTTCTACAGGAAATATTCCCCAACAATTCCAAGAAAATGCTAGCATGTCACATATGACATGTTTGATGATCTTGCCAAGTATCATGTCATGGAGAATAGTATAACCCCATGAAATCTCCTCAAAACCATTTCTGTCCATTTTGACGTTTGAGCAACTTTACATTGCCAAACATGTCCAAATGTTCTCAAACCTTGTGAACATGCTCAAATGGTATAATTATTCATCTAGACCAAATGGCACAAGTTAGAGAGAATGTTATCTTGCTCAAAGTACCCCAAAACCCTTCCTGTTCAGAACCAAATTTGAACAACTCTACATTGGCAACTTTCTCCTTTTCATCCCAACTTTTGTGGACATGTTCATAACCTCAAATGATCACACTAAACCAAGTGGTGCATCAAGGAGAATAGATTTGCATGACTAAATCTTGGTAAAGCCATTTCTGTTGATTTCTAGGGTTTACCAAAGTTACATTGGCTACTTTGCCCAAATGAGCTCAAACTTGGTGGAACATCCTACTTCTATGTGCCATTCCATCCTGTTAATTCTCATGGCAAGTGGAATTAATTTTCTTGCCCAAACCAACAACAAACATCTTCTGCCATTTTCCCAAAATCATCATTTTGACCTCTTCCACTAATCTCCTTGAGCTCAACTTTTTACCACAGCTCCTCCTAGCCTTCTCCTACCTCCAGTAACTCTCCCCTGGCCATTGCTCAGTGGTTGAGGGGTGAAACACCCCAATTTACCCTTTTGGACAGCAGCATTCTTCTCCTTTCTCACCTCCCTCCTCATTCCAGTGGCCCTCCATGGCATCCAATGCTTCCTCCCCTTTCTTTACTCCCTCCTAGAGCTACCAGACATTAGTGGCCGCGCCCACAAGGCATATAAAATGCCATGGCATGCCATTTGGGCGCTCTGGAGCGCGGTACAGTGCGCTCCCGCACTGTAGCCGCCCCCTGCCAAGCACCTGCGGCCACCTCGGGCCTCCCCAGCGCACCCGACGATGCTCCTCGGCGTCCTCAACACGACAGCCGGTCGGCCCCCTCCTCCTTCTCCCTCCTCCTGCCCCTGCTCGCACACGCGCCAGCCGCCCGAGTGCACCAGTGAGCAAGCTCACACGCGCGGTGCCCCTGGCCCCCCTGCTCTTGCTCTTCTCTCCCCTAGCTCTGGACCGAATCCAGGAACGCCCCAGACATACCGCGACGAGCTCCTGTGACCCGTGGTGACGGCAACGAGCTCGCCAGCGCACGAGTCCTCGGTGGACCGTCGCCCGCCTATTTAAGGGCCTCCTTGAGGTCTCCTCTCCTCACCACTCGCCCTATCTCCCTCCTAGAGACCCACGGGACGAAGCCAAACCTCTCCCCGAGCCCTCCATCGCTCCCCATGGCCGGTGCCGAGCCGCCGGACTCCGCCTAAATTCGTGCCCACCTATCCTCATCCTTCCCTCTGGACCGCACTAGAGCACCACCACCATCACCGCGAGCCCCTCCCGTGGTTCTCCCTCTCCTCCCTGTGCCTGTTCCATGGAGTTCCATCACCACCGCCAGCTTCGCCCGCCACGGCCAATGGTGCGCTCGCATCCGACCACCCCTGCGGACATGGTGCACCTCGGCGGATGCGTCTCGTCCTCTTGAACCCGCCGGTGTGCTGGGCATCGCCGGAGATGGACGGTGATGCTGGGGAGAACGCCGGCACCCGCTCGCCCTCGCCTCTCCTGCCTCTGCTCTGTTCGAGCGGGAGGTAGGAGATGTCCTGAGCACCGGGCCCCGCTCGTCAGCGACCCGGTGGGTGGGCCCCGCCCGTTTAAGTGGAGACGGGCCGGGAGCAAACCTGCTTCACGCGCGGCCAAGGCGTACTCCGCCCGGGGCGCCTTCGATGTTGCCCCTGCCACCCGCGCAGCTGAGCCGTTGGGCCGGCCCGCTACCTATCCCTCGCCCAGTGTGCAGGATAAGGGTAAAAATACTTCCCCTTTTCTTTTTCTTTTTCTGTAAACTTGTCAAATCCACAAATAATTCAAATGATATCCAAATTTGATGATTCAAATTTCTAGGGGATCCACAAATCATGATCTATCACATGGTGCTATTTGCACATTTTTCCAAAAACTTTCTCCTCAGAAATATTTATCAAAATCCTATTTTTCCATTTTTGTGATAAACTTTAGAAAATCACAGAGAGCCCATTTTTGATCCAAATTCCATGATTCAAAATCCTAGATGTCTATAAGTTCAAAACTTAGTTTTTGAACATTTTGCTAATACTTTTTGTATCACCTCAAATAGTGGTGTATTCCTTCATATATAACCAACTTTGCAATTCATAGAGAAATCATTTGAACTCCAAATCCAGTGAAACCAACTCCTAGATGCTTCTAAAATCATGCCTTATTAAATGGGTATCCTTGCTCATTTTTCAAAATAATATTTCTGTACACCTCTTGCAAATCCATAAACCCCTTGATTCCATCATATCCAAATGTTTAGAAATATCCACAGACCCAATTCCAATGAAACCACTCTGGTTAATTTTCATATAACCAGAGATGTCCTAGAAAAGTCAAATCAATATTTTTGGAGCACTTTTATTCCTGCCTTGTTGTGTTGCTTATTATGGTTGCTTTCAACGATAGTTGACGAAGTAGAAGAAATGCTTGGAGTTGGACCAGAGATATTTGAAGACCTCGAAGACTTTGTTAAAACAGACAAGCAGCCCTTTGACCATGATGAACCATTTTACATCATGATGGCATTTTCGTTGCTTCACTGAGTGCATGATATACCTTGAATGGCAACCTTGCTAGGCTTGCCTCCGTTGCATACTCCATTGATACTTGCATTGTTCACGACTCTACGCTTGCTTAGAGTTGTGTTGGTGGGTTGTACAAATGTGCTATAGTAAATGGCTACGCAAAGTGGGTCAGGTTATGCATGGAAAGGAACAAGTGTGATTTGACATACTTGCAAACAGCCTAGTGGGTGCCACTAATGCCCCTGGGAGATGATGATGAACTAGGTCACTACTTGGTGGAGAGGTAGTGTACTGAGGCTCGATAAAAGTGTTGTTTACAAAGACGGATTAGATTTAAGATTTGTCGACTGTCCCAACCTTACATGCGCAACCACTCTACCCTTGTATGGGAAAGGGCATTATTGATTACCTAGGCCGATACTAGCTTGGAGCCCGCATTACTAGTGACGGGAGAGTTGTTGGTGCGCTCTCTCGGGACGGGGTCGTGCCAGGTAGGGCGGCCATGACTGTCTTCACAAGGCACCATACACACCGTTGGTACCCCGTGCTTGTGGTATGTGATGAAAATGGGAGTGAGGCTCCACAATTTTAAGATGTGAAATGTTGGGCACGGGGGTTACTGCCAATCGAGTGGACTGTATGTTAGTGTCGTCTAGGGAAAGATAGTGATCGGGTGCTTACCCCGGGTACTTGAGGTACCGCGGGTCGTGGATGACACGGAAGTTCCCCGGATCTTGTGGGTAAAGTGTGCAACCTCTGCAGGGTGTAAAACTATTCGAATAGCCGTGTCCACGGTCAAGGACTGTTGGGTGGTGCTGCTTAGACTACGTCCATATGTTTCTGACAAACAACACGGTTTGGTAAAAATATTGACATGACTCGTGAGGAAGTCACGATGAGCTTGAGCATGAGTTGTTCATAACTCTCTCTCGATGTTGATGTCTATAACCTCCTGATACTTGTTGCAGACGCATTCATATTCTTGATAAATGTTGATCATACTTGCATGAGAAAAACTAGCTTTCAGCAAGAATGCCAAATTAGTAGTAGTGCCTTGCATAATCATTTTGTTATCACCCTTGGCTTGCTTGCGAGTACATTCAAAGTACTCATTGTCTTGCCACTTGTTATTTTATTGGCCAGGCATGAAAGAACATGATATGAAGAAGAATACTTCGGTGACGAACATGCGAGCTAGGACGCTTCCCAGTCAGAAAGCCTGTAGGGTTATGGCAGATGGCATGGGTTCTACTTATCGACGAAGATTTCCGCTGCTTGTGTTTCATTTGATGTTCAGCCCTTAAGGCTTTATCAATGTAAGACTTGACCATAATGGTCATAATTTGTGTAAGACGGTATGTATGGATGTAAGACTCTTGTTATTCAGCTTGTGTGTGTTCAGTGAGCATTGATATCTGGGATCACTGTACATGTGCATTCGGTGATCTCGACTTATGAGTCGGGGTCCCCATAGAGTTGGTATCAGAGCCATCCTGACTGTAGGAAGCCTTAGTTAGCATGGTCGTTAGTTAGGGTAAAACTATTTCCAAAACTATTACTAGTTTTCAAAACTATCTATACTTCTCTTCCCTTCTCAGTTTTTTTTCGAAAACTAAGGTATACTTTCCCTATTGATCTCTTCCCTTCAAATATATTGCAAACGGTTGTTAGCACCCTCAAGCCCCTAACCACAGGATTCCTTGTAATCCTCGTGGATAGCCTAGAAGGAGTACACCTTGCCAAACACTCACCCACCTCTTCTGAACCCAAGATTGGCGACACCACGACAGGACAGTACCAACAGAAGATACGCCTTTGAAGAATGAGGACATGAAGACCGAGAGGATGGTGACACTTTTGAGTTTGCCCAGGATGATGCAACGTTAGCCTATGATGATCATGGCATAGGATATGCAAGATCATGATATACATCGCTAATAGAGTAACCCTGTCACTACCGTTGTTGTATCGGCAACCACCGGTGGATGAGAACCTCGCCATTTGGTCCGCCTCACTATAGTGAGCAGGAAAACGGTTCTCTTCATCCCCCGCTCTTGGTGTCGATGTTGTCACCAACGTAACCGACATGTTGGACCTCTACTATGCCTTGTGAATGTCATTGCATAAAGGATTACCTACCTGGTACCATCGACGCCTTAGAAGACAAAACGGGATCGTCATGAATAAGAAGACAACAGAAGACCGAGTCAATGCCTGCTACGAGGAGCCACCTTCACCCCATCACTTCAACAAGCAAGAAGTTGTTGAAGAATCTTCAGGCTCAACCTGGATCATTTCATCGAACAACTACAAGAGACGTAGCAACACCTGAGGAAAACTCAGAAGACTGCACGAGGCACAAGGCACGACTACTGAGTCCGAGAACCCTTAGGGTAGGATGAGTCGTGTACCCCCCTCCCCTATGCGCAGTCGAGTCCGTATGATGGTTCTAATAGAACCATGACTGTGCGTTGCTTGTTTTTATTTCTCTATGTTTTGATATCAGCCACCCTTTTTCCCTAGGCAACTAGTATGCGGCTATATCACCTGCCTTATTTTGTTTGTGTTTGGCCCTTTCAGCCCTTGTTTGTTTGCACTTGCACTATAGAACCCCCTTTAGGCATCCCCCTTTATGCTATTTATCATTCTCATCTCTCTCCTCATCTGAAGACTTGCAAGACAAGATGCACCAAGGAGTCTACTTTGGCAACCAACTAGCACTGAAGAACTTTTCTACAGCCTCCTCGACCTAGTAAAACCCCGTAGAGTTATGTTTAACCCCCAGACTAGAAACCCATTCGTAGACCCTTCGAGACTTCACGAGATACCCCAGCTCGAGTCCTTAACCATGTGCTTAACCCATAGAATTGCAAGAGAATCAGTTAAGCCTCTGTAAACCTTGCACAGCACTGGGTTCATTATGGAACTAGTGGACATAGTGAACGAGCATATTATCATCCTAATATAGCACAAGAGTTGATGCTTTCGGTGGTATAAGGTTATTTGTTTAAAGGACTAGATAGAACAATTGGCATATCAGGAACCGTGCTTAAGGATAAGGTGATAAACATTCACTCGCACACTAGAATCCTTGAAACCCTTACGCCCTACCAAGCCACAACATGGTCGGATCCTGACCTTGGGCTTTGGCTCTAGATCGATATGACCTTGGCCAATGCTCAACCGCGTCCATCACCAATGCCTCAGCCCACTTTGCGTACCCCATAGACTTCATGGAGTGCTTGGACAAGTTAGTTGTCATCTTTCTTTGATGACATACTTGTCTACCCGAAGACGGAAGATGAATCGTTGAGCTGGTCAAGGAACATTCGAAGACCGCCATTCCAAGGAGGAAGAACTATGCCAACCACCATCGCCAAGAAATAAACGTCCGCGTTGAAGACCAGGTGTATCTGCAAGCCACTTCTCTCAATGGGACCAAGCATTTCCATGCCAAGGGAACCAACACCAAGATTCATCAGCCCCCTCCAAGATCACCGCAAGATGAAGAATAGATGGCTACCAGCTAGAGTTATCACCTGAGTCACCCACTATGCACAATGTTTTTCCACACGACACCACTCCGGAAACGTTTCCAACTTCCTAGCTAGCCCGACCTCTACACGGACATTGATCACCAAGCCATCGACCTCCAGCCCAATATGACCTACGCGAGAGACCCCAATTGCAATCTGGATCAAGCAGGAAGACAAGCACGAAGCCATGCCATCGAGTACTTCAAGGTTCAATGGAGCACCAAATGGAAGCAGAAGCAGTATGAGGACATGAAGACTACCCCAAATCCAAGTTTCCGTATTCCTTTCCGTGCCTAGTCTGGGAATCTTGGGGACGAGATTCTTGCAAGGGGGGTAGGTCTGTCACACCCTGATTTTCATGCCACAACACTTAAGCTAACAATCATGATAAAATGTGGTTTGACAAAAACTTTTGAGTGTTTTGGACCTTGCCTTGATTGGATTTTTGTCTGTTGTTTGCAAGTGCTCTAAAAATCAAATAAATCCTACAACTCCTATACTTCATCTCCTTGCTCCAAACTCTTGAACCAATGATCATGCCATGTGTATGGGACATAAAAATAATTTCTTGCAAAAATAATTTGGCCAAATAGTATTTTCTAAAATTAGTTTTCCAAAACCCCTGAATTGAGGTTTGCACTGCAAGTACTTGATTTGGGGTGTGAAAAATCTTTCAAAAGGTATATTTGAATCCTATTAGATATAGGACTCCCATAAACCACAAAACTATAATTTTAAAAGTTATTTTCCTATTTTATTTAAAAGCTTTTTCCTAAGGCCAGAAATGGTCTTTAATAGGGAAAAATTATTTTATTTGTTTCAAAAATATTTGAGAAAAATTAGGGAGACTCAATGAACATATATTGTCCATATATAAGAGTTTCAACACATGGTCATGTTCAAAATATTGGTTAAATCCCTCAAAAACCATTTCTGCCCATTTCAAGGATTTGAAATATTTCTACAGGAAATATTCCCCAACAATTCCAAGAAAATGCTAGCATGTCACATATGACATGTTTGATGATCTTGCCAAGTATCATGTCATGGAGAATAGTATAACCCCATGAAATCTCCTCAAAACCATTTCTGTCCATTTTGAAGTTTGAGCAACTTTACATTGCCAAACATGTCCAAATGTTATCAAACCTTGTGAACATGCTCAAATGGTCTAATTATTCATCTAGACCAAATGGCACAAGTTAGAGAGAATGTTATCGTGCTCAAAGTACCCCAAAACCCTTCCTGTTCAGAACCAAATTTGAACAACTCTACATTGGCAACTTTCTCCTTTTCATCCCAACTTTTGTGGACATGTTCATAACCTCAAATGATGACACTACACCAAGTGGTGCATCAAGGAGAATAGATTTGCATGACTAAATCTTGGTAAAGCCATTTCTGTTGATTTCTAGGGTTTACCAAAGTTACATTGGCTACTTTGCCCAAATGAGCTCAAACTTGGTGGAACATCCTACTTCTATGTGCCATTCCATCCTGTTAATTATCATGGCAAGTGGAATTAATTTTCTTGCCCAAACCAACAACAAACACCTTCTGCCATTTTCCCAAAATCATCATTTTGACCTCTTCCACTAATCTCCTTGAGCTCAACTTTTTACCACAGCTCCTCCTAGCCTTCTCCTACCTCCAGTAACTCTCCCCTAGCCATTGCTCAATGGTTGAGGGGTGAAACACCCCAATTTACCCTTCTGGACAGCAACATTCTTCTCCTTTCACACCTCCCTCCTCATTCCAGTGGCCCTCCACGGCATCCAATGCTTCCTCCCCTTTCACTACTCCCTCCTAGAGCTACCAGACATTAGTGGTCGTGCCCACAAGGCATATTAAATGCCATGGCATGCCATTTGGGCGCTCTGGAGCGCGCTATAGTGCGCTCCCGCACTGTAGCCGCCCCCTGCCAAGCACCTCCGGCCACCTCGGGCCTCCCCAGTGCGCCTGACGATGCTCCTCGGCGTCCTCAACACGACAGCCGGTCGGCCCCCTCCTCCTTCTCCCTCCTCCTGCCCCTGCTCGCCCACGCGCCAGCCGCCCAAGTACACCAGTGAGCAAGCTCACAAACGCGGTGCCCCTGGCCCCCCTGCTCTCGCTCTTCTCTCCCCTAGCTCTGGACCGAATCCAGGAACACCCCAGACACACCACGACGAGCTCCTGTGACCCGTGGTGACGACAACAAGCTCGCCGGCGCACGAGTCCTCGGTGGACTGTCTCCCGCCTATTTAAGGGCCTCCCCGAGCCCTCCTCTCCTCACCACTCGCCCTCTCTCCCTCCCAGAGACCCACGGGATGAAGCCAAACCTCTCCCCGAGCCCTCCATCGCTCCCCATGGCCAGAGCCGAGCCGCCGGACTCCGCCTAAATTTGTGCCGACCTATCCTCCTCCTTCCCTCTAGACCACACTAAAGCACCACCACCATCACCGCGAGCCCCTCCTGTGCTTCTCCCTCTCCTCCCCGTGGCTGTTCCATGGAGTTCCATCACCACCGCCAGCTTCGCCCGCCACGGCCGATGGTGCGCTCGCATCCGACCACCCCTGCGGACATGGCGCACCTCGGCGGATGCGTCTCGGCCTCCTGAACCTGCCGGTGTGCTGGGCATCGCCGGAGATGGACGGTGGCGCTGGGGAGAACGCCGGCACCCGCTCGGCCTCGCCTTTCCTGCCTCTACTCTGTTCGAGTGGGAGGTAGGAGATGTCCTGAGCACCGGGCCCCTCTCATCAGCGACCCGGTGGGTGGGCCCCGCCCGTTTAAGTGGAGACGGGCCAGGAGCAAACCCGCTTCACACGCGGCGAAGGCTTACTCCGCCCGGGGCACCTTCGACGTTGCCCCTGCCACCCGCGCAGCTGAGCCGCTGGGCCGGCCCGCTGCCTATCCCTCGCCCAGTGCACAGGATAAGGGTAAAACCCTTCCCCTTTTCTTTTTCTTTTTCTGTAAACTTGTAAAATCCACAAATAATTCAAATGATATCCAAATTTGATGATACAAATTTCTAGGGTATCCACAAATCATGATCTATCACATGGTGCTATTTGCACATTTTTCCAAAAAAATTCTCCTCAGAAATATTTATCAAAATCCTATTTTTCCATTTCTGTGATAAACTTTAGAAAATCACAGAGAACCCATTTTTGATCCAAATTCCATGATTCAAAATCCTAGATGTCTATAAGTTCAAAACTTAGTTTTTGAACATTTTTACTAATACTTTCTGTATCACCTCAAATAGTGGTCTATTCCTTCATATATATACCCAACTTTGCAATTCATAGAGAAATCATTTGAACTCCAAATCTAGTGAAACCAACTCCTAGATGCTTCTAAAATCATGCCTTGTTAAATGGGTATCCTTGCTCATTTTTCAAAATAATATTTCTGTACACCTCCTGCAAATCCATAAACCCCTTGATTCCATCATATCCAAATGTTTAGAAATATCCACTGACCCAATTCCAATGAAACCACTCTGGTTAATTTTCATATAACCAGAGATGTCCTAGAAAAGTCAAATCAATATTTTTGGAGGACTTTTATTCCTGCCTTGTTGTGTTGCTTATTATGGTTTCTTTCAACGATAGTTGACGAAGTAGAAGAAATGCTTGGAGTTGGACCAGAGATATTTGAAGACCTCGAAGACTTTGTTAAAACAGGCAAGCAACCCTTTGACCATGATGAACCATTTTACATCATGATGGCATTTTCGTTGCTTCACTGAGTGCATGATATACCTTGAATGGCAACCTTGCTAGGCTTGCCTCCGTTGCATACTCCATTGATACTTGCATTGTTCATGACTCTACCCTTGCTTAGAGTTGTGTTGGTGGGTTGTACAAATGTGCTATAGTAAATGGCTACGCAAAGTGGGTCAGGGTTATGCATGTAAAGAAACAAGTGTGGTTTGACATACTTGCAAACAGCCCAGTGGGTGCCACTAATGCCCCTGGGAGATGATGATGAACTAGGTCACTACTTGGTGGAGAGGTAGTGTACCGAGGCTCGATAAAAGTGTTGTTTACAGAGACGGATTAGATTTAAGATTTGTTGACTGTCCCAACCTTACATGCGCAACCACTCTACCCTTGTATGGGAAAGGGCATTATTGATTACCTAGGCCGATACTAGCTTGGAGCCCGCATTACTAGTGACGGGAGAGTTGTTGGTGCGCTCTCTCGGGACGGGGTCGTGCCAGGTAGGGCGGCCATGACTGTCTTCACAGGGCACCGGACACACCGTTGGTACCCCGTGCTTGTGGTATGTGATGAAAATGGGAGCGAGGCTCCACAATTTTAAGATGTGAAATGTTGGGCACGGGGGTTACTGCCAATCGAGTGGACTGTATGTTAGTGTCGTCTAGGGAAAGATAGTGATCGGGTGCTTACCCCGGGTACTTGAGGTACCGCGGGTCGTGGATGACACGGAAGTTCCCCGGATCTTGTGGGTAAAGTGTGCAACCTCTGCAGAGTGTAAAACTATTCGAATAGCCGTGTCCACAGTCAAGGACAGTTGGGTGGTGCTGCTTAGACTACGTCCATACGTTTCTGACAAACAACACGGTTTGGTAAAAATATTGACGTGACTCGTGAGGAAGTCATGATGAGCTTGAGCATGAGTTGTTCATAACTCTCTCTCGATGTTGATGTCTGTAACCTCCTGATACTTGTTGCAGACGCATTCATATTCTTGATAAATGTTGATCATACTTTCATGAGAAAAACTAGCTTTCCGCAAGAATGCCAAATTAGTAGTAGTGCCTTGCATAATCATTCTGTTATCACCCTTGGGTTGCTTGTGAGTGCATTCAAAGTACTCATTGGCTTGGCACTGGTTATTTTATTGGCCAGGCATGAAAGAACATGATATGAAGAAGAATACTTCGGTGACGAACATGCGAGCTAGGACGCTTCCCAGTCAGAATGCCTATAGGGTTAAGGCAGATGGCATGGGTTCTTCTTATCGACGAAGATTTCCGCTGCTTGTGTTTCATTTGATGTTCAGCCCTTAAGGCTTTATCAATGTAAGACTTGACCATAATGGTCATAATTTGTGTAAGACGGTATGTATGGATGTAAGACTGTTGTTATTCAGCTTCTGTGTGTTCAATGAGCATTGATCTCTGGGATCACTGTACACGTGCATTCGGTGATCTCGACTTATGAGTCGGGGTCCCCACAGCCATTCTCCGGTACTATGGAAAGAGCAACAGATTTGTTGGAAATCATACATACAGATGTATGTGGTCCATTGAATGTTGAAGCTTGTGGCGGATATCGTTATTTTCTCACCTTCACAGATGATTTAAGAAGATATGGGTATATCTACTTAATGAAACATAAGTCTGAAACATTTGAAAAGTTCAAAGAATTTTAGAGTGAAGTTGAAAATCATCATAACAAGAAAATAAAGTTTCTACGATCTGATCGTGGAGGAGAATATTCGAGTTACGAGTTTGGTTTACATTTGAAACAATACGGAATAGTTTCGCAACTCACGCCACCCGGAACACCACAATGTAATGGTGTGTCCGAACGTCGTAATCATACTTTACTTGATATGGTGCGATCTATGATGTCTCTTACAGATTTACCGGTATCGTGTTGGGTTTATGCTTTAGAGACAACCGCATTCACGTTAAATAGGGCACCATCAAAATCCGTTGAGACGACGCCTTATGAACTATGGTTTGGCAAGAAACCAAAGTTGTCGTTTCTGAAAGTTTGGGGCTGTGATGCTTATGTGAAAAAGCTTCAACCTGATAAGCTCGAACCCAAATCGGAGAAATGTGTCTTCATAGGATACCCGAAGGAGACTGTTGGCTACTCCTTATATCACAGATCCGAAGGCAAGACATTTGTTCCTAAGAATGGATCCTTTCTAGAGAAGGAGTTTCTCTTGAAAGAAGTGAGTGGGAGGAAAGTAGAACTTGATGAGGTAACTATACTTGCTCCCTTATTGGAAAGTAGCACATCACAGAAACCGGTTTCTGTGACACCTACACCAATTAGTGAGGAAGCTAATGATGATGATCATGAAACTTCAGAACAAGTTACTACTGAACCTTGTAGATCAACCAGAGTAAGATCCGCACCAGAGTGGTAAGGTAATCCTGTTCTGGAATTCATGCTACTAGATCATGATGAACCTACGAACTATGAAGAAGCGATGGTGAGCCCAGATTCCGCAAAATGGCTTGAAGCCATGAAATCTGAGATGGGATCCATGTATGAGAACAAAGTGTGGACTTTGGTTGACTTGGCCAATGATCGGCAAGCAATTGAGAATAAATGGAACTTCAAGAAGAAGACTGACGCTGACGATAATATTACTATCTACAAAGCTCGACTTGTCGCAAAAGGTTTTCGACAAGTTCAAGGGATTGACTACGATGATACCTTCTCACCCGTAGCGATGCTTAAGTCTGTCCGAATCATGTTAGCAATTGCCGCATTTTATGATTATGAAATTTCGCAGATGGATGTCAAAACTGCATTCCTGAATGGATTTCTGGAAGAAGAGTTGTATATGATGCAGCCGGAAGGTTTTGTCGATCCAAAGCGAGCTAACAAAGTGTGCAAGCTCCAGCGATCCATTTATGGACTGGTGCAAGCATCTCGGAGTTGGAATAAACGCTTTGATAGTGTGATCAAAGCATTTGGTTTTATACAGACTTTTGGAGAAGCTTGTATTTACAAGAAAGTGAGTGGGAGCTCTGTAGCATTTCTGATATTATATGTGGATGACATATTACTAATCAGAAATGATATAGAATTTCTGGATAGCATAAAGGGATACTTGAATAAGAGTTTTTCAATGAAAGACCTCGATGAAGCTGCTTACATATTGGGCATTAAGATCTATAGAGATAGAACAAGATGCTTAATTGGACTTTCACAAAGCACATACCTTGACAAAGTTTTGAAAAAGTTCAAAATGGATCAAGCAAAGAAAGGTTTCTTGCCTGTGTTACAAGGTGTGAAGTTGAGTAAGACTCAATGCCCGACCACTGCAGAAGATAGAGTTAAAATGAAAGATGTTCCCTATGCTTCAGCCATAGGCTCTATCATGTATGCAATGCTGTGTACCAGACCTGATGTGTGCCTTGCTATAAGTCTAGCAGGGAGGTACCAAAGTAATCTAGGAGTGGATCACTGGACAGCAGTCAAGAACATCCTGAAATACCTGAAAAGGACTAAGGATATGTTTCTCGTATATGGAGGTGACAAAGAGCTCATCCTAAATGGTTACGTTGATGCAAGCTTTGACACTGATCCGGACGATTCTAAATCACAAACCGGATACGTATTTACATTAAACGGTGGAGCTGTCAGTTGGTGCAGTTCTAAACAAAGCGTCGTGGCGGGATCTACATGTGAAGCGGAGTACATAGCTGCTTCGGAAGCAGCAAACGAAGGAGTCTGGATGAAGGAGTTCATATCCGATCTAGGTGTCATACCTAGTGCATCGGGTCCAATGAAAATCTTTTGTGACAATACTGGTGTAATTGCCTTGGCAAAGGAATCCAGATTTCACAAGAGAACCAAGCACATCAAGAGACGCTTCAATTCCATCTGGGATCTAGTCCAGCTGGGAGACATAGAGATTTGCAAGATACATACGGATCTGAATGTAGCAGACCCATTGACTAAGCCTCTTCCACGAGCAAAACATGATCAGCACCAAGGCTCCATGGGTGTTAGAATCATTACTGTGTAATCTAGATTATTGACTCTAGTGCAAGTGGGAGACTAAAGGAAATATGCCCTAGAGGCAATAATAAAGATATTATTTATTTCCTTATATCATGATAAATGTTTATTAATCATGCTAGAATTGTATTAACAGGAAACATAATACTTGTGTGAATACATAGACAAACAAAGAGTCACTGGTATGCCTCTACTTGACTAGCTCGTTAATCAAAGATGGTTATGTTTCCTAACCATAGACATGAGTTGTCATTTGATTAACGGGATCACATCATTAGGAGAATGATGTGATTGACATGACCCATTCCATTAGCTTCGCACCCGATCGTTTAGTATGTTGCTATTGCTTTCTTCATGACTTATACATGTTCCTGTGACTATGAGATTATGCAACTCCCGTTTACCGGAGGAACACTTTGTGTGCTACCAAACGTCACAACGTAACTGGGTGATTATAAAGGTGCTCTACAGGTGTCTCCAAAGGTACATGTTGGGTTGGCGTATTTCGAGATTAGGATTTGTCACTCCGATTGTCGGAGAGGTATCTCTGGGCCCTCTCGGTAATGCACATCACTTAAGCCTTGCAAGCAATGCAACTGATAAGTTAGTTGCAAGATGATGTATTACAGAACGAGTAAAGAGACTTGCCGGTAACGAGATTGAACTAGGTATTGAGATACCGATGATCGAATCTCGGGCAAGTAACATACTGATGACAAAGGGAACAAACGTATGTTGTTATGCGGTCTGACCGATAAAGATCTTCATAGAATATGTAGGAGCCAATATGAGCATCCAGGTTCCGCTATTGGTTATTGACCGGAGACGTGTCTCGGTCATGTCTACATTGTTCTCGAACCCGTAGGGTCCACACGCTTAACGTTACGATGACAGTTTCATTATGAGTTTATATATTTTGATGTACCTAAGGTTGTTCGGAGTCCCGGATGTGATCATGGACTTGACGAGGAGTCTCGAAATGGTGGAGACATAAAGATCGATATATTGGACGACTTTATTTGGACACCGGAAAGGTTTCGGGTGAGATTGGGACAATACCGGATCACCGGGAGGTTATCGGAACCTCCTGGGAGGTATATGGGCCTTATTGGGCCTTAGTGGAAAGGAGGGGAAAGGAGCAAGGGAGGGGGCGCCCCCCCAAGCCCAATCCGAATTGGGAGGGGGGCCGGCCCCCCTTTCCTTCCTTCCTCCTTCCTCTTCCTTCCCTCTCCTACTCCTAATAGGAAAAAGGGGAGTCCTACTCCCTGTGGGAGTTGGACTCCCCCCTAGGGCGCACCACCCTCCTTGGCCGGCCCCCTCCTCCACTCCTTTATATACGGGGGCAAGGGGGCACCCCATAGACACAACAGTTGATCATTGATCTCTTAGCCGTGTGCGGTGCCCCCCTCCACCATAGTCCTCGATAATATTGTAGCGGTGCTTAGGGGAAGCCCTACGACGGTAAAACATCAAGATCGTCACCACGCCATCGTGCTGACGGAACTTATCCCTGAAACTTTGCTGGATCAGAGTCCGGGGACCGTCATCGAGCTGAACGTGTGCTAGAACTCGGAGGTGCCGTAGTTTCGGTGCTTGATCGGCCGGGCCGTGAAGACGTACGACTACATCAACCACGTTGTGCTAACACTTCCGCTTCCGGTCTACGAGGGTACGTAGACAACACTCTCCCCTCTCGTTGCTATGCATCACCATGATCTTGCGTGTGCGTAGGAAAATTTTGAAATTACTACGTTCCCCAACAAGTTGCACTTCCAATACCTACACGGGTTAGTCCCACAAGGAACAAGCAAGGATATCCATAGTCATAGAGTGATGTCTACACAAGATGATGTCCATGAAAGCATTAGGTTACCTTGTCCCTTGTCTTACCAACAAGAGGGTTTGTGACTCCTTGAACTAGTGCAAGATATGGAAGTTGTTTGCACTTGTCCTTGCCAAAATGATAAGAGTGAAGTATGTTGGCGAAGTCACCCTCAAAGAACTATCTTTCTCTTCTTCTTCGGGATCCACACCATCTTGATGGGAATCCTCGAAGTTGTAGTCATACTTGATGAAGTAGAACTTGGTGTAGTGTTGGGAACCCACTTGACCAAGGCCTTAGGTGCTTCTTCAAATGCACCAATCTTGTCTTGAAGCTTGTCCTTGCCTTTTTGCTTGTGGTCTTGTGGTGGAAGATCATCTTGAGCTTGTGTTCCTTTGAAAGAAGTAGGATCATACTTCTCTTGTTGAGGAACAAACTTCGTCTTGCGGTATTGATCTTCTTCCCACTTAACTCCATTGGCATTGAACTTTCGTTCAAAACCAACACCTTGATTATTCCGGTGCCTTCCTTGCTTGCGTACAATATCCTCAAATTGCTTACTTCTGGCAAGGCTCTTGTACACACCTTCTCTATAATTCCCTTCAATAAGCTATTTTCTTGCTCAAGTGTAACTTGGCTAAGAGAATCATTAGTGGAATCAAGAGAACTACTAGAAGCAATAACATTGGATTTAGCATGATAGTTGTTACTACTAGATGAAGAATCTTTCTTGTTCTTGTTGCTAGATTTAACTTGTGGCATGTAAGTAGACAAGAGTAAACACTTGGCAATGTAAGAAGAATTTTTCTTGCGAAGATCATCATTGATTGCCTTTAAAAACCCATGCTCTTGCTCAAGGTTAAGCTTTTCAAAGATTAGCTTCTCATGAGTCTTTAAAAGTTCTCGATGATGTTCCAAGGTAGTTTCATGAGCTAACTTAAGAGTGTTTAGTTCCTTAGTTAGACGCTCTATATCCTTCTTATCATCGTCATTCGTTTTATCTTGATTAGCATGATTAATAGCAAGTTCCTCATAGTTTTCATAACTAGAGTTGTCAACAAGTAAATCATCATCTCCTAGCAAATCATCTTCATCACTATTGAAATCAACATACTCGGGGTGTGTTACCTTTGGACATTTAGCCATGAAGCATCTTCCAATTCGTTCATTTTGTGAGTCAAATATGTCATAGGAGTTGGTTGTCACAAGTGCTAGTCAAGAAACACCTTCATCTTGAGTATATTCGGAGTCGGAGTGATAACTTCTTTCGGAGTGATGATCGGAGTCGGAATCGGATACCCATTCACCAACGTGAGCTTGATGTCTTCCTTTTGTGTAGCTCCTTGATGACTTATCCTTCCTTTTTGAATCCTTGCTTCTCCGAGAGGGTCTTTGTTCACAACGATCATCCCTACTCCTTCTTTCTCTTGGTGGTGATTCTTCTCTTCTACTCCTTCTTTTGGGAGAATCTTCTCTTCTTTTGTAGGGAGCCGTACACTCATTGGAGTAGTGTCTGGGTCTTCCACAATTGTAGCAATTTCTTTCGCGACATGAAGATCTCTTGTCATTGTAGGATCTTGACTTGGAGCTTCTTTCCTTGTTCCTTCTCTTGTAGAATTTGTTGAAGTTCTTCACCATTAGACTCAATTCTTCTCTTGTATGTTTGCTTCTCACTTGATGATGTGGGAGTTTCACATGAGCCTTTGTAAGCACCACTTGGCTTGTTGTGGAGCTCTTCCTTATCCTTGAGTGACATCTCATGAGCAAAAATTCTTCCAATGACTTCCATTGGCTTGAGATCTTTGTAATTGGGCATCATTTGGATCAATGTGCACACGGTATCATATTTTCCATCCAAGGATCTTAAGATCTTCTTGATGATGAATCTATCGGTCATCTCTTCACTTTGTAAGCCGACAATCTCATTTGTGATGAGAGCAAGCCTAGAGTACATTTTAGTGACGCCTTCACCATCCTTCATTTTGAACTTGTCAAGTTGACTCTGAAGCACCTCCAATTTGGATTCCTTGACGGAGTCGGTACCTTCGTGCATATCAATCAAAGTATCCCAAATTTCCTTTGCATTCTCAAGACGGCTGATTTTGTTGAATTCTTCGGGGCATAGTCCGTTGAAGAGAATATCACAAGCTTGAGCATTGTATTGCAGCATCTTCAACTCTTCTGCGGTAGCTTCACGGTTTGGTTCTCTCGCATCAAATAATTCACCTTGCAAGCCAATACACACAATAGCCCAAACGGCCGGGTTATGTCCAAGAATATGCATTTTCATCTTATGCTTCCAACTAGCAAATTTGTACCATCAAAGTAAGGACCTCTACGGTGGTAATTTCCATCGCTAGATGCAATACTCTCCTAGGTTGTGAAACCAAGGCTATGACCACCAAAAGCTATGGAAATCAAAGCAAATGGAGACCCAAGCTCTGATACCACTTGTAGGATCGAAAGTATGTCTAGAGGGGGGGGGGTGATTAGACTACTTGACCAAATAAAAATCTAGCCTTTTCCCAATTTTAGTTCTTGGCAGATTTTAGCAACTTTGCACAAGTCAAGCAATCAACCTACACATGCAATTCTAAGAGTATAGCAGCGGAAAGTAAAACAATTGCATATGAAGGTAAAGGGAGGAGTTTGAGAGAGCAAACACAATGTTGACATGGAGATTTTTTTCCATGGTTCCGATAGGTGGTGCTATCGTGCATCCACGTTGATGGAGACTACAACCCACGAAGGGTAACGGTTGCGCGAGTGCACGCAGGGCTCCACCCACGAAGAAGCAACCTTGTCTATCCCACCATGGCCATCGCCCACGAAGGACTTGCCTCACTCGGGTAGATCTTCACGAAGTAGGTGATCTCCTTGCCCTTACAAACTC
The DNA here is from genome assembly GCA_034509565.1 of Triticum monococcum. Taxonomy (NCBI): domain Eukaryota; kingdom Viridiplantae; phylum Streptophyta; class Magnoliopsida; order Poales; family Poaceae; genus Triticum; species Triticum monococcum. The sequence goes on from CM067844.1 coordinate 118,628,318, forward strand.
CTTGGTTCAACTCCACAATCTTGACGGAGGCTCCCAAGTGACACCTAGCCAATCTAGGAGACACCACTCTCCAAGAGGTAACAAATGGTGTGTTGATGATGAACTCCTTGTTCTTGTGCTTCAAATGATAGTCTCCCCAACACTCAACTCTCTCTCATAGGACTGGATTTGGTGGAAAGAAGATTTGAGTGGAAACCAACTTGGGGAAGGCTGGAGATCAAGATTTATGTGGTTGGGTGGAATATCTTGACCTCAACACAAGTGTAGGTAGTTCTCTTTCAGAAAATGTATGGCTCTCTCCATGAATGAAGAGTGGGTGGAGGGGTATATATAGCCTCCACAAAAAATCTAACTGTTACACACAATTTACCAAACTCGGTAGGACCGAATCATGAAACTCGGTCGGACCGATTTAGTTCAAAATGTGAATGTTATGACTTTCGGTGGGACCGACACGTCAACTCGGTGGGACCGATTTCTTTAGGGTTAGGGCATAACGTAATCTTGGTGAGACCGTTTACACAAACTCGGTGGGACCGATTTTGGTAATAGACAAACAGAGAGTTGGTCAGGCAAACTCGATGGGACCGATTCACTCATCTCGGTTGGACCGAAACGTTATGAAAGGGAAATAGAGAGTTTGCATTGCAATCTCAGTGGGACCGATCGCTCATCTCGGTTTGACCGAAACGTTACGAAGGGAAACAGAGGGATTACAATCCCATCTCGGTGAGACCGAGATCCCTATCGGTGAGACCGAAATGACTAGGGTTTCTAGCAGTGGCTATGTCAAGAGAACTCGGTGGCACCGGATAGAAAGTTTCGGTAGGGCTGAGTTTGACTTTTGGTTTGGGACATATGTGGATATGAGAAAGTAGTTGAGGGCTTTGGATCATATCACTACAAATTTTGAGCAAGAAACTCATTAAGCAACACCTCACCCCCTCTTGATAGTATTGGCTTTTCCTATGGACTCAATGTGATCTTGGATCACTAAAATGAAAATGTAGAGTCTTGTGCTTTGAGCTTGAGCCAATCCTTTTCTCCTTAGCATTGTGAGGGGTCCACTTTCTAATCCATGCCATGCCAATCATTGAGCTTTCCTGAAATATTTATCTTGAAATAGCATTAGCTCAGTGAGCTATATGTTGTTAGGAATTACCAAAACCACCCAGGGATAGTTGCACTTTCACTATGTCAAGTTGGCATTTGACGAGCATTGGAGTGGAAGTCGGCTTGACATCACTTAGCATGAATCTCTTGAGAATTTCTTGAGTGTTTTGGCTTGGTTGATGAAGGTTCCTTCTCTTCTTTGTTTGATTTCGAACCCGAGAAAGAACTTCAACTCTCCCATCATGGGCATGTTGAACTTCGAGGTCATGAGAGCGGCAAACTCCTCATTTAAAGCTTTGTTAGGAGAACCAAAGATAATATCATCAACATATAGTTGGCATACAAACAACTCCCCTTTGACCTTCTTAGTAAAAAGAGTGGGGTCAATTTTCCCAATTTCAAACCCACGATCTTGCCACAACTCGGTAAGGTGCTCATACCATGCACGTGGGGCTTGTTTAAGGCCATAGAGTGCCTTATCGAGTTGGTACACATGATTGGGGAACTCGGGATCCTCAAACCCCGAGGGTTGTTTAACATACACCAACTCATTAATATGACCATTAAGAAAAGCACTCTTCACATCCATTTGTTGCAACTTGAAGTTATGATGAGAAGCATAAGCAATCAACAAACGAATAGATTCAAGGCGAGCAACAGGAGCAAAGGTTTCACCTAGTCGATACCCTCGACTTGAGAGTAGCCTTGTGCTACCAAACGAGCCTTGTTGCGAACGATAATCCCATGAGCATATTGCTTGTTCTTGAATATCCACTTGGTTCCAATAACATTATGGTTCTCCTTTGGCCTTGGCACCAATCTCCACACCTTGTTGTGCTCAAAGTTGTTGAGTTCTTCATGCATGACATTAAGCCAATCCAGATCCTCGAGCGCCTCATAGACCTTTTGGGGTTCAACACAATAAACAAATGCGTGATGTTCAAAATAGTTTGTCAATTGTCTACGAGTGCTTAACCCCTTTCTTAAGCTTCCAAGCACATTCGTCATGAGATGATCATTGGTGGTGAGCTTGGATGCAATTTTGGCATGACTTTCCAATTCCTCCTCAAGAGAGAGTTGAGGGGCAGTCACTTGATCATCTTGAGCGTCGTCTTGAGCTTGTTCCTGATCTTGAGCTTGCTCTTGATCTTGAAGTTGCTCAGTGGTGAGAACTTGACCTTGGGCATCACTTGGTGGTTCACCACCATCTTGAGGTTGATCTTGTTCATTTGGTTGAGGCCCTTCACCATGTTCTTCGAAAGCGTGTGGGTCTTGGGTCGGTGATGGATCCACTTGAGTGGAACATTGTCCTTCTCCTTCCGCCACAAGGGTTCCTCAATGGGTAGGATATGACCAACACCCATTCTTCTTATGGCTTGGGGAGGAATTTCATCACCTACATCACAAGTACCACTTTGCTCCACTTGGGAGCCTTTATTCTCATCAAACTCCACGTTACATGTCTCCTCAATGAGTCCAGTGGACTTGTTGAGGACACAGTAAGCATGAGAGTTTGTAGCATAACCAACAAATATGCCCTCGTGAGCTCTAGCCTCAAATTTAGACAAACGAACACCTTTCTTGAGAATGAAACACTTACACCCGAACACCCGGAAGTACTTGAGGTTGGGCTTTTTTCGGTGAGTGTCTCATATGGAGTCTTGTCCAAGCCTTTGTGGAGATAGAGCCAATTGGATGCATGACAACCGGTGTTGATGGCTTCGGCCCAAAAGTTGAATGGAGACTTGAACTCTGCCATCATGGTGCTTGCCGCATCCATCAACGTCCGGTTCTTCCTCTTCACTACACCATTTTGTTGAGGGGTCCAAGGTGCGGAATATTGATGCTTGATCCCCTCATCACTAAGAAGCTCATCCAAGGTTTAGTTCTTGAACTAGGTGCCGTTATCACTTCTTATTGTCAAGATCTTTGCATTGTGTTGACGTTGAGCTTCATTTGCAAAGTAGATGACGGTTTGTTGGGTCTCACTCTTCCTCTTGAAGAAATATACCAAGTGTATCTTGAGTAATCATCCACAGTCACCAAGCAATACTTTATACCCCCAAGACTATCAAAGGATGGAGACCCAAAGAGATCCATGTGAAGGAGCTCCAAGGGCCTCTTTGAGTAGATGATAGTCGTGGGTGGGTAAGCCTTCTCATGTAGTTTTCCATTGATACAAGCACTGCAAGCACGATCTTTGGCAAAAATAACATTTGTTAGTCCACGGACATGGTACCCCTTGAGAAGACTTTGCGAAGATCTCATATTGACATGGGCTAAACGGCGATGCCCAAGCCATGCCATGTCAACTTTAGCCATTAGGCATGTCGCGGTCTTAGTGGGTTGCTCCGAAAAGTTAATCACATATAGACCGTTCTCGACATGCCCAACAAAGGCTACTTTAAGAGTCTTGATCCACAAGAGGGCCATGGTATGAATATCAAAGAAGGTGGCAAAGCCCATGAGTGCAAGTTGATGAACGAAAAGTAAGTTGTATGCAAGGGACTCAACAAGCATGACTTTCTCGGTCATGAGATCATGAGAAATGAAAACCTTGCCAAGCCCCAATACCTTAGAACATGAGGCATCACCCCACTCGACATTGGTGGGTATAGATGAAACCTTGTGCACATCCACCACCAAGTCCTTGCTTCCGGTCATATGATTTGTGGCTCCACTATCGAGCAACCATGATCCCCCACCGGAAGCAAACACCTACAAGAGATCAATGCTTGGTTTTAGTTACCCATTTACTAATTGGTCCTTTGATGTTAGTAACAAGGGTCTTAGGAACCAAAATAGACCATTCAATGTACTCATAAGGAGAATCAACAAATTTGGCATAAACATGCCCATCACTAGCATGACATAACACATAAGAAGGGTTAAAGTCGCCAGCTTTGTTGGAAGGCTTGGCATTGTCCTTCTTGATACCACCACCCTTCACATTGTTCTTCTTCTCCAAACAAGCACCCTATCCCTCCTTCACAAAAGTTTTCTTGAGATGAGGAGGTTGTTTGGCATTGTCATTCTTCTTCTTGTTCTTGGACTTGGGCGCAAACCCAATTCCCTCCTTGCCCACAACTTCCTTTTGATTGCTCAAAAGGTCGTTGAGGTTCTTCTCACCTTGTATGCAAGACACAAGGACTTTTTCAAGTTGCTCCTTCAACTTGGCATTCTCCTCCACAAGATGCACATGCTCACAACACGGTTTAGTAGCATTTGCATTATCAATTAAAACCATATGAGGAAATGAGGCTATCTCCTTGGTTAGCTTCACTTGCGTTGATCATGAGACTCTTTGAGGCTAGCATGAGCACCTTTCAAGGCCTTGTGAGCCTTGTCAAGTATATAAAACTCCTCCTTGAGTCAAGCATGGTCAACCCCAAGTTTAGCCTTCTCGTAATTGAGCACACGAGATACAACAAGAGCATGATTGTCGGTGTCAAAACCGGCTGATCTTGGGTAGGGGGTCCCGAACTGTGTGTTTGAGGATCGAAGGTAACAGGAGACAAGGGGGACACGATGTTTACCCATGTTCAGGCACTCTTAATGGAGGTAATACCCTGCGTCCTGCTTGGTTGAGTTTGATGAGTATAGGGGTTACAAGAGTCGATCTACCTCGAAATTGTAATGGCTGAACCCTAGATGTGTAGCCTATATGATTTATGATAGCCTCTATGGACTAAACCCTCCAGTTTATATAGACACCGGAGGGGCCTAGGGTTGTAGAGAGTCAGTTTACAGAGAAAGGAAACTACACATCCGAGCGTTAAGCTTTCCATCCACGCAGAGGAGAGTCCCACCCGGACACAGGGGAAGGCCTTCTATCTTGTATCTTCATGGCCCATCAGTCCGGCCCATGCTACACAGCCCGGACACCTGAGGACCCCATAATCCAGGACTCCCTCGGTAGCCCCCAAACTTGCCTTCAATGATGATGTAATATTTGGCCCATGTCTTCGGCTTTGCAAGGCGGGTTCTTCATTATGACCAATGACAATCCGGGGATAACCTCGATGTCTTTTACGATCCCCCCTGTCGGCGCTTCGATTTTCACGTGCCGGGCGAATACAAACGGTCCATGCTTTTTCGCAAATAAGCCCTTCACTACGCTCGGATGGCATCTATATAAGGAGATATGGATCTCCAAATGCCATCTCACATCACACAGAAGGAAAACGGCCAAGTCTAGCCATAAACAAAGCCTTCCATCATGGACGGAGCCCCAGGCTCCTCTTCGCGCCCCCATGGCCCTAAAGAGGGTGATTGACAAAGTTGCTCCGTGCCTCATCTTCAACTAAGCCGGCTCCAGACGTAGGGCTACCTCACACTCGCAGATCTAGTCCCCGTTCGAGCAGGATTATATTCAATAGGCAATGACGCGATGGCTGAGAACTTCCCCAACCCAAATAAGGAGGAGAGGGTGTGCTTCGTCCCATTTATGTTGCGGGGACTGGGATTTCCAATCCATCCCTTCCTCCGGGGGTTATTGGAATTTTGCGGCATCCAACTGCAAAACCTCACCCTAGGTTCGATTATGCATATCTCAGGTTTTGTTGCCCTCTGTGAGCTATTCGTAGGCATCGATGCCCATTTTGGATTATGGAGGAAATTCTTCTGCCTCGTTCCCCGCCAACAATGGGGTTCCATATTTGAAGTGGGCGGTGCCGAAGTATGGCGTATTACCGAATCCGGATACCTTGTAGGAACACCTAAAGAGGCATACCCGCAGTGGTCTTCAGGATGGTTATATATGGACGATGTTCTGCTGCCGGATCTAGTCAGGTGCGGCCTCCCTGAATTTTCCAGTGCTCCTCTAAAGAAGCGCCTCAACTGGCGTCCCCGAAGTCCCAAGGAAGAGGACAGTGCGGAGATAAAGAGGTTGATCAGCAAGGTCAGGCTGCTCGCCCACTCCGAACTCTCGAGAGATGAGGTCATGGCGATTGCAATAAAGAGGTGTGTGTAGCCTCTCCAATCCAGAGTAACTCCCTTATGATGTTACAATGGAGAAGACGACGCGTCTCGTTACAGACGGCAGGGTCCGGATACCCAGCAGTCGGAGTAAATGACCATGGGTAGCCTAGCCAGCTCCCCTTGGCTCTCCATAAAAATTATAGGCCGAACAAGCCTCCAAGCATCCAAGGCGTGGGGCCGCCTTCCCCCAGCTGGCTACCTCTCAGGCCGGCTGCATGAAGGCAGCCCAACCCTAAAATCCCCGTGAAGAAAACCACGAGAGGGCCGGCTCCAAGAAGCTGGCCATGAGAGGGCCGGCTCCAAGAAGCCGGCCATGAGAAGGCCGACTCCAAGAAGCCGGCCCCCCAGTAGGCGGCCAAGATCGTGCCCTCAGAGTCTGCACCCACATAACGACGATGAGATGGGGCATGGCTATAGTGAAGCCTGCCACCCCCGAATCCCGGGACGCGCATGGCCACAATGTGTCGTACGGGGCGGCTGTCACCCGTCCGGCATGGCACTGTTGCCATATTGACCATGACGTCACCCACGGTGAGCTGTCAATACGACCCGTGTGTGGCGGGCCCCATCCATCAAGGAGACACCCAAAGGCGGCCAGGCCTCCCACAGTCGGCCTAGGGTGTGGTCGACTCCCAATAGCCGGCTAGATCCCTCCCTCGAGGGAGGCGCCTCATTAAGAAGACAAGACAAGGTAAGGCTACAGCGATAAGCCGCCCGACGGCGGCATCATAGCCATGCTTACCACGACAAAGCCCTCATCACCAGAGGCGAGGCAACAGTAACCTGCCCCCAACAAGAATCCCAAGCGGTGGGACTGGCCTGTCGACCAGAAGGCCGGCAGCCGGCGGGGTCCACCAGTCGGCGGGCCCCATCGGTCGGCGGAGAAGCCGGTGGGCAAAGAGGCAGACAGCTAGGGCCCATGCCGAGCTGGATTATCAATGTACCCCTGGGGGTAGGCCTATATAAACCCCCCAGGGCGCCCATGCAAGGGGAGATCTTTTTGAGGAGTTTTAGACACCACATCGAGAGGAGAAGTAAGCTAGCCTTGCCCTTCTTCTCCCTCTCACCGAACAGCTCAAGGAGCCTCTTGTAGCTACTTGTCGATCTAGTGACCATGCGGAGACCCGGCAGAACAGCAGTAGGGGTGTTATCTCCATGGAGAGCCCCGAAGCTGGGTAAGATCCGCCGACGTGCATGTCTTCGCCTTATCCCGTTTCCAGGCACCGGCGACGTTTTGTTGGCTCCCACAATGATAAGTCACATGTTGGCATATGTCGCACCAACCACCCGACATTTGGCGCCCACCGTGGGGCCAAGTGCACCATCGTCCGGAGACCTGTTCTGGACGGGAACCCTCTTCCTTCCCAGCGAGCGTAGCCAGCCCGGCTTGCCCAATGGCGCTTGCCCCGACGCGCTGCAAGGCGTCGCCGACGCCTGCGCGGCGAGCTGCCTCGCCGACCTTCTTGGCGAGGCTCGCATCTTCGCCGAGCCCGCATCCGACGCGGGCACATGCTGCCCCGAGAGCCACCTCGTCAGCCTCCTCGACCAACTCCACGTCTCCAGTGAGCTTGCCGCAGACTTGGAGTCGGTTGGCTCCACCGACCCGATGCTTGTCGACTCTGACACGGCGTCGCTTGACGCCTTCCCCACCAATGTAGTAATCATCAACGACCCTCTTCCTCGAGCTGACAGCAGCGGCAGCGCCATCACCGAGGTACTGGTCATCAGCCACGGCGCCGCCTCTGGCGAAAACGCCCACGACGCCCTGCAAACGGCGCTGCACGACTTGTCCGCCCCATCCCGGCCGACGTTGATGCCAAGACACTGGAGGCACGCCGCCTCACCCTCATTGCGGAGGGCCAGAGGCTAGCCTCCATGAGACGCCTCGCCGAGGCTCACCAGCGCGAAGTCGACCGCGCCGCTTGCGGCACGCCGCTTCCCGACGGGCCGAGCCGCGTCGGCGTCATCAAGAAATGCGGCGCGACTATCGCCGACATGCTGGGAGTAGACCGCCCAGTCTATGCCACGCCTCTCGAGAACCTACGTGCCGCCCAGGCGGCCGCAGACGAGCTGAATGGACTAGGGCCCGACGAGCTCCCCTACATGACCAGACGCATCCAGCAGCTTATCGACGCAGCCACAGAGCGGCATGAAGCAGGTGTCCGCGCCGAGAGTCCTCCCCCACGCCGAGACCATAGTGCAACGTCCCGAACGCCGACTGCGGGCAACACCCGTGCAAGGAAAGAAAAGGAGCCGGCTGCCAGCCGCAGCCGGACTCGAATCTCCATCGAGCGTGACGCAGAAGGCCTCCCTCGAGCTATGGAGTGGTGGGGCGACCCGCCTCCTCCTCCGCCTCGTGGGGAGAGACATCCTACTCCGCCGCCTATCACGCATCTGACTCTCAGCTGCCGACTGGGCCGCTGTGAAGGAGTCAGAGAGAATGACGGCCGCCACTGGATCGACCGCCTAGCGCGATCCCTGGCTCTGGAAGAAGAAGATGATGTCGGCCCGCCTTGCTTCGGACCCCGCATCCGCGACGAGCCCTTCCCCAAAGGGTTCTCGCTCCCAAGAGACACGCCCAAGTACAACGGCTCCGTGAAGCCGGAAGATTGGTTGATCGACTAGTCCACAGCGGTTCGCATAGCGAACGGTAACATGCGTGTTGCCGTGAAGTATGTCCCCCTCATGCTCCAAGGCACGGCACACCTGGCTCAATAGCCTCAAGCCTTACAGCGTCAACAGCTGGCTAGACTTCACAGAATCCTTCATCCGTAACTTCACCAGCACCTACAAGCAGGCTCCCAAGCCTCAACAGCTCTCCTTGTGTGTCCAAGGGCCTAACGAATCAACTCGCGACTACCTCACGCGTTGGGCCGAGCTCCGCAATTCCTGCGAAGGGGTGCATGAGGTTCAAGCTATAGAGTACTTCACTGACGGGTGCCGAGAAGGCACCCTCCTCAAGCACTGACTCGTCTGCGATGAGCCGACTACCCTCGACGAGCTGCTGGTCATAGCTGATAAATATGCCACGGCCGATTCCTCAATGAAGACCGAGCTCCGAGTAGACACCTCCGGGAAGGTGCTCGCTCCGAGTCCCAAGATGCCGGCAGGAGACTCCAGCCGACGCCCGTACCAGAATGACCACAAGCGCAAGGCTCCCATGCCGCCTTCCGCCAGTCGGCAGGTAGCCACAGTCGAAGACGAAGGGCGGCCCACAACCAAGAAGCAGAAAGGCAGCAGGCCGGCTTGGCAGCCGGCTTTCTCCTACGAGCAAGCACTCGATGCCCCCTGCAAGTTCCATAGCGGCATGAAGCCTTCAAACCACACGACCCGGAAATGCCATTGGCTCACGCGAATCTCCAAAGGCGAGGGGATAGTGCCGCCTCCGCCTGCTGGTCAGCTGCCTCCGGCCCCTCAGCAGCCGGCCGCTCGACCAGCAGTTGGGGCTGTTCAAGACGAGTTCCCCGACGAACATGCCGCCTATGTCGTCTTTACAAGCCAACCAGAAGATCGGCGTAGCCGGCGCCGACAGCACCAAGAAGTCAACGCAGTTGCCTCCAACAACCCCGAGTTCATGCACTGGTCAGAAAGGCCAATCAGCTGGAGCCGGGCCGATCACCCAGAGGTGATGCCGTCTCCCGGCTCTTACGCATTGGTCTTGGACGCCACCCTCGCAATAGAAAGACGAGCTGCCAGTTTCTCCCGCGTGCTGATAGATGGCGGGAGCAGCATCAACATACTGTACCGTGACACCATGGAGAAGCTGAGCATCAAGACGAAGCAGCTCATGCCCAGTCGGACTGTGTTCCATGGCATCGTATCCGGCCTATCCTGCTCCCCAATCGGCAAGATCAAGATATATGTCCTCTTTGGGGACAAGGATCATTTCCGCCGAGAGGCGGTATGTTTTGAGGTAGTGGATCTGGAGAGCCCTTACCACGCGTTGCTTGGCCGATCTGCTCTGGCCAAGTTCATGGCCGTACCCCACTACGCCTACCTCAAGATGAAGATACCGAGTTCCAACGGCATCATCACCATAACCGGAGACTACAAGAAATCCTCCGAGTGTGCGGCGGCTAGTAGCCGGCTGGCTGAGTCCCTTGTTATTGCCAAAGAGAAGAAGATGTTGGATCGAGTCGTGGCCATGGCCGGCAAGCAGCCGGCCCTGTCCCCGGACCCCAAGAAGTGTGATGCCCAAGGTTCTTTCCAACCGGCCAAAGAAACAAAGAAGATACCTCTGGACCCGGAGCACCCAGAAAGGTTTGCCACCATCGAGGCAAACCTGGACAGCAAATAGGAAGGCGAGCTCGTCGATTTCCTCCGTGAGAATCGGGACATCTTCGCATGGTCCCCCAAGGACATGCCGGGTGTTTCGAAGTAATTTGCCGAGCAAAAGCTAAACGACCGAGAAGGTGCAAAACCAGTCAAACAGCCCCTCCGCGACTATCAGAAGAGAAGAGAAGGATTGTAGGAGAAGAGATAGCCCGGCTTCTGGCAGCCGGCTTCATTATGGAGGTTTTCTTTCCAGAGTGGCTCGCCAACCCGGTCCTTGTGCTGAAGAAAAATAACAAGTGGCGCATGTGTATAGACTACACTAGCCTCAACAAGGCCTGCCCCAAAGATCCCTTCGCCCTGCCAAGGATTGATCAAGTAATAGACTCCACAGCCGGATGCGAGCGGTTGAGCTTCTTGGATGCTTACTCAGGCTACCACCAGATAAAGTTGGATCCAGCTGACCGCCTAAAGACCGCCTTCATCACACCATTCGGAGCTTTCTGCTACCTGACTATGACATTCGGCTTGAGAAATGCCGGTGCCACTTTTCAGTGTTGCATGTAGAAATGCCTCCTCAAGCAGCTCAGCAGAAATGCCCACGTCTATGTAGACGATATTGTGGTGAAGATAGAGAAGCGCGGCACCTTGCTGGAAGATCTCAGAGAGACATTTGAAAACTTGTGCCGGTTTCAGATCAAGCTCAACCCCGAGAAATGCGTGTTCGGAGTACCAGCCGGCCAGCTTCTAGGCTTCCTGGTCTCCGAACGCGGCATCGAATGAAACCCAGTGAAGATCAAGGCCATAGAGAGAATGGAGATTCCCACCAAGCTATGAGATGTCCAGAAGTTCACCGGATGCTTGGCTTCCCTGAACCGCTTCATCAGCCGGCTCGGATAGAAAGCTCTCCCCCTCTACCGACTCATGAAGAAGTCCACTCACTTCGAGTGGAACGACCAAGCAGACCAAGCTTTCCACGAGCGAAAGAAGATGCTGACCACGCCGCCTGTCTTGGCAGCACTGACTAAGAAAGAGCCCATGCTCCTTTACATTGCCGCCACTAGCCAGGTGGTCAGCACAGTTATCGTGGTCCAGCGCCCAGAAGAAGGCCGAGCTCAACTAGTCCAGAGGCCGGTGTATTATTTAAGCGAAGTATTGTCCGCCTTGAAGCATAACTACCCACACTACCAGAAGATGTGCTACGGTGTGTACTTCGTCGCCAAGAAGCTCAAGCCCTACTTTCAAGAGCACCCCATCACGGTCGTATGTACTACCCCGCTCGCCGAGATCATAGGCAGCCGGGATGCATCCGACCGGGTGGCAAAATGGGCCATTGAGCTAGCTCCCTACACGATCTTCTACCAGCCTCGCACCACCATTAAGTCCCAAGAACTGGCCGACTTCCTCGTCGACTGGGCCGAAACCCAGTACCTACCACTGGCCCCCGACTCCACTCACTGGCGGATGCACTTCGATGGGTCCAAGATGTGCACCGGCTTGGGAGCCGGCATCATCCTCACCTCTCCCAAGGGCGACAAGCTCAAGTACACATTGCAAATTCATTTTGCCGCCTCCAACAATGTGGCCGAGTACGAGGCACTCATACACGGACTCCGGCTAGCCAAAGAGCTGGGCATCCGCCGGATCCTGTGCTATGGCGACTCGGATTTGGTGGTCCAGCAGTCATCTGGCGACTGGGACGCCATGGACGCAAACATGGCGAGCTACCGCTTCCTCGTACAGCAAATCAGTGGATATTTTGAAGGATGCGAGTTCCTCCACGTGCCACGGGCCAACAACGGGCAAGCAGACACCCTGGCACGAATAGGCTCCACCCGGCAAGCTATACCAGTCAGCGTTTCTCTCCACCGCCTCCTCAAGCCGTCTATCAAGCTGTCTCTAGAATCTGATTCCATCTTCGTGCCGCCTGGCCCCGATGCAGTCAGGTCCGACTTGGGGAACCAAGCAGGCGGCTCGGGGACTTCGAAAGGCGGCCCAGGGACTGCCATAGTCGCACCGGCCCGGGAACTTAGGAACTCGGCCCAGGGGCTACTGCAGCCAGCCTGGGGACTGCATCGACACAACAGGCGGTGCCTGACTCCAACTCTTCACCACCCAGCCTACCCGCCCTGGTCACAGTAGCAGTTTTGACAGTAGAAGAAGTCACGGCTCCATCATGGGCCCAACCCATCTTCAACTTCTTAGTAAACAGAGAGTAGCCAACTGACGAGATCTCGGCAAGACAAGTCCAACGCCGAGCCAGAGCATACATAATAGTAAACCGAGAGCTTGTTAGGCGCAACGTCACTGGAGTCTTCCAGCGCTGCGTCGAGCCAGAAAAGGGCATAGCAATCCTCAAGGACATCCACCAAGGCGAATGCGGCCACCACGCGACCTCAAGATCACTCGTCGCCAAAGCTTTCCGCCATGGATTCTTTTGGCCGACTGCTTTGGATGACGCTAAGGAGCTAGTCAAACACTGCAAAGGGTGCCAAGTTTTTAGTTCCAAGCAACACCTGCCGGCTTCTGCACTCAAGACCATCCCCCTCACCTGGCCTTTTGCCGTCTGGGGGCTGGACATGGTGGGCCCATTCAAGACGGCACGTGGCGGCATGACACATCTGCTCATCGCTCTGGACAAATTTACCAAGTGGATTGAAGCAATGCCGATCAAGAAGCTGAATGGGCCGACGGCCGTGACGTTCATCGCATATATCACAACCCGGTACGGCGTACCGCACAGCATCATCACTGACAATGGCACAAATTTTGCAAAGGGAGCACTGGCACGCTTCTGCGCAACACAAGGCATCCGGCTGGACCTAGCGTCCGTTGCCCACCCACAGTCAAACGGCCAGGTCGAGCGAGCAAACGGCCTCATCCTCTCCGGCATCAAGCCCCGACTGGTCGTGCCACTGGAGCATTTGGCCTACTGTTGGCTCGACGAGCTGCCGGCCATCCTCTGGAGTTTGCGCACTACCCCAAACAAGTCAACCGGCTTCACCCCCTTCTTCCTTGTATATGGTGCTGAGGCTGTCATCCCAACTGACATCGAGTTTGACTCACCTCGGGTTACCATGTACACGGAGGCAGAGGCCAAGGAAGCACGAGAAGACGGTGTCGACCTGCTGGAAGAGGGCCAGCTGTTAGCCCTCAGCCGGTCCGCCATCTATCAGCAGGGTCTATGCCGCTACCACAGCCAGAAGGTCAAGCCAAGATCGTTCCAAGAGGGCGATCTTGTGCTCCGGCTGATCCAGCGAACAGTCGGCCAGCACAAGCCCTCGGCCCCTTGGGAGGGCCCCTTCATCATCAGCAGAGCTTTAGGAAAGGACTCCTACTACCAAATCGACATGCAGAAGACGAAGGCACGCAAGAGAGATGATTCCGGCAAGGAGTCGGAACGACCATGGAACGCCAATCTCCTCCAAGGATTTTATAGTTAAAAAGCAGTATGTACCACGCTACCTTTTGTACTAAGTACGAGACAAAGGGTCCCCCGAGGAGCACTCGGGGACTACCCTCTTTTATCTATGAATGATGAGTATCATGCCTATGATTATGTTACTACATTTGTTTTCTTTCGTCCGGCACCGGGTTCGACCAGTCGGCCCGGGGACTCGCCACCTTAAGTTATATCTAAGTTCTGCTTGCAGTCAGACAAGTAGTGTGCCGGCACCCAAGCCCCCACTCGTCAAAAGTCGCAGCTCAAAGAATCGACTGTCCGGCTGGCAAGAGCCAAAGGCAGGAAAGGATGCCCACACGAAAAACGGCTAAGGACTAACGAACTTATATAACACAAGTCGGCCTCCCGTCCCGCCAACCGGCTACCAGAGCAGCCGACTGGCCGGCTTCCCGTTCACCTTGCTACAATCAAAGAAAGCTCGAGTACTTGTCTTCCCAAAAAAACGGCCAAGTCCTTCTCCAGCCACAGACTGCAGAGCAGCTGTCCGGCTGGGAAGGCGGCAAAGGAAAAAGCCTAAAAGATGAAAAGCAAACATGAATGGAAGCCAAACACATGCATGATTATATTTACAAAAAAGACCTTCGAAAGGCCAGCATTCAACATAATTTGAATACACCCCCAGTGGGTGGAACTGCGCAAATTTAATAAAAGTTGTTCAAAAGAGTAACGAGCAGGAAAAGCAAGGACGGCGGATCAGGCCAAGGGAGCGACGGGCGAGTCGGGAAGGTTGGTAGAGACGGGAGTGCCGGCTGGACGAGTGGCCGGCTGGCGAGTCTCGGCATGATCATCACCTCTTGCAGACGTCGCGTTTGCACGCGCCTCGTTGCTGGAGGCACGATCAGGCTGAGGCTGGCTGGTCGCTTCACCGTCTGGCACGACATATTCACCATCCTCTCCCTCTTCATCTTCACCCTCGTCGCTGGAAGCAATCTCCTCCGCCGAGTCCTCACCTTTTGCCGGGTTCAGCCCGAACCACTCCTCCAGCTGAGCGACGCCGTCATGATTCACCTCAGGGGCAAAGGCACTGGTGTCGGTGTACTTGGCGATCGCCGAGGCGCGCCGGACGATAGCCGGCCGCGCCGCCTCCAGCTCCTCGTCGGCCTCCTGCCGCCAGGTGCTCAGTTGGTCCAAGTTCAGCCCAGGATACCAAGCTCGGACGAACTCCAGCGCCCGCCCAGCGCCGGACCGGGCCGCTGACGCCTTCCAAGCCTCGAAGCGGCCGACTGCAACCTCCAGCCAGTCGGCAGTCCGACTTGGGGTGCGCGGAACCGCCTCGCCGGGCCAGAGGGCGGCCAGCACTTGCGCCCCGGTGCACTGAAGACGGCGGAGCATGCGGTGAGCCGGCTGCAGGCAGGCTTGAATCGCCAGAAGCTACTCCCCAAGTGACCGGCCGGCACCCGGCGCAATCTCGACCCCTGCCTGCCGTCACGCGTCGCGGTAGGCCTCGATGGCTTGGGTAGCGGCAACGGAGTAACCGAGAAAGTAATCTTCACAAAGAAGAAAGCAGTTGTTCAAAATCAAAAGACGAGTCGGATGGTAGGAGGCAGGCAAAGAAACGAAGAAGAAGGTGGCTTACCATCAATTAAATCTTCAACCCGGCTGTAGCCTTGACTCAGCGCCTGCCTCACCTCGGCCCAGCTCGCTGCCTCGGTCTCATATTCGGCTTTGAGGGCGGCCTCGCTGTCCTGCGCTGCCTTTAGGGCCGCCTTGTGGCTCTCCTCCTGGTCGGCCAGTTTCTTGGCCAGGCGATCACGCTCCTGAGCTAGGGCGTTGCACTCGGTTTCCTTGGTGCGAAGGGCGGACTGGGCCCCACTGAGCTGCTCCCTCGAGTCGGCATTGGCCCCTGCAGATTTGAAGAAGAAGAAAAAGGCAATAAGAAAGAAGTCATCAGGAAAAGATCCGACCCGACTGCTCAGTGGTCGGCCCAGATCTCGGGGACTACACCCAATGGGTGCGCTGACGCGCCCCCACTTGAGATAAAAGATGAAGCACTTACTCTGGCTCCCGGCCAGATCAGTGGCTTTCTGATTCAACTCCTGGGCCTGGGAGTTGAAAGCAGTTGCGCGGAGGTTATGATACTCCTGCAGATAAGATAAGAGATGCGAGTAAGAACAAGACGACAATCAAAGTCTACCAAGAAGTTCCAAGCCGCCTGCTCAGCGGCCGACTCGGACCTTGGGGACTACACCCAGTGGGTGCGCTGACGCGCCCCCACGGAAGAAATCGGGAGCAATCGACGAAGAGCAAGAGGACTCACCCGAATAACCGTTCGCGTCGTGAGAAACTCTTGAGTGTACTGCTTCAGCGCGGCACCTTGGGCCTGAAGCCAGTTCCGGATGTCCTGTGCCGCCACGTTCAGCATGGCCGTCCCACTGCCCGGCGTCCACCCGGACGAGCTATTGCTGGCTGCTTCCAGGTCCTGGGCCGACGAGCTGGCGCCCGCAGTTTTTTGCGGCTCCGGCGCCGAAGTCGCCTTCCCCGTGCACCGACGAGATGGCGATGAGACCACAAGATCCACCCCCACAGTCGGCTCGCCTCCAGCCGGTTGCACGAGTGGCGCGTCAGGCCGGCCTCCTTGGCCCGTTCCAGTCGGTGATGACGGCACCGCCTCCCTCTCCATCACCGGCTGGCCTCCTCCGTCGGGGGCACTGGGATGTCGGGAGCCGCAGCGCGAAGGGGGATGACGAGCTGCGGAGGCTGGTTCTGCAGGGCCTCGGCCTCCCTCTCTGCGGCCGCGGCCTCCGCCTGGGCCTTGGCAGCCGTTTCGGCTCGCGCCTCCGCCCACTTCTCCCTCACCTCCCGAACCGCCCTCTGCTCCTCCGCCTCCCGCTCCTCTCGTGCCTCCCGCGTGTTCCGCTCCGTCGCCGCTAGGAGATCGGCACGGGGATCCACACGGCGGGAGCTTGAAGACCCTCCCACGGCTCCGACTATGGAGGCAGCAGAGGCCCGCTCGAGAGAAAGCGGGGCCTTGTTTGATAAATCAAGAAGAGGGCTTAGAAGAATATCAACCGAAGAGGAAAAAGAAAGGCGTGAGAAAAGCGACCCTTACGCCGAAACCGCCTCCGGCTACTTCACCACCTTATGGAAGCGGGCCGCCTTCGCGGCCGCTTTGTCCCGCTTGGTCGCCGCCACGGTACCCTTGGGCTTCTTTGGCCAGCTGCCGAAGTGGGTCGATGCAGCCCGGCGTTTCTGCGCGCCACCACGAGCAGCCGGCGCGGCAGATGGGCCCGCGCCTTGATGATCGAGCACCGGCTGATGGCGCGGAACAACTTCGGCCTCATCGTCATCCAACCAGTCCTCGAAGGCGCCCCTGAGCCCAGGGCTGCCTGCCTCGCCGCCTTCCCCTATGGCGTCGTCTTCCATGGCGGCCGCCCCCAGGTCCGGGTCGTCAACGTCGTCCACCGTGCGGTCAGGGAGAAACTAGCGTTCCACCCCCGCAGCCCCGGTTGCCGGCGGAAGAAGGGGGTTTTGCTGAAAATAAGTCGGCTAATTAGGAGTCGGCCATCATGAACCCGGTGACAAGAAAAGAAGAAAAGAAGATAAACTTACCACAGGTGGAGGATTGCCGCGAGAATACGGCTCCTTGTCGTACCGCCACTCCTCGACGAGCTTGCAGTTGGATATATAGTTCACCATATAAGACACCTCGTCATGGGGCATCTCCTTGGTGCTTAGCCGGCATGGGTCGAAGCGGCCGCTTATCTGACAAATCATGTGAGGTCGGCCCTACAGTAGGAGCACCCGGCGCTCCATGAAGGCGGCCACCAGGTCGGCCCTGGTCAGGCCCTCCGACTGGATCATCACCTGGAGCCATGCAACGGAGGCGGCCCACCCTGAGACAGCGACCTGGCCCGGTAGGACCATGAGGGCTGCCTCCCAGCCGGTGGGCCGGCTACGTAGGCCGGCAGATTCATGAAGTCGCCTTGTGGAGCGACGTTCTTCACATAGAAGTAAGATTTCTGCCAGAGCTTCACCGACTGGATGAGCAGGATGGGCGGAAATGGATTGTTGTCACTCGTCTGCCGCATGGTGATGAAGGCACCGCAAGGGGTGGGCACGCCCACGACGACGGTGCCAAGCTTGCACTGGAAGAATTCCCCCCCAGAGTTTGAGGGTGGGGAGGATGCCAAGAAAGCCCTCACACAAGGAGACGAAGGCCGACAGCAGCATCACCGCGTTTGGAGTAAGGTGATGCGGCTGGAGACGATAGAACTCGAGGAAGGAGCGGAAGAACCCGCTCGCCGGCAGGCCGAAGCCGCACAGGCAGTGCGAGCGGAAGATTACCTGCTCGTCCTCCTCCGGTGCCGGCGAGATCTCCCTTTCCGGTGCAGGACGGACCCGCACGTAGTTCGTGCCTGGCAGCCGCCGCGTCCGGCGAAGGAAGTCGACGTGGTCGTCATGGATGTTGGAGCCATCCCAGGAGCTCGACAGCGCCATGGGGCCGGCGTGGCAACGAGAAAGGTGCTGTGGCGGAGAGGCGCGCGACCCTGTCACGATAGAGCAACGGCGAGCCAAGAAGATTGGCGGAAGAGCCGGGCGGCGGCAGGAAGCTGTGGCGACGGAGAGGAAGAAGAATAAGGAAGGGGCGGGGCGAGGGCGAGCATGCGAGCGTTTGTCGCTCCCCCTCCTCCCCCCTACTTATAGCCTCGTGCGGCGAAGCCGAGGAGGTGAGGCGTGGGGGAAGTGGGATTAACTGCGCCCATTCCCCCACGTCCCGCGTTTATTGCGCCTTAACAGTGTGCGGAAACCACCGCTGGGAGGCGCGCGGTCCACCCAGGCCATAGAAGATCCGTGCGTGGGCCGAGGCCCGGTAGTGGTGAGCCCCGGTCTGCGGCAACGTCCCATCGCGCGTGTGGGCTGTCGGGCTCTTCCAGCTGTAGGGTGCCATGTGGCGCGTGGGCGGCGAGCGGTCAGCTTGCAGCCTGACTTGCGCGCCCCCTGATTCCCGCCTTCAAGCTTCGAAACCTCCAGAAGACGGCGCACCAAATCAAAGCCGGCTCCCATCTGCCGGCCCCTCAAGATAGGAAGCTGATTGAGCTTCTCGTCTCTTTTCAGCCTCAGAGCCTAACCAGCTTCAGGGACTACTGTCAGAGTAAATGACCATGAGTAGCCTAGCCAGGTCCCCTTAGCTCTCTAGAAAAAATTATAGGCCGAACAAGCCTCCAGGCATCCAAGGCGTGGGGCCACTTTCCCCTGGCTGGCTACCTCTCAGGCCGGCTGCACGAAGGGGGCCCAATCCTAAAATCCTCTTGAAGAAAACCACGAGAGGGCCGGCTCCAAGAAGCCGGCCACGAGAGGGCCAGCTCCAAGAAGCCGGCCACGAGAAGGCCGACTCCAAGAAGCCGGCCCCCCAGCAGGCGGCCAAGATCGTGCCCTCAGAGTCTGCACCCACATAACGGTGATCAGACAGGGCGTGGCTACAGTGAAGCCTACCACCCCCGAATCCCGGGACGCGCATGGCCACAGTGCATCGTACGGGGCGGCCATCACCCGTCCGGTACGGCACTGTTGCCATATTGACCATGACATCACCCACGGCGAGCTGTTAGTACGACCCGTGGGTGGCGGGCCCCATCCATCAAGGAGACACCCAAAGGTGGCCAGGCCTCCCACAGTCGGCCTGGGGTGTGGTCGACTCCCAATAGCCGGCTAGATCCCTCCCTTGAGGGAGGTGCCTCATTAAGAAGACAAGACAAGGTAAGGCTATAGTGATAAGCCGCCCGGCGGTGGCACCATAGCCATGCTTACCACGACAGAGCCCTTGTCACCAGAGGCGAGGCAACAGTAACCAGCCCCCGACAAGACTCCCAAGCGGTGGGACCGGCCTATCGACCAGAAGGCCGGCAGCCGGCGGGGTCCACCAGTCGGCGGGCCCCATCGGCCGGCAGAGAAGCCGGCGGGCGAAGACACAGACAGCTAGGGCCCATGCCCAACCGGATTACCATTGTACCCCTGGGGGGTAGGCCTATATAAACCCCCAGGGCGCCCATGCAAGGGGAGATCTTTTTGAGGAGTTTTAGACACCACATCGAGAGGAGAAGTAAGCTAGCCTTGCCCTTCTTCTCCCTCTCACTGAATAGCTCAAGGAGCCTCTTGTAGCTACTTGTCGATCTAGTGACCATGCGGAGACCCCGCAGAGCAGCAGTAGGGGTGTTATCTCCACGGAGAGCCCCGAAGCTGGGTAAGATCCGCCGGCGTGCATGTCTTCGCCTTATCCCGTTTCCAGGCACCGGTGATGTTTTGTTGGCTCCCACAATGATAAGCCACCCGTTGGCATATGTCGCACCAACCACCCGACACCAGCCGAACTGGCTTCAATTTTGGCTGATTGTACAAGGGCGAAAAAGAAGATTTTCTTCGGTTAAACTGCCAGGAGGATTATGCCATGTACACCCCTATTGAATGGGTAAGATCTCGATCATTTGTGCTTATTTTATTACATTACAGACACTAACCGAATTCGCTCGTTGTTGCCGCCAACAGTCATGGAGGTGGCGCCGCCCGGGCTGGCCAGGCTGCCCATCGGTCGAAGTCGGCCCTTGGGTCACCAGACATCGGGGCCATAGAGCGTCGGCAGGTCGATTAGCGGGGAAGAGACTCCGGCGCACCCCTACCTGGCGCGCCAAATGTCGGATCACAGGTTCCGGCAAAACCCTCAAGGTTTGAACACTAGGCTATGCGCGAAGGTTTTCTCCCTATCGATCCACGCCCTAGCTCTCTAAGATCTCGCGGACGAACTCGACGAACTTGCAACACAAAGACACAAGATTTATACTAGTTTGGGCTACCGTTGTGGTGTAATACCCTACTCCAATGTGGTGTTGGTGTATTGCCTCTTGGGCTGATGATGAATAGTACAAGGGGAAGAACAGCCTCCTGAGGTTGAGGTGTTCTTATGCATGGCGAACTTGTGTGGGTGAGATGCCTTTGTATCTGCTCTCGATGCCCTCTACTGTGGTGGCTAGCTCTACTTATATAGGTCCTGGTCCTCTCCCCAAATATTGAGCGGGAAGGGAGCCAACAACGACCAATTCGAAAGGGGACAACTAGTACAGGTTATCCTGACAAAAGCGGTTTTCGCCTGCAAAAGGCTCTGGTGATGACGCCGTCTTGGGCTCCATGGTGACCTCCGTCTTGCTGTCCTTCTGGTCTTGGTCTCGTTGCACCAATATGGAAACCTTTCCTTGATGCCTTGGTACTCCGCTGTAACGCCCTCGATGCGTCTATATCTCCGATGTGTCGAAGCACGACTTAGAGGCATAACCGCATTGAAAGAATGTCGCAAGTGAGGTAATCTTCACACAACCCATGTAATACAAAAGGGAAAAGGATACATAGTTGGCTTACAATCTCCACTTCACACAATTACATGAATAAAGCATTACATCAAACAGTTACAATCAAGGTCTGACTACGGAACCAAAATAAAAGGAGAACTCAAAATGCGACAAAGGTCCCCGATCGACCCCAACTGGGCTCCACTACTGATCAACTAGAACGAAACATCACAAAGGACAAGATCTTCATCAAGCTCCTCTTGAGCTTGGTTGCGTCATCTGCATGGACTCATCGGCACCTGCAAGCTAGTTTTGGAAGTATCTGTGAGCCACGGGGACTCAGCAATCTCGCACCCTCGCGATCAAGACTATTTAAGCTTATGGGTAAGGTAAAGTTATGAGGTGGAGCTGCAGCAAGCGACTAGCATATATGGTGGCTAACATACGCAAATGAGAGCGAGAAGAGAAGGCAAAGCACGGTCGATAAAAGTATGATCAAGAAGTGATCCTATAGCAACCTACGTCAAGCATAACTCCAACAACCGTGTTCACTTCCCGGACTCCGCCGGAAAGAGACCATCACAGTTACACATGCGATTGATGCATTTTAATTAAGGTCAACTTCAAGTTTTCTACAATCGGACGTTAACAAATTCCCATCTGCCCATAACCGCGAGCACGGCTTTCGAAAGTTCAAATCCCTGCAGGGGTGTCCCAACTTAGCCCATCACAAGCTCTCACGGTCAACGAAGGAATAGACCTCCACCCGAGACATTCCGATCAGACTCGGTATCCCAGTACAACAAGACATTTCGACATGATAAAACTAAACCAGCAACACCGCCCGAATGTGCCGACAAAACCCGATAGGAGCTGCACATATCTCTTTCTCAGGGCACACCGGATTGTCTAAACTTCCGGTAGGCCAGCCCAGAGTTGCCCCTGGTAGCCACCGGCGGCTGACAGTTTGGACCAACACTCAGAGGAGCACTGGCCCGGGGGGGGGGTTAAATAATGATGACCCTTGAGTCTGCAGAACCCAAGGGAAAGAAAAGGCTAGGTGGCGAATGGTAAAACCAATGTTGGGCATTGCTGGAAGAGCTTTACTTAAGGTGAACTGTGAAGGGGTTCCCATTATAGCCCAACCGCGTAAGGGACGCAAAATCCGGGAACATAACACCGATATGACGGAAACTAGGGCGGCAAGAGTGGAACAAAACACCAGGCATAAGGCCGAGCCTTCCACCCTTTACCAAGTATATAGATGCATTAATTAAATACGATGTATAGTGATATCCCAACAAGTAAACAATGTTCCAACAAGGAACGATCTTCATGTTCCAACAAGGAACAAACTTCAATCTTCACCTGCAACTAACAATGCTATAAGAGGGGCTGAGCAAAGCGGTAACATAGCTAAACAATGGTTTGCTAGGACAAGGTGGGTTAGAGGCTTGGTTCAACAATATAGGAGGCATGATAAGCAAGTGGTAGGTATCGCAGCAAAGGCATAGCGAAAGAGCGAGCAACTAAGCAAGCAAAGATAGAAGTGATTTCGAGGGTATGATCATCTTGCCTGAAATCCCGCAAGGAAGAAGAACAAGTCCTTGAAGAAGACAAACGGACATAGACGAACGAATCCTCACAAACGCAACATTACCGGAACCAACCCGAAGAAGCAACACCGGAAAAGAAGCACACAACATAGTAAACAAACCACACATGAACATGGTATGATATGCGAGATGCGGGATGCGATGCGGTATGCACAATGCAAGATATGATAGGAAATGCATGACCCTAGCCTCAACTTGGAAAACCAAATGTGCCACTGGAAAGATGAGATGAAATCGCTTGAAAACGATATAAAGTTTGCCGGAATCGGAGTTGCGGTTTGGAAATGGCAAGCAATTAAAATATGACACCGGTCTGCGATTTACAGCAAGTAGGCATCTAAATGCAATGAGATGAGCATGCTACAGCACTCAAACATGGCATCACAATACATGGCAGGGAAGCATTCAAGATGCTTAACAAAATACTAGCACTGAGCTACGGCCAATTCATCCATTAAGAGGTTCAAACAAGCATGGCAAAAACGCAAACGGTAAACAGATCTCAGACTTAGTGAAATTAACACTTGTCTAGAATTTCAGACCACGAAGCCCTCTTCGGAGCAACAAAGCAACATGCTACAGGACCTGAACATGACAAAGGAAGACATGGCATGGAGCTACTCAACAAGCTTAACAAAAGTCCCTTAGTGACCTTGAGCCAAAAGGGATCACAAAACATACTAACAAGCACACGAACATAGCTAAAACATAAGCAGTTTTCAGACTTAGTGAAAACTGAGACATGCTGAAACATAACTCACGAAGGCATGTAAACGAGCTCGATGCACTCGCTACGGTGCAAGTCATGGCAAGGCAATCATACATACATTAAGAAGGCACAAAATGCAAGCTAGACATGGCAAGAACAATGGCATAGCATGCATGGATCAACTACAATAACATCGGCAAAATCGCAAACAAGTTGACGATCTGCCCAGATTCACAACGAAGCAAAAGTAGAGCTCGATTGACTCAAGCTAGCATGCTCCATATATGCAAACAAAGACATGGATGGATAGAGCACTACCATATTAACAAAACTCCTTTACTGATCATCCTCAAAAGAGGCACGGATCACTAGGAAACAACATGAGCATATGGCATTATGAACTAAACAATCCCAGACTTAGTGAAAACTACTAAGTCCCTGAAAACAGAGTTACCAAGTGCCTCACTTTGCAAGCTTGCACAAGTCACCACACACATCCTAAAAATGCATGGGTTGCACGTCTGGAAAGATAACAAGATGCTTAACAAAACATATGAAGGACTCACAGGCATATCATGCACACAACAATCATGGCAAAAATGACAAAAGTCTAAGATGAACTAGCAGATCTGACAATTAACTCACGAAGCCTCCTTCTAACAGCATATTGGGCATCAAGATGAACTCAAATGAAAATGATGCAATGGAATGAAATGATGTACTCATCGAGAAGAACATTTTGATATACTATATGTCCAAATCGGAGCTACGGATGCGGAGATATGGCAGGTCAAAGTTAGCACAAAAATTAGGGATTGGAGGGGCAAAAGTCAACCGAGGAGTTTCCACATCTGGATCTAGCACTGTTCATGCACTGTAGCAGTTCGCCGGAGTTCATCGGTGCGGCGGCCGGAGTGGAGAGGAGGAAGCCGGAGAGCACCCGGGGCCGGGGCGTCGGCGGTCGGGCGGCGCGGCCACCGGAGCGGCTCGGGTGAGGCGGCGTCGAGGTGGAGGCGGCGGCGGTCGGTCAGCGTCGAGCGCCGGCGAGGAGAGGGCGGCGCGCCGGTGGGGAGCCTCCACGGCGGAGCGGCGAAGGCCGCGGCGGCGTCGGGCGCCGGACGCGGGGAAGGGGCGGCGGAGCAGATGGGCTCGCGGGGGCCCGGTTTGGGCCTCCCGGGCCGCGGCGGCGACGAGGTGGCGAGTGCCACTTGGCGGCAGCGGATTGGCTGAGGCGGCGGCGGCAGTTTCGTCCGCTAGGAGACGGACATGTCCGGCGGCGGAGAGATGAATTTAGGGTTTCGTGGGAGAAGATCCGAAAACGGGGGGGGGGTCTATTAATAGGCATATGTGGAGCTAGGAGAGTCCAAATGAGGTGCGGTTTTCGGCCACGCGATCGTGATCGAATGCTCTAGATGATGGAGCAGAGTTTGGTGGGTTTTGGGCCAAATTGGAGGGGTGTTGGGCTGCAACACACACGAGGCCTTTTCGGTCCCTCGGTTAACCGTTGGAGTATCAAACGAAGTCCAAATGGTACCAAACTTGACAGGCGGTCTACCGGTAGTAAACCAAGGCCGCATGAAAAATCTCGGTCCAATCCGGAAATGTTTAATCCCCACACAAGAAAGAAAGGTATAAATGACCACCGGAGGAGAACGAAGCGCCGGATTGCAAAACGGACAACGGGGAAAATGCTCGGATGCATGAGACGGACAGGTATGCAAATGAAATGCACATGATGACATGATATGCAATGCATGACACGCAAGCAATGACATGGCAACAACAGCGAATAACTGAACGACACCTGGCACATCGGTCTTCGGGCGTTACAACACTCCACCACTACGAGAGGATCTCGTCCCGAGATCAAGAATGGCACCGGAGGGACAACGGAAGAGAGAAAGAGAAGAGGTAAAACTAAGTTGCTCCTTAGACAAACGAGTGAAACCAAAGAACCTTGAGAGGTTGAACAAATTCAAGATAAGCATACAACAAAGGTGAACAAAGCCGAAAAACACTCCGTTAGAAAAGAGGAACAACGAACATTGCGAAAAACCTTGAGGTTGAAGGGCAAGATATATATTGAAACCATTCCGGTTAAGACAAGATAGAGAAGGATTAAGAATGATATAATTTGGACAGCACTCCGACTGTAATGGAAGGAGTTGAACATGAATTTGACAAGATGAGGGGATACTTGATGAAAACAACAATACACTGCCTCCGAAACTATTGAAAGAATGGCACAATGGGTAAGAACGATTTCAGGCGGCACTCCGGTTGAGAAGGGAGGCAAAAACTTGACAGGATGGGAAGAACTTGAAAAGCGGGCGCGACACTCCGGTTAAAAGGATAAGGACAAAAAGAACACGATCCTGACAAAACAAGAAGATGGGTTGCAGAGAGCAACATCACAATGCCTCCAGAAGAAAGAAATAGACGATAGATAAATGAAAAAGAAGGAATTGAGAAGAAAATGACAACTTCTGCCACAAAAGATCTTGACAAGGCATCTTTAGGAGAAGGGTCAAACAGAGTTGTTGGAGCACCAACGACGGAAAGAATACGCTTGATATGGTCTTATAGAATACATCTCAAAATATGAGGTGACGACCAGCCACTAACAAAACCAAAGATTGGATTGATATCAACAAGGAGATGAGAAACTTATTCACCAGGAGGATAAATGAAGAGCTTGGATCATATATTATCACCATTAATAGCATTAATCCTTAGGGAAAGCTTTAGGTGAAAAATATTGCCCAAGATAACTCAAATGACGAGATTGATGGATTTAAAATGTCTCATTCTTGACAACATGTGAATCATGAAAACATGAACTCAAATTATCAAGAATGACATAATACCACCTCAAACGATACGGTTGAAAGAATTGCACTTTAAAAAGCAAGATAAAGAATGCTTGAGTTCCTCTGAAAAGAATCTTGATGAACACTTCGGAAAGGAATTAAATCCTTTATGAACCATCATGTAGAACCTTCATGAAGAACTCCGGTAATGAAAGAATGATCCAAAATAATTGAATGATGGAAAGAATAAGATTGAAGCCTCGCAATGATTTGATGGATCTTCATGATGATGAAAGCTTGGAACTCTGGGAACAGAAAAGATGAAACAAATGAAACTGAGAATTTTGATGAACCTCCGGAATAAGGAATTAATCACTTGGACGAACAAGAATAAGAATTATGTTATGCATATCCTTCACCAATTGAAATTGTTGACAAACAATGGATTTGGCATACTACTTATTCTCGAAGAAAGGATTAAGATAGATATCGCGCCAACTTGAGAAGGTCTTCAACGAAACACCGGTGGAATCGAAACAACGAATGAATTGATATGATAACGAAAGAAGAGGAATCTTGCACGAACCACCATAAGAAATGAAAATGAGCGAAGAAAAGATAAAGGGACAATGGGAAAAATTAGCAAATGGACGAAGATGCTTGAGAGAATTTAGATGGAATTTAATATAATAGATCATGGACCGATTAGAGATCACTTGAACGCTGCACCGGTATGATTTAGAGTATGAGAGCTGAAAGCTGGAATGAATAAGTCTTCTTAAATGATGGGCTCCGGATGAACAAACTGAAAAAGGCTCCTGAATTACTCCGGATGGGTGAGAAAGAATTCTGACAATCGAAAACAATTATGAGAGGATTGCAACAATCTTGAATGACGAAACTTGAAGAGAATGGAGCAAGGTTGAAAGAAGAATCTTCTTCGGTCTTCTAAACTGAGAAAGACGACGAGAAATACCACCAAAAATTATTTAGACACTCCGGAATGATTAAAAGAGGAGAGGTTGAGCCAAAGATGAAAAGAATTGACAGCTCTTGAGAAGACATTTGACTGATGATAAATCATTCTTACGTCAAACTTCGAAAGAATTTAATGGTAGCTCCAGGAAAAATAAGAAGAGTCAGGTAAGATCCTGGGAAAAGACATGTGGGTTAGGGCCAACTCAAAAGAAACACCGTTGAAATGATTTGAAAGATAGGTTGCACCGGTTGAATTAAAAGGCTTGAATGATATAACATCCTCGAAATATGTTTGAACGAATGTAGAGTGGAAACACGAATCTTCGAGATATCTTGAGCACTCCGGAATAATTGAATAGCGAGAAGTGCACGATTAAGAATTGCACCGGCATGAGAAAGCATTTGAAACGAGGAAAAAGGGATATGAGATCAACACCGAAAGCTTGATTTGACTCCACCGGAGAAGATAAAAGAACAAGGAATGATAATCTTGAGACTCCGTTAGAATCTTCATGAGCAACACCGGGTAAGAACATTGACGGAAAAAGAATGAAGAGGACTCGCATCAATAAGACGAATACTTGATTAAGAAATATGAGTCCTTGAGGAGGAAGGGGAGGGAGGGAGGGAAGACAAAGGCAACTTGGAGACGGATGAAACAAAGACCGTTCAGAAGAAACCGATGCTTGATCTTACGAATGTTGAAGTGATCGGATCCACTTGAAGAGAGACACAACGGTTGAAAAGGATTGACAAAGCAATCTCGATGATCAAGAAGGATTGGTATTCACACCGGAGTATGAGAACACCATTTGGGGAAGGTATGGAATCAACATTTGACATTGAAGCAACTCGAATACCACAACTCAAAACAAAACAAAGGATTGGCTTGTAGAATAAGCCGGAACAAACATATGATAGAGATTTCGTCCGAAGTTTTCGTGGTGGGGCCTACACGGGCTCGATCGTATAGCACCATCATGTACAAGGCAGTGCACATGACATACGAAGCGTCCCCGAGTCGGCATAGCCAAGGACTCTTTAAGACACAACGAGACCACTGTAAAACCAACCGTGAATAGGCGGACCACTAGACGTCGAACCCCAATTTCATATCATACATCTGTCAGAAAGATATCCTAAGAGCTACTTGAATTCCCACCTATGAAACTCCCGAAATTTTCCGGTTATGCAATCAGGTGTTGGGGATACAGGGGAAGCATAATATCTCACCCAAATCTAGCAATCCTACATCCAGCTGTATCCATCCTTCAACACATAACCAAGAAACCTTCGGAAATCATCTACCTCAACCTTCAAAAAGCATCCGTTATACAAGTTATGGCGATACTCCCGAACTCCCGCCCCAGTACTGGGTGGCTTCGAGGTTATCTCACCAACTAACTGCATAAAAGAGATTTTCGATGTCGGCGTACTAAACTCAGGTATTCCAGAACTGCAACGATAAAATTATGACGACAACACCTCAGAGCTCAACTCCCCGGGACACTTCCACTAAACCCCTGACAGGAGGCACCAAGACAATGTTCTCGTCACAAAACCATCGGAACGATTTCAAGATACCCGCGTGATCCTAAAAAAAATTTAGTGAAATTTGAGAAGAGAAGAGTCAAAACTCTACGTCAGGATGCCTTACCAGAGCGATGAGGAGACTGGGAAGTAAAAATAATTCCTAAACTCTCCGATATATAATTCCTAGGAGACTCAAAACATTTTTCTAGACACAACTCGGCCGCTAAAAACGATCAATCAGTGGGGGCTCCTAAGGTCGGGGAAGGCTCTGATTACCAACTTGTAACGCACTCGATGCGGCTATATCTCCCACGTGTCGAAGCACGACTTAGAGGCATAACCGCATTGAAAGCAATGTCGCAAGTGAGGTAATCTTCACACAACCCATGTAATACAAAAGGGAAAAGGATACATAGTTGGCTTATAATCGCCACTTCACACAATTACATGAATAAAGCATTACATCAAACAGTTACAATCAAGGTCCGACTACGGAACCAAAATAAAAGAAGAACCCCAAATGCGACAAAGGTCCCCGATCGACCCCAGCTGGGCTCCACTACTGATCAACTAGAACGAAATATCACAAAGGACAAGATCTTCATCGAGCTCCTCCTGAGCTTGGTTGCGTCATCTGCACGGACTCATCGGCACCTGCAAGCTGGTTTTGGAAGTATCTATGAGCCACGGGGACTCAGCAATCTCGCACCCTCGCGATCAAGACTATTTAAGCTTATGGGTAAGGTAAAGGTATGAGGTGGAGCTGAAGCAAGCGACTAGCATATATGGTGGCTAACATACGCAAATGAGAGCGAGAAGAGAAGGCAAAGCACGGTCGATAAAAGTATGATCAAGAAGTGATCCTATAGCAACCTACGTCAAGCATAACTCCAACAACCGTGTTCACTTCCCGGACTCCGCCGGAAAGAGACCATCACGGTTACACACGCGGTTGATGCATTTTAATTAAGGTCAACTTCAAGTTTTCTACAACTGGACGTTAACAAATTCCCATCTGCCCATAACCGCGGGCACGGTTTTCGAAAGTTCAAATCCCTGCAGGGGTGTCCCAACTTAGCCCATCACAAGCTCTCACGGTCAACGAAGGAATAGACCTCCACCCGAGACATTCCGATCAGACTCGGTATCCCAGTACAACAAGACATTTCGACAGGGTAAAACTAAACCAGCAACACCACCCGAATGTGCCGACAAAACGCGATAGGAGCTGCACATATCTCTTTCTCAGGGCACACCGGATTGTCTAAACTTCCAGTAGGCCATTCCAGAGTTGCCCCTGGTAGCCACCGGCGGCTAACAGTTTGGACCAACACTCGGAGGAGCACTGGCCCGGGGGGTTAAATAATGATAGCCCTCGAGTCTGCAGAACCCAAGGGAAAGAAAAGGCTAGGTGGCGAATGGTAAAACCAATGTTGGGCATTGCTGGAAGAGCTTTACTTAAGGAGAACTGTCAAGGGGTTCCCATTATAGCCCAACCGCATAAGGGACGCAAAATCCGGGAACATAACACCGATATGACGGAAACTAGGGTGGCAAGAGTGGAACAAAACACCAGGCATAAGGCCGAGCCTTCCACCCTTTACCAAGTATATAGATGCATTAATTAAATATGATGTATAGTGATATCCCAACAAGTAAACAATGTTCCAACAAGGAACGATCTCCATGTTCCAACAAGGAACAAACTTCAATCTTCACCTACAACTAACAACGCTATAAGAGGGGCTGAGCAAAGCGGTAACATAGCCAAACAAAGGTTTGCTAGGACAAGGTGGGTTAGAGGCTTGGTTCAACAATATAGGAGGCATGATAAGCAAGTGGTAGGTATCACAGCATAGGCATAGCAAAAGAGCGAGCAACTAAGCAAGCAAAGATAGAAGTGATTTCGAGGGTATGATCATCTTGCCTGAAATCCCGCAAGGAAGAAGAACGAGTCCATGAAGAAGACAAACGGACGTAGACGAACGAATCCTCACAAACGCGACGTTACCGGAACCAACCCGAAGAAGCAACACCAGAAAAGAAGCACACAACATAGTAAACAAACCAAACATGAACATGGTATGATATGCGGGATGCGATGCAGTATGCAAAATGCAAGATATGACAGGAAATGCATGACCCTAGCCTCAACTTGGAAAACCAAGTGTGCCACTGGAAAGATGAGATGAAATCGCTTGAAAACGATATAAAGTTCGCCGGAATCGGAGTTGCGGTTTGGAAATGGCAAGCAATTCAAATATGACACCGGTCTGCGATTTACAGCAAGTAGGCATCTAAATGCAATGAGATGAGCATGCTATAGCACTCAAACATGGCATCAAAATACTTGGCAGGGAAGCATTCAAGATGCTTAACAAAATACTAGCACTGAGCTACGGCCAATTCATCCATTAAGAGGTTCAAACAAGCATGGCAAAAATGCAAACGGTAAACAGATCTCAGACTTAGTGAAATTAACACTTGTCTGGAATTTCAGACCACGAAGCCCTCTTCGGAGCAACAAAGCAACATGCTACAGGACCTGAACAAGACAAAGGAAGACATGGCATGGAGCTACTCAACAAGCTTAACAAAAGTCCCTTAGTGACCTTGAGCCAAAAGGGATCACAAAACATACTAACAAGCACACGAACATAGCTAAAACATAAGCAGTTTTCAGACTTAGTGAAAACTGAGACATGCTAAAACATAACTCACGAAGGCATGTAAACGAGGTCGATGCACTCGCTACGGTGCAAGTCATGGCAAGGCAAGCATACATACATTAAGAAGGCACAAAATGCAAGCTAGACATGGCAAGAACAATGGCATAGCATGCATGGATCAACTACAATAACATCGGCAAAATCGCAAACAAGTTGACGATCTGCCCAGATTCACAACAAAGCAAAAGTAGAGCTCGATTGACTCAAGCTAGCGTGCTCCATATATGCAAACAAAGACATGGATGGATAGAGCACTACCATATTAACAAAACTCCTTTACTGATCATCCTCAAAAGAGGCACGAATCACTAGGAAACAACATGAACATATGGCATCATGAACTAAACAATCCCAGACTTAGTGAAAACTACTAAGTCCCTGAAAACGGAGTTACCAAGTGCCTCACTTTGCAAGCTTGCACAAGTCACCACACACATCCTAAAAATGCATGGGTTGCACCTATGGAAAGATAGCAAGATGCTTAACAAAACATATGCAGGACTCACAGGCATATCATGCACACAACAATCATGGCAAAAATGACAAAAGTCGAAGATGAACTAGCAGATCTGACAATTAACTCACGAAGCCTCCTTCTAACAGCATATCGGGCATCAAGATGAACTCAAATGAAAATGATGCAATGGAATGAAATGATGTACTCATCGAGACGAACATTTTGATATACTATATGTCCAAATCGGAGCTACGGATGCGGAGATATGGCAGGTCAAAGTTAGCACAAAAATTAGGGTTTGGAGGGGCAAAAGTCAACCAAGGAGTTTCCAGATCTAGATCTAGCACTGTTCATGCACTGTAGCAGTTCGCCGGAGTTCATCGGTGCGGCGGCCGGAGTGGAGAGGAGGAAGCCGGAGAGCACCCGGGGCCGGGGCGTCGGCGGCCGGGCGGCGCGGCCACCGGAGCGGCGCGGGCGAGGCGGCGTCGAGGTGGAGGCGGTGGCGGCCGGTCAGCGTCGAGCGCCGGCGAGGAGAGGGCGGCGCGCCGGCGGGGAGCCTCCGTGGCGGAGCGGCGAAGGCCGCGGCGGCGTCGGGCGCCGGACGCGGGGAAGGGGCGGCGGAGCAGATGGGCTCGCGGGGGCCCAGTTTGGGCCTCCCGGGCCGCGGCGGCGGCGAGGTGGCGAGTGCCACTTGGCGGCAGCGGATTGGCTGAGGCGGCGGCGGCGGTTTCGTCCGCTAGGAGACGGACATGTCCGGCGGCGGAGAGATGAATTTAGGGTTTCGTGGGAGGAGAAGATCCGAAAAACGGGGGGGGGGGGTCTATTTATAGGCATAAGTGGAGCTAGGAGAGTCCAAATGAGGTGCGGTTTTCGGCCACGCGATCGTGATCGAATGCTCTAGATGATGGAGCAGAGTTTGGTGGGTTTTGGGCCAAATTGGAGGGGTGTTGGGCTGCAACACACATGAGGCCTTTTCGGTCCCTCGGTTAACCGTTGGAGTATCAAACGAAGTCCAAATGGTACGAAACTTGACAGGCGGTCTACCGGTAGTAAATCAAGGCCGCATGAAAAATCTCGGTCCAATCCGGAAATGTTTAATCCTGACACAAGAAAGAAAGGTAGAAATGACCACCGGAGGAGAACGAAGCGCCGGATTGCAAAACGGACAACGGGGAAAATGCTCGGATGCATGAGACGAACATTTATGCAAATGAAATGCACATGATGACATGATATGCAATGCATGACACGCAAGCAATGACATGGCAACAACAACGAATAACTGAACGACACCTGGCACATCGGTCTCGGGGCATTACAACACTCCACCACTACGAGAGGATCTCGTCCCGAGATCAAGAATGGCACCGGAGGGACAACGGAAGAGAGAAAGAGAAGAGGTAAAACTAAGTTGCTCCTTAGACAAACGAGTGAAACCAAAGAACCTTGAGAGGTTGAACAAATTCAAGATAAGCATACAACGAAGGTGAACAAAGCCGAAAAACACTCCGTTAGAAAAGAGGAACAACGAACATTGCGAAAAACCTTGAGGTTGAAGGGCAAGATATATATTGAAACCATTCCGGTTAAGACAAGATAGAGAAGGATTAGGAATGATATAATTTGGACAGCACTCCGACTGTAATGGAAGGAGTTGAACGTGAATTTGACAAGATGAGGGGATACTTGATGAAAACAACAATACACTGCCTCCGGAACTATTGAAAGAATGGCACAATGGGTAAGAACGATTCCAGGCGGCACTCCGGTTGAGAAGGGAGGCAAAAACTTGACAGGATGGGAAGAACTCGAAAAGCGGGCGCGACACTCCGGTTAAAAGGGTAAGGACAAAAAGAACACGATCCTGACAATACAAGAAGATGGGTTGTAGAGAGCAACATCACAATGCCTCCGGAAGAAAGAAATAGACGATAGATAAATGAAAAAGAAGGAATTGAGAAGAAAATGACAACTTCTGCCACAAAAGAGCCTGACAAGGCATCTTTAGGAGAAGGGTCGAACGGAGTTCTTGGAGCACCAACGACAGAAAGAATACGCTTGATATGGTCTTATAGAATACATCTCAAAATATGAGGTGACGACCAGCCACTAACAAAACCAAAGATTGGATTGATATCAACAAGGAGATGAGAAACTTATTCACCAGGAGGACAAATGAAGAGCTTGGATCATATATTATCACCATTAATAGCATTAATCCTTAGGGAAAGCTTTAGGTGAAAAATATTACCCAAGATAACTCAAATGACGAGATTGATGGATTTAAAATGTCTCATTCTTGACAACACGTGAATCATGAAAACATGAACTCAAATTATCAAGAATGACATAATACCACCTCAAACGATACGGTTGAAAGAATTGCACTTTAAAAGGCAAGATAAAGAATGCTTGAGTTGCTCTGAAAAGAATCTTGATGAACACTTCGGAAAGGAATTAAATCCTTTATGAACCATCATGTAGAACCTTCATGAAGAACTCCGGTAATGAAAGAATGATCTAGAATAATTGAATGATGGAAAGAATAAGATTGAAGCCTCGCAATGATTTGATGGATCTTCATGATGATGAAAGCTTGGAACTCTGGGAACAGAAAATATGAAACAAATGAAACTGAGCATTTTGATGAACCTCCGGAATAAGGAATTAATCACTTGGATGAACAAGAATAAGAATTATGTTATGCATATCCTTCACCAATTGAAATTGATGACAAACAACGGATTTGGCATACTACTTATTCTCGAAGAAAGGATTAAGATAGATATCGCACCAACTTGAGAAGGTCTTCAACGAAACACCGGTGGAATCGAAACAACGAATGAATTGATATGATAACGAAAGAAGAGGAATCTTGCACGAACCACCGTAAGAAATGAAAATGAGCGAAGAAAAGATAAAGGGACAACGGGAAAAATTAGTAAATGGACGAAGATGCTTGAGAGAATTTAGATGGAATTTAATATAATAGATCATGGACCGATTAGAGATCACTTGAACGCTGCACCAGTATGATTTAGAGTATGAGAGCTGAAAGCTGGAATGAATAAGTCTTCTTAAATGATGGGCTCCGGATGAACAAACTGAAAAAGGCTCCTGAATTACTCCGGATGGGTGAGAAAGAATTCTGACAATCGAAAACAATTAT
Source organism: Triticum monococcum (assembly GCA_034509565.1). Classification (NCBI taxonomy): domain Eukaryota; kingdom Viridiplantae; phylum Streptophyta; class Magnoliopsida; order Poales; family Poaceae; genus Triticum; species Triticum monococcum. The sequence goes on from CM067844.1 coordinate 118,663,424, forward strand.
GAGAGGATTGCAACAATCTTGAATGACGAAACTTGAAGAGAATGGAGCAAGGTTGAAAGAAGAATCTTCTTCGGTCTTCTAAACTAAGAAAGACGACGAGAAATACCACCAAAAATTATTTAGACACTCCGGAATGATTAAAAGAGGAGAGGTTGAGCCAAAGATGAAAAGAATTGACAGCTCTTGAGAAGACATTTGACTGATGATAAATCATTCTTACGTCGAACTTCAAAAGAATTTAATGGTAGCTCCGGGAAAAATAAGAAGAGTCAGGTAAGATCCTGGGAAAAGACCTGTGGGTTAGGGCCAACTCAAAAGAAACACCGTTGAAATGATTTGAAAGAGAGGTTGCACCGGTTGAATTAAAAGGCTTGAATGATATAACATCCTCGAAATTTGTTTGAACGAATGTAGAGTGGAAACACGAATCTTCGAGATATCTTGAGCACTCCGGAATAATTGAATAGCGAGAAGTGCACGATTAAGAATTGCACCGGCATGAGAAAGCATTTGAAACGAGGAAAAAGGGATATGAGATCAACACCGAAAGCTTGATTTGACTCCACCGGAGAAGATAAAAGAACAAGGAATGATAATCTTGAGACTCCGTTAGAATCTTCATGAGCAACACCGGGTAAGAACATTGACGGAAAAAGAATGAAGAGGACTCGCATCAATAAGACGAATACTTGATTAAGAAATATGAGTCCTTGAGGAGGAAGGGGAGGGAGGTAGGGAAGACAAAGGCAACTTGGAGACGGATGAAACAAACACCGTTCAGAAGAAACGGATGCTTGATCTTACGAATGTTGAAGTGATCGGATCCACTTGAAGAGAGACACAACGGTTGAAAAGGATTGACAAAGCAATCTCGATGATCAAGAAGGATTGGTATTCACACCGGAGTATGAGAACACCATTTGGGGAAGGTATGGAATCAACATTTGACATTGAAGCAACTCGAATACCACAACTCAATACAAAACAAAGGATTGGCCTGTAGAATAAGCCGGAACAAACATATGATAGAGATTTCGTCCGAAGTTTTCGTGGTGGGGCCTACACGGGCTCGATCGTATAGCACCATCATGTACAAGGCAGTGCACATGACATACGAAGCGTCCCCGAGTCGGCATAGCCAAGGACTCTTTAAGACACAACGAGACCACTGTAAAACCAACCGTGAATAGGCGGACCACTAGACGTCGAACCCCAATTTCATATCATACATCTGTCAGAAAGATATCCTAAGAGCTACTTGAATTCCCACCTATGAAACTCCCGAAATTTTCCGGTTATGCAATCAGGTGTTGGGGATACAGGGGAAGCATAATATCTCACCCAAATCTAGCAATCCTACATCCAGCTGTATCCATCCTTCAACACATAACCAAGAAACCTTCGGAAATCATCTACCTCAACCTTCAAAAAGCATCTGTTATACAAGTTATGGCGATACTCCCGAACTCCCGCCCCAGTACTGGGTGGCGTCGAGGTTATCTCACCAACTAACTGCATAAAAGATATTTTCGATGTCGGCGTACTAAACTCAGGTATTCCAGAACTGCAACGATAAAATTATGACGACAACACCTCAGAGCTCAACTCCCCGGGACACTTCCACTAAACCCCTGACAGGAGGCACCAAGACAATGTTCTCGTCACAAAACCATCGGAACGATTCCAAGATACCCGCGTGATCCTAAAAAAAATTTAGTGAAATTTGAGAAGAGAAGAGTCAAAACTCTACGTCAGGATGCCTTACCAGAGCGATGAGGAGACTGGGAAGTAAAAAGAATTCCTAAACTCTCCGATATATAATTCCTAGGAGACTCAAAACATTTTTCTAGACACAACTCGGCCGCTAAAAACGATCAATCCGTGGGGGCTCCTAAGGTCGGGGAAGGCTCTGATTACCAACTTGTAACGCCCTCGATGCGGCTATATCTCCCACATGTCGAAGCATGACTTAGAGGCATAACCGCATTGAAAGCAATGTCGCAAGTGAGGTAATCTTCACACAACCCATGTAATACAAAAGGGAAAAGGATACACAGTTGGCTTATAATCGCCACTTCACACAATTACATGAATAAAGCATTACATCAAACAGTTACAATAAAGGTCCGACTGCGGAACCAAAATAAAAGAAGAACCCCAAATGCGACAAAGGTCCCCGATCGACCCCAGCTGGGCTCCACTACCTACGTCAAGCATAACTCCAACAACCGTGTTCACTTCCCGGACTCCGCCGGAAAGAGACCATCACGGTTACACACGCGGTTGATGCATTTTAATTAAGGTCAACTTCAAGTTTTCTACAACCGGACGTTAACAAATTCCCATCTGCCCATAACCGAGGGCACCGCTTTCGAAAGTTCAAATCCCTGCAGGGGTGTCCCAACTTAGCCCATCACAAGCTCTCACGGTCAACGAAGGAATAGACCTCCACCCGAGACATTCCGATCAGACTCGGTATCCCAGTACAACAAGACATTTCGACAGGGTACAACTAAACCAGCAACACCGCCCGAATGTGCCGACAAAACCCGATAGGAGCTGCACATATCTCTTTCTCAGGGCACACCGGATTGTCTAAACTTCCGGTAGGCCAGCCCAGAGTTGCCCCTGGTAGCCACCGGCGGCTGACAGTTTGGACCAACACTCAGAGGAGCACTGGCCCGGGGGGGTTAAATAATGATGACCCTTGAGTCTGCAGAACCCAAGGGAAAGAAAAGGCTAGGTGGCGAATGGTAAAACCAATGTTGGGCATTGCTGGAAGAGCTTTACTTAAGGTGAACTGTGAAGGGGTTCCCATTATAGCCCAACCGCGTAAGGGACGCAAAATCCGGGAACATAACACCGATATGACGGAAACTAGGGCGGCAAGAGTGGAACAAAACACCAGGCATAATGCCGAGCCTTCCACCCTTTACCAAGTATATAGATGCATTAATTAAATACGATGTATAGTGATATCCCAACAAGTAAACAATGTTCCAACAAGGAACGATCTCCATGTTCCAACAAGGAACAAACTTCAATCTTCACCTACAACTAACAATGCTATAAGAGGGGCTGAGCAAAGCGGTAACATAGCCAAACAACGGTTTGCTAGGACAAGGTGGGTTAGAGGCTTGGTTCAACAATATAGGAGGCATGATAAGCAGCAGCATAGGCATAGCAAAAGAGCGAGCAACTAAGCAAGCAAAGATAGAAGTGATTTCGAGGGTATGATCATCTTGCCTGAAATCCCGCAAGGAAGAAGAACGAGTTGTAAGTGCATCTAGTGCCACCCCTAGTTGGTTTTGGAGTATTGACGACAAACCTAGTTGAGGGACTAATGTGTTTGTCAGAATTGCAGGATAACACAGGTAGAAGTCCCTCATTGATTCGGTTTAGCTACCAGAGATGACCCCTAAAAATGTACGAAGACATTGAAGTCAATGGTGGTTTATGAAGACATTCATGTTGACGACAATGACATGTGATGACTCCCCATGAAGCTTATGGAACTCGAAGACTTAGATCCTTCGTAGTTTTACTTCATTCATGTTGTGTCATAGGAACCATCGTACTATTAAGTGGGGTCCAAGAGAACCAGTCAGGATGACTGAAGTGATGCCTAATTCAAATCCTATGTCTTCGAGTGAAGACAATGAGAGAAAATCTTGTCCAGAGTCAGACAAGTCAGCTTTACTTGTAGCCCAAGTAAAGTTGCCGTGTGAGTTTAAAATTCGACCGTTGATACATGTGTCAGTTCCTTAGTGACCCAGGGTCATTTCGGACAAATCAGGTCGGGTTGCCAAGTGGCTATAAATAGTCCACCCCAACAACCATAAACGGTTGGCTGCTCAGATTTCAGTGCACGGCTTTTGTCGTTTGAGAGCAACCCACCTCGAAGCCTTTGAGAGAAAATCCCTAGCGAGGAGAAAAGCCCTAACCACCCAGAGCCAGAGTAATTGGGCATCACTTAAGTCTTCTTATCCGAGTGATCTGATGACTTATTACACTTGAGGACTGTGCATCCTCCAGCCGGTTAGGCGTCGCGTTCTGAGCATCCAAAAGAAATTGTGGATTGCCGGTGAACGAAGTCTGTGAAGGTTTGGGAATCTACCTTGAAGACTTACCAGAGTGATTGGGCGAGGTCTGTGTGACCTTAGCTCAAGGAGAAAACGGTGAGGACTGGGTGTCCTGAGCTGCGTGTTCAGGACTGGGTGTCCGGGACTGTGTGTCCTTTGGTTTAAATACCTAGCCGCTCCAACCAGGCGTACAGTTATCACAGCAACTAGAACTGGTCCAACAAATCATTGTCTTCAGCGTGTCACTGGTTTCATCTTCACCTCCCTTTACTTACCAGTACACATTGTGAAGCCATTGCATGCTTGCTTTATCTTCTGTCTTCACAACTTGACTGTATGATTTGTTTGGCTTCATAACTTCTTCCTACCTGATCCTCATTACACTGAAGCTGTTTGTCACTGTGCTTTCACTATATTGTATACTTGACTATGGCTTGCCTTGTGTAATCTAACTTCCGCTGCATAGTGATAGGCTTGTCCACTCTGTTTGTCTTCATAGCTTCCATGTTTTGAAGACTTTCATAAAAATCGCCTATTCACCCCCCCCCCTCTAGTCGATATAACGCACTTTCAATTGGTATCAGAGCAAGGTGCTCCCTTGTTCTGTGTGATTCGGTTTAACCACCTGGAGTTTTAGCTATGTCGACTGCAGGGATAATTAAAGTCTCCGCTGCATGCCCCGTCTTTGATGGAACTGAATATCCCTACTGGAAGAATAAGATGCGCATGCATCTTGAAGCCATTGACGTCGACCTATGGTATGTCGTCGAAAACGGCGTTCCCAAGGCTGGAGAAGGTGTCACTGCTGCTGATGTCAAGAAGTTCACTCAACTGGACTCTACTGCCAAGAACATTATCTGTGGTCATCTGACCAAGGGACAGTACGGCCGTGTGAGTTCCTTGAAGACATCCAAGCTGGTCTGGGACTGGCTCTCCAAAGTCAATGAAGGCATCTCAACCCAGAGAGATCAGAGAATCAGTGTTCTTCGCAACCTCTTCAGCCGCTTCAAGCGAAATGACAATGAGAATGTCCAGCACACATTTGACCGGCTCACTGACATCACAAATGAGCTTCAAGACCTCGGCGCGAGTGAGATCACCAAACATGAAATCGTCAAGACACTGCTGAGATCACTTGACAGTTCGTTTGACATCCTAGCCCTGATGATTCAAGAACGTCCAGACTTCAAGACACTCAATCCGTCTGACATACTTGAGAGGCTCAACACACATGAGTTTCAGCTTTCTGAGAAAAGAGATATCTATGGTCCAAACTATGGGCGAACTCGTGCCTTGAAGGCAAAAGTGGTGTCCTCATTTGAAGATGAATCTGACAGCTGTTCTGATGATCCTGAAGACATTGGACGGGAACTTGCAATGCTAGTGAAGAAGTTCCAGAAATTCACCAAGAAGAAAGGCTTCAGAAAGTCTTCACGATCAAGCTCAAGGAATGATGAAGCATCTGCTCATGACTACAAGAAGAAAACATGTCACAAGTGCAAGAAAACTGGACACTTCATCTCTGAGTGTCCACAGTGGGACAATGAGAGCAGAAAGAAGAAGAAGAGCAAGGAATATGACTCCGACGACAAGAAGAAGAAATACTCAAAGACTTCTTCCAAGTCTTCCTCCAAGTCTTCATCACACAAGAAGAGCTCAACTGGCAAGACTCGTGCGTTTGTTGGCAAGGAAATGGATTCAGAGGAGGAGTCCGCTTCTGAGGAGTCAGAGGTGGAGTCTGAGGAGGAGTCTGATTCTGGCATTGCGAGTCTGGCTACAGCCTACGTCGCCAAATCCATCTTCAACACTGAAGACAATGACTTCATCACCAACACCGATGCACAAGGTAAACACACGCACTACTCACTATCAAACATCCAGTGACGATGACTCTGATTGTGATTCAAAACCCAGCTACAAAACACTTGCTAAAATCGCAACTGAACAACAAAAGGCCATGGAACATATTCAAAAACTGTTAGACAGAAGCGATGATCTGTTGGGTGCTGAAATGACTCGTTATGAATCCTTAATTGAAGACATAAAAAATCTTCATGTTAAGTATCAGGAACTTGAAGATCGTCTTGAGACTCTCTCAACTACTCATGAAAAGCTTTCCTATGATTATCTTCAAAAGAAGCAAGATCTTGAGAAGTTGAGAGCGGATCATGAAGATCTTCAAAAGGAAAACGAGTCACTTCGAGCCGAACAGATCAGTTCCACTCAGGAAGGATTTGAACCACCATGCCTTAAATGCATTGAGCGTGATAATGCTACTTCTGTTGTTGAATGTTCCACTGCTACTGCTGTTGCAATATCTTCAACTGTTGAAGTGGTAACTAACCCCTCTGCTGAGGATACCACTGCTATTGCTGATGAGAATGCTAGGTTGAAGACATTGCTTGAAACAGGGATGTACAAAAGTCTCAAAGGACATCAGACATTATGTGATGTCCTCAAGAAGCAGATTCTGAATCAAAACCCTAGGAAAGAGGGTGTTGGGTTCGTGAGGAAAATTAATGCAGATGGATCATACTGGAAACCTGAGCAGTACACCAAAACCACATGGGTTGCTGCAAAGGAATCCTCAGTAGATCCATCCAATCTATCTGGCTTCACTTGTGCTGATCCTATTATCATTGATGAATCCTTTGATGCAAACTATAAACTGTTTAAAAATCAGAATGGTGAAGTATTTGCCAGGTACATTGGTACTAACTGCAGGAATGGACCGCCTATGAAGAAGATCTGGGTTCCAAAAATGTATCTGGAGAATCTTCCTGTGAATGTCCACATGACACCTCACATGAAGAAGACAAACCTCAGACCAAAGGCTTCATATGGTCCAAAGGCTTCATACAGGCAGAGGACTCACCTGAGTCGCACTAACGCAAATGTTTTGCAGGGAAACCATGCTCAGGCATATGAGAGCGGTTCTTCAAACCGTCATGCTCATATGACCAAGAACTATTCTGCTTATTCTTATGAGTACTATTGCCCGCCTGCTAGACTGTTTGCCAGGGCTCCAAAGCCAAAATTCTCAGATGCTGCACTTAGACTAATTGCTTCTTAGCCACCCTTGAAGATGTGGGTGGTTAAGAAAGCTTAACTCTCTTTTGCAGGGAAAGGTCTCCAGCAGAAAACAAAAATCTTCTGACGCTATTGCTGGGGACCTTAAAAATCTTGTGGGCGCAAGATCAAATGCCCGAATGGCATCACTATGTATTTCGTACCTGAATCGCATGCTACTCTCCCTACTTGTCCTAACCTGGATCTAAGTTTTCATAATCCACTGGTTCGTCAAATGGTTTTGCTTCACAATACTCTTCGTGAAGCCTATCCCCCTAACTGCACTGTAGGGTACGACACCAGCGACTTCAGAGTCTTCAGAATGGATTATTGACAATGGGTGTACAAATCACATGATTGGCAAAATAAGTCTCTTTATGGACTCAACCTTACGTCCATCTGACAAGAGCCACATCACATTTGCTGACACTGGTAAAACTAAGGTATTGGGTCTAGGTAGAGTTGCAATCTCAAAGGATCAACACATGGATAAAGTCATGTTTGTTGAATCCCTTGGCTTCAACTTAATGTCTATCTCAATGCTTTGCGATTTGAACATGATTGTAATCTTTGGAAAATTTCGTTGCCTGGTACTAATGGAATCTGACAAGTCTCTAGTGTTTGAAGGGTATCGGAAAGATGATTTGTACGTGGTAGATTTCTCAGCAGGGCCACAGCTTGCAGTATGTCTTCTCGCAAAGGCTTCAGAATGCTGGCTTTGGCATCGGAGGCTCGGGCATGCTGGCATGAGGAACCTCCACACCCTTGCGAAGAAGAAGCATGTCATAGGCATCGAGGGCGTCAAGTTCAAGAAAGATCACTTATGCGGGCCTGTGAAGCAGGGAAGATGACAAGGGCAAAACATCCTTCGAAGACAATCATGACCACTACTCAACCCTTCGAACTGCTTCACATGGATCTCTTTGGTCCCACTCACTACTCAACTTTTTCCACTACTGCTTGCCTCTATGGCTTCGTCATTGTTGATGATTACTCTAGATATACTTGGGTGCACATAATCCTTTACAAGACTGAAGTGCAGGATGTCTTCAGACGCTTCGCAAATCGGGCTATGAACAATTATGGCGCCAAGATAAAGCACATCAGAAGTGACAATGGCACTGAATTCAAGAACACTGGCCTTGACACATATCTTGATACATTGGGCATCACTCATGAATTCTCAGCTCCGTACACGCCACAGCAGAATGGCATCGTCGAACGCAAGAACAGAACACTCATTGAGATGGCCAGAACAATGCTAGATGAGTACAAGACTCCAAGAAAATTCTGGACTGAAGCCATTGACACTGCATGCCATACAATCAACCGTGTCTATCTTCACAAGTTTCTGAACAAGACATCTTATGAACTTCTAACTGGCAAGAAGCCAAATGTCAGTTACTTCAGAGTATTTGGCTCAAGATGCTGGATCAAGGACCCTCACCACACCTCAAAATTTTCTCCAAAAGCACATGAGGGCTTTATGCTTGGATATGGAAAGGATTCGCACTCCTACAGAGTCTTCAATCTCTTTCACTACAAAGTGGTTGAAACAGTGGATGTGCGGTTCGATGAGACCAATGGGTCACAAAGAGAGCAACTGCCAGATGTGCTAGATGAAATTCCAGCCAGTGAATCAATCAAGCTAATGGGAACTGGAGAAATTATACCTTCTGAAGCTCATCCTGAAGAAGAACTTATCATCTCAGCACCTGATCCACATGAAGACAATGCTCAGCCTGAAGATATTCCTCCCCACGACAACATAGATCAGCAAGAGCAAAGTCTTCGACCCATACATCCTCGTGTTGCCAATGAAGTGCAGATTGACAGAATAATTGATAGCATCAATGCACCTGGTCCACTGACTCATTCAAGGGCAACTCAACTGGCAAATTTCTGCGGACACTTCGCATTCGTTTCAATCACAGAACCCAAGAAAGTTGAAGAAGCTTTTATGGAACCTGAGTGGATTCAAGCTATGCAAGAAGAGCTTCAACAGTTTGAGCTGAACAATGTATGGGAGTTGGTTAAGTGTCCTGATCCACGGAAGCATAACATAATAGGCACCAAATGGATATACCGCAACAAGCAAGATGAGCATGGTCAAGTAGTCAGAAACAGGGCTCGTCTCGTTGCTCAAGGATATACTCAAGTGGAAGGCATTGACTTCGATGAAACATTTGCTCCTATGGCCAGACTTGAAGCCATCCGTATACTGCTGGCCTATGCAAATCATCACAACATAATTCTGTATCAAATGGATGTGAAGAGTGCCTTTCTCAATGGCAAAATTGAAGAAGAAGTGTATGTTGCACAACCACCTGGGTTTGAAGATCCAAAACATCCTGACATGGTTTACAAGCTCAATAAGGCACTATATGGCCTCAAACAAGCCCCTCGGGCCTGGTATGATACACTCAAATACTTCCTGAAGAGCAAAGGCTTCATACCTAGTTCCCTAGATCCCACTCTCTTCACGAAGACATATGATGGTGAACTGTTTGTGTGCCAAATATATGTGGATGACATTACTTCGGGTGCACCAATCAGAAGTACAGTGAGGAGTTCGGATATATGATGCAAGAGCAATATCAGATGTCTATGATGGGGGAGCTGAAATTCTTCCTCGGTCTTCAGATACGGCAACAATGCAATGGCATATTCATATCTCAAGAGAAGTATCTCAAAGATTGCCTGAAGAAGTTCGGTATGCAAGACTGCAAAGGTTTCACAACACCAATGCCAGCCAAGCATCATCTGGGTCCTGACGACAATGGTAAAGAGTTCGATCAAAAGGTATACCGCTCCATGATTGGTTCTTTGCTTTATTTATGTGCATCTAGGCCAGATATTATGCTTAGTGTTTGCATGTGTGCTCGATTCCAAGCGGCACCAAAGGAGTCGCATCACTTAGCTGTGAAGCGAATTCTTCGATATTTGGCTCACACCCCAACTCTAGGGTTATGGTATCCAAAGGGCTCAGAGTTTGATCTGGTTGGATTTTCGGATGCTGATTACGCTGGTGACAAGGTTGATCGGAAGTCCACATCAGGCACATGTCACTTTCTGGGCCGATCACTTGTATGTTGGTCTTCAAAGAAGTAGAACTGTGTATCTCTCTCCACTGCTGAATTTGAATACATTGTTGCTGGATCCTGCTGCGCTCAGCTTCTATGGATGAAGCAAACCCTCAAGGATTATGGCATTCATCTGAAGCAAGTGCCACTTTACTGCGACAACGAAAGCGCCATCAAGATCGCCAACAACCCAGTTCAGCACTCGAAGACAAAGCACATTGAAATTCGTCATCATTTTCTCAGAGATCATGTTGCAAAGGAAGATATTGATATCATACACGTCAACACTGAAGAGCAATTGGCAGATATCTTCACCAAGCCCTTGGATGAGAAGAGATTTTGCAAGTTACGGTGTGAGCTAAATATCTTGGAATCCTCAAATGTCCTGTGATCAGGTACACATCCTGACACTTATGCATGTTGATGACTTAGATGTGCAACACACGAAGTAACGTATATCTTCAATCAATGAAGACATACATTCTAAGTGTGAATACATTAACATGGAATTTGACTTCGGAGCGCCACGATAATTGTGCGCCGTGTCTGGGTCTAATACTTCCTATACGGTGGGTAACGCCACCACCAAATTTTCTGCTTGTAGTGTTTCACTCATGGCGTTACATTCGCTATGTCTTCACATTTGGTTTGGCTTCAATCTCAACATGTCTTCATGATTATCTTCACTATGTTGATTATATATATGTACTGGTGTTCTGTCCTCTACAGCATTCACTTATAGCTATGTCTTCTTGTTTGAATCTTTTGAACTAAGTGAATGTGATCGGACCCTAACCTCTTCATGCTTCCTACCTCAAACTCTATCTCTCCAAGTCATATGCATTCTATTGAAACTGTCGAATGTCTTCACTGCATCCTTGTCAGCTGAAGACACAGAGACAAACTTTGAAACTGTTTTCAATACTTTTCCATCAAAAAGAAATCCGGAGAAGTAGGAACGACACCCGACAAACAAGGCGTGCGTGGGACGTGGAACTGCCCCCACAATACCGCATGATGGCCATGTGCTGATCAGATGCGAATCGCCAGGGGCACCTGAGTAATAGCGCAGTGCCGCCCCTATCCCTATAAATACACGATTCACTGTGGTCATTATCTCTTCTTCCACCCTCGCACGAACCCTAGCGCCACCGCTAGCTCTCAACGACGCCGGCGACGAAGTGCTTCACTGCCGCAACCTCTCCGACGCCGTTTTCACGCCGACTGCGGACATCCGTCTCTCCGCCGTCGCCGTAGGTGTCTTCCATCGCCAAGTTAGGGCACGGAGGATCGAACTGCTCGGCCTCAACTCCCACTTCGTCTAGCAGTTCCAAGTGTGGTAAATAAAACCTCTTTTTACAGCATCTTTTGATCCTATAGCTCGGTCACTTTCTGCCATAAGAAGTTTCTATTCACACAAGTTACATCTCTCTCAATCTGCATCTCATAACTTGCCTAGTATATTCACTTGTGCTTCATGAAGTAGTTAGATTCCTCACTTGTACTGATCTATGGGTTCGTGCAAATCTGGAACCAACTTCTTTTCTATAAAGTGAATGTCTTCGCATGATGAGTTCAATATCTTCTAAACTGATTTATCTTCAAAATCTTCTGAGAATGCATATGACCTCTTCCCCTTCCCTCGCACCTTAATGTTGTCACAGGTACATGTCCGTGGGAGAATCTTTTGGTTCTCATAGTCTGCATTCATTTGCAGAGTTCTTACAGCGTCACATCAATTCTCCTGAAGCGAGTTCTTGTTGGTCAAGCAAAAGGATGCCTTTGAAGACTTTGAACATCTTGAAGCCTTCCAAGTTAAGCTTCATGGCAGCAGAAAAACCAGCAAGGAAGGGAGGCAGACAAAGACGTGGTGAAACGTCTAAAGACCTGCCTGATGACTTGGCAGAAATGTACCAAACTGATCCTGAAGAGAGCTATGGTCAGCGCAAGACACGAATCCAATGGATTCGAAGATATTGGGCAGAGCAGTGGTTCCAATACCGCTTCATCACTAAGGAATATGCAGAAAAGTGCGCCATCAAGAGACCATGGGGAGACTTACTGTACAAAAATCTCGTACCCCGGTCCAGAGACGAAGCCATTGCTCAAGGCTTCTTTCCATGCATGGTCAGAGGACCACAGCCAGCTGAAGCACATCCGTCATCACTTATCTGGTGTCGCAATGACACTCTTTTCAAGCGCAACTTCCAATTTGCTCAGAACTCTGCGAAGCAAAACAAGAAGGAGTTGGGGTTGGACTTTAACCCTGGTCCCTCTGAACCAAGGGCGGATGGCACACGCGATGCAAATCCCAATATCATCGGGCCGTATGCCAATCTCGAAGGCCTCATCACTCGCATTCTAGTCCAAGGGATTGCCGTGAACGACCCTCCAGCAGACACTGAGTCTGATGACGCTCCTGCTGCACCGAACCGAAGCAGACAAAGAAGCCAAAAGCTTCAAAGCCAGCCGCTTCTCCCAAAATCACCAGAGCGAAGCCATTGGAAACTGCACCTCCTGAAGCAAGTGTGCAGTCTGAAGACTTATCACGAGTCTCCAAGCCCCAAGAAGCCAAGAAGCCTCAGCCACACACAGGCAAAGAGCTCACAGCTACTGCCATTCTGCGCAGCGAGACCATTGATCTGTCCAGTGACGAAGATCTTGGCGATGACGCTCTTGAGCAGCTCATCAAGAGCAAGGAGGAGGCTGAAATCTTCAACAATCTACCTCTGTTTGATGCAGCAATCATACACAACTTCATTGATGAGTGGTTTGATACACCCAATATCAGCTTCGATGATCTGCAGCTGCCCATTGGCCTCAGCGTCGCCTTCCAAGGCGCTATTGCTTCAGAACTTGCAATTGCCCAGCGCATTGTTGAACTGAAGCAGAAGATTGATTTTGAAAAGGCTTAGTTCAAGCCGAATATGGCCAAGCTCAGCGTCCAAGAAGTCAAGGACTTCAAGGTCATGTTGCACGAGTTGAAGGAAAACTTTTTGAAGAAACGTGCAGAAGCTCAGGGTTCGCGGGAGCGAATGAAGACTTTGGCTGATCGCTGTGTGCAGGCCTACAATGAGGCCGAGAAGCGCAAGGCACTTGGGCGTCCCGGCATCGACCCCAGGATGGCCGCGAAGAAAAAGAAGAAGCCCGTTGTGGCTGAACAAGAGGCACCAAGGCAAGAAGCTGTTCCGATTGTCTTCCCCACTGCTAAGACTGGCTCGAAGCCAAAGCACCGGTCAACTGCTTCAGAGCTCAAGAAGACACAGACAGCCGAAGCTGAAGCCAAGAAGAGGAAACACCCTGAAGCCTCTCCTTCTGACCCCACCATCAAGAAGCGCAAGACTAAGAAATCTCGGGCTGCTCCCACAGAGCCCTTGATAGTCGAACCCCTCTCCATCCGCTATCCTGACGAAGGTCGTCAGTTGACCGTGCATGAGCCTGCTTTCACAGAGGCTCCGCATGCTGAAGACATTCCAGCAGCCGACCCCAATGCTGCTGAAGACATTGGTCTCCAAGATAATGTACAAGGTGATGCAGCCCTTCCTCAGCTTGAAACAAGAGAAATGATCAGCATTGGTCGTCCATCATGGGCAGATCGCCCGCAGGAGGAAGAGAATGAGCCCCAGCCCACTGCAACTCCACCGGCGTCGCCTACATTCCGTAGGCTTCGCAAAGGGCCAAGGGCTCAGGCTGCTGACGACATTCCGGCTGCATCAGCCAAAGAATCATTGAGGAAGAAGACGACGCTACATCACCACCACCTTCTTCAGCGCGCGTCGACCCTGCACCAAGCTCTTTAGCACCACCAAACGCCTCCAGCGACCCTGCTGCGCCTGGGAACGCGTAGAAAACTCTATGTCTTCAAACCTTTTTGGTCATCACTGACAAAAGGGGGAGAAGCATATGATGTTTATAGTCTTCAAGCGGGTCAATAATATGGGCGGGTGCTTTATATTTTGCATTTTGCTCCGTGCTTACAACTCTCGTTTTGCTACATTTGGTTCTTTGAGTTGTAACACTTAAACTTGATGGTCGTCTGCTACTTGTTTGCCACTATGTTTTTGCGAAGATAAATTCCGCATGTACGACGATAATTTCCGCACATATATCATTTCGCAGACGTCCATTTTTCATTATGCATGTCATTCTCTTCATATACCTTTACATGCATGGTGGATTGTCATCATAAGTTGAAGTGGATTCCCACAAGTACAACCTGCCATGTGCATTAGCGTTCCAGAAGCAAATTACTTATATGCACATCTTCAGGGGGAGCCCTTGCAGCTTATGAAGACAATTCCTTTACAATTTCACAAATTATATTCCCCGTTGAAAACTTCAACTAGTTTGTCATCAATCACCAAAAAGGGGGAGATTGTAAGTGCATCTAGTGCCACCCCTAGTTGGTTTTGGAGTATTGACGACAAACCTAGTTGAGGGACTAATGTGTTTGTGAGAATTGCAGGATAACACAGGTAGAAGTCCCTCATTGATTCGGTTTACCTACCAGAGATGACCCCTAAAAATGTACGAAGACATTGAAGACAATGGTGGTTTATGAAGACATTCATGTTGACGACAATGACATGTGAAGACTCCCCATGAAGCTTATGGAACTCGAAGACTTAGATCCTTCGTAGTTTTACTTCATTCATGTTGTGTCATAGGAACCACCGTACTGTTAAGTGGGGTCCAAGAGAACCAGTCAGGATGACTGAAGTGATGCCTAATTCAAATCCTATGTCTTTGAGTGAAAACAATGAGAGAAAATCTTGTCCAGAGTCGGACAAGTCAGCTTTACTTGTAGCCCAAGTAAAGTTGCCGTGTGAGTTCGAAATTCGACCGTTGATACAGGTGTCAGTTCCTTAGTGACCCAGGGTCATTTCGGACAAATCAGGTCGGTTTGCCAAGTGGCTATAAATAGTCCACCCCTATAACCATAAACGGTTGGCTGCTCAGATTTCAGTGCACGACTTTTGTCGTTTGAGAATAACCCACCTCGAAGCCTTTGAGAGAAAATCCCTAGCGAGGAGAAAAGCCCTAACCACCCAGAGCCAGAGTAATTGGGCATCACTTAAGTCTTCTTGTCTGAGTGATCTGAAGACTTATTACACTTGAGGACTGTGCATCCTCCAGCCGATTAGGCGTCGCGTTCTGAGCATCCAAAAGAAATTGTGGATTGCCGGTGAACGAAGTCTGTGAAGGTTTGGGAGTCTACCTTGAAGACTTACCAGAGTGATTGGGCGAGGTCTGTGTGACCTTAGCTCAAGGAGAAAACGGTGAGGACTGGGTGTCCTGAGCTGCGTGTTCAGGACTGGGTGTCCGGGACTGTGTGTCCTTTGGTTTAAATACCTAGCCGCTCCAACCAGACGTACAGTTGTCACAGCAACTAGAACTGGTCCAACAAATCATTGTCTTCAGCGTGTCACTGGTTTCATCTTCACCTCCCTTTACTTACCAGTACACATTGTGAAGCCATTGCATGCTTGCTTTATCTTCTGTCTTCACAACTTGACTGTATGATTTGTTTGGCTTCATAACTTCTTCCTACCTGATCCTCATTACACTGAAGCTGTTTGTCACTGTGCTTTCACTATATTGTATACTTGACTATGGCTTCCCTTGTGTAATCTAACTTCCGCTGCATAGTGATAGGCTTGTCCACTCTGTTTGTCTTCATAGCTTCCATGTTTTGAAGACTTTCATAAAAATCGCCTATTCACCCCCCCCCCCCTCTAGTCGATATTGAAAGTGCGTTATATCGACTAGAGGGTGGGTGAATAGGCGATTTTTATGAAAGTCTTCAAAACATGGAAGTTATGAAGACAAACAGAGTGGACAAGCCTATCACTATGCAGCGGAAGTTAGATTACACAAGGCAAGCCATAGTCAGGTATACAATATAGTGAAAGCACAGTGACAAACAGCTTCAGTGTAATGCGGATCAGAAGGAAGAAGTTATGAAGCCAAACAAATCATACAGTCAAGTTGTGAAGACAGAAGGTAAAGCAAGCATGCAATGGCTTCACAATGTGTACTGGTAAGTAAAGGGAGGTGAAGATGAAACCAGTGACACGCTGAAGACAATGATATGTTGGACCAGTTCCAGTTGCTGTGACAACTGTACGTCCGGTTGGAGCGGCTAGGTATTTAAACCAAAGGACACACAGTCCCGGACACCCAGTCCTGAACACGCAGCTCAGGACACCCAGTCCTCACCGTTTTCTCCTTGAGCTAAGGTCACACAGACCTCGCCCAATCACTCTGGTAAGTCTTCAAGGTAGACTCCAAACCTTCACAGACTTCGTTCACCGGCAATCCACAATTTCTCTTGGATGCTCAGAACGCGACGCCTAACCGGCTGGAGGATGCACAGTCCTCAAGTGTAATAAGTCTTCAGATCACTCAGACAAGAAGACTTAAGTGATGCCCAATTACTCTGGCTCTGGGTTGTTAGGGCTTTTCTCCTCGCTAGGGATTTTCTCTCAAAGGCTTCGAGGTGGGGTGCTCTCAAACGACAAAAGTCGTGCACTGAAATCTGAGCAGCCAACCATTTATGGTTGTAGGGGTGGACTATTTATAGCCACTTGGCAACCCGACCTGATTTGTCTGAAATGACCCTGGGTCACTAAGGAACTGACACGTGTATCAACGGTCGAATTTCGAACTCACACGGCAACTTTACTTGGGCTACAAGTAAAGCTGACTTGTCTGACTCTGGACAAGATTTTCTCTCATTGTCTTCACTCGAAGACATAGGATTTGGATTAGGCATCACTTCAGTCGTCCTGACTGGTTCTCTTGGACCCCACTTAACAGTAGGTGGTTCCTATGACACAACATGAATGAAGTAAAACTACGAAGGATCTAAGTCTTCGAGTTCCATAAGCTTCTTGGGGAGTCTTCACATGTCATTGTCTTCGACATGAATGTCTTCATAAACCACCATTGTCTTCAATGTCTTCGTACATTTTTAGGGGTCATCTCTGGTAGCTAAACTGAATCAATGAGGGACTTCTACCTGTGTTATCCTGCAATTCTCACAAACACAATAGTCCCTCAACTAGGTTTGTCGTCAATACTCCAAAACCAACTAGGGGTGGCACTAGATGCACTTACAATCTCCCCCTTTTTGGTGATTGATGACAAACTAGTTGAAGTTTTCAACGAGGAATATAATTTGTGAAATTGTAAAGGAATTGTCTTCATAAGCTGCAAGGGCTCCCCCTGAAGATGTGCATATAAGTAATTTGCTTCTGGTACGCAAATGCACATGGAAGGTTGTATTTGTGGGAATCCACTTCAACTTATGATGAGAATCCACCATGCATGTAAAGGTATATGAAGATAATGACATGCATAATGAAAAATGGACGTCTGCGAAATGATATAAGTGCGGAAATAAATCGTCGTACATGCGGAATTTATCTTCGCAAAAACATAGTGGCAAGCAAGTAGCAGACGACCATCAAGTTTAAGTGTTACAACTCAAAGAACCAAATGTAGCAAAACGAGAGTTGTAAGCACGAAGCAAAATGCAAAATATAAAGCACCCGCCCATATTATTGACCCGCTTGAAGACTATAAACATCATATGCTTCTCCCCCTTTTGTCAGTGGTGACCAAAAAGGTTTGAAGACATAGAGTTTTCTACGCGTTCCCTGGCGCAGCAGGGTCGGTGGAGGCGTTTGGTGGTGTTGAAGAGCTTGGTGCAGGGTCGACGCGCGCTGAAGAAGGTGGTGGGGATGTAGCGTCGTCTTCTTCCTCAATGATTCTTCCAGTCATGGTGGCAGCAGAGGAAGAGAACTCTGAATCTTCAAGCGACGGAGTTCCGCGCAGCACAGCTCTTCTGGGGGGTGTGGAGTCAAACTTGAATTTCTCTCTGAAGCCATCCTCTTGAAGTTCAGCTTCAATGCACATCATGGTGAGGCCTTTCCAAGTGCGGCGACAGGTTTCATGTGCGACGAAGGCATTCTTGGTGGCCAGATTTCTGATGCGATTGACGTCTTGCATGATACTTTGCATCTGACTTTTGAGCCAGTCGTGATGCCTATCTTGCTTTTGGTGAAGAGCCACAAGAAGTTCACGGTCATTGAGTGTATGAGCGCGTTTCTTGGGTCTCTGTGCAGCTGTGCTGTCAGTGGCTTCAGTTGATGCAGGGGCACGTGTGGTGCCAGCCATTGGATAGACTCTTGAGATGGCTTCAACACCTTCATCATTCTGAGTGAAGCTCTGGTGTTCTGCATTCTGAAGACTTAATGGTTGCTTGGCAGGCTCAGGATATATTGCTTCAGCAGAGGTGTCCACATCAGGTAAGAAGATTCTGTGGTTGCGGGCAGAGGGCTGATAGGAGATAGCAGAGTGGAGCTTGATTAGCCTCATAACCCAAGGAGCATAAATCTTCAAACCAAAGAGATCTGAGCCAGACGCTGCAAGTTGGCGTATAAAGAGATCCTGGGCGTTGAAGCATTTGCCGTGCAGGATACAGAAGATGAGAGTCTTCATGGCACCTTCAACCTTGGCATATGGAGAGTGCCCCTTAATGGGCCATAGAGTCCGCCTGACGATGTGATATATAGTTCTGGCCAGGTACTCTAAGTCTTCAACGAAGAACTCAGTTGGGTAAGGTGCATCAAGAGGCAATGGCTTCATCATTGAGAGCATCTGACTCATATTGGGCTCAGGTCGCTGGAATATGCTCTCAATTGCTTCTACATGGAGTTGGCAGCCTTCTTCGAAGAGTTCGCCAGGAGTGGGTAGGCCGGTAAGCTCAATGATATCGAATGCATTGGCTTCATGATGGACATTGCCGGTCATCCACTCCAGGACCCAAGTCTTCAGATCTCTGTTGTAGCCTTTGATGTGCAGTGTGGCATAGAACTGGAGCAGAAGCTCTTCATTCCAGTGCTCTTCATCAGTGATAAACGGCAGCAGACCTACTTGCTTGAAGCAATCCAGTGCTTCTTCCAGACCAGGCAGACCAGCAATAGCTTCAACCTCAAGGCGCTGGTGAGGAAAGATACGGCCTTGGTTGTATAGGATGCAGGAATAGTAGCTGCGCTGTGGGTAGCTCCAGAACCTATCTGATACAATCCGTTCTCTTGAATAAGGGTTCTTTGAGCTGTTGAAGAAGGTGTTGTCTTCCCTGAAGCTATTGACATTAAAGGAGCCAGGAGCTGATGCAGGACCTGGGAACCTTGGCAGTCATGGGATTGGCTTCTGGACCTGGGGCCTGTGCGCAACATGATAGTTGTACTGTGGACCGGCAGCAGACGCACGCACAGAAGGTTCAGATGCATTAGCTTCAGTAGCTGTTGGTGGGAAGGGCTCCACAATTGCTTCAGTGTTGGAGGTGGCAGCCGCAATGTTTTCAGCCTCAACATGTGGAGTGAGAGGGACGGATTCAGGTGCGTTCTCCTTGAGAACTTCTTCTTGTTGGTTCGGGGGAGACGGAGCTTGAGGTTCTTCTTCATGTTCTTCGACTGATGCAGCCGGAATGTCGTCAGCAGCCTGAGCCCTTGGCCCTTTGCGAAGCCTACGGAATGTAGGCGACGCCGGTGGAGTTGCAGTGGGCTGGGGCTTAGTCTCTTCCTCCTGCGGGCGGTCTGCCCACGATGCATCTTGGGTGATTGGTGTCAATGGACGACCAATGCTGATCATTTCGCTTGTTTCAAGCTGAGGAAGGGCTGCATCATCTTGTACATTGTCTTGGAGACCAATGTCTTCAACAGCGTTGGGGTCGGCTGCTGGAATGTCTTCAGCGTGCGGAGCCTCTGTGAAAGCAGGCTCATGCACGGTCAACTGACGATCTTCGTCAGGATAGCGGACGGAGAGGGGTTCGACTATCAAGGGCTCTGTGGGAGCAGCCCGAGATTTCTTGGTCTTGCGCTTCTTGATGGTGGGGTCAGAAAGAGAGGCTTCAGGGTGTTTCCTCTTCCTTGCTTCAGCTTCGGCTGTCCGTGTCTTCTTGAGCTCTGAAGCGGTTGAGCGGTGCTTCGGCTTCGAGCCAGTCTTAGCAGTGGGGAAGACAATCGGAACAGCTTCTTGCCTTGGTGCCTCTTGTTCAGCCACAGCGGGCTTCTTCTTTTTCTTCGCGGCCATCCTGGGGTCGATGCCAGGACGCCCAAGTGCCTTGCGCTTCTCGGCCTCATTGTAGGCCTGCACACAGAGATCAGCCAAAGTCATCCTTCGCTCCCGCGAACCCTGAGCTTCTGCACGTTTCTTCAAAAAGTTTTCCTTCAACTCATGCAACATGACCTTGAAGTACTTGACTTCTTGGACGCTGAGCTTGGCCATATTCTGCTTGAACTGAGCCTTTTCAAAATCAATCTTCTGCTTCAGTTCAACTATGCGCTGGGCAATTGCGAGTTCTGAAGCAATAGCGCCTTGGAAGGCTACGCTGAGGCCAATGGGCAGCTGCAGATCATCGAAGCTGATGTTGGGTGTATCAAACCACTCATCAATGAAGTTGTGTATCATTGCTGCATCAAACAGAGATAGATTTTTGAAGATTTCAGCCTCCTCCTTGCTCTTGATGAGCTGCTCCAGAGCGTCATCGGCAAGATCTTCGTCACTTGACAGATCAATGGCCTCGCAGCGCAGAATGGCAGCGGCAGTGAGCTCTTTGCCAGTGTGTGGCTGAGGCTTCTTGGATTCTTGGGGCTTGGAGACTCGCGATAAGTCTTCAGACTGCACACTTGCTTCAGGAGGTGCAGTTGCCAATGGCTTCGCTCTGGAGATTTTGGGAGAAGCGGCTGGCTTTGAAGCTTTTGGCTTCTTCGTCTGCTTTGGCTTCGGTGCAGCAGGAGCGTCATCAGACTCAGTGTCTGTTGGAGGGTCGTTCACGGCAGTCCCTTGGACTAGTATGCGAGTGATGAGGCCTTCGAGATTAGCGTACGGTCCAATGATATTGGGATTTGCGTCGCGTGTGCCATCCTCCCTTGGTTTAGAGGGACTAGGGTTGAAGTCCAATCCCAACTCCTTCTTGTTTTGCTTCGCAGAGTTCTGAGCAAATTGGAAGTTGCGCTTGAACAGATTGTCATCGCGACACCAGAGAAGTGATGACGGATGTGCTTCAGCTGGCTGTGGTCCTCTGACCATGCATGGAAAGAATCGTTGAGCAATGGCTTCGTCTCTGGACCGGGGTACGAGATTCTTGTACAATACGTCTCCCCATGGTCTCTTGATGGCGCACTTTTCTGCATACTCCTTAGTGACGAAGCGGTATTGGAACCACTACTATGCCCAATATCTTCGAATCCATTGGATTCGTGTCTTGCGCTGACCATAGCTCTCTTCAGGATCAGTTTGGTACATTTCTGCCAAGTCATCAGGCAGATCTTTAGACGTTTCACCACGTCTCTGTCTGCCTCCCTTCCTTGCTGGTTTTTCTGCTGCCATGAAGCCTAACTTGGAAGGCTTCAAGATGTTCAAAGTCTTCAAAGGCTTCCTTTTGCTTGACCAACAGGAACTCGCTTCAGGAGAATTGATGTGACGCTGTAAGAACTCTGCAAATGAATGCAGACTATGAGAACCAAAAGATTCTCCCACGGACATGTACCTGTGACAGCATTAAGGTGCGAGGGAAGGGGAAGAGGTCATATGCATTCTTAGAAGATTTTGAAGATAAATCAGTTTAGAAGATATTGACCTCATCATGCGAAGACATTCACTTTATAGAAAAGAAGTTGGTTCCAGATTTGTACGAACCCACAGATCAGTACAAGTGAGGAATCTAACTACTTCATGAAGCAGAAGTGAATATACTAGGCAAGTTATGAGATGCAGATGAGAGAGATGAAACTTGTGTGAATAGAAACTTCTTATGGCAGAAAGTGACGGAACTCTAGGATCAAAAGAGGCTATAAAAAGAGGTTTTATTTACCACACTTGGAACTGCTAGACGAAGTGAGAGTTGAGGCCGAGCAGTTCGATCCTCCGTGCCCTAACTTGGCGACGTAAGACACCTACGGCGACGGCGGAGAGACCAGTGTCCGCAGTTGGCGTGAAAACGGCGTCGGAGAGGTTGCGGCAGTGAAGCACTTCGTCGCCGGTGTCGTTGAGAGTTAGCGGTGGCGCTAGGGTTCGTGCGAGGGTGGAAGAAGAGATAATGACCACAGTGAATCGTGTATTTATAGGGATAGGGGCGGCACTGCGCTATTACTCAGGTGCCCCTGGCGATTCGCATCTGATCAGTACGTGGCCATCATGCGGTATTGTGGGGGCAGTTCCACATCCCACGCACGCCTAGTTTGTCGGGCGTCGTTCCTACTTCTTCGGATTTATTTTTGATGGAAAAGTATTGAAAACGGTTTTAAAGTTTGTCTCTGTGTCTTCAGCTGACAAGGATGCAGTGAAGACATTCGACAGTTTCAATGGAAGGCATATGACTTGGAGAGATAGAGTTTGAGGTAGGAAGCATGGAGAGGTTAGGGTCCGATCACATTCACTTAGTTCAAAAGATTCAAACAAGAAGACATAGCTATAAGTGAATGCTGTAGAGGACAGAACACCAGTACATATATATAATCAACATAGTGAAGATAATCATGAAGACATGTTGAGATTGAAGCCAAACCAAATGTGAAGACATAGCAAAAGGAACGCCATGAGTGAAACACTTCAAACAGAAATTTTGGTGGTGGCGTTACCCACCGTATAGGAAGTATTAGACCCAGACACGGCGCACAATTATCGTGGCGCTCCGAAGTCAAATTCCATGTTAATGTATTCACACTTAGAATGTATGTCTTCATTGATTGAAGATATACGTTACTTCGTGTGTTGCACATCTAAGTCATCAACATGCATAAGTGTTAGGATGTGTGCCTGATCACAGGACATTTGAGGATTCCAAGATATTTAGCTCACACCGTAACTTGCAAAATCTCTTCTCATCCAAGGGCTTGGTGAAGATATCTGCCAATTGCTCTTCAGTGTTGACGTGTATGATATCAATATCTTCCTTTGCAACATGATCTCTAAGAAAATGATGACGAATTTCAATGTGCTTTGTCTTCGAGTGCTGAACTGGGTTGTTGGCGATCTTGATGGCGCTTTTGTTGTCGCAGTAAAGTGGCACTTGCTTCAGATGAATGCCATAATCCTTGAGGGTTTGCTTCATCCATAGAAGCTGAGCGCAGCAGGATCCAGCAGCAATGTATTCAGATTCAGCAGTGGAGAGAGATACACAGTTCTGCTTCTTTGAAGACCAACATACAAGTGATCGGCCCAGAAAGTGACATGTGCCTGATGTGGACTTCCGATCAACCTTGTCACCAGCGTAATCAGCATCCGAAAATCCAACCAGATCAAACTCTGAGCCCTTTGGATACCATAACCCTAGAGTTGGGGTGTGAGCCAAATATCGAAGAATTCGCTTCACAGCTAAGTGATGCGACTCCTTTGGTGCCGCTTGGAATCGAGCACACATGCAAACACTAAGCATGATATCTGGCCTAGATGCACATAAATAAAGCAAAGAACCAATCATGGAGCGGTATACCTTTTAATCGAACTCTTTACCATTGTCGTCAGGACCCAGATGATGTTTGGCTGGCACTGGTGTTGTGAAACCTTTGCAATCTTGCATACCGAACTTCTTCAGGCAATCTTTGAGATACTTCTCTTGAGATATGAAGATGCCATTGCATTGTTGCCGTATCTGAAGACCGAGGAAGAATTTCAGCTCCCCCATCATAGACATCTGATATTGCTCTTGCATCATATATCTGAACTCCTCACTATACTTCTGATTGGTGCACCCGAAGATAATGTCATCCACATATATTTGCCACACAAACAGTTCACCATCATATGTCTTCGTGAAGAGAGTGGGATCTAGGGAACCAGGTATGAAGCCTTTGCTCTTCAGGAAGTATTTGAGTGTATCATACCAGGCCCGAGGGGCTTGTTTGAGGCCATATAGTGCCTTATTGAGCTTGTAAACCATGTCAGGATGTTTTGGATCTTCAAACCCAGGTGGTTGTGCAACATACACTTCTTCTTCAATTTTGCCATTGAGAAAGGCACTCTTCACATCCATTTGATACAGAGTTATGTTGTGATGATTTGCATAGGCCAGCAGTATACGGATGGCTTCAAGTCTGGCCACAGGAGCAAATGTTTCATCGAAGTCAATGCCTTCCACTTGAGTATATCCTTGAGCAACGAGACGAGCCTTGTTTCTGACGACTTAACCATGCTCATCTTGCTTGTTGCGGTATATCCATTTGGTGCCTATTATGTTATGCTTCCGTGGATCAGGATGCTTAACCAATTCCCATACACTGTTCAGCTCAAACTGTTGAAGCTCTTCTTGCATAGCTTGAATCCACTCAGGTTCCATAAAAGCTTCTTCAACTTTCTTGGGTTCTGTGATTGAAATGAATGCGAAGTGTCCGCAGAAATTTGCCAGTTGAGTTGCCCTTGAACGCGTCAGTGGACCAGGTGCATTGATGCTATCAATTATTCTGTCAATCTGCACTTCATTGGCAACACGAGGATGTATGGGTCGAAGACTTTGCTCTTGCTGGTCTATGTTGTCATGGGGAGGAATGTCTTCAGGCTGAGCATTGTCTTCGTGTGGATCAGGTGCTGAGATGATAAGTTCTTCTTCAGGATGAGCTTCAGAAGGTATAATTTCTCCAGTTCCCATTAGCTTGATTGATTCACTGGCTGGAACTTCATCTAGCACATCTGGCAGTTGCTCTCTTTGTGACCCATTGGTCTCATCGAACCACACATCCACTGTTTCAACCACTTTGTAGTGAAAGAGATTGAAGACTCTGTAGGAGTGCGAATCCTTTCCATATCCAAGCATAAAGCCCTCATGTGCTTTTGGAGCAAATTTTGAGGTGTGGTGAGGGTCCTTGATCCAGCATCTTGAGCCAAATACTCTGAAGTAACTGACATTTGGCTTCTTGCCAGTTAGAAGTTCATAAGATGTCTTGTTCAGAAACTTGTGAAGATAGACACGGTTGATTGTATGGCATGCAGTGTCAATGGATTCAGTCCAGAATTTTCTTGGAGTCTTGTACTCATCTAGCATTGTTCTGGCCATCTCAATGAGTGTTCTGTTCTTGCGTTCGACGATGCCATTCTGCTGTGGCGTGTACGGAGCTGAGAATTCATGAGTGATGCCCAATGTATCAAGATATGTGTCAAGGCCGGTGTTCTTGAATTCAGTGCCATTGTCACTTCTGATGTGCTTTATCTTGGCGCCATAATTGTTCATAGCCCGATTTGCGAAGCGTCTGAAGACATCCTGCACTTCAGTCTTGTAAAGGATTATGTGCACCCAAGTATATCTAGAGTAATCATCAACAATGACGAAGCCATAGAGGCAAGCAGTAGTGGAAAAAGTTGAGTAGTGAGTGGGACCAAAGAGATCCATGTGAAGCAGTTCGAAGGGTTGAGTAGTGGTCATGATTGTCTTCGAAGGATGTTTTGCCCTTGTCATCTTCCCTGCTTCACAGGCCCGCATAAGTGATCTTTCTTGAACTTGACGCCCTCGATGCCTATGACATGCTTCTTCTTCGCAAGGGTGTGGAGGTTCCTCATGCCAGCATGCCCGAGCCTCCGATGCCAAAGCCAGCATTCTGAAGCCTTTGCGAGAAGACATACTGCAAGTTGTGGCCCTGCTGAGAAATCTACCACGTACAAATCATCTTTCCGATACCCTTCAAACACTAGAGACTTGTCAGATTCCATTAGTACCAGGCAACGAAATTTTCCAAAGATTACAATCATGTTCAAATCGCAAAGCATTGAGATAGACATTAAGTTGAAGCCAAGGGATTCAACAAACATGACTTTATCCATGTGTTGATCCTTTGAGATTGCAACTCTACCTAGACCCAATACCTTAGTTTTACCAGTGTCAGCAAATGTGATGTGGCTCTTGTCAGATGGACGTAAGGTTGAGTCCATAAAGAGACTTCTTTTGCCAGTCATGTGATTTGTACACCCACTGTCAATAATCCATTCTGAAGACTCTGAAGTCGCTGGTGTCGTACCCTACAGTGTAGTTAGGGGGATAGGCTTCACGAAGAGTATTGTGAAGCAAAAACATTTGACGAACCAGTGGGTTATGAAATCTTAAATCCAGGTTAGGGCAAGTAGGGAGAGTAGCATGCGATTCAGGTATGAAATACATAGTGATGCCATTCGGGCATTTGATCTTGCACCCCACAAGATTTTTAAGGTCCCCAGCAATAGCGTCAGAAGATTTTGGTTTTCTGCTGGAGACCTTTCCCTGCAAAAGAGAGTTAAGCTTTCTTAACCACCCACATCTTCAAGGGTGGCTTAGAAGCA
Source organism: Triticum monococcum (assembly GCA_034509565.1). NCBI lineage: Eukaryota > Viridiplantae > Streptophyta > Magnoliopsida > Poales > Poaceae > Triticum > Triticum monococcum. The sequence goes on from CM067844.1 coordinate 118,689,972, forward strand.
ATAAGTCTAAGTGCAGCATCTGAGAATTTTGGCTTTGGAGCCCTGGCAAACAGTCTAGCAGGCGGGCAATAGTACTCATAAGAATAAGCAGAATAGTTCTTGGTCATATGAGCATGACGGTTTGAAGAACCGCTCTCATATGCCTGAGCATGGTTTCCCTGCAAAACATTTGCGTTAGTGCGACTTAGGTGAGTCCTCTGCCTGTATGAAGCCTTTGGACCATATGAAGCCTTTGGTCTGAGGTTTGTCTTCTTCATGTGAGGTGTCATGAGGACATTCACAGGAAGATTCTCCAGACACGTTTTTGGAACCCAGATCTTCTTCATAGGCGGTCCATTCCTGCAGTTAGTACCAATGTACCTGGCAAATACTTCACCATTCTGATTTTTAAACAGTTTGTAGTTTGCATCAAAGGATTCATCAATGATAATCGGATCAGCACAAGTGAAGCCAGATAGATTGGATGGATCTGCTGAGGATTCCTTTGCAGCAACCCATGTGGTTTTGGGGTACTGCTCAGGTTTCCAGTAAGATCCATCTGCATTAATTTTCCTCACGAACCCAACACCCTCTTTCCTAGGGTTTCGGTTCATAATCTGCTTCGTGAGGACATCACATAATGTCTGATGCCCTTTGAGACTTTTGTACATCCCTGTTTCAAGCAATGTCTTCAACCTAGCATTCTCATCAGCAATAGCAGTGGTATCCTCAGCAGAGGGGTTAGTTACCACTTCAACAGTTGAAGATATTGCAACAGTAGTAGCAGTGGAACATTCAGCAACAGAAGTAGCATTATCACGCTCAATGCATTTAAGGCATGGTGGTTCAAATCCTTCCTGAGCAGAACTGATCTGTTCGGCTCGAAGTGACTCGTTTTCCTTTTGAAGATCTTCATGATCCGCTCTCAACTTCTCAAGATCTTGCATCTTTTGAAGATAATCATAGGAAAGCTTTTCATGAGTAGTTGAGAGAGTCTCAAGACGATCTTCGAGTTCCTGATACTTAACATGAAGATTTTTTATGTCTTCAATTAAGGATTCAGAACGAGTCATTTCAGCACCCAACAGATCATCGCTTCTGTCTAACAGTTTTTGAATATGTTCCATGGCCTTTTGTTGTTCAGTTGCAATTTTAGCAAGTGTTTTGTAGCTGGGTTTTGAATCACAATCAGAGTCATCGTCACTGGATGTTTGATAGTGAGTAGTGCGTGTGTTTACCTTGGCACCGCGTGCCATGAAGCAGTAGGTGGGAGCGGAGTTGTCCTTGTCATTAGCATCGGCGTCGTTGATGAAGTCATTGTCTTCAGTGTTGAAGATGGACTTGGCAACGTAGGCTGTAGCCAGACTCGCAATGCCTGAATTAGACTCCTCCTCAGACTCCACCTCTGCCTCCTCAGAAGCGGACTCCTCCTCTGAATCCATTTCCTTGCCAACAAACGCACGAGCCTTGCCAGATGAACTCTTCTTGTGTGATGAAGATTTTGAGGAAGACTTGGAAGAAGACTTTGAGTATTTCTTCTTCTTGTCATCGGAGTCATATTCCTTGCTCTTCTTCTTCTTTCTGCTCTCATTGTCCCATTGTGGACACTCAGAGATGAAGTGTCCAGTTTTCTTGCACTTGTGACATGTTTTCTTCATGTAGTCATGAGCAGAAGCTTCATCATTCCTTGAGCTTGATCGTGAAGACTTTCTGAAGCCTTTCTTCTTGGTGAATTTCTGGAACTTCTTCACTAGCATTGCAAGTTCCCTTCCAATGTCTTCAGGATCATCAGAACTGCTATCAGATTCTTCTTCAGATGAGGACACAGCTTTTGCCTTCAAGGCACGAGTTCGCCCATAGTTTGGACCGTAGATATCTCTTTTCTAAGATAGCTGAAACTCATGTGTGTTGAGCCTCTCAAGTATGTCAGACGGATCGAGTGTCTTGAAGTCTGGACGTTCTTGAATCATCAGGGCTAGGATGTCAAACGAACTGTCAAGTGATCTCAGCAGCGTCTTGACGATTTCATGTTTGGTGATCTCAGTGGCGCCGAGGGCTAGAAGCTCATTTGTGATGTCAGTGAGCCGGTCAAATGTGTGCTGGACATTCTCATTGTCATTTCGCTTGAAGCGGTTGAAGAGGTTGCGAAGAACACTGATTCTCTAATCTCTCTGGGTTGAGATGCCTTCATTGACTTTGGAGAGCCAGTCCCAGACCAGCTTGGATGTCTTCAAGGCACTCACACGGCCGTACTATCCCTTGGTCAGATGACCACAGATAATGTTCTTGGCAGTAGAGTCCAGTTGAGTGAACTTCTTGACATCAGCAGCAGTGACACCTTCTCCAGCCTTGGGAACGCTGTTTTCGACGACATACCATAGGTCGACGTCAATGGCTTCAAGATGCATGCGCATCTTATTCTTCCAGTAGGGATATTCAGTTCCATCGAAGACGGGGCACGCAGTGGAGACTTTAATTATCTCTGCAGTCGACATAGCTAAAACTCCAGGTGGTTAAACCAAATCACACAGAACAAGGGAGCACCTTGCTCTGATACCAATTGAAAGTGCGTTATATCGACTAGAGGGGGGGTGAATAGGCGATTTTTATGAAAGTCTTCAAAACGTGGAAGTTATGAAGACAAACAAAGTGGACAAGCCTATCACTATGCAGCAGAAGTTAGATTACACAAGGCAAGCCATAGTCAGGTATACAATATAGTGAAAGCACAGTGACAAACAGCTTCAGTGTAATGCGGATCAGGTAGGAAGAAGTTATGAAGCCAAACAAATCATACAGTCAAGTTGTGAAGACAGAAGGTAAAGCAAGCATGCAATGGCTTCACAATGTGTACTGGTAAGTAAAGGGAGGTGAAGATGAAACCAGTGACACGCTAAAGACAATGATATGTTGGACCAGTTCCAGTTGCTGTGACAACTGTACGTCTGGTTAGAGCGGCTAGGTATTTAAACCAAAGGACACACAGTCCCGGACACCCAGTCCTGAACACACAGCTCAGGACACCCAGTCCTCACCGTTTTCTCCTTGAGCTAAGGTCACACAGACCTCGCCCAATCACTCTGGTAAGTCTTCAAGGTAGACTCCCAAACCTTCACAGACTTCGTTCACCGGCAATCCACAGTTTCTCTTGGATGCTCAGAACGCGACGCCTAACCGGCTGGAGGATGCACAGTCCTCAAGTGTAATAAGTCTTCAGATCACTCAGACAAGAAGACTTAAGTGATGCCCAATTACTCTGGCTCTGGGTGGTTAGGGCTTTTCTCCTCGCTAGGGATTTTCTCTCAAAGGCTTCGAGGTGGGTTGCTCTCAAACGACAAAAGCCGTGCACTGAAATCTGAGCAGCCAACCGTTTATGGTTGTAGGGGTGGACTATTTATAGCCACTTGGCAACCCGACCTGATTTGTCCGAAATGACCCTGGGTCACTAAGGAACTGACACCTGTATCAACGGTCGAATTTCGAACTCACACGGCAACTTTACTTGGGCTACAAGTAAAGCTGACTTGTCTGACTCTGGACAAGATTTTCTCTCATTGTCTTCACTCGAAGACATAGGATTTGGATTAGGCATCACTTCAGTCGTCCTGACTGGTTCTCTTGGACCCCACTTAACAGTACGGTGGTTCCTATGACACAACATGAATGAAGTAAAACTACGAAGGATCTAAGTCTTCGAGTTCCATAAGCTTCATGGGGAGTCTTCACATGTCATTGTCTTCGACATGAATGTCTTCATAAACCACCATTGTCTTCAATGTCTTCGTACATTTTTAGGGGTCATCTCTGGTAGCTAAACCGAATCAATGAGGGATTTCTACCTGTGTTATCCTGCAATTCTCACAAACACATTAGTCCCTCAACTAGGTTTGTCGTCAATACTCCAAAACCAACTAGGGGTGGCACTAGATGCACTTACAGATATAACGCACTTTCACGAGTCCATGAAGAAGACAAACGGACGTAGGCGAACGAATCCTCACAAATGTGACATTACCGGAACCAACCCAAAGAAGCAACACCAGAAAAGAAGCACACAACATAGTAAACAAACCACACATGAACATGGTATGATATGCGGGATGCGATGCGGTATGCAAAATGCAAGATATGACAGGAAATGCATGACCCTAGCCTCAACTTGGAAAACCAAGTGTGCCACTGGAAAGATGAGATGAAATCGCTTGAAAACGATATAAAGTTCGCCGGAATCGGAGTTGCGGTTTGGAAATAGCAAGCAATTCAAATATGACACCGGTCTGCGATTTACAGCAAGTAGGCATGTAAATGCAATGAGATGAGCATGCTACAGCACTCAAACATGGCATCAAAATTCATGGCAGGGAAGCATTCAAGATGCTTAACAAAATACTAGCACTGAGCTACGGCCAATTCATCCATTAAGAGGTTCAAACAAGCATGGCAAAAACGCAAACGGTAAACAGATCTCAGACTTAGTGAAATTAACACTTGTCTGGAATTTCAGACCACGAAGCCCTCTTCGGAGCAACAAAGCAACATGCTACAGGACCTGAACATGACAAAGGAAGACATGGCATGGAGCTACTCAACAAGCTTAACAAAAGTCCCTTAGTGACCTTGAGCCAAAAGGGATCACAAAACATACTAACAAGCACACGAACATAGCTAAAACATAAGCAGTTTTCAGACTTAGTGAAAACTGAGACATGCTGAAACATAACTCACGAAGGCATGTAAACGAGCTCGATGCACTCGCTATGGTGCAAGTCATGGCAAGGCAAGCATACATACATTAAGAAGGCACAAAATGCAAGCTACACATGGCAAGAACAATGGCATAGCATGCATGGATCAACTACAATAACATCGGCAAAATCGCAAACAAGTTGACGATCTGCCCAGATTCACAACGAAGCAAAAGTAGAGCTCGATTGACTCAAGCTAGCGTGCTCCATATATGCAAACAAAGACATGGATGGATAGAGCACTACCATATTAACAAAACTCCTTTACTGATCATCCTCAAAAGAGGCACGGATCACTAGGAAACAACATGAACATATGGCATCATGAACTAAACAATCCCAGACTTAGTGAAAACTACTAAGTCCCTGAAAACAGAGTTACCAAGTGCCTCACTTTGCAAGCTTGCACAAGTCACCACACACATCCTAAAAATGCATGTGTTGCACCTCTGGAAAGATAACAAGATGCTTAACAAAACATATGAAGGACTCACAGGCATATCATGCACACAACAATCATGGCAAAAATGACAAAAGTCTAAGATGAACTAGCAGATCTGACAATTAACTCACGAAGCCTCCTTCTAACAGCATATCGGGCATCAAGATGAACTCAAATGAAAATAATGCAATGGAATGAAATGATGTACTCATCGAGACGAACATTTTGATATACTATATGTCCAAATCGGAGCTACGGATGCGGAGATATGGCAGGTCAAAGTTAGCACAAAAATTAGGGTTTGGAGGGGCAAAAGTCAACCGAGGAGTTTCCAGATCTGGATCTAGCACTGTTCATGCACTGTAGCAGTTCGCTGGAGTTCATCGGTGCGGCGGCCGGAGTGGAGAGGAGGAAGCCGGAGAGCACCCGGGGCCGGGGCGTCGGCGGCCGGGCGGCGCGGCCAAGGCGGCGCGGCCACCGGAGCGGCTCGGGCGAGGCGGCGTCGAGGTGGAGGCGGCGGCGGCCGGTCGGCGTCAAGCGCCGGCGAGGAGAGGGTGGCGCGCCGGCGGGGAGCCTCTGCGGCGGAGCGGCGAAGGCCGCGGCGGCGTCGGGCGTCGGACGCGGGGAAGGGGCGGCGGAGCAGATGGGCTCGCGGGGGCCCGGTTTGGGCCTCCCGGGCCGCGGCGGCGGCAAGGTGGCGAGTGCCACTTGGCGGCAGCGGATTGGCTGAGGCGCCGGCGGCGGTTTCGTCCGCTAGGAGATGGACATGTCCGGCGGCGGAGAGATGGATTTAGGGTTTCGTGGGAGGAGAAGATCCGAAAAACGGGGGGGGTCTATTTATAGGCATAAGTGGAGCTAGGAGAGTCCAAATGAGGTGCGGTTTTCGGCCACGCGATCGTGATCGAACGCTCTAGATGATGGAGCAGAGTTTGGTGGGTTTTGGGCCAAATTGGAGGGGTGTTGGGCTGCAACACACACGAGGCCTTTTTGGTCCCTCAGTTAACCGTTGGAGTGTCAAACGAAGTCCAAATGGTACGAAACTTGACAGGCGGTCTACCGGTAGTAAACCAAGGCCGCATGAAAAATCTCGGTCCAATCCGTAAATGTTTAATCCCCACACAAGAAAGAAAGGTAGAAATGACCACCGGAGGAGAACGAAGCGCCGGATTGCAAAACGGACAACGGGGAAAATGCTCGGATGCATGAGACGAACATGTATGCAAATGAAATGCACATGATGACATCATATGAAATGCATGACACGCAAGCAATGATATGGCAACAATAGCGAATAACTGAACGACACCTGGCACATCGGTCTCGGGGCGTTACATCCGCGCCTGCGCTTGCCCCCTTGGCACCAAAGAGGAAGCAAGGACACTGCACGCGCTGGCGCCCGCCTGGTCTCGATCGTCATGGCTCACGTTACGAGAACCTCGCGAGGTTTTCCTTGCCTTGATCTCTCCGCCCCTCATGAGCCTGCCTGGCGAGGCCGCTCCTAAGGAGGTCTTGCGTCATCCGCCTCATGAGGCTTGGCCCCTCGCGAGGGTCTTGAATGCCTTGTCGATAAAGATGGGCCGTACGGGCCTGCTAGCTTGGCCATGCCGTGGGCCGCATGTAGGCAAGTCTGGGGACCCCCGTTCCCAGAACGCCGACAACCGTAACTGTGTACGACACCGGATATAAAATCTATCACCGGTCCGGCTTCAACTGTTTTTACTGGTTTGGCCTCTATCCACTTAGTGAATTTATCCACCATGACCAGTAAATATTTCTTTTTATGGCTTCCCCCTTTAAGGGGTCCGACCATGTCTAGCCCCTAGACCGCGAAAGGCCATGTAATGGGGTTAGTTTTTAGGGAAGTAGGCGGCATATGGATTTGATTGGCAAAGAGTTGGCATCCAACTCAGCACTATGCAAGGGCCTGTGCATCTGCTCAAGCCGTGGGCTAGAAGAAGCATGTACGGAAGGCCTTGCTTACGAGGGCCCGAACTGCGACGTGATGGCCGCCGAGGCCAGCATGTATTTCGGCCAAGAGCTGTCACCCCTCCTCTTTGAAGATACATGTTTGAAGAACTCCAGCAGTGCTTTTCTTGTAGAGTTCTCCTTCGTGAACTTTGTACGCTTTAGAGCGTTGAACTATGCGACGGACCTCGTTCTGATCATCAGGGACCTCCTGCCTATTAAGGAAGGCTAAGAAGGGTTTGGTCCATGGAGCAATAACTGCCATGATTACATGGGCGGAAGGTGTTGGTTCAGTGCCTGAGCCCCCGATGATATATGAATCGTGTTTGGCGTCCGGGGGCGTGATCGGCGCCGGACTGGTATTTCCGCTCTCGTCCTGCCATACCATAGATGGCTTAAAATCCTTTCCAAAAAGGTGTTAGGCGGGACGGGGTCGCGTTTAGCGCCCACTCGAGCAAGGATGCCCGCTGCTTGATTACTGTCTCGAGCCACATGATGAAACTCGAGACCCTCAAACCGAGCTGATATTTTGAGTACGGCGTTGTGGTAGGCCGCCATCTTTGGATCTTTTGCATCGAATTCTCCATTTATTTGAGATATCTCAAGGTTTGAATCTCCACGCACCTCAAGGCATTATATGCCCATAGAAACGGCCATCTGGAGTCCATGCAATAGCACTTCATATTCGGCCGCGTTATTGGAGTCTGTATACATGATTTGTAATACATAACAGATTGTGTCCCCTGTAGGGGATGTTAGGATGACACCAGCCCCAATCCGGCTAACATTTTGGAGTCGTCCAAGTACATCACCTGGTTGGAGTATGTGTTGTACTCTTTAGGGAGTTCGGCTTCTGCCCATTCGGCGACAAAGTCGGCCAACACATGAGATTTAATAGCTCGGCATGGCTTGTATGTTATTTCAAATGGCAAGAGCTTGATAGCCCACTTGGCAATGTGGCCGGCGGCGCCTCGATTGTTTATGATGTCATTGAGTGGCACTTCGGAAGCCACCGTGATCGAGCACTCTTGAAAGTAGTGCCGCAGCTTTCAAGTTGCCATGAAGACCGCATACGCTATCTTTTGATAGTGCGGGTATCGGGATTTACATGGTGTAAGGACCGCCGATACATAGTACAGTGGTTTTTGGAGTGGGAATTTGTGTCCCTCTTCCTCTCGTTCGACGACGAGCATAGTGCTCCCTACCTGGTGAGTTGCTGATATGTATAGTAGCATAGGTCCGTCGACGCTTGGTGCGGCAAGGATTGGGTTGTTTGCTAACAGAGTTTTTATTTCTTCCAATCCGGCTGTTGTTGCATCCATCCACTCAAAGTGGTCGGTATGGAGGAGCAGGCGATAAAGCAGCAGTGCATTTCCTCCCAATCTGGAGATAAAGCAGCTCAAGGCTGCAATGCACCCAGCTAGTTTTTGGACCTGCTTTAGGTCTGTCAGCATTGCCAATTGTGACAAGGCCCGGATTTTGGCTGGATTTGCTTTGATTCCTCTATTGGAAACAATGAACCCGAGTAGCTTTCCGGCCGGGATGCGGAAAACGCATTTTTTGGATTGAGTTGTATGTCATTTGTTCGGATTGAGCCATAAGGCACAAGTCGTCCACCAATGATTCGACATGTTTAGTTTTGATGACTACATCATCTACATATGCCTCCACCGTCTTGCCAATTTGTTTTTCCAGGCATGTTTGAATCATGTGTTGGTAGGTGGCGCCAGCGTTTTTGAGTCCGAAAGGCATAGTGTTGAAGCAGAAAGGCCCATACGAAGTAAATAATGCCGTTGCGGCCTGATCAGATTTCTTCATCTTAATTTGATGGTATCCGGAGTATGCATCGAGGAAGCACAGTGAATCGTGTCCTGCAGTTGCATCAATGATCTGGTCAATGCGGGGCAGTGGGAAGGGGTCCTTAGGGCAGGCCTTGTTGAGGTCTATGAAATTGACACAAAGGCGCCAGGATTTGTCCTTCTTTGGCACCATGACCAGGTTTGCTAGCCAGTCCGGGTGTTTGATCTCTGTGATGAACTCGGCTTCAAATAGTTTGGCTAGCTCCTCCCCCATAGCTTGTCGCTTGGGTTCGGAAAATCGCCGCAACGTTTGCTTGACTGGTTTAAACCCTTTTATTATATATTGAGGTTGTGTTCCGCCAGTCTGTGTGGGATTCCAGGCATATCCGAAGGATGCCAGGCAAAGATGTCCCAATGTTCACGCAGAAACGCTCTTAAAGCGGCGTCGATCGTTGCATCTAGCCGTGCTCCAATGGCTGTTGTTTTATTAGGATCCTTTGGGTGTACTTGAAATTTGACTATTTCATATGTTGGCTTAAAGGAAGTGGATTTGGGCCTCTTGTCGAGGATTACATCATCCTTGTCCACTGTAGAGCGCAGAGTGGTTAATTCCTCGACCGCAAGGGCCTCGGATAGCGCCTCGAAGGCTAGGGATGCAGTTTTGTTTTCGGTGCGGAGTGCTATATCCGGATCACTAGTGATAGTGATAACTCCATTGGGCCCTGGCATTTTGACCTTCATGTACCTGTAATGGGGTATGGCTTGAAAGCGTATGAATGCTTCTCACCCTAACAGGGCGTGATATCCACTGTGGAAAGGTGCCACGTGGAAGAGCAACTCTTCGGACCTATAGCTCTCCGGCATGCCGAATACAACATTGAGTTTGATCTTCCCCGAGCTTCGTGCTTCTCAACTGGGGATGATGCCTCGGAAAGTGGTATCGCATTGCTTAATGCGACTTTTGTCCATCTGCATTTTCTGGAGTGTATCTGCGTAGATGAGATTCAATCCACTGCCGCCATCCATGAGCACTTTTGGGAGCCAAAAGCCATCTACTATTGGGTTTAAGACCAAAGCGGCTGGTGCTCGAACTGATCTGGCCCTTGGCTCGTCATCGGCGATGAAGGTTATCGCCATGTCGTTCCAAGGATTTATTCCGGCTACCTGGTTGACTTTGGCAAGGTCGTGTAATGCCCTTTTTCGCCGGTTGTTGGAAGAAAAGGTCTTGAAGATCGTAAAAACATTGAGATTGGCAACCTCCAAAGAGTGCCTCTCTGGAGTAATGCTGGTGAGGATGGCCTCACCTCTCTTAGCCACCTGCCGGAGTACCCAACATGCCCGAAGGCTATGTGTTGGTTCGGTATTCGGCGTCGTATGTATCTGACAGGGTTTATCGAGCAAGTCGTCAAGGACAGTTCTGTGTCCCGTAAAGGGCTTCACTTTTTTGTCCATGGGATGATGATCAGTTGCCCCATAAGGTTGCATCCTTTTTGTCCGTCCAGTGGGCTTCTTGAAGGCAGGAGGTTCCCACCGAGCTATTTGGGCCTTCCATGTGCTTTCCATTGTGTTGTACTTCTGTACGATGTGTGCCAAATCTACAAAGTGCAATATGCGGTGGCGGTTGAGGGCGTTAAGGATTCCCTTGTCCGTACAGTTGTGACAAAATACTAAAACTGCGTCATCATCGCAGCAATCCTTGATCTTGTTTTTGACAAGGAGGAATCGGGACCAAAAGTGGTGGACCATTTCCTCAGGTTGCTGTCGTACATATATTAGGTTTCATACGTCCGGAGGACCTAAATTGCTTGGGGAATATTGCTTGTGGTGTGGGTGGGCGGGCTAAATTCCGAACCCTGACCCATTACTGCATCCGGAGTTTGAAGAATTTGCGAGGTCACCGACCAAGGGTCCAGAGTGTCCTGGGGGCCTTCGGGTTCAACGTCCGGTTCTATGTTTGGAGGACATGAGGTCTCTTCCCGAAGATGGGTATCCGGCTCGCAAGACTCGAAAATATGAACATAGCTTGTTCTTAACTTAGGGGAGAAGTATTCTCGGCTTGTTCCTCTACGACCACTACCAGATGGGTGATCGGCGGGGACCTGATTTCCCTCTGATTGGGTTTAAGCCCAATCTGATGTAGTCTGTTGCAACTCCCAGGGCGGCGATGCGATCAAGTAGCTCGTTTAAGGAGGAGACATCTGTTGGATCCATCTTTTCGGGGTGTTCAAGGCCGACGCGAAGACGATGTTTAGCTATCTCGAGGGCTGCCTTTGGCTTAAAGGCCGCACGGGCGCCCATGGTGAAACCGCCGAGCTGGAGGAGCTGTCCCGGAGCTAGGGCCTCTCCAGAGGTAATGTTGTCGTTAATGACAAGGCGAGCCATCGATCCCGTTGTCGACGACACAGTGGAACTCTCAACAAAAGCACCAATGTCGGTGTCAAAACCGGTCAATCTCGGGTAGGGGGTCCCGAACTGTGCGTGTGAGGATCAAAGGTAACAGGAGACAAGGGGGACACGATGTTTACCAGGTTCGGGCCCTCTTAATGGAGGTAATACCCTACGTCTTGCTTGATTGACTTTGATGAGTATAGGGGTTACAAGAGTCGATCTACCTCAAGATCGTAATAGCTGAACCCTAGATGTCTAGCCTATATGATTTATGATAGCCTCTACAGACTAAGCCCTCCAGCTTATATAGACACCGGAGGGGCCTAGGGTTGTACAAAGTCGGTTTACAGAGAAAGGAAACTACACATCTAGACGTTAAGCTTGCCATCCACGCAAAGGAGAGTCCCACCCGGACACAGGGGAAGGCCTTCTATCTTGTATCTTCATGGCCCATCAGTCCGGCCCATGCTACACATCCCAGACACCTGAGGACCCCATAATCCAGGACTCCCTCAATGATCAAGATCTTTCTTTAATTTAGCATGATCATTGTTGTGTTACTCCTCAAGAGCCAAAAGATGACCACGCTCTTCCTCAAGCGCATTAGAGAGATCCGATATCTCATCGGCATAATCACGACTATACCCTTCCATCTTAGAGATGGTTTCTTCGTGAGCCTCGATCATGTCAGTGGCTTCACCAAGTTGTTCCAAGAGAGTAACAAAGTGCTTCTTGGATTTACCCTTGAGCTTACTCATAAAAGACTCAAATTCATTTTCCTCCTCCTTCGTCCCCTCACTTTCATCAATGCAATCTGTCAAGGAAGGATTATTAATGATGGTAGTTTTGATGTTGGGGTTACCTTGGTGGTGCCTTTAGCCATGAGGCACTTGGCGGTGATGTTCTCGTTGGGTGAATCGAAGATGGACACCCGTGGATTTGTTGCAATGGCAATGGAGGCCATGGCAACCGTCTCAACGTCTTCATCATCATCATCATCATCCTGATTGTACTCTTCTTGTGCCACCAACCCTTGGGAGGAGTCTTCTTGGTGAAGTTGTTCTTGTTGGGGGAGGACTTGGCCTTGTATTTTCGGATAAGCTTGCCACCATTGTCTTCCCTCTTCTTGTATGGGCACTCTGCAACAAAGTGGCTCACATTGCCACAATTATAGCATGTCCTCACACATTGCTTGCCCTTGGCGCCACTTGAGTTGTTCTTGTTGAAGTTGGGCCTTGAGTTCTTCTTACTCCAGAATTGCCGTGAAGCGAGAGCCATGTGCTCATGGTAAGCATACTTTGTATCTTCGGGGCAACACTCTTCTTCTTCCTCTTCACCCTCTTCTTCCACACTAGCCTTGGCCTTCAAAGCAAGGTTGGGCTTCTTTACTCGTTGAGAATGCAACACCGCATTGTCGGTGGTCTTGTCCAAGATCCTCATTGCAACAAACTCATCCAACACTTCACTTGAGGACATGGCGTGAAAGTCCGGACTTTGACGGATGACGAAGGACATGGCCTTATGGTAAGGCATCATGGCCTTGAGAAACTTGCGCTTGATCCAATTATCATCTGTATCCTTGCTTCCATGATCTCGGCGTGAGACCACGAGAGTGATTAATATCCGGTAAAGCTCTCGAGGTTCTTCATCTTCATTCATTGCAAACTCAACGGCTTCATCTTGCACCACTTCAACGTTTGAGCGTAGAATGCTTGCGCTTCCCTTGTAAATGGAAACAACATGTTGCCATGCTTCCTTAGCCACGGTGAAGGGTCGGAGATGTGCAATAACTTCGGGTGGAATTGCTTCTTAGAGAATGAAGAGAGCGGACTCGTTGAATTGATGATCTGCGGCTTCTCTAGGAGTGAAGTTTCTTGGGTCGTGCGGGTAGAAACCTTGCTCAATAATTCTCCAATGATTAGTAGAACTATGATTTAAAATGATGTTTAAAGCGATAGACCCAAGAGGCAAAATCCTCATTTTTCACAATCTTAGGAGAAGGCCGGCATGATTCATATGAGTGGAGGGAACCGGTCCTCCATATGTAATTGGAGGTTCAACATGGGCAAAGATTCCATTTCCACTTCTACCACTAGTCAAAGGAACTTGATCACTAGTAGCTTCCCCCTTGTTGGAGTTAGCATCTGTCACCTTGTTAGTGGGATCGACCACTTCCAGTAGTGCGGCAGAAACTTTGAGACCATCAAGAAACTTTTCAAGCATGCCTTTGACCTCAGCCGTCATGGAGGTTTTCAATGTGTCCAAGGCCACATTGAACTCCTCACGAGAGACCGAGGATCCCCCATCGGTCACAGGCAAAGAAGGACTCGCACCGGAGTGCTCCTCCACCTTGTCTGAGGTGTCAACCATACTCTTCGGATGACAAAGTCCTCAATAAAGAGATGAGGCTCTGATACCAATTTAAAGGATCGATATGGTTGACTAGATGGCGGGTGAATAGGCAACTAACAATTTTTAGCTTTTCTTTACCAAATTAAAGTTAGCATCAAAATAGGTTGTCTAGATATGCAACTAGGTGAGCAACCTATATGATGCAACAACAACTAGCAGACAAGCAAGCAAGGGATATAACACAATATAAGCTTGCACAAGTAAAGGTAAGAGATAACCAAAAGTGGAGCCGATGGAGACAAGGATGTGTTACCGAAGTTCCTTCCCTTTGATTAGAAATATGTCTTCGTTGGAGAGGTGTGGAGGCACAATGCTCCCCAAGAAGCCACTAGGGCCGCCGTATTCTCCTCATGCCCTCATACAATGCGAGATGCCATGATTCCACTATTGGTGCCCTTGGAGGCGGCGACCGAACCTTTACAAACAAGGTTGGGGCAATCTCCAAAACTTAGTCGGAGGCTCCCAACAACAGCATGAAGCTTCACCACAATGGAATATTGCTTCGTGGTGACCTCAACCATCTAGGGTGCTCAAACGCCCAAGAGTAACAAGACAGCAAGGGATTAGTGGGGGGAATCAATTTTCTCTTGGTGGAAGTGTAGATCGGGGCCTTCTCAACCAATCCCTAGAAAATCAATAAGTTTGATTGGCTAGGGAGAGACATCGGGCGAAAATGGAGCTTTGAGCAACAATGGAGCATGGGGAGGGAAGAGATGGTCTTCTTGGGGAAGAAGGCCGCCTTTATATAGTGGGGGACAAGATCCAACCGTTACCCACCTACTCAGCCCGCGAGACGCGGTACTACCGCAAGGTGCTACGGTACTACCACACCTTGATGTGGTACTACCGCTCGTGCGGTAGAAGCTAGGTGAGATCTTGTTGCACTAGGCAACGAGCGGTAGAACCACCGGAGCGGTACTACCGCGTGCCCCTGGGGTACTACCGCAAGGCAGGGCTCAACTGGGCTGGGAGAAAGCACGGACTAAATATTTTCGTCCATGAATACTTCCACTGAGTTTGGGACATGTGAAAATCCGGCACGGTACTACCGCCCGCAGGGAGCGGTACTACCGCGTAGGGGCGAAAGTAAAAATTACTTCCGCGCGTGCCAGCGTTCTGGGCTAGAGGCAGTGGTACTACCGCTCGCGAGGAGCGGTACTACCGCATGATGCGGTACTACTGCTCCCTTGAGGAGTACTACCGCACGCCACAGAACCTATAGCACTAGGAGGCCTTCATCTCGCAGTGACAAGGATAAACGGACGGTGCTCCAATGAAGCGAAGGAAAGGTGGTGCAAAGGAACAGATGTGTACATGATGATTCCACCCTAACCTTTTCGAAGCGGACTCCCTCTTAATAGTATGGCTTTCCTACGACTCAAATCCACTGAAAAGAAACGTAGATAACCGCCGTATTCGATGGGCTTTGAGGGGCGAAGAATCGTCTTGTGCCTAGACATGAGATATCTGAAATGCTCAATGCACACGATTAGTCCGCAAATGCACTGTCCTCAATCACCAAAACCACATAGGGAGAAATGTGCCCTTACACCGACTCTGTACAACCCTAGGCCCCTCCGGTGTGTGTATAAACCGGAGGGTTAGATCCGTAGAAGGGGGAGAATCATAGGCTAGATAGCTAGGGTTTAGCCATCATGATCTCGAGGTAGATCAACTCTTGTAACCCTTATACATACCGAATACAATCAAGCGGGACATAGGGTTTTACCTCCTTTAAGAGGGCTCGAACCTGGGTAAACATCATGTCCCTATTGTCCCTTTTTACCATTGATCCTCAGACACACAGCTTGGGACCCCCTACTCGAGATCTAGCAGTTTTGACACTGATAGTGGGCACTTGCATATCCGGCTAGCTGGTGGCTGATGACCCACAAGTATAGGGGGTCAATTGTAGCTCTTTTCGATAAGTAAGAGTGTCGAACCCAGCAAGGAGCAGAAGGAAATGCAAGTGGTTTCCAGCAAGGTAATCTCTGCAAGTGCCGAAATTGTAAGTAACAGAGTAGTTTGATAGCAAGAAATTTTGTAATGAGCAAGTAATGATAATAGTAACAAAACTGCAGCAAGGTAGCCGAATCCTTTTGAGGCAAAGGACAGGCCAAAACGGCCTCTTATAGTAAGCAAAGCGTTCTTGAGGGTACACGGGATTTTCATCTAGTCACTTACATCATGTTGGTTTAATTCATGTTCGGTACTTTGATAATTTGATATGTGGGTGGACCGGTTCTTAGGTGTTGTTCTTACTAGAACAAACCTCCTACTTATGATTAACCCTCCCGCAAGCATCCGCAACTATGAGAAAAGTATTAAGAATAAATTATAACCATAGCATTAAACTTTTGGATCCAATCGGTCCCTTACAGAATAGCGCATAAAGTGGGGTTTAAGCTACAGTCCCTCCTGCAACCCATTATCTAATTTCTACTCCACAATGCATTCCCTTAGGCCCAAATATGGTGAAGTTTCATGTAGTCGACGTTCACATGACACCACTAAGGGAATCACAACATACATACTATCAAAATATCAAACACATATCAAGTTCAAAAGATTACTTGCAACATGATTTCTCCCGTGGCCTCAAGAACAAAAGTAACTACTCATAAATGATAATCATGCTCAAGATCATAGGGGTATTAAATAGCATATTGGATCTGAACATATAATCTTCCACCAAATAAACCATATGTAAGGGCATATTTCTCCCTTAGTGGTTTTGGTGATTGATGGCAATGCATTTGCGGACTAATCGTGTGCATTGAGCATTTCAGATATCTCATGTCTAGGCACAAGACGATTCGGCGCCCCTCGGAACCTATTGAAGACGGCGTTTCTCTATGTTTCTTTTCGGTGGATTTGAGTCGTAGGAAAGTCGTACTATTAAGAGGGGTCCGCTTTGGAAAGGTTAGGGTGGAATCAACATGTACACATCTGTTCCTTCACACCACCTTTCCTTTCTTCATTGGAGCACCGGTTGTTCCCCTTGTCATTGCAAATATGAATGCTTTCTTATGGTCTGTGGCGTGCGGTAGTACTGCTCAAGGGAGCAGTAGTACTATAGCTGCCCACGATAGTACTGGGCACGCGGTAGTACCGCTCCTAACGCGCGGTAGTACCATGGCCTTTGGCCCAGAACAGTGGCGTGAGCGGAAGTAGGGGCAGAAGTAATTTTTTACTTTCGCACCCTACGCGGTAGTACCGCTCCGTGTGAGCTGTAGTACGGTGCTAGATTTTTGCACTGACCGAAAATCAACGGAAGTAGCCACGGATGTAATTTTATTAGTCCATGCCTTCCCAACCCAGTATGAGGCCTGCCTTGCGGTAGTACCGCAAGGGAGCGCGGTAGTACCGCTCTGGCGGTTCTACCGCTCGTTGCCTTGTGTAACACGGCCTCACCTAGCTCCTGTCGCGTGAGCAGTAGTACCGCACTTACCAGCGGTAGTACTGCATGCCTCTGTGGTAGTACCGTGGGTATGTGCGGTAGTACCACATGTCGCGGGCTGAGTAGGTGGGTAACGGTTAGATTTTTCCTCACACTATATAAGGGGGGTCTTCTTCCCCAAATTGACCACCTCTTCTCTCCCTAAGCTCCATTGTTGCTCAAAGCTCCATTTTTGCCCGATCTCTCTCCCTAGCCAATCAAACTTGTTGATTTTCTAGGGATTGGTTGAGAAGGCCCCGATCTACACTTCCACCAAGAGAAATTTGATTCCCCCCACTAATCCCTGACAGATCTTGTTACTCTTGGGTGTTTGAGCACCCTAGACGGCTGAGGCCACTGCGGAGCCATATTCCATTGTGGTGAAGCTTCTTGGTGTCGTTGGGAGCCTCCAATTAAGTTGTGGAGATTGCCCCAACCTTGTTTGTAAAGGTTCGGACGCCACCTCCAAGGGCACCAATAGTGGAATCACTGCATCTCACATTGTGTGAGGGCGTGAGGAGAATACGGTGGCCCTAGTGGCTTCTTGGGGAGCATTGTGCCTCCACACCGCTTCAACGGAGATGTACTTCCTCTCAAAGCGAAGGAACTTCGCTAACACATCCTTGTCTCCACCGGCTCCACTCTTGGTTATCTCTAACCTTTACTTGTGAAAGATTATATTGTGTTGTATCCCTTGCTTGCTTGTGTGCTTGTTGTTGTTGCATCATGTAGGTTGCTCACTTAGTTGCATATCTAGACAACCTACTTTGATGCAAAATCTAAATTGGTAAAGAAAAGCTAAAAATTGTTAGTTGCCTATTCACCCCCACCCCCCTCTAGTCAACTATATCGATCATTTCAATTGGTATCAGAGCCTCGTCTCTTTATTAAGTACTTTTCTGTCCAAAGAGTATGTTTGACTCCGTAGATGGTGGGGAGGAGCACCCATGTGTGATTCTGTCCTCGTCTACGGCCGATGGGGGTTTCTCAGTCTCTCGTGAAGAGTTCAATGCGGCTTTGGACACATTGAAAACCTCCATGACGACCGAGGTTGAAGGCATGTTCAATAAGTATTTAGAAGGCCTTAAATTATCCACCACACCAATGAAAGTGGGTTATCCCGCTAACAAGGTGATGGATGCTAACTCCGACAATGGGGAAGCTTGTAACACCCACAATGCGGCTATATCTCCCACGTGACGGGGCATGACTTAGAGGCATAACTGCATGGTAGTTTTGTCGCAAGAGGGGTAATCTTCACACAATTCCATGTACTGAATAAGAAAGGGATCAAGAATTGGCTTACAATCACCACTTCACACAAATACAAGTTAAACATACATCATCCAGAATACAATCAAGGTCCGACTACGGAACCAAAATAAAAGAAGAAAACCCCAAATGCTAGATCCCCGATCGTCCCAACTGGGCACCACTACTGATCAACAGGGAACGAAACAAAACAACGATTCAAGATCTTCATCAAGCTCCCACTTGAGCTGGGTTGCGTCATCTGCACTGGTATCATCGGCACCTGCAACTGTTTGGAAGTATCTGTGAGCCACGAGGACTCAGCAATCTCACACCCGCGAGATCAGGACTATTTAAGCTTATGGGTAGGAAAGGGTAGTGAGGTGGAGCTCCAGCAAGCACTAAGCATATATGGTGGCTAACATACGCAAATCAGAGCGAGAAGAGAAGCAACGCAACGTTTGTGAACTAGAAGTGATCCTGAATCTACTTACGTTCAAGCATAACACAAGAACCGTGTTCACTTCCTGGACTCTGCCGAAAATAGACCATCACGGCTACACACGCGGTTGATGCATTTTAATTAAGTCAAGTATCAAATTCTCTACAACCGGACATTAACAAATTCCCATCTGCCACATAACCGCGCGCACGGCTTTCGAAAGTTCAAACCCTGCAGGGGTGTCCCAACTTAGCCCATCACAAGCTCTCACGGTCAACGAAGGATATTCCTTCTCCCGGGAAGACCTGATCAGTCTCAGAATCCCGGTTACAAGACATTTCGACAATGGTAAAACAAGACCAGCAAAGCCACCCGATGTGCCGACAATTCCGATAGGAGTCGCACGTATCTTGTTCTCAGGGCAACACCAGATGAGACTAGCTACGAGTAAAACCAAACCTCAAGGTTCCCCGAGGTGGCCCCGCAGGCAGCTCGGTTCGGACCAACACTTAGAGAAGCACAGGCCCGGGGGGGTTAAAATAAAGATGACCCTCGGGTTGGCGACCCAAGGGAAGGGTAATAGGTTGTTAGGTGATACATGTCCAACGTATCTGTATTTTTTGATTGCTCCATGCCATATTATCTACTGTCTTGGACATTATTGGGCTTTATTATCCATTTTTATATTATTTTTGGGACTAACCTATTAACCGGAGGCCCAGCCCAGAATTGCTATTTTTTGCTTGTTTTAGGGTTTCGAAGAAAAGGAATATCAAACGGAGTCCAAACGGAATGAAACCTTTGGGAACGTTATTTTCTCAACGAACAAGACCCACGAGACTTGGACCCTATGTCAAGACACAAAAGAGGAGGCCATGAGGTAGGGGGTGCGCCTACCCCCCCCCCCAGGCGCGCCCTCCACCCTCGTGGGCCCCCTGTTGCTCCACCGACGTACTCCTTCCTCCTATATAACCTACGTACCCCCAAACGATCAGATACGGAGCCAAAACCCTAATTCCACCGCCGCAACTTTCTGTATCCATGAGAACCCATCTTGGGGCCTGTTCCGGAGCTCCGCCGGAGGGGGCATCGATCATGGAGGGATTCTACATCAACACCATAACCTCTCTAATGAAGTGTGAGTAGTTCACCTCAGACCTACGGGTCCATAGTCAATCACATCATTCTCCTAATGATGTGATCCCGTTAATCAAATGACTACTCATGTCTATGGTTAGGAAACATAACCATCTTTGATCAACGAGCTAGTCAAGTAGAGGCATACTAGTGACACTCTGTTTGTCTATGTATTCCCACATGTATTATGTTTCCGGTTAATACAATTCTAGCATGAATAATAAACATTTATCATGATATAAGGAAATAAATAATAACTTTATTATTGCCTCTAGGGCATATTTCTTTCAGTCTCCCACTTGCACTAGAGTCAATAATCTGGTTCACATCGCCATGTGATTTAATACCAATAGTTCACATCACCATGTGATTAACACCCATAGTTCACATCAACATGTGACCAACACCCAAAGGGTTTACTAGAGTCAATAATCTAGTTCACATCACTATGTGATTAACACCCAAAGAGTACTAAGGTGTGATCATGTTTTTCTTGTGAGAGAAGTTTAGTCAATGGGTCTGCCACATTCATATTCGTACGTATTTTGCAAATTTCTATGTCAGCAATGCTCTGCACGGAGCTACTCTAGCTAATTGCTCCCACTTTCAATATGTATCCAGATTGAGACTTAGAGTCATCTGGATCAGTGTCAAAACTTGCATCGACGTAATACTTTACGATGAACCTTTTGTCACCTCCATAATCGAGAAACATATCCTTATTCCACTAAGGATAATTTTGACCAATGTCCAGTGATCTACTCCTAGATCACTATTGTACTCCCTTGCCAAACTCAAGGCAGGGTATACAATAGGTATGGTACACAGCATGGCATACTTTATAGAACCTATGGCTGAGGCATAGGGAATGACTTTCATTCTCTCTATATCTTCTGCCGTGGTCGGGTTTTGGGTCTTACTCAACTTCACACCTTGTAACACAGGCAAGAACTCCTTTTTGACTCCTCCATTTTGAACTACTTCAAAATCTTGTCAAGGTATGTACTCATTGAAAAACTTTATCAAGCGTCTTGATCTATCTCTATAGATCTTGATGCTCAATATGTAAGCAGCTTCATCGAGATCTTTCTTTGAAAAACTCCTTTCAAACATTCCTTTATGCTTTGCAGAATAATTCTACATTATCTCCGATCAACAATATGTCATTCACATATACTTATCAGAAATGCTGTAATGCTCCCTCTCACTTTCTTGTAAATACAGGCTTCACCGCAAGTCTATATAAAACTATATGCTTTGATCAACTTATCAAAGCATATATTCCAACTCTGAGATGCTTGCACCAGTCCATAGATGGATCGCTGGAGCTTGCATATTTTGTTGGTACCTTTAGGATTGACAAAACCTTCTGGTTGCATCATATACAACTCTTCTTTAATAAATCCATTAAGGAATGCAGTTTTGTTTATCCACTTGCCAGATTTCATAAAATGCGGCAATTGCTAACATGATTCGGACAGACTTAAGCATAGATACGAGTGAGAAACTCTTATCGTAGTCAACACCTTGAACTTGTCGAAAACCTTTTTGCGACAATTCTAGCTTTGTAGATAGTGACACTACTATCAGCGTCCGTCTTCCTCTTGAAGATCCATTTAATCTTAATGGCTCGCCGATCATTGGGCAAGTCAATCAAAGTCCATACTTTGTTCTCATACATGGATCTCATCTCAGATTTCATGGCCTCAAGCCATTTTGCGGAATCTTGGCTCATCATCGCTTCCTCATAGTTCGTATGATCATCATGGCCAAGTAACATGACCTCCAGAACAGGATTACCGTACCACTCTGGTGCGGATCTCACTCTGGTTTACCTACGAGGTTCGGTAGTAACTTGATCTGAAGTTACATGATCACCATCATCATTAGCTTCCTCACTAATTGGTGTAGTAGTCACAGGAACAGATTTCTGTGATGAACTACTTTCCAATAAGGGAGAAGGTACAATTACCTTATCAAGTTCCACTTTCCTCCCACTCACTTCTTTCAAGAGAAACTCCTTCTCTAGAAAGGATCCATTCTCAGCAACGAATATCTTGCCTTCGGATCTGTGATAGAAGGTGTACCCAACAGTTTCTTTTGGGTATCCTATGAAGATTTACTTCTCCGATTTGGGTTCGAGCTTATCATGTTGAAACTTTTTCACATAAGCATCGCAGTCCCAAACTTTAAGAAACGACAGCTTAGATTTCTCGCCAAACCATAGTTCATACGGTGTCATCTCAACGGATTTAGATGGTGCCCTATTTAACGTGAATGTAGCTGTCTCTAATGCATAACCCCAAAACGATAGTGGTAATCGGTAAGAGACATCATAGATCGCACCATATCTAATAAAGCACGGTTAAGACGTTCGGACACACCATTACACTATGGTGTTCTAGGTGGCGTGAGTAGTGAAACTATTTCACATTGTTTTAACTGAAGGCCAAACTCGTAACTCAAATATTTTACTTATGCGATCATATTGTAGAAACTTTTATTTTTGTTACGATGATTCTCCACTTCGCTCTGAAATTCTTTGAACTTTTCAAATATTTCAGACTTTTGTTTCATCAAGTAGATATACTCATATCTGCTCAAATCATTTGTGAAGATCATAAAATAATGATACCTGCCGCGAGCCTCAATATTCATCGGACCACATACATCAGTATGTATGATTTCTAACAAATCTGTTGCTCGCTCCATTGTTCCAGAGAACGGAGTCTTAGTCATCTTGCCCATGAGGCATGGTTCGCAAGCATCAACTGATTCATAATCAAGTGACTCCAAAAGTCCATCAACATGGAGTTTCTTCATGCGCTTTACACCAATATGACCTAAACGACAGTGCCACAAATAAGTTGCACTATCATTATTAACTTTGCATCTTTTGGTTTCAATATTATGAATATGTGTATCACTACGATCGAGATCCAACGAACCATTTTCATTGGGTGTTTAACCATATATGTAAATAGAACAACAATTTATTCTCTTACTTAAATGAATAGCCGTATTGCAATAAACATGATCAAATCATATTCATGCTCAATGCAAACACCAAATAACACTTATTTAGGTTTAACACTAATCCCGAAAGTATAGGGATTGTGCGATGATGATCATATCAATCTTGGAACCACTTCCAACACACACCGTCACTTCACCCTTAACTAGTCTATGTTCATTCTGCAACTCCCGTTTCGAGTTACTACTCTTAGCAACTGAACTAGTATCAAATACCGAGGGGTTGCTATGAACACTAGTAAAGTACACATCAATAACATGTATATCCAATATACCTTTGTTCACCTCGCCATCCTTCTTATCCGCCAAATACTTGGGGCAGTTCCGCTTCTAGTGACCAGTCCCTTTGTAGTAGAAGCACTCAGTCTCGGGATTAGGTCCAGACTTGGGCTTCTTCACTTGAGAAGAAACTTGTTTGCCGTTCTTCTTGAAGTTCCCTTTCTTCCCTTTGCCCTTTTTTGAAACTAGTGGTCTTTGTCAACCATCAACACTTGATGCTTTTCTTGATTTCTACCTTCGTCGATTTTAGCATCACGAAGAGCTTGGGAATTACTTTTGTCATCCCTTGCATATTATAGTTCATCACTAAGTTCTAGTAACTCGGTGATAGTGACTAGAGAACTTTGTCAATTACTCTCTTATCTGGAAGATTAACTCCCACTTGATTCAAGCAATTGTAGTACCCAGACATTCTGAGCACATGCTCACGGCTTGAGCTATTATTCTCCATCTTTTAGCTATAGAACTTGTTGGAGACTTCATATCTCTCAACTCGGGTATTTACTTGAAATATTAACTTCAACTCCTGGAACATCTCATATGGTCCATGACGTTGAAAACGTCTTTGAATTCCTGATTCTAAGCTGTTAAGCATGGTGTACTAAACTATCAAGTAGTCATCATATTGAGCTAGCCAAACGTTCATAACGTCTGTATCTGCTCCTGCAATAGGTCTGTCACCTAGCGGTGCATCAAGGACATAATTCTTTTGTTCGGCAATGAGGATAAACCTCAGATCACGGATCCAATCCGCATCATTGCTACTAACATCTTTCAACTTAGTTTTCTTTAGGAACATATAAAAATTAAACGGGGAGCAACATCATGAGCTATTGATCTACAACATAGATATGCTAATACTACCAGGACTAAGTTCATGATAAATTAAAGTTCAATTAATCATATTACTTAAGAACTCCCACTTAGATAGACATCCCTCTAATCATCTTAGTGATCACGTGATCTAAATCAACTAAACCATAACCGATCATCACGTGAAATGGAGTAGCTTTCAATGGTGAACATCACTATGTTGATCATATCTACTATATGATTCACGCTCGACCTTTCGGTCTCAGTGTTCCGAGGCCATATATGCATATGCTAGGCTCATCAAGTTTAACCTGAGTATTCTGCGTGTGCAAAAACTTGCTTGCACCCATTATAGATGGACGTAGAGCTTATCACACCCGATCATCACGTGGTGTCTGGGCACGACGAACTTTGGCAACGGTGCATACTCAGGGAGAACGCTTTTATCTTGAAATTTAGTGAGAGATCATCTTATAATGCTACCGTCAATCAAAGCAAGATAAGATGCATAAAAGATAAACATCACATGCAATCAATATAAGTGATATGATATGGCCATCATCATCTTGTGCTTGTGATCTCCATCTCCGAAGCACCTTCATGATCACCATCGTCATCAGTGCGACACCTTGATTTCCATCGTAGCATCGTTGTCGTCTCGCCAATCTTATGCTTCCACGACTATCGCTACCGCTTAGTGATAAAGTAAAGCATTATAGGGCGATTGCATTGCATACAATAAAGCGACAACCATATGGCTCCTCCAGTTGCCAATAACTCGGTTACAAAACATGATCATCTCATACAATAAAATTTAGCATCATGTCTTGACCATATCACATCACAACATGCCCTGCAAAAACAAGTTAGACGTCCTCTACTTTGTTGTTACAAGTTTTACGTGGCTGCTATGGGCTTAGCAAGAATCGTTCTTACCTACGCATCAAAACCACAACGATAGTTTGTCAAGTTGATGTTGTTTTAACCTTCGCAAGGACCGGGCATAGCCACACTTGGTTCAACTAAAGTTGGAGAAACTGACACCCGCCAGCCACCTGTGTGCAAAGCACATCGGTAGAACCAGTCTCGCGTAAGCGTACGCGTAATGTCGGTCCGGGCTGCTTCATCCAACAATACCGCCGAACCAAAGTATGACATGCTGGTAAGCAGTATGACTTATATCGCCCACAACTCACTTGTGTTCTACTCGTGCATATAACATCAACACATAAAACCTGGCTCTGATACCACTGTTGGGTAACGTAGTAATTTCAAAAAAAATCCTATGCACACGCAAGATCATGGTGATGCATAGCAACGAGAGGGGAGAGTGTTGTCTACATACCCTCATAGACCGAAAGCGGAAGCGTTAGCACAACACGGTTGATGTAGTCGTACATCTTCACGATCCAACCGATCCAAGTGCCGAACGCACGGTACCTCCGAGTTCAGCACACGTTCAGCCCGATGACGTCCCTCGAACTCCGATCCAGCCGAGTGTTGAGGGAGAGTTTCGTCAGCACGACGGCGTGGTGACGATGTTGATGTTCTACCGACGCAGGGCTTCGCCTAAGCACCGCTACAGTATTATCGAGGTGGACTATGGTGGAGGGGGGCACCGCACATGGCTAAGAGACGATCAACTTGATCAACTTGTGTCTAGAGGTGCCCCCTGCCCCTGTATATAAAGGAGCAAGGGGGGAGGCGGCCGGCCTAGGAGGACGGCGCGCCAAGGGGGGAGTCCTACTCCCACCGGGAGTAGGACTCCTCCTTTCCTCGTTGGAGTAGGAGTGAAGGAAAGAGGAGGAGAGTGGGAAGGAAAAGGGGGTTGCACCCCTTGTCCAGTTCGGACCAGAGGGAGGGCGCATGCCTCCTTCCTTTTGGCCTATCTCCTCTATTCCCGTATGGCCCAATAAGGCCCATATACTCCCCGGCGAATTCCCGTAACTCTCCGGTACTCCGAAAAATACCTGAATCACTCGGAACCTTTCCGAAGTCCGAATATAGTCGTCCAATATATCGATCTTTACATCTCGACTATTTCAAGACTCCTCGTCATGTCCCCAATCTCATCCGGGACTCCGAACTCCTTCGGTACATCAAAACATATAAACTCATAATATAGCTGTCATCGTAGCGTTAAGCGTGCGGACCCTACAGGTTTGAGAACTATGTAGACATGACCGAGACACGTCTCCGGTCAATAACCAATAGCAGAACCTGGATGCTCATATTGGCTCCTACATACTCTACGAAGATCTTTATCGGTCAGACCGCATAACAACATACGTTGTTCCCTTTGTCATCGGTATGTTACTTGCCCGAGATTCGATCATCGGCATCTCAATACTTAGTTCAATCTCGTTACCGGCAAGTCTCTTTACTCGTTCCGTAATACATCATCTCGCAACTAACTCATTAGTTGCAATGCTTGCAAGGCTTAGGTGATGTGCATTACCAAGAGGGCCCAGAGATACCTCTCCGACAATCGGAGTGACAAATCCTAATCTCGAAATACGCCAACCCAACAAGTACCTTCGGAGACACCTGTAGAGCACCTTTATAATCACCCAGTTATGTTGTGACGTTTGGTAGCACACAAAGTGTTCCTCTGGTAAACGGGAGTTGCATAATCTCATAGTCATAGGAACATGTATAAGTCATGAAGAAAGCAATAGCAACAAACTAAACGATCAAGTGCTAAGCTAACGGAATAGGTCAAGTCAATCACATCATTCTCGTAATGATGTGATCCCGTTAATCAAATGACAACTCATGTCTATGGTTAGGAAACATGACCATCTTTGATCAACGAGCTAGTCAAGTAGAGGCATACTAGTGACACTCTGTTTGTCTATGTATTCACACATGTATTATGTTTCCGGTTAATACAATTCGAGCATGAATAATAAACATTTATCATGATATAAGGAAATAAATAATAACTTTGTTATTGCCTCTAGGGCATATTTCCTTCAGGTGCCATACCAATTGACTCAAACATAGGCCGCTCTGGCCACCGCCCTCTCTTTGGAGAGCTTGTGTTCCGTGTTTGGTCCTTGTTGTCTTTTGCCTTTCCCTTGAGCTGTGCTTGTGTTTGAGTTGCCTCGTGTGTGTGCTTTTTCTGCGTCTAGTTTCTTGAAGGTTGCATTGCAAATGCCGTGTTCTTCTCTTCTTGTCAAAACTTGCACCTTCTAGGGTTTATGGTACTACCGTGGCAAGCCACGGTACTATCCCTGGAGAAGGGTTGCCCTGTGCGTGCACAGCTCCATCCCAGGCATGGTACTACCGCTTCCATCGTGGTAGTAATTTTTTACTGCCATTGGAAGAGCGGTACTTCCGCCCGGGCGGTACTACCGCGAGGACCCGTGGTACTACCGCGTTGTCGCGAGCGGGTGGGGGTTAAGTGCGGGGCTGGGGGAGTTCCAACTCCCCAATACCCATTCATCTCTTTTCCCCACCTCGTCTCTCTCTCCTGCCCAAGAACGACGCCGGAGGACCTCGCCGGATCTCCGTCTCTGAACGCTCTCCTCGCATTCCGACCGGTGGGATCGTCCCCCACCTCGCCCTCTTGCCATGGACCCTAGTATCTCCCCTAGTCCTTCTCCTTTTGTTCCGTTCTTATGCTTCTAGGTCTTGGGGAGATGCATGTGTACTTCATGTGATTTTTGGCTAAATTCTTGCAAGAGGAGGTTGTAGGAGAGTGCTAGTGCAGTAGATATGCTATTTGGAGTAATACAATAGTGTAGTTTTGATCAACAGTAGTATCGATCTATTTTTGCGGATATTTCTAGATCCGGAGATGCAGTTCTTGAGGGATTCGAATCCGTGCAGTACTACCGCTCCTCCTGGAGCGGTACTACCACTCACTCGCCCGAGAACCATCCTCGTGCGGTACTACTGCTCCGCTAGAGCGGTACTTCCGCTCCAGGTGCGGCACTACTGTGCCACCCCAGCACAACACTACTGTCGGATCACGGGTTCCGGCAAAACCCTTAAGGTTCGAACACTGGGGTGCGTGCGAAGATCCCCCCTATCGATCCGCGTCCTAACTTAGCTAAGATCTCACATACTAACTCGACGAACTCGCAACACAAATGACGCAAGATTTATACTGGTCCGGGCCACCGTTATGGTGTAATACCCTACTCCAGTGTGGTGGTGGTGGATTGCCTCTTGGGCTGAGGCGAACAGTACAAGGGGAAGAACAGCCTCCTGAGGTTGATGTGTTCTTGTGCTTGGTGAACTTGTGTGTGAGGATGCATTCTAGGGTTCTGTTCTTGACCCGTCTCCTCTCGTCTCTCTCATCTCGTCCCGTCCCGTCTCGTCTCATATGGTGGTGGCTAGTCCTATTTATAGAGGCCCTGGTCCTCTCCCCAAATATTGAGAGGGAAGGGAGCCAACAACGGCCAATTTGAAAGGGGACAGCTAGTACAAGCTATCTTGACAAAAGCAGTCTTCGCCTGCCAAAGGCTCTGGTGGTGATGCCGTCTTGGGCTCCACGGTGACCTCCGCCTTGCCGTTCTCCTGGTCTTGGTCTCGTTGCACCAATATGGAAACCTTTGCTTGATGCCTCGGTACTCCGCGCCTGCGCTTGCCCCCTTAGCACCAAAGAGGAAACACAGACGCTGTGTGCGCTGGTGTCCGCCTAGTCTCAATCGTCATGGCTTATGTCACGAGAACCTCGCGAGGTTTGCCCGTCCTTGAACTCTCCGCCCCTCACAAGCCAGCCTGGTGAGGCCGCTCCTGAGGAGGTCTTGTGTCGTCCGCCTCGCGAGGCTTGGCCCCTCGCGAGGGTCTTGATTCCTTGTTGATGAAGATGGGCCATACAGGCCTGCAAGCAAAGCCACGCCGTGGGCCGCAAGCAGGCAAGTCTGGGGACCCCCGTTCCCAGAACGCTGACAGTAGCCCCCGGGCCCATGGCGCGCTCGGGCTTGGCTTCGAGGCGAAGCCAAAGGTCAAGTGCGGAGCGCCGGGGGCCCCAATAGCCTGCGGCCTCGGTTGACGTGTGGCGGTTGATTGGACGTGGGCGTCTTTGCTTCCCCACACTGCCTCGGCAACTGCCCGACTGTCAAAAGGTTGGCGTAGATGGTGTTCACCTTCACTGTTTCCTTTCGCCTTTCCCCTAGGAATTCCTTCCCTTTTGTTCCCTGCGAGGAATCAGGAAACGGACCCCGTGGGGGTGTGTAAAGCGTATGTAATGCCTTTCGTCAATATAGCCCTTATTATGAAGATTTGTGTGTGCATATCATGCCGAGGCTCGGCCTCCCATTTCCAATCCTGCGGTAGCTTGGTGCTCTACGCTAACAGGTCCTGGTCCCCAGGCAGGTTGCAGCCGTCGCTGGTATGCCAGGTCGCGTGCCGTGGTCAAGGCCAGGAGGTGAGTGGCCCGAGGTCTAGTAAGAGCTCCTGAGGCACGATGCTCAAGAGGTCCCCTTAGCGCGCAAGCAGCTGTCTTAGGATGGGAAAGGAAGAAAATGTTGCCGCAGCAGGGCAGCGAAGGGAATGAGCAAGGGTCTCACGCCGCAAGCGACTAGTGGATCCAGAGCGAGAACTTATCTTTGGATGTCTGGGGTCTGCGGTGAAGAGGAGAAGGGAGAGCGAGGTGGTGCCGCTCGAGTCTGTGTTGCCTCCTGCGACCGCGCCCCTTTCCGTGAGCAAAGGTGGGGATGGTGCTCATGCTTCTCCAGCCCGGTCGTCCTCGCGAGGCCCGGTGGAGCATCCTCGAGAGGAGTCAGCCCCCGAAGCGCCGCTGGCTCAGGAGGTGCCGGTGTCCGGCACGGCTGGAGAGGTTCCAAAGGCTCAGGAGCCCTTGATCTCCCAGGCTCTGGTGACAATGTTGCCCCCTTCTCCTGCTGCTGCGCCCCTGGCCCCAGGTTCTTCTGCTTCCTCAGCCGTCTTGGAGCGTGCCCTTTCGGAGATGGCCCAGCTGTGAAAAGATCTCTAGGGCACGGACTTGCGCCTGGTGGTCGGGCGCTTGGAGCTGGACTCTGGCTGGCTTCACTCCGACTCGGCGGTTCGAGCGTCACTGAGCCAGGCCGCGGTGGCCTCCAAGAAGGAGAAGCAGGCCGCCGCCAAAGCTGCGGCCGATCGCGAGGCGGCATTGAAGGACGCCAAGGCCGCCCGCGGCCGCTGCCGAGAGCTGGAGGACAAGCTGAAGGGCCTGCGCGACCAGCATGCGAAAGAAGCACGTGGCCGCCAGGCGAAGGAAGAGGATATGAAGGCCTGGGAGGACGCCATCAAGGGCCGCGACGCCGAGCTGGGGGAGCTAGCGAAGGCGCAGGCAGCGGAGCGCAGCCGGCTGGAGGAGTTGGAGCGGAAGGCGAGGGTGAAGGAGGCCGACCTTGACGCCAAGGCGAGGGTCCTTGCCGAAGACCGCGCGGCCTTCTCGACCTTTGGGGAGAGGTCCCGCGTGGCGCTGAAGACACTGTACGAGAAGGGCTTGGAGAAGCCGCTGGCCACCGATGAGGATGGCCCTGCTCAGCTGCTTCCCTTCCTGGTGAAGGCGCTCGAGGAAGACGTGGAGGGCATCGGTCCTATGGCGGAGGCAGAGGCTCGTGTCCTTTCCTC
The DNA here is from genome assembly GCA_034509565.1 of Triticum monococcum. NCBI lineage: Eukaryota > Viridiplantae > Streptophyta > Magnoliopsida > Poales > Poaceae > Triticum > Triticum monococcum. Next base: position 118,720,666 of record CM067844.1, read on the forward strand.
AGCAGCGATGACACGGGTCTTCAGCCACCTGCACCTTCACGACCCCAGCGCTCGTCTTGATGAGCTGCTGGAACCTGTAGCTGACGAACACTGCGCGGCTGCCGCTGCGGTCGTGAAGGGTCAAGTGGAAGCCTTGCTGAAGAAGTTCGACGCCTTCGCTCCCGCGCCCTCGACCGGTGATGCAGGTGAAGGCGACGCTACCGAGGAGAGGGCACCTTTTGCAAGCGTCGGTGGTGTCCAGGGGTGACTTGCGGCTGCTTTTCTGCTTTACTCCTGCAACATGCACCATGCCTCGTGGAGGCGTTAAACTTGTGTTTGATATTGTGAGAACAATATGTATTGTAATATTTGCTTTGAGATTTTGCGATTTTCTTCCTATTTGCTTTGTGTTCTGCGTCGGCAGAGCCCAACCCCGCGCATACCTCAACCACCGTTGGGCCGACCGGAAACCAGGACGGACCAAGGAGCGAGGGGCTACGTGACCAGTTAGGCTCCTGAGTCGTGATGCTCAGGAGTCCCCCTTGATGCACAAACAGCCTATAGGAAGGATACGCGTGATAGGTTAATGTTCTACGTCGGCAGAGCCCGGCCCACGCATACCTCAACCGCTGCTGGGCCGACCGAAAACCAAGACGGACCAAGGAGTGAGGGGCTACGTGACCAGTTAGGCTCCTGAGTCGCGATGCTCAGGAGTCCCCCTTGACGTGCAAACGTTCTCCATACCTTTTCCCTCGGCTGATTGTCGTTGTGAAGTCACCTCTTCTTCAACGTACTCGTGGGATCGCCTCGGCTGATTGTCGTTGTGAAGTCAAAGCCGCGATGGGGGGGGGGGGGCCTGGAGGCGTACGATGAGGGGCGACAGGTGGTCCGTTCAGTGATTCTTCGCAGCGCCATTTTGTTCGGTTCTCCTTCAGAGTTCTTCATCAGAAATCAGAATCAGAGCAACATTGTCATGTTGCGGGTGGATGACGTTCCATTGGAGTGCAATGGAGTATAGTGTTGTTCTGCAGCTAATAGGATTGTTGATTTTGTTTTGCTTTGATCTTCGGTTCCATCCCATGTTATTTTTCCGTTATTTCCTAGTAAATCTAAATCAAGCCAGCAATTTACTGGATTTTGAAAAAAAAAACGGTGTACCAAGTACGTATTCACAAGTATTTTTGTCTCTTAAAATGAGACAACCAGATCACATCGTCAGTACGACCCCGGAGTATAGTGGTTAGGTGCAATGCATATAATAAGAGATGGTATAACAATATCCTCACTAAATAACAAGTCGCGACTTAGCTGCCATGTAGATGTAGTCGCCGCTGATTCGTTGATTGATTGCTACTTCTCTGTCCTGTGCCAAAGCCTCTGGGCAGGTTCGCCGTGGAGATGACGCCGTCATGCCATACCATGCATTCATCATGCATGAGACTTGTAATACTACTTCATCCGTTTCTAAATATTTGTTTTTTAAAAAATTTCAACAAGTGGCTATATACAAAGTAAAATAAGTGAATCTACACTCTAAAATATGTCTTATATACATCCGTATATGATAGTCCATTTAAAATCTCTAAAAAGATAAATATTTAAGAACAGAGGAAGTAATACAGTATTATCCTTGGAGACTGCTTTTGGTTCAAGATTATCCTGGGAGTTGGTGGGGTGGTCGTTAACCCGTCAGTTTGGTGCAGAGTCTCTCCCGCCGGGCGCCTGTTCCAGTTGACACTCCTTTTGCTGCTAGACTAGATGCATTCACCACCCCGCCTCGTTATCAGCACGCAAGTACTCCTGCTAGGTGCAGCCGTGGAGCGATGCCCCGGTCGTCATTCATGCGCGTGGACTTGGCGTTTGCGCCGCTGTTGTGCGACGCAGACCGTGGAATTGGGCGTCGATGGGTATTCGTCCAGGCTCTCGTGTCCAAACGGATTTGTGCTCATGTCTTAATCCACACGACAGTGAGGACTAGTAGGCTGTAGCCTACTGGCAAGGGCGCAGTGGCGTTTCCTTGCAGACCGTGGTTCGACTCTTGTCGGGAACGAATTTCCGTGATCTCAACCGGATAGATAAGCTTCTTCTATAAAAATAGATATTATAGATAAGCTTCTTCTATAAAAATATATGTTCTGGGTGCTAGCACTCATAGTTCTTATTTTTTTTTAATTCACACGACAGTCGTTCGATGCATGCGTTTTCATTGGGCATAGGATGGAGAGCAACTAGTTAAAGAGTGCTCCTTCGGGAGCCTCACAACTATCATCGGCACATGTCGCAGGCTCCTTCTATAAAAATATGTGTTCTGGATGCTAGCACTCATAGTTCTTATTTTTTTTTAATTCACACGACAGTCGTTCGATGCATGCGTTTTCATTGGGCATAGGATGGAGAGCAACTAGTTAAAGAGTGCTCCTTCGGGAGCCTCACAACTATCATCGGCACATGTCGCAGGCTCCTTCTATAAAAATATGTGTTCTGGATGCTAGCACTCATAGTTCTTATTTTTTTCAATTCACACGACAGTCGTTCGATGCATGCGTTTTCATTGGGCATAGGATGGGGAGCAACTAGTTAAAGAGTGCTCCTTCGGGAGCCTCACAACTATCATCGTCACATGTCGCAGGCTCCTTCTATAAAAATATATGTCCTGGGTGCTAGCACTCATGGTTCTTTTTTTTTTCAATTCACACGACAGTCGTTCGATGCATGCGCTTTCATTGAGCATAGGATGGGGAGCAACTAGTTAAAGAGTGCTCCTTCGGAAGCCTCACAACTATCATCGTCACATGTCGCGCTCTGCGCGTTTCCTCCGAATTTTTTTGGCTTTTAAAACGGTTTTTTGAGTTTTTTTTAACTTTTTGTTTTTTCCACCGGTTTTTCTTAGCCTTTGGATCAATTTCTTTTTTGAAAATAATTTTTTTGCATGAACAAACACGTTTTTTTGCTTCCGCAAAGGCTCGGTCATGACTCTCAGAAATGAAAAAAAGACGTGTTTTCTGTGTCTTTTTCATGAGAAACACGGTTTTGCTTTCGTGAGAGGTACGGTTCTGCTTTCGCGAGAGACACATCCGTGCCTCTCAAAAACGAAAAAACGTCTCTGTCGCCGGCATGATGGCCAGACGCGGAGCCCTGCCTCCCGCTGCTGGGACCGGTCGTGGTGCTCATCCACCTCCCGCGAGGCAGCCGCCAACCGCCAAGCATGTCCCGACCGCCGTCGCTGGGCTGGCCGCGGCGTTCCTTCCGTGGCGAGGCAGCCGCCACCAGTGGCTACGCCACCCGCCGCTTGAGTCACCGCTGGGGCTGGCCGCGGCGTTCCTCCGCCACCCGCCGCTGGAGTCAGCCAGGGCGCGCCTGTTGCCGGTCGGGCCAATGCGCGGCCCCCGAGGAGCCGACACAGCTGCCGGTGGCCAAGGCACGGGCGCTGGGACGGGGGGTCGGGTCGAATCAGAATCAGAATCGGGAAGGTCAGGCATATGGCGGATACGGCAGAGACGGTCCTCGATACACTCGATATGGGCAGTGGGGCGACGATGGATATGATGCATACGGCGAGGGACTACACCGTGGTTCATCCTCGGGTGGTGGTCGTGGTAACAACTGGCATAATGGAGGTTGCCACTTTCAGGGTCCGCCTGGAAATTTTGTCGAGGGAGTTGTCGGGGCTACAGACCGATACCGAGGTGGTTTTCGCCGAGGGAGAGGGGGTGGGAGGCGCCCTCCACCGCGCCAGCTCCCACCGCCACCTCCACCGGCAGACACATCTTATGCGCCCACAGGAGAGGTGCCGGACCCCGTAGCTTCGATGGTGGCGGCTTCATCGACTCTTCCCACTGTGGCTGTAGAAACAGTCAGGGCCTTGGCAACAGTCTATTCCGACGGCCACTGGGGCTGCTAAGAGTACTGATGGTGGACCGGGCAAGAACACAGATAAACCAGTGGGCGAAAAACTTTCGAAGTGGGCAATTAAAAAGAAGAAGTTGCCTTGCTATAGGTGCGGTGAACCGGGTCACTTTGTGGCAGAATGTACTAATGAGGTTTGCGACTATTGCAACAGGTCGCAGCATGTGACCGGGGATTGCCCACTCCTTTCTGGTCCCAAACCTAGTGTCAACATTTACGGTGTATGCTGCAAGGAGTTGATGTTCTTTGAGACACCGGAGGTGGATCCTCTTCCGCAGATGGTTGAGAGCTCTTTCCCTGCAGTGGTCCGAGTAACTAACGGGCAGTTGACCGAAGCTCAGATTGTGAGGCAGCTGCGTGACTTGGTACCAGGTAATCATCAGTGGCATCTAGAACCGCTGGAGGGACAGTCTTATAAGGTGGATTTTCCCACTAAGGAGGATCAGATGCATTTTCTTAAGTGGGGTTTATGCAGGGTTTCAAGTACCAACAGTATTATTGCCTTTGATGAGTGGAAGCCGGATGAACCAGAAGGTACACCTTTGGAGAAGGTGTGGGTACATTTCTTTGGTGCACCACCAAAACTGATTAAGCACTTTTTGATTGCCTGGAGCTTGGGTTCTATGATTGGCAAGACATAAAAAGTAGACATGCCTTTCACTCGCGCAAACGGGGCCGCGAGGTTGTTGGTCACTGTGCTGAGTGTTGAGTTTATAGATGCGGTTCGTTGGACACATGCTGGAGTCACATACATTCTTGAGCTTGAGATTGAGGACACACCGGTTTCACAGGATGGGGATGAGACTCAGGACATGGACACAACTGAGGGAGGCGGAGCCTCCGAGGATCAGGATAAGGGGTCTGAGAATCCACCACGGGAGCCGGCAACGGGGCCTAGTGATAATCCAGATAAGGCAGACAACTCTGCCAAAGAGGTGGCACCGTCTACTACTCCGATGAACACCCTTCGCTTTGGTTCGTTTGGAGCGAGTTCGGCTCCTAGTCGGTTGTGGAGCACCGGGGTCGAGGCGGATGACCCGGCGGAACTGGAGCTCCCGCCGGTGCTAGTTCCCATTTGTGAGGCGACGACGACACTTGAGGTTTCAGATTCTCAGTAGACACCACAGGGATCTTGTCACATTGACAGTGACCCTTTTAGGACGGGTTCCTCGCCAGGTGAGATGATGGACGCTGCCGGGCTGCTCGGGAGTGGGGGGTCGTGGGCAGGAGGCTCACCACGCCCGCCCACACGCGCCTGGCTCAAGCCCATCGGGAGGGGCGTCATGACAGGAGGTCTGTCGCACCTCTCCTATCACGGCGGTCTTAGGTGACTTGGGAGTGAGGGTCGGGCAGGAGTCCCGGGCCTTAACTCCTCCGGTGGACCGTACCATGCTAGCTGGCCAGGGACCGCGACACAGTGTTGCCGAGGGGGGAAGCGGGACTACTGAGCAGGTGGCTCAACGGTCCTCTTCTCCTTTCACCACCGAGGGCAATGTCCACATGACCATGCCTTACCCTCCCTCACCGACGTTAGGGCTGGGTGTGGGAGTCGGGACCATGCTTCTCGGGAGAGGACGATGGACGAGCTTAGTACCTTCGGCGGGATCGTGGATCTGGTGATGGCTGGCAGGCGTGTCAGTAACCGGATCCAGGGTCAGCCGGATGTGGACGACATGCAGCTAGCGCGTGCCAAGAGGGCAGCCATGCTTCGTCACGCCGAGGCTAATACAGGTACGTCTTTTGATAAAAGTTGTTCTATTTTGCATTTCACTGAGAATGAAATAGTGGATAAGGCTAATGACTTAGGAATTTCTTTGGGATCCAATGAAACCGATGTTGCCAAATCTGTAAATGATTTTTTAGACTTGGAAGCGGAGAGGGCCTCTGAAATTATTCGTAATCTTGCTTCCATCAAACCCTTGAATGATAACGAAATTAACAACCTAGGAATGGTTGATCTCGCAAATATTTGTAACAACCTATTGCCTGATATGGAGGCCGAAGATGAGGAGGGGTCGGACACTACTGACACGGTACAACGTCTCATGATGGAGGGCACGGTTTCTGTCGTAGCCGATCCTACTCTCCCACAGGGTGTTGGGGAAAATCCCAAACGATCCTGGAAGCGGAAAATTTATCCTACCTCGGCGGTACGTAGAAGTGCTCGAGTTAAGCTTAAGAAAAAATTTCATGATGACTTATGGAGGGACTCTTTTGGAATAGTAGAGGTCTAGTTGACTTGGCTAAAGAAAGGTTCTTAGCGGAGACAATGATAGAAAAACATCTGGACTTTATTGCACTGTTGGAAATAGGACGCGATAATTTTACTTCACAATTTCTTCAAAATCTATACAATGGTATCGATTTTGACTGGCACATCTTACCTCCTAGAGGAAGATCCGATGGGATTTTACTAGGAGTGCGGTGTGAGACGCTTGAGGTACTTAATGTGGTCCAGGGGGACTTTTCGATTAAGTTTAGGGTGAGATCAAAACTAGACGGGTTTTGGTGGTCTCTTGTTGTTGTTTATGGGGCAGCACAACCTGAATTCAAACCAGACTTTTTAGCTGATTTAGTGCGGATTTGTGGAAATGAAAATCTGCCGATCCTTGTGGGGGGGATTTTAATATTATCAGGAGGAGAGATGAAAAGAATAATGAAAATTTTGATGGTCGTTGGTCTATGATGTTTAACATGACTTAATTTGAGAGAAATTGAACTCACCGGTAGACATTTTACATGGGCCAACTCGTTACCCATTCCGACTTATGAAAAGTTCGATAGGATGCTTGCGAGTGTGGAGTGGGAACAAAAATATCCTTTGGTGTCAGTTCATGCGATGCAGAGAGCGATCTCAGATCACACACCATTGTTTTTAGACTCGGGTGAGGCTACCCATGTGGCAAACAAAAATGTTTTCTCCTTCGAACAAAGCTGGTTTGAGAGAGAAGGATTTTTGGAACTCATTGCACGCGAATGGGCTAAGCCGGTTAGTGGAAGGACGCATGTTGAGAGATGGCAAAACAAGATTAGAAATCTCTGACAGTTCTTGAGAGGTTGGGCCCGAAATGTGAGTGGGATTTACAAACACGAAAGAGAGCGTCTTACCAAATTAATTGAGGCACTTGACTTAAAGGCTGAAGCCACTCTTCTTTCGGTTAATGAGCAAACTTCCAAGTACGAAGCTGAGCAAGGCCTATGAGCTCTCTTGAGAGAAGAGGAGCTCAAGTGGGCATTGCGTGCTAAAACACTTAAGGTTGTCCAAGGGGACGATAATACATAATTCTTCCATATGGTTGCAAATGGCAAACATAGAAAGAAGAAGAATATCCAACTTGAACAGGACGAGGGGACAATTGTGGGGCATGAAAATCTGAAAGCATATATCTCTAATTATTATAAGCAACTTTTTGGACCCCCCCCCCTAATACAAGCAAGGTGACACTAGATGAATCCAGGCTTGAGGACATACCTCAATTACAGGCAGCGGAGAATGGCTACCTCTCTGCCCCGTTTACTGAAAAAGAGGTTCTTCAGACAATTACACAAATGAAACCGAATAAAGCACCGGGACCAGATGGGTTTCCTGCTGAATTCTATAAGAAATGTTGGCATATTATTAAAGATGATCTTATGCCTATGTTTCATGATTTCTTCAACGGTCACTTGGAGTTGTTCCATCTCAACTTTGGTACGATAACGCTTCTACCAAAGAAAGAGGAGGCAATTCGGATAGAACAATTCAGGCCCATTTGTCTGCTAAATGTGAGCTTCAAATTTTTTACAAAGGTTGGAACCAATAGATTGACACAAATTGCCCAACACGTGGTCCAACCAAGTCAAACAGCGTTTATGCCAGGGCGACACATACTAGAAGGGGTGGTCGTCTTGCATGAAACGATTCACGAGATCCACTCGAAGAAACTAGATGGGGTTATCTTCAAAGTGGATTTTGAAAAGGCATATTATAAAGTCAAGTGGCCTTTTCTTCAGCAGGCAATGTGCATGAAGGGCTTTAGTGAAACCTGGAGGCACCAGGTAGATACCCCAGTCCAGAAAGGTAGTGTCGGAGTCAAGGTGAATGATGACATAGGTCATTATTTCCAGACTCATAAGGGGCTGAGACAAGGGGATTCCATGTCTCCTCTTCTATTTAATATTGTGGCTGACATGCTAGCCGTCCTTATTGGCAGGGCCAAGCAGCATGGCCATGTAGAAGGCTTAGTTCCTCATCTAGTCGATGGAGGGGTATCCATTCTACAATATGCGGACGACACTACTCAATTCATGGAACACGATATAGCTAAGGCACGTAATATGAAACTCATCTTATGTCTCTTCGAACAACTGTCAGGATTAAAAATTAATTTTCATAAGAGCGAGTTGTTCTGCTTTGGGAAGGCCAAAGACGAGGAACACACTTATAGACAATTGTTCGGATGTGAATTAGGTGCTTTACCATTCAATTACTTGGGCATACCGATTCATCACCGTAAACTATCCAATAAAGAATGGAAGTGTATTGAAGAACGAATTGAAAAGAAACTAAGTTGCTGGAAAGACAAGCTTATGTCATATGGAGGTCGGCTAGTCCTGATTAATTCGGTACTGACTAGTATGCCGATGTTTCTTCTTTCGTTCTTCAAAATTCCGATTGGAGTCCAGAAGCGTCTTGATTTTTTTAGATCTCGTTTCTTTTGGCGGTCTGATGAGGCCAAGAGGAAATACCATCTTGCGCGATGGGATATTCTCTGTCGACCTAAATGTTGGGGAACGTTGCAGAAAACAAAAAAAATTCCTACTCGTTTCACCAAGATCCATCTATGAGTTCATCTAGCAACGAGTCATCGGATGCATCTACATACCTTTGTAGACCGCGAGCGGAAGCGTTCAAAGAACGGGGATGATGTAGTCGAACACGACGTGATCCAAATCACCGATGACCAAGCGCCGAACGGACGGCACCTCCGCGTTCAACACACGTACGGGACGGGAGACGTATCCTCCTTCTTGATCCAACAAGGGGGGAGGAGAGGTTGATGAAGATCCAGCAGCACGACGGCGTGGTGGTGGATGCAGGGCGTCACAGTAGCAGGGCTTCGCCTATACTACGAGAGAGAGAGACGTAACAGGGAGAGAGGGATGCACCAAAGGTTGTAGCATGAAGTCCCTCCTATCCCCCACTATATATAGGGGTGCCTAGGGGGGGCGCCGGCCCTAGGAGATGGGATCTCCTAGGGGGGCGGCGGCCAAGGGGTGGGGGGCTTGCCCCCCAAGCAAGGGGGCGGCCCCCTTTAGGGTTTCCCCTAAACCCTAGGCGCATGGGCCCTTAGGGGGTGGCGTCCCAGCCCACTATGGGCTGGGTCCCTTCCCACTTCAGCCCATGGGGCCCTCCGGGATAGGTGGCCCCACCCGGTGGACCCCCGGGACCCTTCCGGTGGTCCCGGTACAATACCGGTAACCCTGAAACTTGTCCCGATGGCCGAAACAGCACTTCCTATATATAATTCTTTACCTCCGGACCATTCCGGAACTCCTCGTGACGTCCGGGATCTCATCCGGGACTCCGAACAACATTCGGGTTACTGCATATACATATCTTCACAACCCTAGCGTCACCGAACCTTAAGTGTGTAGACCCTACGGGTTCGGGAGACATGTAGACATGACCGAGACGACTCTCCGGTCAATAACCAACAGCGGGATCTGGATACCCATGTTGGCTCCCACATGCTCCACAATGATCTCATCGGATGAACCACGATGTCGAGGATTCAATCAACCCCGTACGCAATTCCCTTTGTCAATCGATATATTACTTGCCCGAGATTCGATCGTCGGTATCCCAATACCTCGTTCAATCTCGTTACCGGCAAGTCACTTTACTCGTACCGTAATGCATGATCCCGTGACCAGACACTTGGTCACTTTGAGCTCATTATGATGATGCATTACCGAGTGGGCCCAGTGATACCTCTCCGTCATACGGAGTGACAAATCCCAGTCTTGATCCGTGTCAACCCAACAGACACTTTCGGAGATACCCGTAGTCTACCTTTATAGTCACCCAGTTACGTTGTGACGTTTGGTACACCCAAAGCACTCCTACGGTATCCGGGAGTTACACGATCTCATGGTCTAAGGAAAAGATACTTGACATTGCAAAACTCTAGCAAACGAACTACACGATCTTTATGCTATGTTTAGGATTGGGTCTTGTCCATCACATCATTCTCCTAATGATGTGATCTCGTTATTAATGACATCCAATGTCCATAGCCAGGAAACCATGACTATCTGTTGATCAACGAGCTAGTCAACTAGAGGCTTACTAGGGACATGTTGGTGTCTGTTATTCACACATGTATTACGATTTCCGGATAACACAATTATAGCATGAATAAAGACAATTATCATGAACAAGGAAATATAATAATAATGCTTTTATTATTGCCTCTAGGGCATATTTCCAACAGTCTCCCACTTGCACTAGAGTCAATAATCTAGTTACATTGTGATGAATCGAACACCCATGGAATTCTGGTGTTGATCATGTTTTGCTCTAGGGAGAGGTTTAGTCAACGGATCTGCTACATTCAGGTCCGTATGTACTTTACAAATATCTATGTCTTCATGTTGAACATTTTCACGAATGGAGTTGAAGCGACGCTTGATGTGCCTTGTCTTCTTGTGAAACCTGGGCTCCTTGGCAAGTGCAATAGCTCCGGTGTTGTCACAAAAGAGCTTGATTGGCCCCGACGCATTGGGTATGACTCCGAGGTCGGTGATGAACTCCTTCACCCAAATTGCTTCATGTGCTGCCTCCGAGGCTGCCATGTACTCCGCTTCACATGTAGATCCCGCCACGACGCTCTGCTTGCAACTGCACCAGCTTACTGCCCCACCATTCAAAATATACACGTATCCGATTTGTGACTTAGAGTCATCCAGATCTGTGTCGAAGCTAGCATCGACGTAACCCTTTACGACGAGCTCTTCGTCACCTCCATAAACGAGAAACATTTCCTTAGTCCTTTTCAGGTACTTCAGGATATTCTTGACCGCTGTCCAGTGTTCCTTGCCGGGATTACTTTGGTACCTTCCTACCAAACTTACGGCAAGGTTTACATCAGGTCTAGTACACAGCATGGCATACATAATAGAACCTATGGCTGAGGCATAGGGGATGACACTCATCTCTTATATATCTTCTGCCGTGGTCGGACATTGAGCCAAGCTCAATTTCACACCTTGCAGCACAGGCAAGAACCCCTTCTTAGACTGATCCATATTGAACTTCTTCAATATCTTATCAAGGTATGTGCTTTGTGAAAGACCTATGAGGCGTCTCGATCTATCCCTATAGATCTTGATGCCTAATATATAAGCAGCTTCTCCAAGGTCCTTCATTGAAAAACTCTTATTCAAGTAGGCCTTAATGCTGTCCAAGAGTTCTATATCATTTCCCATCAAAAGTATGTCATCTACATATAATATGAGAAATGCTACAGAGCTCCCACTCACTTTCTTGTAAACGCTGGCTTCTCCATAAGTCTGCGTAAACCCAAACGCTTTGATCATCTCATCAAAGCGAATGTTCCAACTCCAAGATGCTTGCACCAGCCCATAAATCGAGCGTTGGAGCTTGCACACCTTGTCAGCATTCTTAGGATCGACAAAACCTTCCGGCTGCATCATATACAATTCTTCCTTAAGGAAACCATTAAGGAATGCCGTTTTGACGTCCATTTGCCATATTTCATAATCGTAAAACGCAGCAATTGCTAACATGATTCGAACGGACTTCAGCTTCGCTACCGGTGAGAAAGTCTCATCGTAGTCAACCCCTTGAACTTGTCGATAACCCTTAGCGACAAGCCGAGCTTTATAGATGGTCACATTACCATCCACGTCTGTCTTCTTCTTAAAGATCCATTTATTTTCTATGGCTCGCCGTTCAACGGGCAAGTCAGTCAAAGTCCATACTTCGTTTTCATACATGGATCCTATCTCAGATTTCATGGCTTCTAGCCATTTGTCGGAATCCGGGCCCTCCATCGCTTCTTCATAGTTCGAAGGTTCACCGTTGTCTAACAACATGATTTCCAAGACAGGGTTGCCGTACCACTCTGGTGCGGAACGTGTCCTGGTGGACCTTCGAAGTTCAGTAGCAACTTGATCAGAAGTTTCATGATCATCATCATTAACTTCCTCTCTAGTCGGTGCAGGCACCTCAGGAACATTTTCTTGAGTTGCGCCATTTTCCGGTTCAAGAGGTAACACTTCATCAAGTTCTACTTTCCTCTCACTTACTTCTTTCGAGAGAAACTCCTTCTCTAGAAAGGATCCATTCCTGGCAACAAAGATCTTGCCTTCAGATCTGAGGTAGAAGGCATACCCAACAGTTTCTTTAGGGTATCCTATGAAGACGCATTTTTCCGACTTGGGTTCGAGCTTTTCAGGTTGAAGTTTCTTGACATAAGCATCGCATCCCCAAACTTTCAGAAACGACAACTTAGGTTTCTTCCCAAACCATAATTCAAACGGTGTCGTCTCAACAGATTTTGACGGAGCCCTATTTAAAGTGAATGCAGCAGTCTCTAAAGCATAGCCCCAAAAAGATAGCGGTAGATCGGTAAGAGACATCATAGACCGCACCATATCTAATAGAGTGCGATTACGACGTTCGGACACACCATTATGCTGAGGTGTTCCAGGCGGCGTGAGTTGTGAAACTATTCCACATTTTCTTAAGTGTGTGCCAAATTCATGACTCAAGTATTCTCCTCCACGATCTGATCGTAGAAACTTGATTTTCTTGTCACGTTGATTCTCAACCTCATTCTGAAATTCCTTGAACTTTTCAAAGGTTTCAGACTTGTGTTTCATTAAGTAGACATACCCATATCTACTAAAGTCATCAGTGAGGGTGAGAACATAACGATAGCCACCACGAGCCTCAACACTCATTGGACCGCACACATCAGTATGTATGATTTCCAATAAGTTGGTTGCTCGCTCCATTGTTCCTGAGAACGGAGTCTTGGTCATTTTACCCATAAGGCATGGTTCACATGTGTCAAATGATTCATAATCAAGAGACTCTAAAAGTCCATCTGCATGGAGCTTCTTCATGCGTTTGACGCCTATGTGACCAAGGCGGCAGTGCCACAAGTATGTGGGACTATCATTATCAACCTTACATCTTTTGGTACTCACACTATGAACATGTGTAGCATTACGTTCGAGATTCATAAAGAATAAACCAATCACCATAGGAGCATGACCATAAAACATATCTCTCATATAAATGGAACAACCATTATTCTTGAATTTAAATGAGTAGCCATCTCGAATTAAACGAGATCCCGATACAATGTTCATGCTCAAAGCTGGTACTAAATAACAATTATTGAGGTTTAAAACTAATCCCGTAGGTAAATGAAGAGGTAGCGTGCCGACGGCGATCACATCGACTTTGGAACCATTCCCGACGCGCATCGTCACCTCGTCCTTCGCCAGTCTCCGCTTATTCCGTAGTTCCTGCTGTGAGTTACAAATGTGAGCAACTGCACCGGTATCAAATACCCAAGAGCTACTACGATTACTGGTAAGGTACACATCAATTACATGTATATCACATATACCTTTTGTTTTGCCGGCCTTCTTGTCTGCTAAGTATTTGGGGCAGTTCCGCTTCCAGTGACCGTTTCCCTTGCAATAAAAGCACTCAGTCTCGGGCTTGGGTCCATTCTTTGGCTTCTTCCCAGTAGCTTGCTTGCCGGGCGCGGCAACTTCCTTGCCGTCCTTCTTGAAGTTCTTTTTACCCTTGCCTTTCTTGAACTTAGTGGTTTTATTGACCATCAACACTTGATGTTCCTTTTTGACTTCTACCTCCGCTGATTTCAGCATTGAAAACAACTCAGGAATGGTCTTTTGCATTCCCTGCATGTTGAAGTTCATCACAAAGCTCTTGTAGCTTGGTGGAAGCGACTGGAGGATTCTGTCAATGACCGCATCATCCGGGAGATTAACTCCCAGCTGAGACAAGCGGTTATGTAACCCAGACATAGTGAGTATGTGCTCACTGACAGAACTATTTTCCTCCATCTTACAGCTGAAGAACTTATCGGAGACTTCATATCTCTCGATCCGGGCATGAGCTTGAAAAACCATTTTCAGCTCTTCGAACATCTCATATGCTCCATGTCTCTCAAAACGCTTTTGGAGCCCCGGCTCTAAACTGTAAAGCATGCCGCACTGAACGAGGGAGTAGTCGTCAACACGTGTCTGCCAAGCGTTCATAACGTCTTGGTTCTGTGGGACGGGAGCTTCACCTAGCGGTGCTTGCAGGACGTAATCTTTCTTGGCAGCTATGAGGATGATCCTCAGGTTCCGGACCCAGTCCGTATAGTTGCTGCCATCGTCTTTCAGCTTGGTTTTCTCTAGGAACGCGTTCAAGTTGAGGACTACGTGGGCCATTTGATCTACAAGACATATTGCAAAGATTTTAGACGTTCATGATAATTAAGTTCATCTAATCAAATTATTAATGAACTCCCACTTAGATTAGACATCCCTCTAGTCATCTAAGTATTACATGATCCGAGTTAACTAGGCCGTGTCCGATCATCACGTGAGACGGACTAGTCAACGTCGGTGAACATCTTCATGTTGATCGTATCTTCTATACGACTCATGCTCGACCTTTCGGTCTTCTGTGTTCCGAGGCCATGTCTATACACATGCTAGGCTCGTCAAGTTAACCCTAAGTGTTTTGCATGTGTAAAACTGTCTTACACCCGTTGTATGTGAACGTAAGGATCTATCACACCCGATCATCATGTGGTGCTTCGAAACGACGAACTTTAGCAACGGTGCACAGTTAGGGGAGAACACTTCTTGAAATTGTTATGAGAGATCATCTTATTTACTACCGTCGTTCTAAGTAAACAAGATGCATAAACATGATAAACATCATATGCAATCAAATAATAAACGTGACATGATATGGCCAATATCACATAGCTCCTTTGATCTCCATCTTGGGGCTCCATGATCATCTTGTCACCGGCCTGACACCATGATCTCCATCATCATGATCTCCATCATCGTGTCTCCATGAAGTTGCTCGCCAACTATTACTTCTACTACTATGGCTAACGCGTTTATCAATAAAGCAAAGTAATTTACATGGCGTTTCTCAATGACACGCAGGTCATATAAAAAATAAAGACAACTCCTATGGCTCCTGCCGGTTGTCATACTCATCGACATGCAAGTCGTGATTCCTATTACAATAGCATGAACATCTCATACATCACATATAGATCATTCATCATTCATCACAACTTTGGCCATATCATATCACAAAGCACTTGCTGCAAAAACAAGTTAGACGTCCTCTAATTGTTGTTGCAAGTTTTACGTGGCTGAATTAGGGTTCTAGCAAGAACGTCTTCTTGCCTACGTGAAAGCCACAACGTGATTTGTCAACTTCTATTTACCCTTCATAAGGACCCTGTTCATCGAATCCGCTCCAACTAAAGTGGGAGAGACAGACACCCGCCAGCCACCTTATGCAACTAGTGCATGTTAGTCGGTGGAACCGGTCTCACGTAAGCGTACGTGTAAGGTTGGTCCGGGCCGCTTCATCCCACAATACCGTTGAAGCAAGAAAAGACTAGTAGCGGCAAGAAAGTTGACAAATCTACGCCCACAACAAATTGTGTTCTACTCGCGCAAGAAGAACTACGCATAGACCTAGCTCATGATGCCACTGTTGGGGAACGTTGCAGAAAACAAAAAAAATTCCTACTCGTTTCACCAAGATCCATCTATGAGTTCATCTAGCAACGAGTCATCGGATGCATCTACATACCTTTGTAGACCGCGAGCGGAAGCGTTCAAAGAACGGGGATGATGTAGTCGAACACGACGTGATCCAAATCACCGATGACCAAGCGCCGACCGGACGGCACCACCGCGTTCAACACACGTACGGGACGGGAGACGTCTCCTCCTTCTTGATCCAGCAAGGGGGAGGAGAGGTTGATGAAGATCCAGCAGCACGACGGCATGGTGGTGGATGCAGGGCGTCACAGTAGCAGGGCTTCGCCTATACTACGAGAGAGAGAGAGACGTAACAGGGAGAGAGGGATGCACCAAAGGTTGTAGCATGAAGTCCCTCCTCTCCCCCACTATATATAGGGGTGCCTAGGGGGGGCGCCGGCCCTAGGAGATGGGATCTCCTAGGGGGGCGGCGGCCAAGGGGTGGGGGGCTTGCCCCCCAAGCAAGGGGGCGCCCCCCTTTAGGGTTTCCCCTAAACCCTAGGCGCATGGGCCCTTAGGGGGTGGCGCCCCAGCCCACTATGGGCTGGGTCCCTTCCCACTTCAGCCCATGGGGCCCTCCGGGACAGGTGGCCCCACCCGGTGGACCCCCGGGACCCTTCCGGTGGTCCCGGTACAATACCGGTAACCCTGAAACTTGTCCCGATGGCCGAAACAGCACTTCCTATATATAATTCTTTACCTCCGGACCATTCCGGAACTCCTCGTGACGTCCGGGATCTCATCCAGGACTCCGAACAACATTCGGGTTACTGCATATACATATCTTCACAACCCTAGCGTCACCGAACCTTAAGTGTGTAGACCCTACAGGTTCGGGAGACATGTAGACATGACCGAGACGACTCTCCGGTCAATAACCAACAGCGGGATCTGGATACCCATGTTGGCTCCCACATGCTCCACGATGATCTCATCGGATGAACCACGATGTCGAGGATTCAATCAACCCCGTACGCAATTCCCTTTGTCAATCGATATATTACTTGCCCGAGATTCGATCGTCGGTATCCCAATACCTCATTCAATATCGTTACCGGCAAGTCACTTTACTCGTACCGTAATGCATGATCCCGTGACCAGACACTTGGTCACTTTGAGCTCATTATGATGATGCATTACCGAGTGGGCCCAGTGATACCTCTCCGTCATACGGAGTGACAAATCCCAGTCTTGATCCGTGTCAACCCAACAGACACTTTCGGAGATACCCGTAGTCTACCTTTATAGTCACCCAGTTACGTTGTGATGTTTGGTACACCCAAAGCACTCCTACGGTATCCGGGAGTTACACGATCTCATGGTCTAAGGAAAAGATACTTGACATTGCAAAACTCTAGCAAACGAACTACACGATCTTTATGCTATGTTTAGGATTGGGTCTTGTCCATCACATCATTCTCCTAATGATGTGATCTCGTTATCAATGACATCCAATGTCCATAGCCAGGAAACCATGACTATCTGTTGATCAATGAGCTAGTCAACTAGAGGCTTACTAGGGACATGTTGGTGTCTGTTATTCACACATGTATTACGATTTCCGGATAACACAATTATAGCATGAATAAAGACAATTATCATGAACAAGGAAATATAATAATAATGCTTTTATTATTGCCTCTAGGGCATATTTCCAACACTAAAGACCAAGGGGTCTCGGTATTGAGAATTTAGAGATTAAGAATAAATGCCTTATGAGCAAATGGCTTTACAGGCTATAGACAGAGCCGGAGGGTATGTGGTCACAAATCTTGCGAAATAAGTATCTACAATCCAAAACATTAGCCCAGGTTACCACGAGACCAACTGATTCGCCATTCTGGAAAGGACTTATGCGAACGAAGGACTTATTCTTTCGTAGGGTCAAATTCTTGGTTGGCAATGGTATGTCAACAAGATTTTGGGAGGACACGTGGTTAGGAGACACGCCTCTGGCCGTCCAATACCCCACCCTTTATAATCTTGCGCAACGTAAGGAAGATTACGTAGGCACAATTCTTCAAACTATTCCCCTGAATATCCAGTTTCGACGTGCATTAGTTGGTGAGCGATGGAATGCCTGGATGCATTTAGTTCGGAGATTGATAGAAGTTCAACTTTCTGACCAGACGGATTCGATACAATGGAAGTTAGCTAAGAACGGAATCTTTACGGTGAAATATTTCTACTTGGATTTGATTAATTCTGGCCCAATCTCAAGATCACTACACATCTGGAGGGTTAAGGTTCCTTTGCGGATTAAAATCTTTATGTGGTTTGTTCACAAGCAAGTGATACTCACAAAGGATAACTTAATTAAAAGGTGATGGGTAGGGAGTTCACGGTGTTGTTTTTGTGATCATGATAAAACAATACAACACTTATTTCTTGAATGCCCACTTGTCAAATTACTTTGGAGAACGATTCATATAGCTTTCAACATTACTCCTCCAGTCGATATTGCGTCGTTGTTTGGGACATGGTTAGCTGGGGGTTGAACAGATTACTGCGGCTCGTATTCGGATTGGAATATGTGCGTTATTATGGGCTATATGGAACTGTAGGAATGATATGATCTTTAACAGACAACACTCTTTAACTTTCTTGCAGGTTATCTTCAGAGCTACAACTTGGATCTGTATGTGGTCCTTACTCACTCCTATGGACTCCAGGGAGCCTTTGGTTACTGGGTGCAACCAATGGGAGATGGTAACTCGGGCTATATTCAACCGGTTCGGATGACGCTCGCATAACAGGATAGGAGTCTAGGCAGCTTATCCTACATATTACCGTATCGGCTGGTGTCAGCATGTAATTTTCTTATTTGCTTTGCTCCGTTTGCAAGCTATTTGGGCCTTTTTTGTCGCTACTTTGTGGATTCTTAATAAAATGGCTACATGCATCTTCATGATGCAGAGGCCGGGGGCTTGCCT
The DNA here is from genome assembly GCA_034509565.1 of Triticum monococcum. Lineage (NCBI taxonomy): Eukaryota > Viridiplantae > Streptophyta > Magnoliopsida > Poales > Poaceae > Triticum > Triticum monococcum. The sequence goes on from CM067844.1 coordinate 118,739,316, forward strand.
CCATTTCCAAAAAAAAAGCACTAAAATGGAACGCCATGTCCATTCAAAATCTACAGGATTTGAGTTTGTATGATTACATCACAGGAAATACAAAAGAATTTTTCCAAGAGGTTGCACTCGAGGGTAGATTTCCTATGAAATGCACTACAAGTGATTCCTTATGAAAAAAAATCATAGGCCAATTCTACGAATCGAACAATCAACATAGGAAAGTTCTTAAGAATTATAATCTTCTAAAAATCCTATGAATATCAGTTGAATCAAAGAGTCCGTACAAACAGAAAACCTGGTATCACCACACAGAGCATAAATGATGAATCTACGGCAATGTGCTCTTTTTTCTCCCAAAATAATTCTTTGGAAATCATGTTTTCTTAACTACCCTTGTCTTATACTCTGTTCCTTATAGAACACTAGTAATTGTGCAAGCTGCAACCCACGTCCAATCCAATAATATTTCGGGGAGCTTATGTCGTCGTCTTCTGCGACTTCCATTTGGCTACGCGGAAGTTGCCTAAAATTTGTCCTACCGAGAATCTGAGCTATGCTATCTACTTGCAGGCCATGATCATCTTGGGTCCATCACGACCTGCATTGGCTGCTCTGGTTTGGGGCCTTAGTATGATGGCTTACTTAATGTCTACTACAACAATGTTTGATTGGCTCATGTGAGGGATAGATGATGATGACGCCACATATTCGACCCGTGACTGCAATCACCACTAGGTGGTCTACGAGTCTGAATATAATTTGTGTTACTTCTGGTGTTCTTTGTGTTGTCAATGACAGTTGATGAGTAGATTGAATTTCTTTTCAAAAACAAAACTTAGAACTAAGTACTGATTGCAAAGAAAACTTATAAATAGTTATTTCCCGGTCAATTTGAATAGAAAAATCGACTAGTTATGGCATCTACAACCTGACCCTTACTCTCCCCTTATTTGTCCAGGCAGATAGCCCGGATGCTGCCTGGACCAAACCCAACCATTTGTAGGAGAACCCCTTACGCAAGAAAAAAATAATGCTAATCTATCACACCCATAAACAATATGGAAATGGCGATAATGATCAAACTCACTATCAAGTAGAGTAGCGAAAGCAGTGACGAAGTTGGTAAAGCGCAATAAATTGTGCAGCTAGGTTATACTCCCTCCGTTCCCAAATACTTGTCTTTCTAGACATTTCAAATGACTACTACATACGGATGTATGTAGACATATTTTAGAATGTAGATTCATTCATTTTGCTCTGTATGTAGTCACTTGTTAAAATGCCTAGAAAGACAAGTATTTAGGAACGGAGGGAGTACCTCCCAGCCAGAGAATTTCTCCAAGACGGTCCGCTGGTCTAGAGTCGAAGTGTACGAACCCTCCCTCACAGTTTATACATCGTTAGCTAGTGGATCTGTATTATGTCCGGTTGCAAGCTGAACATGCTATGGCCGATGATATCTGATGCCATGTTATATATTAAATTTAGCTTTGTGGGGTTGATCGATGTTGCATGAAATTATATGAATTTGAGATCGGGATATGCGTGGGACCGTTATGGACACGGATAAACGATGAGTGGTCGGACATTCTTCGCGCACGCGGACGCGTGGATATATAGGGTCATAAAAGCGTCTTAAACTGCTCACGCATCCCTTCACAGACAGGAGGATCAGCGGACACGAATATGGAAGGCCGCCATCCAACCCTAGTCGTATATGTCTGTTTCTGTTAAATTTTAGTTGCCCAATAAATGCGTGATTCCTTTAAAAAATCTCATTAGTAGCTTTTTGTTTGACGGAAGACTATTAATCCATGTGTCAGTGTAGCTTCCCTAATTCTTGCCTTCTTGGCAAGAAGTAATAAAGAACCTTAATAAAAAATTAATCACCTTGTCAAATGCTAATCATATGACAAGAAGTAACTTTTCGCTAAATGTCAAATATATTTGCAAAGCTTTCGCCAAATACGCAAATACTAATCACCTTGTTAAATGCTAATTATATGATAAGAAGTATACTTTCGTCAAATGCCCAAATATATTTGCAAAACTTCCGCCAAATGCTAATCATATGGCAAGAAGTAACCTTTTACTAGATCCCCAAATATTTTTACAAAGCTTCTGCCAAATGACCAAATACTAACCACGATCTGGCTTTTAACATGCTAGCCTTCCGCCAATTAACAGCAACAGTCAGCGGACTTCTGTCATCTGGACGAAAATGCAAGGTACCTAGCGACTTTTGGTTTGTCATGAGGATGTCCGAACTCCCGCAAAATTCCTCAGGGTTGTCTTTGATTTATGGTAATAAAAAAACAAGTCTGGATCGCTCGAAGGACCGATACAAGCCGCATTAGATGGCACAAGACGTCTAAACAGCACAGTCCAGATGTACGTGACGGTTTGAGGATCGGTGTTGTAGATGGCTAAGAGCATCTCTAGCAGACCCCGCATCCCGCCAACCAGCAAAACGCGTTTGCAGTTCACAGAAAAACAGCTTTGCGGACCGGCGCAGACGGCCGCAGAGACAGACCCCGCAAAACGGACTCGTATAAAAGAATATTCATGAAATATATTTTTTTACGGGTCAGCTTTGCGGGGTCTGCTCTTGCGCCGTTGCTGCCGGTTCGCAAATATCAATACCACACACCAAAGATAAAACAAACATCCACACTACAAAATGATATTCAGAAAAATTATCAATACCAACACAATACAACATTCATTCACACTACAAATAATTATTCAAATCACCGAAGCAAACTAAATAATACAATATAAAATTTGTCCCGAATACAAATAACACATGAATTAAATAAAAAATTAAAATTGAGTTTGTTATTGTCCAGCCCTTTGCCAATAGTGCTCAATGAGATCCTCCTAAAACTGAAAGTGGGTGTTTGCATTTTCAATCTCCTTGTATGTCTGAAGAAAAGTTCTAATACAGTTAGAGTCTCTAGCTAGTTTGACACGGCTACCTACATTATCGTAGAAAAACTTCAAGTTCATGTCTCTCTCATCTTCAAGAATCATATTGTGAAGGATAACACAACATGTCATGATGTTTTTCAAGGCCTGCTTGTCCTAAAAACAAGCAGGACCATGAACAATGGCAAATCTAGATTGCAAAACCTCGAATGCTCTTTCAATGTCTTTTCAGGCTGCCTCTTGCACCCTTGTGAATTCACATTGTTTTTTAGTTTTGGTGTGACGCCCCCGATTTAATCGTACACTAAACGTGTACGATCAAGATCAGGGACTCACGGGAAGATATCACAACACAACTCTACAAATAAAATAAGTCATACAAGCATCATATTACAAGCCAGGGGCCTCGAAGGCTCGAATACAAGAGCTCGATCATAGACGAGTCAGCGGAAGCAACAATATCTGAGTACAGACATAAGTTAAACAAATTTGCCTTAAGAAGGCTAGCACAAACTGGGATACAGATCGAAAGAGGCGCAGGCCTCCTGCCTGGGATCCTCCTAAACTACTCCTGGTCGTCGTCAGCGGGCAGCACGTAGTAGTAGGCACCTCCGGTGTAGTAGGAGTCGTCGTCGACGGTGGCGTCTGGATCCTGGGCTCCAACATCTGGTTGCGACAACCAGGTAGAAGGGATAGAGGGAAAAGAGGGAGAAAGCAACCGTGAGTACTCATCCAAAGTACTCGCAAGCAAGGAGCTATACTACATATGCATGGGTATCAAATGGAATAAGGGTATCATACGTGGGCTGAACTCCAGAATGCCAGAATAAGAGGGGGATAACTAATCCTGTCGAAGACTACGCTTCTGGCAGCCTCCGTCTTGCAGCATGTAGAAGAGAGTAGACTGAAGTCCTCCAAGTAGCATCGCATAGCATAATCCTAACCGATGATCCTCCCCTCGTTGCCCTGTGAGAGAGCGATCACCGGTTGTATCTGGCACTTGGAAGGGTGTGTTTTATTAAGTATCCGGTTCTAGTTGTCATAAGGTCAAAGTACAACTCCGGGTCGTCCTTTTACCGAGGGACACGACTATTCGAATAGATAAACTTCCCTGCAGGGGTGCACCACATACCCCAACACGCTCGATCCCATTTGGCCGGACACACTTTCCTGGGTCATGCCCGGCCTCGGAAGATCAACACGTCGCAGCCCTACCTAGGCACAACAGAGAGGTCAGCATGCCGGTCTAAATCCTATGGCGCAGGGGTCTGGGCCCATCGCCCTTTGCACACCTGCACGTTGCGAACGCGGCCGGAAGCAGAACTAGCCCCCTTAATACAAGAGCAGGCTTACGTTCCAATCCGGCGCGCGCCACTCAGTCGCTGACGTCACGAAGGCTTCGGCTGATACCACGACGCCGGGATACCCATAACTACTCCCGCGTAGATGGTTAGTGCGTATAGACCAAATGGCCAGACTCAGATCAAATACCCAGATCTCGTTAAGCGTGTTAAGTGTCCGCGAACGCCGAACAGGGCCAGGCCCACCTCTCTCCTAGGTGGTCGGAACCTGCCCTGTCGCTCCGCCTCAAAGATCCACTCGCGGGTGCTCCTACGAGCCGTCCCGTCTTTAGTCACCACATGTATCATGTATAAAGTATATAGTATATACCCGTGATCACCTCCCGAGTGATCACGGCCCGATAGTATAGCATGGCAGACGGACAAGAATGTAGGGCCACTGATGATAAACTAGCATCCTATACTAAGCATTAGGATTGCAGGTAAAGGTAACAACAGTAGTAGCAAGGACAGGCTATGCATCAGTATAGGATTAACGGGAAACAGTAACATGCTACACTACTCTAATGCAAGCAGTATAGAGAAGAGTAGGCGATATCTGGTGATCAAAGGGGGGGGCTTGCCTGGTTGCTCTGGCAAGGGAGAGGGGTCGTCAACTCCGTAGTCGTACTGGGTAGCAGCGGCGTCGGTCTCGGTGTCTATCGAGAGAAGAGGGGGGAGAAAACAATAAATATTTAAGCAAGCATATGCATAGTGATGCATGACATGAAAAGTAACGGCGTTAGAGGTGCCCTAACGCGGTAGTAGGTGATACCGGTGAAGGGGGATGGCATCCGGGAAAGTATCCCCGGTGTTTTGCGTTTTCGGGCAGAGGACCGGAGGGGAAAAGTTGCGAGTTCGATAGGTTAGGGAGGTGTGGCGGACAAACGGTTTGCGTATCCGGAATCGTCTCGTCGTTCTGAGCAACTTTCATGTAGAAAGTTTTTTCATCCGAGCTACGCTTTATTTTATATTAATTTTAAAAGATTAAAATCATTTTTAGTATTTAGTTAATTATTTTAATTAAACATTATCCAGAACAGTGCACGCTGACGTCAGCAGTCAACAGAGGCGTTGACTGGTCAACTGACATGTGGGTCCCGTTCGTCATTGACTGATTAGGCTAATCAGGGGTTAATTAAGTTAACTAGTAATTAGGTTAATCTAATCAAGATTAATTAATTTAATTTAATTAATTCTTTAATTAATTAATTAATTTAATAATTATTATTTATTTAATTATTTTTTATTATTATTATTTTAAAAAAAATTATTAAAACATTCTGGGGCGTGGGCCCCACTTGTCATTGGCCCTAGAGGCCTATCGGGCGAAAGGGGTAGCGGGCGCCCGGGCGTTTGCGCCCGAAGGGTGGACCCGAGGCGTCGCGGGGTGCCAGTGTGTGGGCGAGGCCACCGCGCGCGACTAGGCGAGGCCAGCGCGTGTGCAGGCGTCGGGAACCGGCGGCGAGGGGCGACGTCCAGGCGAAGGCCTCGCCGCAGAGGGCAGAGGGCGGCGGCTAGCGGTGGGCGCAGCGGCGACGGGCAGCGAGCGGCGAAGGCGCGTTGAGGAAGGGGATGACCACGGGCAGCAGCAGTAACACAGCAGGGGAGCAGCCGAAGCGGATGCGAACGACGACGGGCGCGGTGCAGGCACAGTCATGTACGGGCGGCAGTGTGCAGGCTCGTCAAGGGAGGGTGCGGACGGGCGCTGGGCACGGCCGTTGCGGGCTGCGGCGAGCGGGGCGAACAGGAGGCGCAGGCGGAGCACGAGCAAGGGGACGGGGATGGATGGATGGATGGGGTGCTCACGGGGGGGGCTGTAGGGCATGGGGCAGCGGTGCTCGAGGTGGGCGACGAGGACGCGATCAACGACGAAGAGGAAGGCGAGGCAGCTCCGGCGAGCGGCTTGAGAAGGAGACGAGGAGGCGAGATCCGGCGTCGGGGAGGCGGAACGAGGCGGCGACGGGGTTGGCACTGGCAGCGGCGCACGGCAACAGAGGCGAAGGGATCGGGGTTTCACTGCCCCGATCCAGAACATGGAGGGGAGTGGGGAACGAGGAGGGGAGTGGGCGTCGTGGGGTGGCGGCGGGTGAGGGAGACGAGGGGAGAGGTGGGGATTGTGCGGGGGATTGGGGTGGCCGGGCTAGGGTTCGGTCGCCCCAGGGGGTGTTGTAGGTGCCAGCTGGGCCGGCCTGGTTGGCCCGATGGCCAACGGGGCCGAGGCCTAGTGGGGGGTCCTTTTTTTTGTATATTCTTTTCTGTTTTTATTTTATTTTACTTTTCTGTTTTCTATTATAGTTTTTAATAGTTTTCAGTTTTGTAAAATTATAAGACCAGTACCTAAATGGAGGTTGTAAATTAGCCCACTTCCATAATATATTTTGGTATTTTTAAAATATTTTGCTCGCATTTTTATAAATTTCAAAAGGGCATTTATAATAGGTTTAGCTGCTGTTTTAATTATTTTAGTGCATTGGAATAATTTACAGAAGTTTGGTTTCTTCACCATAATTACCTACACATTATTTGGCACAACCCGAACATTTTAGTTTCAATATTTGAAAAGTTTTATTGTTTGCTTGATTTTGAATTTGAATCGGTTTCGAACCATCGCGAGATCGACAATAGTAACCGTGATGACGTGGCATCATTAGCAGGGAATTACTATAGCTTCATTATCCGGGCGTCACAATTCTCCTTCACTACAAGAAATCTCGTCCTGAGATTTAAGAGGGGAGTAAGGGGGAATGTTCTGGTTACGATATTCCGACGGATCTTCTCGAAGAAGTTAATCCCTTTTGTTGATGTCTTCAATTCTTTATTCCAATGCATCATGATAAACTTGTCATCATTTCTTTGGGAACTCCATCGTACTTACGAAAGGATAAGGGGCAGCTTAGCTATGACAGAATGCCTTTGAGGGAAACAATCTGGGGGTTAACCCATGAATGAGCATAAGACTACCTCTCGAGTTGAACATATAAAATACATCGGGAGTATTGTACGAAGGTACAATGAGAGGGTCCAAGCGGATAGATAGTTGCTAAAGGTCTGAACCATAGTGAGAAAGGGTTCAGAGCAGCGAGAGTAAGTATTGCGTCTGATACCAGAATGGAGCACTAGGAAGGTGGCTCGCGAATTACCTACAAAACCAAGAGCAATGGATAACTTTGTTAACAAGGTGTACAGGAGAGTCAGGTTTCGATCCTATGGAACTGTGGGTTATGGGCCCACCATGTGGTTAAAAGTAGGAAGGTCGGTGACATCTTGCACGATCATGTAATCAAGGCATGTCAGAGGATAGTCTGTCGGTCATGTCGGCAACACATCAGTACCAAGGGCGAGGGACGAAGAGAACCATTTTCCTGCTCATTGAACGAGGCAGACCAGTAGGCAAGATTCTCGTCCATCGGTGGTTACCGGAATGCCATCAACAAAAGTAACAGGGTCTTTCTAACAGAGTGGTACAGCGAGGTGTTTACATAAGCAAGGATATATTACTGCTTATACAATATAGATCACAAGAAGGTTTAAACAAACCAATGGAAAGGAAAAGTGATTATCAGGTTTTAAACAGAACAATGGAAAGGAAAATGTGTTTAAACACATATTTCAAGGGTATACTCTTCCCAAGGACAAGCAGAACATATTATCCATGACAGGATATAATGTAGCAAACTCTTTAGGTAGGGGAGAGAATTTTCATGACATTACCCGTACAACGGTGTTTGGATAATTGAGTAGGAAACATTTAACATTAGGCTTTAAATGTTCTTGTTGAAAATTGGAGTACCATATATATGCTTCGAGATAGCTTTGACATGGTATTCAGGCAAAGGTCAGACTTTGGAAACACAAAGGATCCATCAGGAATAACTTGTAGAATAAGTCTTACAATTTCCTCATGGAATAATGGATAACCTTGCTGAAAAGGAATCTATAACCATGGGGCCTCCAGCCGGGTGTGCTAAGCACGACATCCTTGATATAAAAGATGGTAATACTCCAAGGTAAAGAAGAACAAATGTTGGATAGCAAGGATCTCCAAGTATAACTCAAAACACGAATAAGTTTGTGTTGGAGGAAAGTCAATAAGGTGGTCGATGATAACACAGATCATCGAGGGAAAGGATGGTATTTCTCATAATGAACTCAATTGACATCCTAGAAGAGTTCAGAATGCCGATGATGATCACGACACAATTGTTGAGAGATTCCATGCAAATGTAATCGGTCGGCGATGACATCAAGCTAAAGGAATGATGAAGCAAAAGGTTATTGAACCCAAGGGTATGACACAAACTCCAAACCAAGTTCATTGTTCAAGGCAAAATGACATGATGAGGAAGATCGACGTAAGCTTAGCTCATCGTCAAAAATTGTGCTCCAGGAAGGACCAGGTAGGACAGTTAAAATTTAGTACGATAATGATATAGCCGATAAGGCTTGGGATGACTTGAAGGATTATTAAACTTGTAAGCAACGAAAATTACTTAGAGTTATCGAATCGGAGTGCGAACTCGATTCACAATTCGGTGTTCTCGGTTGACGACAACCCAAAACCCAGGAAAATTGGAATCAATGGGAAATAACAGTTGATGAAGAACCCATAAGAAGTTATGCAGTTACATGATATTCTCGAGATACCAGAGTGTAATACTCGACGGTAGGGCAGAGTAGAGGGTGGACACGTTGAATGATCTGCAGAAGACAAGTACTTCATCTTGTTTGAGAAATGGAATCAAAGGAGAACAATCATGGTCGGAACCACGATTGCAAAGGCTCAATTTAAAGATACCAAATTATATTAAGGGAATAGTTATTATTACAAGAAGCTTCCATGATAGGATATACATCGTGTCCATGGGCATGAACACAAAGTTCAAGGTCGACTCCCACTCCTTCAATGTATAACCTTCCATTCACCTCTCGCTTTTCGAAAATGACATTAGTTGTCAAAAGTTTTACCTGGTGCAATACTAGATAATTATGACCCGTGAAATCTATCGGGTTCACACAGAGTAAGGAAGGCATAGGTTTAACCCATCGGGGCATCTTATGAACACATACCACCAACTTCAGGAGCGAATAACTCAAGATCGGGAGCAGAGCATGGTTGACAAAAGCAAGGGATACAATTTATCAAAGGCATTATGTATCCGATGAAAGGCTCACAAGTTCAATGAATATGAAGGATGGTGTCGGACAAAATCCAACAAAGGATCTGGTGGTCCATAAGGGATCTGATGTGAGTATCGGTACTCAACCAGAGGAAGAAAGAATGCAAGGGGATCAGATTATAGAAACAACTGACTAACTCAAATTTCAAATGCAAAGGAATTATGAATTCCATGACAAGGGATCAGAAACAATGCTCTGATTAGGGCTGGATAAGTTGAATAGCCTTAGAGGTACAATCGATGGCAATTTGATTGGTCGAGATCCAGCTCATGTTTAAAATGACGTCTGAGCCGAAAGGACGAAATGAAGGATCTGATTAAGGAATGCGAGCATTCGCAACATATTGATTCAACAGACTCAAACTGATAATGAATAATGATGCCAATAAGATTACCAGACTTATGAGGTTAATCATAATGCAAGCAAGCAAGAATTTCAAGAGCAATAGGCTGTTGAGGATTTTCGAGGATCGAATGGTATTTCGAAGACTTTTGTGAAATACATGAATCAACTGGGGATGAGCGGATAATCGATAAGTGCAAGAAATTATCCGTAAGGGCATGTCTGCGGCAAAGATCTGCAAAGCGGTGGGCATAAAGGTTTCTCGAATTATCGAAGCAATTTTCAGGGTATCAAGTAATAACAGGGGCAACTAGGAACAAAGGTAAGAACAACAAGCGTAAGCAATTATCCATAAGGATTTATCGGTGGTCGGGAATAGCAAAAGTGGTGGGCACAAGGTCTCGAGATAATAACGGAGAGTATCTTCAGAATCTTCTGGTGAAGCAGGCCATCATGTGGAATGAAGGGGCTCTCCGGGAGAAAGTATTTACGAGATCCTAGAGTCGGAGTTAGTAAATTCATTTTAACCCGAATAGAAGAGAGATCAGAGCCCCAGAGTAATGGTCGAGGAGTAAAAGATCCTAATACCACCCAAATGGCGACGTGGGCCCGTAAGCCGCACAACCATGTTAGTAAAAGTTTTGTAATGTCTAGACTCGACTTCGGCCAAGGAGTATGGAAGGGGGATTCCTACAGGCAGTTGGCTCTAATACCAACTTGTGACGCCCCCGATTTAATCGTACACTAAACGTGTACGATCAAGATCAGGGACTCACGGGAAGATATCACAACACAACTCTACAAATAAAATAAGTCATACAAGCATCATATTACAAGCCAGGGGCCTCGAAGGCTCGAATACAAGAGCTCGATCATAGACTAGTCAGCGGAAGCAACAATATCTGAGTACAGACATAAGTTAAACAAGTTTGCCTTAAGAAGGCTAGCACAAACTGGGATACAGATCGAAAGAGGCGCAGGCCTCCTGCCTGGGATCCTCCTAAACTACTCCTGGTCGTCGTCAGCGGGCAGCACGTAGTAGTAGGCACCTGCGGTGTAGTAGGAGTCATCGTCGACGGTGGCGTCTGGATCCTGGGCTCCAACATCTGGTTGCGACAACTAGGTAGAAGGGATAGAGGGAAAAGAGGGAGAAAGCAACCGTGAGTACTCATCCAAAGTACTCGCAAGCAAGGAGCTATACTACATATGCATGGGTATCAAATGGAATAAGGGTATCATACGTGGGCTGAACTGTAGAATGCCAGAATAAGAGGGGGATAACTAATCCTGTCGAAGACTACGCTTCTGGCAGCCTCCGTCTTGCAGCATGTAGAAGAGAGTAGACTGAAGTCCTCCAAGTAGCATCGCATAGCATAATCCTAACCGATGATCCTCTCCTCGTCGCCCTATGAGAGAGCGATCACCGGTTGTATCTGGCACTTGGAAGGGTGTGTTTTATTAAGTATCCGGTTCTAGTTGTCATAAGGTCAAAGTACAACTCCGGGTCGTCCTTTTACCGAGGGACACGGCTATTCGAATAGATAAACTTCCCTGCAGGGGTGCACCACATACCCCAACACGCTCGATCCCATTTGGCCGGACACACTTTCCTGGGTCATGCCCGGCCTCGGAAGATCAACACGTCGCAGCCCTACCTAGGCACAACAGAGAGGTCAGCACGCCGGTCTAAATCCTATGGCGCAGGGGTCTAGGCCCATCGCCCTTTGCACACCTGCACGTTGCGAACGCGGCCGGAAGCAGAACTAGCCCCCTTAATACAAGAGCAGGCTTACGTTCCAATCCGGCGCGCGCCACTCAGTCGCTGACGTCACGAAGGCTTCGGCTGATACCACGACGCCGGGATACCCATAACTACTCCCGCGTAGATGGTTAGTGCGTATAGACCAAATGGCCAGACTCAGATCAAATACCCAGATCTCGTTAAGCGTGTTAAGTGTCCGCGAACGCCGAACAGGGCCAGGCCCACCTCTCTCCTAGGTGGTCGGAACCTGCCCTGTCGCTCCGCCTCAAAGATCCACTCGCGGGTGCTCCTACGAGCCGTCCCGTCTTTAGTCACCACATGTATCATGTATAAAGTATATAGTATATACCCGTGATCACCTCCCGAGTGATCACGGCCCGATAGTATAGCATGGCAGGCGGACAAGAATGTAGGGCCACTGATGATAAACTAGCATCCTATACTAAGCATTAGGATTGCAGGTAAAGGTAACAACAGTAGTAGCAAGGACAGGCTATGCATCAGTATAGGATTAACGGGAAACAGTAACATGCTACACTACTCTAATGCAAGCAGTATAGAGAAGAGTAGGCGATATCTGGTGATCAAAGGGGGGGGGCTTGCCTGGTTGCTTTGGCAAGGGAGAGGGGTCGTCAACTCCGTAGTCGTACTGGGTAGCAGCGGCGTCGGTCTCGGTGTCTATCGAGAGAAGAGGGGGGAGAAAACAATAAATATTTAAGCAAGCATATGCATAGTGATGCATGACATGACAAGTAACGGCGTTAGAGGTGCCCTAACGCGGTAGTAGGTGATACCGGTGAAGGGGGATGGCATCCGGGGAAGTATCCCCGGTGTTTTGCGTTTTTGGGCAGAGGATCGGAGGGGGAAAGTTGCGAGTTCGATAGGTTAGGGAGGTGTGGCGGACGAACGGTTTGCGTATCCGGAATCGTCTCGTCGTTTTGAGCAACTTTCATGTAGAAAGTTTTTTCATCCGAGCTACGGTTTATTTTATATTAATTTTAAAAGATTAAAATCATTTTTAGTATTTAGTTAATTATTTTAATTAAACATTTTCCAGAACAGTGCACGCTGATGTCAGCATGACGTCAGCAGTCAACAGAGGCGTTGACTAGTCAACTGACATGTGGGTCCCGTTCGTCATTGACTGGTTAGGCTAATCAGGGGTTAATTAAGTTAACTAGTAATTAGGTTAATCTAATCAAGATTAATTAATTTAATTTAATTAATTCTTTAATTGATTAATTAATTAATTTAATAATTATTATTTAATTGATTATTTTTTTATTATTATTATTTTAAAAAAAATTATTAAAACATTCTGGGGCGTGGGCCCCACTTGTCATTGGCCCTAGAGGCCTATCGGGCGAAAGGGGTAGCGGGCGCCCGGGCGTTTGCGCCCGAAGGGCGGACCCGGGGCGTCGCGGGGTGCTAGTGTGTGGGCGAGGCCGCCGGGCGCGACTAGGCGAGGCCGGCGCGCGTGCAGGCGTCGGGAACCGGCAGCGAGGGGCGACGTCCAGGCGAAGGCCTCGTCGCAGAGGGCGGAGGGCGGCGGCTAGCGGTGGGCGCAGCGGCGATGGGCAGCGAGCGGCGAAGGCGCGTTGAGGAAGGGGATGACCACGGGCAGCAGCAGTAACACAGCAGGGGAGCAGCCAAAGCGGATGCGAACGACGACGGGCGCGGTGCAGGCACAGTCATGTACGGGCGGCAGTGTGCAGGCTCGTCAAGGGAGGGTGCGGACGGGCGCTAGGCACGGCCGTTGCGGGCTGCGGCGAGCGGGGCGAACAGGAGGCGCGGGCGGAGCACGAGCAAGGGGACGGGGATGGATGGATGGATGGGGTGCTCACGGGGGGGGGGGGGGGCTATAGGGCATGGGGCAGCGGTGCTCGAGGTGGGCGACGAGGACGCGATCAACGACGAAGAGGAAGGCGAGGCGGCTCCGGCGAGCGGCTTGAGGAGGAGACGAGGAGGCGAGATCCGGCGTCGGGGAGGCGGAACGAGGCGGCGACGGGGTTGGCACTGGCAGCGGCGCACGGCAACAGAGGCGAAGGGATCGGGGTTTCACTGCCCCGATCCAGAACATGGAGGGGAGTGGGGAACGAGGAGGGGAGTGGGCGTCGTGGGGTGGCGGCGGGTGAGGGAGACGAGGGGAGAGGTGGGGATTGTGCGGGGGAGTGGGGTGGCCGGGCTAGGGTTCGGTCGCCCCAGGGGGTGTTGTAGGTGCCAGCTGGGCCGGCCTGGTTGGCCCGATGGCCAACTGGGCCGAGGCCTAGTGGGGGGTCCTTTTTTTGTATATTTTTTCTGTTTTTATTTTATTTTACTTTTCTGTTTTCTATTATAGTTTTTAATAGTTTTCAATTTTGTAAAATTATAAGACCAGTACCTAAATGGAGGTTGTAAATTAGCCCACTTCCATAATATATTTTGGTATTTTTAAAATATTTTGCTCGCATTTTTATAAATTTCAAAAGGGCATTTATAATAGGTTTAGCTGCTGTTTTAATTATTTTAGTGCATTGGAATAATTTACAGAAGTTTGGTTTTTTCACCATAATTACCTACACATTATTTGGCACAACCCGAACATTTTAGTTTCAATATTTGAAAAGTTTTATTGTTTGCTTGATTTTGAATTTGAATCTGTTTCGAACCATCGCGAGATCGACAATAGTAACCGTGATGACGTGGCATCATTAGCAGGGAATTACTGTAGCTTCATTATCCGGGCGTCACATTTGGGTTCTTCAATACTCTTGATAAATATGCACTAAGGAGGGTATATATCATCTGCAAGATAGTACCCTTTTGTGTATTCATGTCCAATGATAATATAGTTGCAAGCAGGAGCATCACCACTAGCAAGTCTAGCAAACAAATGGGACCGATGCAACACATTGATATCATTGAGAGTGCCCGGCATACAAAAAACAATGCCAAATCCATAAATCCTCATATGCTAGGGCCTCTAGCACAATTGTTGCATCATGAGACTTGCCGCGATACATTCCCTGCCATGCCTTCGGGCAATTTTTCCAAGTCCAATGCTACCTGGCATGCCACGCCAACCTCTTCTCTCATTAGATGACATCAATTTCTTTGTGTCATCCTCGTTGGGTGCCCGAAGATATTCAGGACCAAAGACACGAATGATCACTTTGGCAAACCTACGCACTGACTCAATTGTGGTATCTTCACCAATGCGAAGGTACTCATCGGCATAGTCAGCCGGAACAACATATGCAATCACCCGCATAGCTGTCGAGATTTTTTGATATGCACTAAATCCCTTCAAGCCCACGACATTTCTGTTTTGAGTAAAATACCGACAATTTGCTTCGCAATTTTCACAAAGAGGGATCGACGCATTCGATACCTTCTCCGGAAGAGGTGCGGTGGATATGTTGGATTCTCAGCGAAGTAGTCTTGCATCAACATCTCGTTCCCGAGATGGCGATTCTGAGGAATGCAAAGACGCCCGACGGTCGATCCTCGCCGCCTCTTTCGGTTCTCATCTTCGTGCTCCTTCACGGCAAGAGCCATCACCAACGTCTGTTGCCGATAGTTTGCAAGCAGCGTCTCAACATCCGAGTCGTCTGAATCGGACGAATCGTCGAGCAAAAACTTCTCGCACAGGCTCAATTCCATATACCTGAACAAAAATCGCACGCCGCGTCAACCAACTATGCATAGCGCTCAGCACAAAGCACAAGCAAACACTAACCGGCAGCTCATGGGGCGGGCGATCCCGGGCGGTGACTAGGGGCGGCGACGAGGGGCGGCTCTTCTCGCCGGATCCAGGGGCGGTGCAGCGTATCGGTGATGGAGGGTGGGGGACGCCCCCGCGGCGCGACTCCGCCCGCAGATTAGGCCGAAATCGCCGGCAGCGGACGGACGGAACCAATGGCGAGCGACGGCGGAAGGATGAGGCAAAGGGCGCGGGTTGAAATATCCCTCCCGCCAACCGCTTCACTATGATACGGGGCATCGTAGGGGCGAGGCGGAAACTTGCGTATTTGCGGGTTGGGGCCGAGATTTTGCCGCGCTCCTTAAAAAATTTTACGGGCCGGCCGCGTTTGTGCAATCTGTTCGGACGGAATTTTCCATGCCGATCCGCATGTTGATGATTATTTTATGAGTCTAGGCTTTTTGCAGGATCTGCTAGAGTTGTTCTAACAAGTTTATTGTAGACACCGTTATACACCCCGGCCAAGAAAATACTCCTATCAGCTATCACGGTGTTAGTTTGAAGTACCGCTTCCAGAGGCGGGGAAGGAAATTTTTCTACAACCCTGGAACACGCATGTTTTCAGCGAAACAGACAGCGCTACGCGGGGGCTTCGTTGCCATCCCGACACGTACGGTGGGATCGCTCCGTACGATTTCACATTTTTATACGAGCTACAGGTGCGAAGCCGAGTTCTGTAACGCACGGCAACGCCGCCATGTCCGTCTCCCCGAGTCCGCTTGTGCCGGTTTGATTTCTCCCTTTTAAGATGTGCGCGTGACGTGTGGCGAGAGCGGCATAGACCTAGGGTTATCCGGTGGATCAGGCAAACAGCAGCTCGGCTCTTTTCCCCTTTCCTCTCTCCGTCTAGCGACGAACCCTAGCTACCAAATTCGTATAACTCCGTCTGTAATCACCACTGTAACGCATACTTGAGAATGATCCCTGCTAGTAATCGAGAGATTCGAGTACCTTATCAGCCGCCATGTCCGTCTCCCTGAGTCCTCTTGCGATAATATTACACACATGTGCAAAACAGACGGACTTTTACGGACCCTGCCGTCTGACCTTTACTAATTGGCCCCCCTGATTTTAAATGATAGGCCCGTCTCACTCTATCAAATCTAAACCAATCATATCCTAACCACCCTGTAAAACCAAGTAAACCTTCCGTGTGTGTAGCATCTCTCGTCCTCTTGTGCCGGTTTCATTTCTCCTTTTAAGATGTAGTACGCGTGACGTGTGGACTCCATCCCACAGCATCACCCACAAGACTAGAAACACCTTTGCCTTGAGCAACTTGGCCTTTTCTATATGGCAGGAGGAATCCTTGGCTGACACGTCAGTCCAAGGAGATAGAACGGCACGGCCCATTCGTCAGTGAGTGATAAAACAAACCCAGAAACATCAGGACATTTGCTTTTTCATTTATTTTATTCCGGCCTTTGCTTCTGGGCAACGCAAGCAAGTTCAGAGTTGATCAGTTGTACAAAAGGAACCTCTCGCTTTCAGACCGTGATCACTCACCTTACTCACAATATAAGTAGGAGTATATATATACTCTACACACACAAAGTTATAAACATACTCAATTCACAGGTGCATAACCAATTCACAGGTCGCACGGGACGAAAGGAATTGCACCGGTGCGAGCTTCGTGTGTGTCCACCATGGCGGCGAGTAGTCAAACTGAGGAGAGCATGATGAACTACGATTCTCCGGCGTGCGGCGGCGCGGCAGAGACGGTCATCGAGGACCTCCCCACGGACGTGCTGTCCCTCGTGCTCCGCCGGCTCGACGGCGCGTCGCTGGCGGCGCTCGGCTGCGCGAGCTCCAGCTTCCACGACCTCGCCACCGACCCCGACACATGGCGCGGACTCTGCCTCGCCTTGTGGCCGTCGGTCGCCGGCCTCCTCGACAATTCTTGCTGCCGCGGCACCGGTGACGGCTTCCACCGGGCGCTCTTCGCCGACGCGTTCCCGTTCCCAGCGACAGCGGCGGCGGCGGCCACGGCCACGGTCGCGCCCGCCCTGCCCAGCCGGCTCGTCTCCGCCGTGGACCTGCACCACAAGGGGGTCTGCATCATGTCGCGCGTGGTGGAGACGGACGCCTCGTCGGCGTGGTTCCTGGGCTCGCCGTTCCGCGTCGACGCGCTCCTGCAGGAGGGCTTCTCGGCAGCGTCCTCGATCACGCCGTCGGAGCTGACGCTGAGCTGGCTGCTTCTCGACCCGACGTCAGGCCGGGCGGTCAACGCCTCCAGCCGGCGGCCGGTGTCCATTGACCGGAGCTGGCTCACGGGGGAGACGGTGGCGCGGTTCACCGTGGTGCTCGGCGGCGTTGCACTCGACGCGGCAGTCACGTGCGACGACCGGTTTGGGCACGTCCGGGAGGTCAGCCTGTGCGTGGACGACGGCGACGGCGGCGGCGTCAGCGGGCGGGACGGGCTGGCGGCGGTCGCCGCGGCCATGGCCGCCCCGAGGCAGGGCCGGGGCGCGGAGGCGGAGGCACAGGCGGCGCGGCAGTACGGGGAGTTCGTGAAGGGGAAGAGCGCGCGAAAGGAGTGGAAGGCGAGGCGGGAGGGGCTCGTCGACCTCTGCTGCTCCGGCGTCGGAGCGGCGGCGTTCGTCGGGTTCCTGGTGATGCTCACGTGCCGGTGAGCGCGCGCGCGCGCATCGACTAGTAAAGGTTCGCTCACACGTGCGAGGAATGTGAATACGTGTTCGTCCAGTAGGTTACACAGGGACAGCCGGTCGCTGCCGCAATGTAAATGTACTGTAGCGCAGGGCCAAGAGTTATCTTTTTTGCATTAATTTTCAGAAAGGGGAACTTGAGAAGATACCGTTGAAAGTTGGGAGTCTACACTCCCAACTTTGAAGCTTAGTTTCACTGCTGATATTTCGGTAACTCTTAAAAAGGTCTCTGGAGCAAAGGTTTTGCCAAGCTTCAATAGAACTTATTGGTAGGCCACAGCTCAAATTGGTAAAGAAAGTTACTTCATAATCTGATGCATAGTTAATAACTGTCCAGTAAATCACACTAATATTTGCATTCCAAGAAACCCTGATGCTGACCGAGATGATTGCTCAGTAAAACACACGAAAATGATGATATCATAACATCCTTACAAACTCCTTTTTTCCAATTACACATAAATGTAATGACATTGACATAGTCATTTGTAAACAAGGAAGACCATAAGTACTACCATCCATAGCTATAAAGAATCTACATCAACACATCAATACAAAGCTATACAGAAGTTCCAGAACCAGCGTACAAAACTCACAGAGAACAGAAACACTCTTGTCGCGGCAGCGAGCAACAAGACACCTAGGAAGCAGTCTACATATGTGCATTCTGCAACTCCCGATAAATTAAATCGATGAACTGGTCACTCTGTTGGGAAACATGACACAAGAGTTAGAAGCATATAAAAGAACATACAGTACATATTGTAATTTTTAACGACAAACATACCTGAACAAGTCTCAGGAGGGCGTCCTTAACTTTATCCCGTGAAATAACAGAGCCGTCGTTGTGTGCAGGGGCGAAGGATGGAGGTGGTGAAGGTGGCGGAAAAGGTTGGAGTAGAGGGGTGCCATGCCCGTACTGAGGATGTTGAGTAGGTGATGAAGTTGAATGAAGAGGTGGCGCTGTCGGCATCATTGATGAAATCGGCGGAGCTAGTGATGCAGAAGAGGATGATGGAGGAGCAAAGAATGCCGGTGTTACAAGATTTGTTGAATGGCTAGCATGGGCATTAGTGTCCTGGAGGGGCAATGGTGGAGCTGATGAACCTCCAAAAGGAGGGTGTATTTGGTGCGACTGGGCAGCAGAAGGCATAATCAATGGTGTGTGGAAAGCCGCAGTGGTTTCAGTGGATGGATGAGCTCTTCCAACCATTGACCCACTTGATACACTCCCAATGCTTGCAGCACCCTATATATTTGTATGGAAGAATAATTCAGTACACTACACATAGAACCAAAATGCGAC
Source organism: Triticum monococcum (assembly GCA_034509565.1). Classification (NCBI taxonomy): domain Eukaryota; kingdom Viridiplantae; phylum Streptophyta; class Magnoliopsida; order Poales; family Poaceae; genus Triticum; species Triticum monococcum. The sequence goes on from CM067844.1 coordinate 118,758,577, forward strand.
CATGGTGTTTTAATTCAGATATTCAGATGACAGTCCAAAGATACTGCATATACTCAGAAGGAAACAAAACGAAATAGGAAGAGAACATACACCAAAGTAATTAGCAAGTGATTCATCAGGAGTATCAGAAATGAGAGTGGATGCTGGCGGTGGTTCAAGGGGGCCATCTATAGCAGCGGACGTAGGAACAGCCTCCAATTCCTCAAACTCACTGTGGTATATTAGAAGAATTCAGCATAAGTCAATCAAAACATCTCCCATGAATAGTCGAGGGGAAAAAAACCTTTTGGTGGAGGGCACTTTAGCTTTTGGAGGTACTCTGGCATAAGCATTAAGTATCCTGCAAGGAAAACGGAATTAGAAAACTCAAGGAAACATGTTCACAAATTTTCATAAAAATAATTTTACCCGCGTGCCAAAGTATAATACTAGTAAAAAACCTAAAGATACATGCACATCAACAAGACAAAGTTCGGTTCATGATTAAGCAATCCTAATTATACACACCCATGTTAGACATCTAATAATTATACATACTAATGCTTTGAATTAAGCGAAACAATGAAGAATGATTGCGCAGGGGACGAATTGTTAAAAAAGGAAAAAGATTCTCCTCTATTTTGTCCAGTGCAGAGGTAAGGTAATGACACCCGGGCAGGTAATCATGTTAATCCTTTCAAAAACTTCCAATTATATGATAGTAACGCCCATTCGATTGAATATAAGAGAATGATGCTTCTAGAGTCCTTACATGCAGAAAGTTTCACAAGATCAGGATTCAAGTATATCAAGCATCGCAGGATTTTATTAATGTCCAAACCATTAACATGGCCACGGAATTTTCACTCGTTAGGATGCAAAACTGTGGTTGCCACCGAGAAAAGTTTGTTCCCAAGGCATAAGTAACTGTGTTGCTATTTCTGGTTGCCTAAGAAAAAGGAGGAAGCCACAGTACTACCTATTTAATGTTTACATGTTGCCATAAGATCAGATCAGAATCACCTGCTGTATCACTAAGAGCATCTCCAACAATTTGTTGATTATTTTGCTGGTAAATATATCCATGTCATCAACCAACAATGTATGATATAAGTATTCCAATGGTTGTATGTAAGGTTGGCCAATAGGAGGTGAGCGAATATGGAAGCTTGCTCTCTTTCTTTACCTTGGAGCTTGTGCACAAGGTGTTGGTTCATTTTCATATTACTTGACACATCATCAAGGATGCTTACATGTCAAATTTACCAACAAGCATCTTGCAGCTACTGGAGATGCCCTGATACGTATATATGTCGGCAGAAACAAAAAAAGGTAAAATATAATGACTTCTACAGTTTGTCCGTCGGTTTTCATTAGAAAGTTCAAAATTTTCGCATCACAAAAGTCCTATTGTCTCTACAAACATGCAATCGAGCCACACAATTACTTCCATTTGTTAGCCCGTGAGTCCGTCATGGATAGTTGCAGCTTTTAGGGCATGCATTTCTGGTCTGAATCCAATCTAAAGTAGACAAGATCAGATAAGTCTACAACAACAAAAACAAAGCCTTTCAGTCCCAAACAAGTTGGGCTAGGCTCGAGTTGGAACACATAAGATCTCGAAACTTAGTCATGGTACTGGCACGTGGTTAGTCTAGTTCTACAAAAAATTAGTATGATCCAGTAACTCACGAATGGTTTTCAATAAACATCCGAGCCATGAAAAGGAGGCTTCCAACATGAGCATATGATATATGAAAAGTCATACCTTCCAAAAAGATTTGCTACAGCATCACAGTCCTGCTGATTGTAAAACCAAATACCATTTACTTCTTGTGCAGCATTCCGGTACAACAAATATGGAGGTTGAAGTTCGTATTCAAAATCACTTAATAAATCCTCCACCAGATTATCTGAGAAGAGAAACAATATTGAAGTTCTCATGAATGAACTAAACAATATGAGCATTCATAAATCATCTAGAAATAAGAGGCCGGCTGTTAGTCCTAGCCAACTTTTGTTAGATAGATACAAGGAGAATTTTCCTTCTAACTGGAAGTCGTAACTATCAAACACGATGCAAAACTTTAAAATGACCTGCAGGCCAGCAAGCTAGCATCGGCAACCGCACCATAGTATTTGTTGGTCTGTACAAGCGAAGTACCTTGGCTAGTTATCCCCTTTGCTTCATTCCTTGTGGTGATCTTTTGTGGCAATGTGTGATCACATGGAACAAATCTCTTTTTTAGCCAAGTCTCGCCACATGGAATGGTAAACAAGATTACTTGTCTTCTACTTCATACAGTTCTATTCCTTGCGTTCAGCTAGGATTTTACATTCCCAGAGTGGAGAGATTAAGGTTTCAATCTGAAAATTTAGAGTTTGCCGAGTGGAAGGTATTGGGGTTTCGCGCGAGAAGATCTTAACAAAAGGCTGTATTTTCCGAGTAGAATGCTCTAAGTTTACTAGTGATAAGTTTGGGTTTGTCAAGTTGAATTTTCTTGAGAAAATAGAGTCTGCTCAGAAAGATTGGGGTATCATGATTGTTTCAGTGGCCCATCAGGCTTTTTGTAAGTAGCCAACGTTGTAGTGTGGCCGAACTGGAATGGTTTGACTTCATAAGAGCATTGGTTAACCTAGTTGTGCTTTAGTAAAACTGTATTAATTATCTATCATCTTGGAGACCTCACGCTTTATTAGCTACCCAAAAAGCAAGCAATATGTTTTCTAATCGCGATCGTCCGTAACCCGCAATGCCTGAGTCACACGGCTGAGTGGATGGACTTAGATCGCAGAAACATACCCGTGTTCCGCCTGTTCATGACGATAAACTGAAACCTCGGCTGCGTGTTCCTACAACAGGAGAAACCAATCAGATATTCAGATCCCAGCGGCAGCCGCACACAATATTCTATCAACCCTCGCTCACCTCTTCACGACGAACAGCGACCCCTCCACGTCCTTGCGGCTCTGCGCAATACAAGGCAAGCAAACCGGATCGGATCAGGTTTTCGGTGAATCACGGGGGGCGAGACAGGGGGAGGGGGAGGGGGGGGGGGGGGGGGGGGGGGGGGGAGGTGACTGACCCACTGATTGAGGTCGATGTTGAAGTCGTAGAGGGTGACGTGGGCGGCGGTGATGAGGATGTCCTCGACGGCGGGGTCGAGACGCTGCAGGACGGTGAGGTTGAGCAGGCGCGTGCCCTCGGCGTCCATCGCCAGGTTCGGGGTCAACTTCCCCCCGTTAGTCGGCGGCGGCGGCGGCATCGATCAATCTCCGAGTGGGCGGCGGTGGATCTGAGGGGAGCTGCAGGCTGCAGCTATCGAGTAGGGAGCTTGGGAGTTTGGAGCAGGGGGGGAGGGGAGGGGACGGGGACGGACTGTAATTTCTGGAAGAGTCGCCGCAGCAGACAGCACAGGATGGGACGTGGATGGACCGACGATGCAGGAGCCGGACGGGGTCGGGGTCCATGGGCTCGGCCACTGTGTAACAGGTATAGAGGCCCCTCTCTGTGTGGCTTGGCCCATCCTTTGTCCCGAAAATCAGCTTGGGAGCCCCTACGTGACCGCGGCAACTATATCTCGCTTCACGCAAGACTCTCGCTCAACCACTGTCCTCTCCAGTGTACCTATTGAACCGGCCCAGTTTTGTGCCTTTTATATTCGCTGGTTTTTCGATGGAATTCGCTCGCTCGCTGCTCTTCGTTTGCTGGTTATCCTAGGGTTCTCAGCCATTTTTTTTCTTTTTTAGGGTTTTTGTTTTTAACTGTTCTTCTTTGTTTCTTACTCAATTTTCACTAGTTTTTCTTAATTTTTCCACAGCTTTTCTTCATGTTATTCTCTGTTTTAACTGTTTTTTCTTTTCATCCTTTTTCATTTCTTTTTCTTTCTTTCTTTCTTGGTTTTCCGTTGCTTTTTTATTTCCTTTCTTTCTCTTCATTTTTGTTTGTTTCTTTCTTATTTTTTATCTATTTTATTTTGTTTCCTCTCAGAATTCATTGTTTTACTATACATATCTTTGGTAAATATCTAATACATTTTCCTAATACACGTTTACCATTTTTAAAATACAGGTTTAATGTTTTTTGAAGTCATGGTCAACGCATTTTATACACATTTTTTAAATGCTTGATTATCATTTTCCAAATAGAAGATTAAATTTATGTTCAATACATGGTCAACCTTTTTTCTGTACATTTGAAACATTTGAAATGCTTAATTAACATTTTCTAAATACAAGATTAATATTTTTTAACTATATGGTTAACCTTTTTTCTATACACATTTGACTTTTTTCAATACTTGTTCAATGTTTTTTTCAAATGATTGATTAACATTTTTTAAACACATGATCAAAATAATTTCATCATTTTTCTAATGCATGGTCAACATTTCTTCTATACACATTTAAAAATTTCAAATGCTTAATTACATTTTTCAAATACTTCAAAAAAAATCAAGGCTTGATTAACATTTTTTAATAGATGAGTAGCATTTTTCATTATTTATTTAATACATGGTCGACATTATTTTACACAAATTCAAGATTTTCCAAATGCTTAGTTAACCATTTTTCAAATACTTGTTTAACATTCTTAATTAAAGTTTTTAAAAATACATGATCAAATTGGTTTTCTTACACAATATAATATTCTTTATATATTTCTCGTAGACATGATATTTTTTTTTCTATACACATTTAATAGTTTTCAAATGTTTTTTTATATTTTTATATATTTTAAAACATTATATATGTACAGATTTTTCATATACATGATAAACATTTTCTCTATAGACATTTTCAAATGCTTGATTAATATTTTTTCAAATATTTTATGTAGATTGTTAACTATATATATATATATATATATATATATATATATATATATATATATAGTGTTACTATTCATCAACCAGGGTGCAGAATAAGTTATTCTTCATCCGAGGTAATCTTACGATCATTTCATAATTAAATTACATTTTGAATTCAAATAGTTACATTCCTATTGATTCACTACATAAAATTTGACATAAGAAAATAAAAATATAGGTCATAAGACAAGAAAATTTGCAGTTTATGTGTATTTTAGACTATGTTTTTATGTTTGTAATTTTACATAACATAAAATATTTTTTACGGCGATTATATATTTTCTTACGGTCCCTTTTTGCGTCGAAATAAGACAAAACTTACGGAACGTAAAATTAGGATGCATTGATGGTAAAATAAAGGGGGTGAAGAATAACTATTCATATATATATATATATATATATATATATATATATATATATATATATATATATATAGAGAGAGAGAGAGAGAGAGAGAATATTTAAACCATAAAATAAGTTAAAAAAATGGCTCCCCTTCACGTGAGGTGTCGGTGTACTAAAGTAGGGTTACCTTAGTATTCCGAACTTGTGCACGGGCAGTCGCAGCACCCTGCGGCAAGGCTTGCCGGGTGACCGCCAAGGTCCTCCGTGGTTCCTTTGGAGCCATTCAAGAACAAAGTACTCAAGCCAAGGCGCAAGGCCCCGGCAAGAGGAGCTTGCCGGGAAGGCCACTCGAAGCACAAAGACCCCGGCAAGAGGAGCTTGCCGGGAAGACCAACCAAGGCATCTCGAGAAGCTTGCTGCGACGCGCTGCGCGTCCCGGCAAGACCCGGTGAGCGACAAACTCCCGGACGCGACAAGACCCGGTGAGCGACAAGCTCCCGGACGCGACAAGACAACATCCGCGGCAAGGCGCTTGCCGCGGCAAGCTACTACTCCGCAGCCCGCGCTCCAGCTCACCCACCAACGTGTCGCTCTGGGACCCCTCCAGGCATACGTGGCGGAAAGCTGTGCAGCCAGAGATACACAGTGGCGGGCGTCGCTGGCAAGATTGCCATCGTGGCAAGCAACGGCGTCCCTGGCGGTCCCTTTCTGCACCTTCTGGGCAACACAGACAGGCATTTAATGCCTTTGTCCCCTGCCGTCAGGGTTAGGTATGATACAACTGTAGTAAGCGGTGATGCCAACCACCACCTCTTTTACTTTTTTATCCTCACCTCTGTTGCCACCTGTCGGTGACCCCTTTGACATATAAAAGGAGGCCCATGCGCAACAGAGAAGTGGGGAGGATCATTCTCACGCTCGGTCTCGCTAGCCATTTGAGCGTACTGTAGCATTCATCGCTCCCGAGCAAGAACACAATATAAATCACAAGCAGGAGTAGGGTTTTACGCATCCGTGCGGCCCGAACCTGGGTAAACCAATCGTGTGCTCGTGCGTTTCGCCTCGATCTGCTCTTCGTGCTCTCTCCGCCCCCTGCCGAACCGAAAGGGGCCTCGGTCCGCCGTGGTCCCATAGGTGTCCGTGGGATCAGTCGCCCCCGACATCTTTGGCGCGCCAGGTAGGGGTGCGTCGAGGCTGTGTGAATCTGATCCGGCGTTCACACGAGCCGAAACTTCGTCATCTTCCTCAACATGCCGTCGAAGAAGAAGATTTCGGAGGCAGCTGCTCCGTCTGCGCCGAGCCCACCATCGCCGGAGCGAACGGCTGGTGGATTGGGCGCCGGCGGAAGAACGGGCGCCGACGAGGAGGCTCATGGTGCTGCAAGATCCAAGGACAAGACTGCGCTGCACATCGGCGGCGCGGTCGGCTCCCACAATGACCGAGCACATTCCAAGACCTCGGTGTCCGTACACGCACCGCGCCCGTCTCAGGAGGCGCGGGACCAGCAGCGTCATGGTACTCACGGTACCATACGTTTGCTGGGCCAAGATCAAGCTGGCGGGTCCCGGAGCGTTCAAGACCAACATGCGCGCCAACATGCTGGCACGAGCATGGCACGGTCGCTTGGACGAGATATTGCTCCTTCTAACGTAGTTAGAAGTCCGAGCATGTCCCGTTCCTCGCACCGTTCGCCGCCGCCGCCCGCCACTCCGGCAGAAGCGTTGGCACGGGCCCAACTGCTCCTAGATTACCCTCCAGCGCCAGAGAGGATCGATGACTGGAGGGCCACTATCCAGAGCCTCATCGACTTCGCCAACGGTGACAACCCACGGCAGCCGACGCATCGCTGCCGCGGCAAGTCAGCCAGGCGCGAGCCGGTGGCGACAAGACTGGCGAGGGTGCAACCACTGTGCATTCTCCGCCTCGAAGGCCAAGATCGCCGACTCGCCGGATCCACCATGACAGCGACTCCACCGCGTCATCAGATCCGCGAGCTCGTCGCGATCAGCGCCAAGTTCTTCATGAGAGACAGCAAGAAGACGCTCGAACACGCATCGAGCGCCGAAGAGAAGCGCGGCGTCAATCAGACCTGTGCGCTGGGCCTTCTGTTGACATGCATGTGCCCGGAGAACCAGGCGACTTGCCGTACGCGGTAGGTTGCCCTGCGTTTACCCGTGAGCTGCGGCAAGTCCAGTGGCCCAGTCAGAAGCATTTCAAGCCAGACGTACCGGAGAAGTACGACGGCAAGTCGCACCTGTCGAAGTTCCTCAGCATCTACACCATTGCGGTGCAAGCTGCCAGGGGACGAGACGACAAGGTCCTTGCCAACTACTTCCCACTGGTACTCAAGCCCGAAGTCAGGTCCTGGCTCATGCACTTGCCGGACAACTCCATATCCTCTTGGACGGACTTGTGCCATCAGTTTGTCGGTGCCTTTACGGGCGGCCACAAACCACATGGCCAAGAGAGTGATCTCCACCTGCTTGCCCAGAAGGAAGGAGAGCCCCTGCGCAAATATATCCAAAGATTCAGCCGTGTACAGCGTAACATCCCAGACATCCACCCTGCCGCGGTTATCAGCGCGTTCCATCAGAACGTGCGTAATCGCAGGATGCGGGAGGAGATGGCGATGAGCAGGATCAGAGACGTCAGCGAGCTGTACGCCCTGGCCGACAAGTGTGCATGCGCTGAAGAAGGGAGGAAACTCCCCGGAGAGAATACTGGAGCAGGGGGATCTGACAGCGAAGATGCTGCCCCGGCAAAGAAAAACCGGAGGCGCAACAGGAAGAAGAAAAGGCAAAGAGGTACTAGTCGTTGAGCAGTCCGGCAACGACGATGGCGCCAAGCAAGCCAAAGTTGGCGGCTCCGGCAAGGAGGTTGCCGCGTGCAACAACTGCCAAGCTGTGGCGGCCGCCGACAAGCAGGACGGCTCCGACAAGCAGTACTGCAAGATCCACCGCACCAAGGGCCATGATCTCCAGAGCAGCAAGAAGGTCGAGCAGCTTGTCCAGCAATAAAAAGCTGAGTACGAGCGGCGCGACAAGGAGAGAGCCCAAGGAGGTGGTGGAGAGGCCGGCAAGAAGCACGCTGGCCGGGGAGGACGCCGCGGCAAGGCCAAGCAGCGGCAAGGAGACAGACCTCCCCGCGGCCGCGACAAGGATGAAGATGAAGACGATGATGAAGACATGGATGATGCAGAGACCAGTGAGCAGGAGTTCCAGAAAGCCACAGAAGTTTTGTGCGTTGACGGCGGTGCTTCTCTGCATACTTCACACCGCCAACTCAAACAGTGGGCGCGTGAAGTTAATGCGGCAAAACCACCTGTCGAATCGCGCAAGCTTCTAAAATGGTCCAGCACGCCTATCATCTTTGATATTGAGGACCACCCTGATCGCACAACTGCGGTCGGGTGCTTGCCGTTGTTGGTTTCGCCAACAATACGCAACCTCAAAGTCACTAAGATGTTAGTTGACGGCGGGGCCGGCTTGAACTTAATCTCCTCCGCTGTGCTCCAGAAACTCCAGATCCCTGACAGCGAGCTCGAAGAGACCGGCACATTCCAAGGAATCAACCCAGGAAGGAGCAAGCCAAAGGGGAAAGTCACGTTGCCGGTAACATTTGGCAGCGAAATGAACTTCAGGACTAAGAGGGTCACTTTTGACGTTGCCGATTTCCCATTGCCCTACAATGGCATACTTGGTCGTCCAGCACTGGCCAAGTTCATGGCATCCTCCCACTATGCGTACAACTTGCTCAAGATGCCAGGCCCGATAAGCGTCATCTCTGTCCCTGGCGACAAGAAGGATGCCCTTATCTGCGCTGACAAGATTTACCGGGAAGCAGCAGCTGCGACAGATCGCAAGACACTTGCCGCTGAAGCTCCCGGGGGGAAGAAGAAGACCAAGTCCGGCAAGAGCTCTGATGCCCACTCCGGCAAGCGCACCTCCTCGGAGTGCTGCGCTGCCGTCGAGGACGCACCATCGAACCCCACCGGCAAGTGTAAGAAGGCGATAGCAGCTCCACCACATACCAAGAAGGTGTCCGCCAAGGAGGATGGCACTGGTGGTACCTTCACCATCAGTGCCACGCTTGACCCTAAATAGGAAAGCGCGCTCGTTGCTTTCCTGCGGGCGAATGTCGACGTGTTTGCGTGGCAACCGTCTGACATCCCCGGTGTTCCCAAGAAAGTAATTGAGCACCATCTTGCCGTTTGTCCTCATGCGCGGCCCGTCAAGCAGAAGGTCAGAAAACAGGCAGTGGAGCGCCAAGAGTTCATAGCAAAAGAAATCAAGAAATTGGAAGCAGGAGGCCTTGTCAGAGGAGTGCTCCATCCCACGTGGTTGGCCAATCCCGTTGTAGTGCGCAAGGCAAATGGAAAATGCAGGCTTTGTATTGACTTTACTGATGTTAATAAAGCTTGTCCCAAGGATCCATTTCCCTTGCCGCGCATTGACCAGATTGTTGACTCCACAACCGGATGTGATTTGCTTTCATTTCTTGACGCATATTCAGGATACCATCAGATCTTCATGGCAGAAGAGGATGAGGAGAAAACCGCTTTCATTACTCCATGTGGCACGTACTGTTTCGTACGAATGCCTTTCGGATTAAAGAATGCTGGTTCAACATTTGCCAGAGTAGTCCATGTCGCTTTGAAGCCATAGATACACAGAAATGTAGAAGCTTACATGGATGATATACTGGTCAAAAGCAAGGACAGGGCAACTCTGATCCAAGATTTAGAAGAGACTTTTGCAAATCTGCGCAAGATCAATATCAAGCTCAACCCCGAGAAGTGTGTGTTTGGAGTCCCTTCCGGCAAGCTTCTCGGGTTCTTTGTGTCTCAGCGGGGAATCGAAGCCAATTCCGACAAGATCAAGGCCATTGAGCAGATCGAAGCACCAAAGCGCGTCAAGGATGTACGGAAGCTTGCCGGTTGCGTGGCTGCCCTCAGCAGGTTTATTTCTCGGTCTGCTGAGCGTGCCCTACCGTTTTTCAAAATTTTGAAAAAGGCAGGTCCAATGAAATGGACTCCGGAAGCGGAGGCTGCGCTGCAAGACTTGAAGAGATACCTGTCCTCCACTCCAACACTTGTCGCACCTAAGCCACAAGAGAAGTTGCTGCTGTACATAGCGGCAACCAATCAAGTGGTTAGTGCTGCGTTAGTAGTGGAGAGGGAGGCAGATGACGAGCCAGCAACCGCGGCAAGCACATCTAGTGACAAGTAGGGGGCTTCCCCAACAAGCTCTGGTCCCGACAAGCAAGGATCTGCGCAGATGCAAGAGGAGATACAGAAGAAGATGGTGCAGCGCCCAGTTTACTTTGTCAGTTCCCTTTTGCAGGGGGCTAGGTCAAGGTACTCTGGTGTGCAGAAGTTGCTTTTCGGCCTTCTCATGGCCTCGAGAAAGCTGCGCCATTACTTCCAAGCACATGAAATCACAGTTGTCACTCGCTTTCCGCTGAAGAGGATATTGCAAAATCCAGAAGCAACAGGCAGGATTGTCGAGTGGGCACTCGAACTGTCAAGCTTTGGCCTCAAATTTGAGAGTACATCAACAATCCAAAGCAGAGCACTGGCAGAGTTCATAGCAGAGTGGACGCCAACTCCAGACGAAGAAATTCCAGAGGCAAGCATCCCCACCAAGGAAACAAACAAAGAGTGGCTTATGTACTTTGACGGTGCCTTCTCGCTGCAAGGCGCCGGTGCTGGAGTGCTGCTTATCGCACCCACCGGAGAGCACCTCAAGTACATAGTCCAGATGCACTTTCCCAAGGAGCAAGCGACAAACAACACTGCAGAGTATGAAGGCTTGCTTGCCGGTCTCAGGATCGCGGCAGAACTTGGGATTAAGAAACTCATAGTCAGGGGTGACTCACAGCTTGTCGTCCGCCAAGTGAATAAGAATTACCAGAGTCCCTTAATGGAAGCTTACGTTGACGAAGTGAGAAAGCTAGAAGAGCACTTTGACGGCTTGCAGATGGAGCACGTCCCACGAGCTCAGAATGACATTGCCGATGGCCTGTCAAAGTGCGCCGCACTTAAATTACCTGTGGAACCAGGGATTTTTGTGCTCAAGCTGACTCAGCCGTCCGTAACACCACCAAGTGGACAGAACAAAAAGAGGAAGTTAGTTTCTGGCGACTATTTTCCGGTAGAGCTTCCCGAAGCCGTCGTCAAGAAAGTCCCCAGGATCAACACCAAGAACGCTGAGGAGCAGTCTGCTCCGGCAGGCCCCAGGGTTTGTTCCGTTGAAGCAGACGCTCCCGACAAGTTCTGCTCCGGCAAGCTTGCCGGGGAACGCCAAGCTCCGGCAGAGCCACGGGCTCTTGCCGTAGAAGCAGATGTTCCCGCAGCAGCAGATGTGCCTTTAGTCCTTGTTGTCGAGCCATAGGCTCCAACATGGGCGCAGCAGATTGTCCGTTTCCTTCAGACAGGAGAACTTCCCGAAGAACCAGAAGAAGTAGAAAGACTAGCCCGGCAGTCTAGTATGTACCAGTTTGTCGATGACACACTGTGCAGAAGAAGACTCAACGGTGTGAAATTGAAGTGCATTCCCCGGGAAGATGGACAGAAGCTGTTGGCAGAGATACATGGAGGCATATGTGGTCACCACATTGGCGCAAGAGCCCTTGTCGAAAAAGCATTCCGGCAAGGTTTCTTCTGGCCGACAGCCCTCCAGGATGCAACTGCACAAGTAACCAAGTGTGAAGCGTGCCAGTTCCATTCCAAGCAAATACACCAGCCAGCTCAAGCTCTCCAGACGATCCCTTTATCCTGGCCATTTTCGGTCTGGGGGCTCGACATCCTCGGCCCCTTTCCCCGAGCTGTCGGGGGCTTTGAGTACTTGTATGTTGCAATCGACAAGTTCACAAAGTGGCCGGAAGTGGAACCAGTGAGGAAGGTGACAGCACAGTCAGCAGTCAAGTTCTTCAGGTCGATTGTTTGCCGTTTCGGGATCCCTAACAGGATAATCACCGACAACGGTACGCAATTTACGAGCCGCACCTTCATGCAGTACGTCCAAGACCTTGGCGCCAAGGTCTGCTTCGCTTCTGTTGCTCACCCGAGAAGCAATGGTCAAGCGGATAGGGCAAATGCTGAAGTGCTGCGCGGGCTCAAGACCAGAACTTTCGACAGGCTGCACAAGTGCGGAAGAAACTGGATCGAGGAGCTGCCAGTGGTTCTTTGGTCGATCAGGACGACGCCAAATCGAGCCACTGGCCAGACACCCTTCGCTCTAGTCTATGGAGCGGAGGCAGTTCTCCCCACAGAACTCGTATACGGGTCACCTCGAGTGCTCGCTTATGACGAGCTTGAGCAAGAGCAGCTGCGACAAGACGACGCGCTGCTCCTTGAGGAAGACCGTCTTCAGGCTGCTGTGCGAGCCGCTCGCTACCAGCAAGCTTTGCGCTGCTACCATAGCCGCAAAGTTAACGCCAAAAGTCTCGAGGAAGGCGACCTTGTTCTTCGGCGCATTCAGTCCGCCAAGAATTCCAACAAGTTGATGCCGAAGTGGGAAGGTCCTTACCGGGTGAAACGAGTCACTAGGCCTGTCGCTGTCCGCCTGGAGACCGAAGATTTGCCGGGAGAAAGGGAGAAGATACGGTATGGACCAGGCGTCGTTCAAGAAGGTTTTGCCTTGCCGGGAGCAAATAACAGAAAATATAAGTTGCCAAAGTCTGAGCAATCGAATTTCCTTTAAATTTTTAAGTTATTTTCCTTGAACGACCGTGCTTTGTATGGAAAACCTGTGCGCGGAGGAACCAACTCGTAGCTAGTTGCGCCCTTACTATTGTTTCGAGTCCGCTCAACAACTTAAGTGAGCTGCGACTAGCCGCGACAAGGTTTCTTGCCGGCTGCGGCACCGCCAGCAGGTTGCTGACGTTCTGCATTCAGCGCTCGCGGCAAAGGTGCCTGCGCCGGCAAGTTCCCTAAAAGCGTAGGGTAAAAACATACAAAGGAAAGAGTCAAGTAAAGGAAATAACATAGCAATTACTACCCAGGATAGAGTATATTACAAAATAACTTGTCGCAGCTCTAACAGACTGTTTTTCATAACATGATTAACAGCGACAAGGAAAAGAGAAGATGGATGGCCTAATCTACACGGTCGCCTTCGACCCTCCTAATTCCGCTCACCCTGTCCACAATAGGTGCGACAAGGGCCTTGAGCTCCTCAAGATCAGCATCTGGCGGCAAGCTTCGGAGGACGTTGGTGAGGCGGAGGCCTGGGTTGCGAAAGGCCAACTTCATCAGCACCTTCTGGAGAGCTCCCGCGCAAATCTTGCGCGACTCGTCGGCAAGCTGCTTTGGGATCTGCTCCCAGAGTCGCTGGAGCACCGTCGCCACACCCTTGAAGAACAGAGTCAGCTTGGCGCTGGGTTGGAGATTCTCGTCGGAGGAGTACCCGAGATCCACCATCCCCAATTGCGCCAACTCCTTGTCAACGTCTGCGGCGACGTTCACCAGACCCTCCGTCCAGTGCTCCACGTTCTCCGACAAGGTCTTCTGGGCGGCAGCAGCGTTCGCCAGCAGCACCTTGCCGGCCTCGACTTCTTCCTTCAAGGTCGCCTCCTGCTCCTTGGCGTCATCCAGAGATTTCGTCAGAGCCGTCAGCTTCACTTCAAGATTAGCGTTGGAGTTCTTGGCGGCGTCCAGTTCCTTGCCCTTCTCCGCGAAAAGGGCCTGCGGCTCCAAGTAACTGTTGGCGTCCCTCTCCTGCTCGAGCTTGAGTGCGGCGAGCTCGTCGCCGTTCGCCTTGAGGCTCGCCTCCAGCTGCGTCACCTTCAGCTCCAGCTTGTTCTTGGCGGCCTCGGCGGCCGCGGCGGCGTCTTCAGCTTGTTTAAGGGCCCCGCCAACTTCTCGCTCGCGCGCGACAAGCTCCTCCTCGTGGCTGTCGAGGTGGACCTTCCGCTGCGCCAAGTCACCCTCCTGCGAAGACAATTTCTCCGCGGCAAGGCGTTGGCGCTCTTTGACGTCGGCCTTCTCAAGGAGGAAGGCCTGCTGCGCTTCAGCAAGATCTTCCCGCTCCTTTGCCAGGGAGCGGAGAGCTTCCTGATTGGCGCCCCGGAGCTCTTTTGCGTGCTTCTCGATATCAGCACCGGCCTTCACGACGAGCGCTTCGCGGGACTCCAGCTTGGCCCGCCGGGCGCGGTAGAGCGCCACTAGCTTCCGCAGCAGGCGCTCCTCTTCAGGTTCACCGCTGCTGCTGCTTGGCGCGTCGACCAGCTTCAGCCCGGCGGAGGCAAGCACCTCTACGTCAAGCATTTCTCCCTCGACCGGCGCCCTGGAGCCCGACGCCCAGGGGAGGTTGATGAAGATGTTGTCGCCAGCCTTCAGGTAGACGCCAGGCTGGGGCTCTTCGGAGCCTGGCGCGGCAGTAGCGGCGGAGGAGTCAGTGGTCGGAGCAGCGCCTGGCGCTCCTGCGGCCTCCGGGTCGTCAGTACGACCGCCAGACCCCCCGCCCGCCTCCGCGGCGGCAGCCCTGGCGGCCTCCTCGCCGGGGCCGGCTGCTTCCTCGGCAGCGACTTCAGTCTCCATCGGCTCTGCAGCAGATGGATCTGACGGTCGGAAGAGGGGAGAAAATTCAAACAAAATTCGAGCAAAATCCAAGAGAAAGATCAAGAAGACGAAGAAGCCAAGGGGAGTTTGGAAGCAAGGAAGTTACCTGTGCCAGGGTCTGCAGCTGTGGTCTCCGTTGCCGGGGGATCACTGGCGCAGTCCCTTGACAGGGATCCTTGCCTTGTCGGGGGCTCCTCCCTTGCCGGAGCCTCCTCCCTTGTCGGGGGCTCCTCCCTTGCCGGGGGCTCCTCCCTTGCCGGAGCCTCCTCCCTTGCCGGGGGCTCCTCCCTTGTCGGAGTCTCCTCTCTTGCCGGAGACTTCTCCCTCACCGGAGGACTCTCCCTTGGCGCTTCGGGAGCGGCCTCCAGACTCTCCTGGTGAGGCTGCTCTGCTCCTGCACAAGTCAACAAACAAGTATCAGCACAACAAGGATCTTCGTGCATGCCCAATAGCGGAAACGAACAAGACACTTACGCTGGGGGCTGCTCTGAAGATCAGCCGCTCGGTCCGGCAAGTTCGTCTCAGGCACGTCCCATGTTGATGCAGTGGGTTCATCCTCAATGACGATCGCCGGCGCCTTGGCTCTCTTTGCCGCTCTCTGCGCCAGAGTCCTAAAAAGGAACAGATACAGGGAAAGGCAAGTGAGAAACAAGACAAGACAAAAACAGCAAAAATCAAAGAATAGCAAGAACAATAAGAGAAAATTACTCTTCTTCTTCTTCCTTGTCGGAGCTGAACTCGGAGAAGTCAAAATCCGGCCCGCGCCCGGCGCGGGGAGGTGGAGGAGTAGGCTCCCTTGGTCGCTTGGCGGGAGCAGAGGCAGCAGTCCGGGAAGACCCCGCTCCAGTCGAAGCAGCAGCATGGGGCGCTCCCGCGGCAACGGTGCTTGCCGCGGTGGAGCGCGTCGTGCGGTGCTGCGGCTGTCGGCCCGCCTGCCGCCTCGCCGCATCCCCGGCCTTGCGGAGATGCCTTCTTGGTGGGGACGGAGACGCTGCTGGCGACGTGCTGTCTGAGGAGAAGTGGAGGAAGAGTCAATCTCCAACGAGCCGCTCGCATCCTCGGCGGGCTCGCTCGGCTCGGCATCACGCCCGACAAGATCTTCCTTGCCGGCAAACTCCTCTTGCTGGGCAAGCTCTTTCTTGCCGGAGATTTCCTCTCGCTCTGCACGGTTCTCCGCCTCTGCTGCCGCTGCCTCCTCCAAGGTGAAGCCGAACTCGCCCGCCGCGGCAGCTGCCGCCGCCTCTTCCAAGCTGGTGGCGATGTAAGCCAACTCCGCCTCGGTGGTGTCGCGTGTGAGGCCGTCCTTCTCATCGGCGCGGATTGGCACTTCCACCAAGTCATCAAAGAATTGCTGCACAACCTCGTCTTCTGGCTCTTGCCAAGTCGGCACGATTCCGTGCGAATCGCACAGTGGCATCATCGCCCTGATGCGGTCGAGCGCCGAATTGTCGCACAAAGGGACAACGCCCTGCGGCAACCTGAAGACTTCGGGGTGGTCTGAATCGTACTTGAAGAGCTCCTGCAGTATTCCGTTGAGCTCAAGGACAGTGAAATTATAGTTAAGGCCCGGGCGCAGCCTCATGATGTCTGCCGCGTTCTTGAACTCCCAAGCAGGCCTTCTCCGCTCTTGCAGGGGGGCGATGCGGCGGCGAAGAAAGTCTGTGCCAACGACGCCTACGGTGAGTCCGGCAAGCCTGAGGCGCTGGATCCTGGTGACGGCAATCCTTAGCCTGCTGTCCTCCGGGGCCACGTCACTCCAGTCGCTGCCGCGTACTGCTGCTACTTGGCGCCGGGCGGTGAATGGCTGCGGGCTCTCCTCGACAATCCAACACCAATCCGCTCTCCACTCCTCCCACTTGCCGCGGAATTCACCCTCCAAACAGGAATCCTTCTTGCCGGTCCTAGAGACCCAGGCAATTCCACCGGACAAGGGCTCTCCTCTCTCTACCCGGGGAATGAAGAAATGGCGGAAAAGAGCTACGCTAGGGTGAACTCCGACAAAGTTCTCGCAAAGGTGGGCGAAAACGGCCATGGTGAGGACGGCGTTGGGAGTGAAATCAAGGAGGCAGAGATTGTATGTGTTCATGATGTCACAAAAGAACTCGGAGAAGGGCGGGCAGAGCCCGCAGTAGAAGAAGACAGCAAAGAAAGGGTACCCGTCCGGAGCCGTCGCGTGAGCAGCGGCTGGGAGCACCTTGGTCCGCGGGTGAGCTCGCGTCTCCGTCGCCCAAAAGAGGTAATAGTACTCCCGCAGCTCCTTGGCGCCGAGCTTGGGGGGGGGGGGGGAGATGGCTCGCTCCCTCCGCATCGCCGCGAGCCGTTGCGCCTCAGTCGACTTCACCGCCTTCGCCTTGTCGGCTTTCGGAGCCATGGCGAATGTGGTGGAGGAGGCCGACGGCGTTGGTAGTGCTGGTGACGGTGGGGGGAACGGGAGGCTGCTCTCTTGCTGCTTTGAGAAGATGGAGGCGGGGCGGAGTTTTCTGAGACTAGAATGGGGCGAGTGGGCGCACTACCCCTGCTTCCCTTTGCTTATAAAGGGGGAGGTGGCGGACGTTCCACCTTTCCTAATAAAGAAACCGCCCACGATCTCTCCCATGATGCCGCGTTCGACGCGTGCCGTGCAGGGAGGGCGCGGTGAATGCGGAGTCAGATACGGCGTGACCCAGGTCGCGCGTGCCCGTGCACTGTTTTGGGCCTGGCCCAACAGCGCTCGACACCGTGTATGGCCCAGGCCCGGGGGCTCCTGTCGGTGTACTAAAGTAGGGGTACCTTAGTATCCCGAACTTGTGCACGGGCAGTCGCAGCACCCCGCGGCAAGGCTTGCCGGGTGACCGCCAAGGTCCTCCGTGGTTCCTTTGGAGCCATTCAAGAACAAAGTACTCAAGCCAAGGCGCAAGGCCCCGGCAAGAGGAGCTTGCCGGGAAGGCCACTCGAAGCACAAAGACCCCGGCAAGAGGAGCTTGCCGGGAAGACCAACCAAGGCATCTCGAGAAGCTTGTTGCGATGCGCTGCGCGTCCCGATAAGACCCGGTGAGCGACAAACTCCCGGACGCGACAAGACCCGGTGAGCGACAAGCTCCCGGATGCGACAAGACAACATCCGCGGCAAGGCGCTTGCCGCGGCAAGCTACTACTCTGCAGCCCGCGCTCCAGCTCACCCACCAACGTGTCGCTCTAGGACCCCTCCAGGCATACGTGGCGGAAAGCTGTGCAACCAGAGATACACAGTGGCGGGCGACGCTGGCAAGATTGCCATCGTGGCAAGCAACGGCGTCCCTGGCGGTCCCTTTCTGCACCGTCTAGGTGACACAGACAAGCATTTAATGCCTTTGTCCCCTGCCGTCAGGGTTAGGTATGATACAACTGTAGTAAGCAGTGATGCCAACCACCACCTCTTTTACTTTTTTACCCTCACCTCTGTTGCCACCTATCGGTGACCCCTTTGACATATAAAAGGAGGCCCATGCGCAACAGAGAAGTGGGGAGGATCATTCTCACGCTCGGTCTCGCTAGCCATTTGAGCGTACTGTAGCATTCATCGCTCCCGAGCAAGAACACAATATAAATCACAAGCAGGAGTAGGGTTTTACGCATCCGTGCGGCCCGAACCTGGGTAAACCGATCGTGTGCTCGTGCGTTTCGCCTCGATCTGCTCTTCGTGCTCTCTCCGCCCCCTGCCGAACCGAAAGGGGCCTCGGTCCGCCGTGGTCCCATAGGTGTCCGTGGGATCAGTCGCCCCCGACATGAGGGTTTCCTAGGTGAGACAAAAGGACACCCATACGTGACGCTCTTCGCGTCAGACTGGCCGAAAATCCTATATGAGAGTTTTTTTAGACAACCTAGCGAAACTTTGTATTAACCCATTATAATGTTTACAGGGACAAAATGAAGATTTTCCGGTTGGCCTAACCAAACATGGCGACCAACCACGAGGGAAAGAGAGTGTTTTGCTAGGTTGTGAGCCTCATGGTTTGAGCTCCTAAATTCATGACCTATATTACATGAAAGGAAGATTAACGAACGGTTTGAAATCTCACGCAGAACGGCGCCATAAGCAGCAAACTTGCCATGATGCAAAGCATCAACAACTATCTTGCAATCTGAAGCAACATGAATGTGTCGGGCATATAGATCATCCGCTAGGGAGAGAGCTTCCCTTATAGCTAGAGCTTCTAGCGTTTGAGGATTTGTTATGTGCTTGAAGACAATCGCCGAGGCCCCAAGAAAAACGCCATGTTGGTCTCTGCATACTGCTCCCACTGCACCATGCTTCCCCCTCACGGACACTGCACCGTCTACATTGATCTTAACACACCCTTGGGTTGGCGGCACCCAAGATGATCTGCGTGGAGCCTTCTGTGGTGCCTGTTGCTGCTCTCTCTTGTTAACTATCTCCAGCTCTCACAAGTACTTGTTAATAAAAGCATCTGTAGCATGTGGAGACTAAAAAATGTCCTTGTGAATTGCCTTCCTCTTTGCTGCCCATACTGCCCATGCAGTTACGACAACGCGGATGAGAGTATTTTGAGTGCGCTGAGCCGAGCGCGAGAGACGGCCCGGCCCATTTCGACCTAGTAGCCACCGTTTCTGGGCACTTTCTAGACGGTTCATCAAACCGAGCTTTTTCCCCCTTTTTCCGTTTACAGTTTTTTCTCGGTATTTTGCTACTCGTTTGGGTTTTCTTTTCCATTTTCTTTTTTACTTTTCTGTTTCTACTTCATTATTTCTCTTCTTTTTGTTTTTTTCAATTATCCTTTTATTTTTTCTGAAATCTTCAGGAATTTCAAACATGGCTCCAAATTACAAAAAGTATTCCTTTTTTAAATTTTTTGGAAATTTCAAAAATTGTCAGTTTTTTCATAAATTCAAAAAATTGTGTTTTTTCAAAATATTCCTGTTTTCAAATTTTGTTTAGAATTAACACATGATCAAAATAATTTCATCATTTTTCTAATGCATGGTCAACATTTCTTCTATACACATTTAAAAATTTCAAATGCTTAATTACATTTTTCAAATACTTCAAAAAAATCAAGGCTTGATTAACATTTTTTAATAGATGAGTAGCATTTTTCATTATTTATTTAATACATGGTCGACATTATTTTACACAAATTCAAGATTTTCCAAATGCTTAGTTAACCATTTTTCAAATACTTGTTTAACTTTCTTAATTAAAGTTTTTAAAAATACATGATCACATTGGTTTTCTTACACAATATAATATTCTTTATATATTTCTCGTAGACATGATAATTTTTTTTCTATACACATTTAATAGTTTTCAAATGTTTTTTTATATTTTTATATATTTTAAAACATTATATATGTACAGATTTTTCATATACATGATAAACATTTTCTCTATAGACATTTTCAAATGCTTGATTAATATTTTTTCAAATGTTTTATGTAGATTGTTTATATATATATATATATATATATATATATATATATATATATATATAGTGTTACTATTCATCAACCAGGGTGCAGAATAAGTTATTCTTCATCCGAGGTAATCTTACGATCATTTCATAATTAAATTACATTTTGAATTCAAATAGTTACATTCCTATTGATTCACTACATAAAATTTGACATAAGAAAATAAAAATATAGGTCATAAGACAAGAAAATTTGCAGTTTATTTGTATTTTAGACTATGTTTTTATGTTTGTAATTTTAAATAACATAAAATAGTTTTTACGGCGATTATATATTTTCTTACGGTCCCTTTTTGCGTCGGAAGTAAGACAAAACTTACGAAACGTAAAATTACGGTGCATTGATGGTAAAATAGAGGGGGGTGAAGAATAACTATTCCTCACCCAGGGTGACGAATAGCGCGACCCTATATATATATAGAGAGAGAGAGAGAGAGAGAATATTTAAACCATAAAATAAGTAAAAAAATGGCTCCCCTTCACGTGAGGGTTTCCTAGGTGAGACAAAAGGACACCCATACGTGACGCTCTTCGCGTCAGACTGGCCGGAAATCCTATATGAGAGTTTTTTTAGACAACCTCGCGAAACTTTGTATTAATCCGTTATAATGTTTACAGGGACAAAATGAAGATTTTCCGGTTGGCCTAACCAAACATGGCGACCAACCGCGAGGGAAAGGGAGTGTTTCGCTAGGTTGTGAGCCTCATGGTTTGAGCTCCTAAATTCATGACCTATATTACATGAAAGGAAGATTAACGAACGGTTTGAAATCTCACGCAGAACGGCGCCATAAGCAGCAAACTTGCCATGATGCAAAGCATCAACAATTATCTTGCAATCTGAAGGAACATGAATGTGTCGGGCATATAGATCATCCACTAGGGAGAAAGCTTCCCTTATAGCTAGAGCTTCTAGTGTTTGAGGGTTTGTTATGTGCTTGAAGACAATCGCCGAGGCCCCAAGAAAAACGCCATGTTGGTCTCTGCATACTGCTCTCACTGTCCCATGCTTCCCCCTCACGGACATTGCACCGTCTACATTGATCTTAACACACCCTGGGTTGGCGGCACCGAAGATGATCTGCGTGGAGCCTTCTGTGGTGCCTGTTGCTGCTCTCTCTTGTTAACTATCTCCAGCTCTGACAAGTACTTGTTAATAAAAGCATCTGTAGCATGTGGAGACTAAAAAATGTCCTTGTGAATTGCCTTCCTCTTTGCTGCCCATACTGCCCATGCAGTTACGACAACGCGGATGAGAGTATTTTGAGTGCGCTGAGCCGAGCGTGAGAGACGGCCCGGCCCATTTCGACCTAGTAGCCATCGTTTCTGGGCACTTTCTAGACGGTTCATCAAACCGAGCTTTTCCCCCCTTTTTCCGTTTACAGTTTTTTCTCGGTATTTTGCTACTCGTTTGGGTTTTCTTTTCCATTTTCTTTTTTACTTTTCTGTTTCTACTTCATTATTTCTCTTCTTTTTGTTTTTTTCAATTATCCTTTTATTTTTTCTGAAATCTTCAGGAATTTCAAACATTGCTCCAAATTACAAAAAGTATTCCTTTTTTGATTTTTTTTGGAAATTTCAAAAATTGTCAGTTTTTTCATAAATTCAAAAAATTGTGTTTTTTTCAAAATATTCCTGTTTTCAAAATTTGTTTAGAATTAAAAAATGACTTTCATCTCCAATTTTTGTTAAAATTTCAAAAAATGATCGTAGAATTTAAAAAACATTCGTGTTTATTTTTGAATCAAAATTTAATAAGCTTCTTGTGTTTAATTTTGTCCACGAAATTCAAAAAATGTTAGAGAATTTTAAAATGTTTGTGCTTTTAAATTTTGTTCGGAGTGTCAAAAATTGTTCACATATCTCAACAAAAGTTGTATTTCCAATTTTGTTCGGAGTTGCAAAAAATGTTTATGTTTTTTTTAAAAGAAATGGATTTTCAAAGAAAAACAAAAATAAATCTGCTTATTCAGAAAAATATTCATGTTTTCACAAAATGTTAGAGTTTCTGAAAAAACATGCAGAATTTTGAAAATGGTTTTGGTTTCCAAAAGTATTCACTTTTTCCAACAAAATAATTGCATTTTTGAAATTCCCAATGTTGTTTCAGATCTATCGCTCGATGATGGTTCTTAATGTCACTCGCTGGTAATTAAGGACTAATCCCTACCAATGAACAAGGCCAATAGGATGATATTTTAGAGGAAAGTGTTATATCTTCAGGGGAACAATAGGAAGCTAACAAAACTAGTGTATGTGCGAAAACGCATAAAGTGAAGACATACTACTATATTAGTTGATATGTATAAAAACATTAGCCATTGGGAAAAATAATCCTTTTTCTATTTCCAAAACTGAGCAAAGGAAGCTTCTGGAATGTTTCCAAAACCGGAAGAACCACACTGTTGCATTCCGTTGTATAGACTAGCCCGTTAAGCAAAATGCATCGATTCTTATGTGCGTGTTTTACCGATAACAAGCTAACTGGCGCGTGAAGCACGAAAAAGGATATCGGTCAAGCTGGAGTTATTTTGCATGGGGCATCCTACGATTCTATTTACGTTTTTGACTTTTTTTTTCTTTCCTTTTTTTAGTTGGGTGATATATCTGAAGATATAACACTTTCCTTGTTTCTGGTTTGACATTGTTTCCATTTCTGGTTCAGCCAGCTCTTGTTTCTCACACTGCTTTGACACGCAAAAGTAACAAACAGTTTGAAAGAATGTATAAATTGATGTCGCAAGTATTTCAATAAAAAATGTTTCTTCCAACTTTATACTGCAAGAAATAGAAAAATAAAACCGACAGAAATTTCCAGTACTCAAAGTACTTTTCTCATGTTGTAAAACAAAATGTATCTCTAGAAACGAAATAGGCTAGAACAGATGTTGTGTTTCTCAAGCTAATGCTCATGTGTAAAAAAAAATCTAGTGGAGTTTTGCGTTGTTATTTTTGCTTCATTCGTGTATGAACCTGCAAAATCAATAGAGATAGGGTAAGTTGGAAAACACCTTTCTCAGTTGTGATATAGACAAGGGCTAGCATACAATTGATTACTATCTTTGGTGATCCAGAAATGAAGCAGAAAGAATTCTTGCCTTTTTCTCCAAATGTGACCCTGAGTTATCAAACCCACGGGAGGACGGTGCCCTTTAAGCTATGGTTTCAAATAGGATTTTGTTAAAGAACTAATTCCAGCTTTTAACCAGATTGTAAATCAAACTTGACAGTGCAAACACTTATAGAAAAAATAGGGTATAAGGTCTTAATATTTACAACCATATATTTGTGAAGGGACCAGATATAGTCTAAATTTATGGGTTGGAAGTCAACTATTGAGATGTGCTTGTTACGAATTGAAGGGGTGTGTGTCCAAAGTACATCTTGATCGGCATGCATCCTGCATCAAGAGTCAGTTGTCCAATCGAAGGCCCTATCCGTCTCGAGGGATTGCCTCGATAATTAATATTGCAATAATCAGACAAAAGCACTGGGCCTTTAACGAGTACACCTAGAGATAGGATCCGTGTTACCGTACTAAACCTTTCTGTCACTGGTGTTCAAAATAACACTTAATGGTCTCCCTACTCGTAACCTTTCCGTGGCTCATTCTTCAAGATCTTAGGTACCTGCAGGGATGAAGAACGCAAAGAAGAAAAGAGACAACCACAGAACAATTTTATTTCACACATACAGGGCATTAATTAAAAGTACTTCCATTGATCCCTCGAACAAATATATCGGGTTGCAAGGCTCTTGCCTCAACCGACACCTTATCGGACTGCTCACACATTGGGTCACATTTTTTTCTCTATTGTTCAATTGTACTTGCCCACCAGACCGGGGATGATAATGTGATGCTACTCCATGGTTTACATCATACTTAGCTAAAACTTTACAGAAAGCACCATGGATAAAATATGAACCACCATCAGCCATTAAATATCTAGGGACCCAAAGCCTCGGAAAAATAACTTCTTTAAGCATTTTAATAGAAGTGTTGTGATCACCACTACTAGTTGAAATGGCTTCCACCCATTTGGTAACATAATCAAGAATAACTAAAATATGAGTATAACCATGCGAGGAAGGAAAAGGTCCTATATAGTTAAAATCCCAAACATCAAATGGCTCAATAACAAGTGAATATTCCGTAGGCATTTCAATTTTCATGACGCCTACCAATTTTACCAACTCTTTGACATTCATCACAAGAAAGAACAAACTTACATGCATCTTTGAAGAGAGCAGACCAATAAAAACCAGACTGCAATACCTTGTGTGCAGTTCTGTCTCCAGCATAGTGTCCTCTGTAGGCACCGAAGTGACACTTCCTCAAGATATGTTCATGTTCATGCTCAGGTATACAACGTCTAATAATTAATACCATCTACTCCTTATTTATAAATATGTGGGACATCCCAAATGTAATGTCTTAAATTAAAGAAGAATTTCTTCTTTTGTTGGTAAGTATAGTTAGGTGGTAAAGATTCTCCAACAATGAAATTAGCATAATCAGCATACTAAGGGTTATCACAAGAAGATGAAGTATTAATAACAGCCAATTGCTTACCAGGAAAACTATCATTGATAGGTAGTGGGTCATTAAGAACATGTTCCATCCTAGACAAAGTATCTGCTACAGGGTTATCAGTTCCCTTTCTATCAACAATATGCAAATTAAATTCTTGAAGAAAAAGAACCCATCTAATTGACCTAGAGACTAGGTTCGGTTTTATCTCATACTCAGCAGCAACAACATCAGGTTGTGCTATTGGTTCAAGCATAAAGTTATTGCTACGAGTACCAAAACTTCCAAGATTACGAGCCATGGTAATATGTTTGGGGTTACTATGTACAAGACTTGCAACAAAGGAAAAACTAAAACTAAAAAACTAAAAAAACTTTAATAAAAACTCTAGCTAGAAAGGCTAGGCACACAAAGCCTCCCCAACAACGGCGTCACAAAAATGTCTTGATTAATACCTTTGGTGATCCGGAAATGGAGCAGAAAAGATTATCGCCTTTTCCCCCAGAGGTGACCCTAAGTTATTGAACCCTCAGGAGGACTGTGCCCTTTAAGCTAGGGTCACAAACAAGCTTTTGCTAAATAAATAATTCTAGCTTTTAACCGTATCGTATATCAAACTTAACATTGCAAACACATAATGCTTACAACCATATATTTGTGAAGGGGCCATATCTCTACTCTTATAAAAAAACCGAGTTGGTGATGATGGTGCGCCTTCCATCTTACAATATAGACTGGCCGATCTATATCTAACGGATAGAAAGCAAACTATGGTAATTTTGCAAAAAGATACCCACACCTCTCTCCACATTTGCAGATAAGGCCTTCCCTCATTCATCCTTATCTCCCACAACTTCATTATTGAGTGAAAGTGCAACTATCCCTGGGTGGTTTTGGTAATTATTAACAACTATAGCTCATTGAACTAATACTATTTCAAGATGATCATTTTAGAAAGTTCAATGATTGACATGGCATGGATTAAGAATGTGGACCCCTCAAAATGCTAAGGACACATATTGGCTCAAGCTCAAGACTCTACCTTTTTCATTTTAGTGATCCAAGATCACATTGAGTCCATAGGAAAAGCCAATACTATTAAAAGGGGATGGGGTGTTGCTTAATGACTTACTTGCTCAAAATGCTTAGTGATATGCTCCAAAAACCCTCAACCACTTTCTCATATCCACATATGTCCCAAACCAAAAAGTCAAACTCGGCCCCACCGAAATGTTCTATCTGGCGCCTCCGAGTTCACTTGACATAGCCACTGCCAGAAACCCTAGTCATATCGGTCGTACCGATAGGGATATCGGTCTCACCGAGATGGGATTGCAAACTCTCTGTTTCCCTTCGTAACATTTGGGTCCAACCAAGATGAGCGATCGATCCCACCGAGTTCGCAATGCAAACTCTTTGTTTCCCTTTCGTAACGTTTCGGTCTAACCGAAATGAGCGATTCGGTCCCACCGAGTTTGCCCGACCAACTCTCTGGTTAGCTTATTACCAAAACCGGTCCCACCGAATTTGTGTAATCGGTCTCACCGAGATTACGTTATGCCCTAACCCTAATCAAACTGGTCCCACCGAGTTGACATGTCGGTCCCACCGAAAAGCCTAACGTTCACATTTTGAACCGAATCGGTTCCACCGAGTTTTCTGATTCGGTCCTACCGATTTTGGTGACTTGTGTGTAACTGTTAGGTTTTGTGTGGAGGCTATAAATACCCCTCCACCCACTCTTCACTCGAGGAGAGAGCCATCAGAACATGCCTACACTTCCAACATTCATTTTCTGAGAGAGAACCACCTACTCATGTGTTGAGACCAAGATATTCCATTCCAACCATATGAATCTTGATCTCTAGCCATCCCCAAGTTGCTTTCCACTCAAATCATCTTTTCACCAAATCCAAATCAGTGAGAGAGAGAGAGAGAGAGAGAGAGTTGAGTGTTGGGGAGACTATCATTTGAAGCACAAGAGCAAGGAGTTCATCATCAACACACCATTTATTACCTTTTGGAGAGTGGTGTCTCCTATATTGGTTAGGTGTCACTTGGGAGCCTCCTTCAAGATCATGGAGTTGAACCAAGGAGTTTGTACGGGCAAGGAGATCGCCTACTTCGTGAAGATCTACCCTAGTGAGGCAAATACTTCATGGGCGATGGCCATGGTGGGATAGACAAGGTTGCTTCTTTGTGGACCCTTCATGGGTGGAGCCCTCCGTGGACTCGCGCGACCGTTACCCTTCGTGTGTTGAAGTCTCCATCAACGTGGATGTATGACAACACCACCTATTGATACGTCTCCATCGTATCTATAATTTTTGATTGTTCCATGCCAATATTATACAACTTTCATATACTTTTGGCAACTTTTTATACTATTTTTTGGGACTAACACATTGATCCAGTGCCCAGTGCCAGTTCCTGTTTGTTGCATGTTTCTTGTTTCACAGAAAATCCATATCAAATGGAGTCCAAACGGGATAAAAACTGACGGAGATTTTTTTGGAATATATGTGAATTTTGGGAAGTAGAATCAACGCGAGACGATGGTCGAGGGTCCCACGAGGTAGGGGGCCAGCGCCCGTGACCCTCGTGGACACCCCGTAAGGTGGATGTTGCCCTTCTTTCGCCTCAAGAAAGCTAATATCCGGATAAAAATTGTGTTCAAATTTTAGCCCAGTCGGAGTTACGGATCTCCGGGAATATAAGAAACAGTGAAAGGGCAGAATCTGAAATGCAGAAAGAGAGAGAGAGACAGATCCAATCTCGGAGGGGCTCTCGCCCCTCCCATGCCATGGAGACCAAGGACCAGAGGGGAAACCCTTCTCCCATCTAGGTAGAAGGTCAATGAAGAAGAAGAAGAAAAGGGGGCTCTCCCCCTCTCTCCCGGTGGCGCCGGAACGCCGCCGGGGCCATCATCATCACCGCAATCTACACCAACAACTTCACCGCCCTCATCACCAACTCTTCCCCCCTCTATGCGGTGGTGTAACCCCTCTTTTACCAGCTGTAATATCTACTTAAACATGGTGCTCAACGCTATATATTATTTCCCAATGATGTATGGCTATCCTATGATGTTTGAGTAGATCCGTTTTGTCCTATGGGTTAATTGATGATTGTCGGTGTCAAAACCGGCGGATCTCGGGTAGGGGGTCCCGAACTATGCGTCTAAGGCGGATGGTAACAGGAGGCAGGGGACACAATGTTTACCCAGGTTCGGGCCCTCTTGATGGAGGTAAAGCCCTACGTCCTGCTTGATTGTTCTTGATGATATGAGTGTTACAAGAGTTGATCTACCACGAGATCTGAGAGGCTAAACCCTAGAAGCTAGCCTATGGTATGATTGTCTGTTGTCCTACGGACTAAAACCCTCCGGTTTATATAGACACCAGAGGGGGCTAGGGTTACACAAGGTCGGTTACAAAGGAGGAGATATACATATCCGTATTGCCTAGCTTGCCTTCTACGCCAAGTAAAGTCCCATCCGGACACGATACGAAGTCTTCAATCTTGTATCTTCATAGTCCAACAGTCCGACCAAAGGATATAGTCCGGCTGTCCGGAGATCCCCTAATCCAGGACTCCCTCAGTAGCCCCCGAACCAGGCTTCAATGACGTCAAGTCTGACATGCAGTATTGTCTTCGACATTGCAAGGCGGGTTCTTCTCCAAATTTTGAATGTTTGTTAAGTAGTGTCTGGCCCCATAAATGTTGGACCTCTTGGCTTCCGTGCCCAATAAGGGCTATCTTCCACGCGTCGAATGAATACGAGGAGCCATGGCATTTGTACATTCGCCCCCCTAGCCAGATAAATAAATTCTCTATTAAAGGGATGGGGATTCTTAGATCCAATCCATACCATCCTCCCATAGCGAGAATCCATCGAAGCGCGCTTCAGAAAAATCCACTCCAACATGGCCGACCACCGCAACTCCTCCTCTCGCCCCCGCAGCCCTAAGCCTGGTGATTGGGAGAGGTGTTCTGTCTCACACAGTCGATTAGTCGAACTGCAGACTCAGGGATTTCTCCCTCCAGCGTATATGGTTCCCGTCCGAGCCGGGCTCGCCACCTACAATGGTGGGGAGCAAGCGGAGAGCTTCCCCAGCCCCTCTATGGGGGAGCGGGTATGCCTTGTTCCTTACTTATTAAGGGGACTCGGATTTCCAATTCATCTGTTCCTCTGCGGGCTCCTGGAGTTTTACGGCCTCCAACTGCATAATTTCACCCCTGCTTCCATATTACACATCGCCGGCTACGTTGCCCTCTGCGAGTTATTCCTGGGCTGCGAGGCTCATTTCGAGCTGTGGAAAAGGTTATTTTGCCTCATCCCCGCACACAGAAGGGGTCACTTTATCAAGTAGGCGGAGCCGAAATATGGCGCATCGCCGAAACCGGATACCTGTTCGGTACTCCGAAGAAGACGTCCGAGGACTGGCCTTCGGAATGGTTTTATATGGAGGACGTCCCCCTTCCGGACCCTGTTCGGCGGGGTCTTCCTGAGTTCAACAATGCTCCTATGAAGAAACGCCGAAGCTGGCACCCACGGAGCCCCCAGGAGGAAGACAACGGAGAAGTCCTTTACCTGATGAACCGGATTAAAGCACTGGCTCAATCAGGATTGACAGTAATCGAGGTTATTTCAATATGCATAATGCGGGGAGTGCGGCCAATTCAATATCGAGGGCACCCCCTGTGGTGTTTTAACGGGGAAGATGACGCCACCCGTTGTGGGCGTAAGGGACCGGACACCGCTGCTGCTTTAGCAAAAATTCTGTCCGAGTTGTTCAAGGGAGAGGAAGAGGAGTTCATCCGCATCAAGCCACGGGATGGATTCTCCATATACAACCCTCCAAGCTGGGTGAGTTATATCTCCTTACTCCCATTCTTCCCGCATTCTTTGTCGTAGGTACTCACCTTGCCATTTTACGGCAAGAACCGCGAAAAGCCGTAAG
Source organism: Triticum monococcum (assembly GCA_034509565.1). Taxonomy (NCBI): domain Eukaryota; kingdom Viridiplantae; phylum Streptophyta; class Magnoliopsida; order Poales; family Poaceae; genus Triticum; species Triticum monococcum. The sequence goes on from CM067844.1 coordinate 118,788,276, forward strand.
GGAGGTCAACAGCCCATCTCCACAACCAGAGGACCCTGACCGGGCCCTCGGTCCCGGACTCGAAGAAGATCCGGACATATTCGTGGAGCTGATAGACAGGCAGTTTTATCAATTGAGCTGTGATGACGCCATGGTGGCCATTACGGCCGACTATCCCATATTGCTCCTTGCGTCGCACGTAAGAAAAACCAAAATCCCAACTCCAAAATCTAGGATCCCCTTTTAGACACTTCACCTACCATATACATATGGTGTTTTACAGGGAAGGCATTCGGGACACCTTGCCGAACCCGCAGCAACTCGCCAACAAGAGGCACCGAGGCCGGGTAGGCCAAAAAGGAAGGCGGTCAGGACGGAGACGCCGACGCAGAGGTATGCCAAAAACCCTGCTCCGTGGTTCTCGTCTTTCTCAAAATGTAATGACGTCCATGTTTCTTTAACAGAAAAAACGCTCGCCGGAATATGTCCGGAGAGGCTGCCGATCATGCTTCCACCAGTCGGGCTCCAGGGTCGGACATAGAGGCGGAAGCCGACATGGGGCGGATGCCGGATACTCCTCCTACAGAGGATGCAGATAGACTGTCCGCTACAAATTCAGAAGTGGAGAGTGTAGGATCGAAATTATGTCTAGAGGGGGGGGGGGGTGATTAGACTACTTGACCAAATAAAAATCTAGCCTTTTCCCAATTTTAGTCTTGGCAGATTTTAGCTATCTTAGCACAAGTCAAGCAATCTCCACACAATTCAAGCAAGCATGCAAAAAGAGTATATGAGCAGCGGAAAGTAAAGCATGCAACTTGCAAGAATGTAAAGGGAAGAGTTTGGAGGATTCAAACCCAATTGGAGACACGCATGTTTTTGTCGTGGTTCCGATAGGTGGTGCTATCGTACATCCACTGTGACGCCCGAATAATTAGGCTACAGTAATTCCACGCTAATGATGCCACGTCACCTCGATTACAATTGTTAATCTCGCGATGGTTCAAAAACGGTTCGAATTCAAATTTAAAATCAAGTCAAACGACTAAGTTTTCAAAATATCAAACTAAAATGTTCGGGGTGCGCAATTAAATGCCTAGGTAATTAAAATAAAGCAAACACATTTTTATAAAATGCCTAGATAATTTAAAATGATTTAAAACAGAAAAGAAAATAAATAAATAAAAGAAAAGAAACTACAAAAACAAAAAAAAAGAAAGAAGAAAGACCCTCCCCCCCACGCTGGGCCTCGGCCCAGCTGGCCACCCACCCTCGGCCCAGCCAGTGGCCTGCCAGGCCGGCCCACTCCCCCCTAGCCTATAACCCCGTGGGGGCACCGAACCCTAGCACGATCCCCATTCCCCCTCGCACTCCTCTCTCTCCCTCCTCTGCCCGATCTGGATCGGGGCGAACCCCGATCCCATCGGCCCGACGCCGCCGTCGATCCCCGCGGCCACTACGCCGGGTCCCCCTCGCCGGGACGCCCTCCCGCCTCTGCACGAATGCTCCAACGCCGCGGAGCTTCGTCACCAACCCGCCGGAAGCCGCGGCCTTGACGCGGTGCCGCCTCGCCGTGCTGCCGCCTCCACCTCGCCGGACCCCCCCCCACTGCCCCGTCCCTACTCCCCGCAGTGAGCACGCGCCCCTCTCCTCCTGTCTCCCTTGCTGCACTGCACCGTCGCGCCCACCGCCAGGTCCCGTGCGCCTGCTGCTCGCCGTCCCGCACCCGCACCCACGCACGCCGCTCGGGGCCACGCCCCTCGCCTCGTCCCTATCTCGCTGCTGCGGCTGGCCGCCGCGCTCGACGGCGCCCACGTTGGCGGCCCCGCTCCGCTGCTCTGCTCCTCTGCCGCCCGAGCCATCGCCTCGCCTTGCCTCGTGCCGCGGCCGCCCGTGGCCTGCTGCCCACTTCACCGCACCGCCTCCCCCCTCCTCGCGCTCGCTCGCGCGCACATGGCCGCGCGCTCGCGCCGACCGCAGCTACTGCTGCCCTTCCCCGTCCCCCTGTGTGCCGCGCCCGCCCGCTGCTTCCCGGCCCCGTCGTGGCCTTGCCTCTGCCGCGACCCGTGCCTTCAACGCTCGCGGCCACGGCCGGCGCCTCGCCACGACCGCCCAGCTCTGCCATGGCCTTCGCCTTACCACTCCCCGTCCGGCCGCGCGCTGCGCCGCTCCCTGCGCCGCGCTCCCCGCCGGCGTTTGCCACTGGCCTCGCCTCGTTCCCCCCCTCGCTCGGGCAACGCCCGAGACCCGGCGCCCGCTAGCGCCTGTAAACCGCATCGCCCCTCTGGGCCACTGCCAAACGGGGCCCCAGCCCCAGAACGTTAAAAATAATAATAATAATAAAAATAAAAATATATAAAATAAATAATAATTGAAATAATTAAATAAACAATAATAATTTAATTAATTAATTAATTAAGGAATTAATTAAATTAATTAATTATAATTAGATTAACCTAATCACTAATTAACCTAATTAATAGTTGGTTAATTAAAACAATGTATGACAGGTGGGTCCCACTGGACCCACATGTCAGTTTGACCCAGTCAACTCTGTTGACTGCTGACGTCAGCATGACATCATGCTGATGTCATTAATTTATTTTCGAATTAATTTAAATAATTAATTAAATTCCAGAAATTAATAAAATCGTTAGAAAATCATATCTTTTAGTCCGTAACTCGGATTAAAATATTTTCAACATGAAAGTTGCTCAGAACGACGAGACGAACCCGGATACGCAGCCCGTTCGTCCGTCACGCATCCCTAGCATAGCAAACTCGCAACTTTCCCCCTCCGGCTCCTTTGCTCGAAAACGCGAAACACCGGGGATACTTCCCCGGATGTTTCCCCCCTTCACCGGTATCACCTCATACCGCGTTAGGGCACCCCTAACACCGTCACTTGTCTTGTCATGCCTCGTTATGCATCTGTTTGCATTATATTCATTGTTTCTTCCCCCCCTCTTCTTCCGCTAGATAACGAGACCGACGCCGCTGCTACCCAGTACGACTACGGAGTTGACGACCACTCTCTCTTGCCAGAGCAACCAGACAAGCCCCCCCTTTGATCACCAGATACCGCCTACTCTTCTCTATACTGCTTGCATTAGAGTAGTGTAGCATGTTACTGTTTCCCGTTAATCCTATACTGATGCATAGCCTGTCCTTGCTACTACTGTTGTTACCTTTACCTGCAAACCTAATGCTTAGTATAGGATGCTAGTTTATCATCAGTGGCCCTACATTCTTGTCCGTCTACCATGCTGTACTATCGGGCCGTGATCACTCGGGAGGTGATCATGGGTATATGCTATATACTTTATACGTGATACATGTGGTGACTAAAGACGGGTAGGCTCGTAGGAGCACCCGCGAGTGGATCTTTGAGGCGGAGCGACAGGGCAGGTTCCGACCACCTAGGAGAGAGGTGGGCCTGGCCCTGGTCGGCGTTCGCGGATACTTAACACGCTTAACGAGATCTGGGTATTTGATTTGAGTCTGGCCATTTGGTCTATACGCACTAACCATCTACATGGGAGTAGTTATGGGTATCCCGGCGTCGTGGTATCAGCCGAAGCCTTCGTGACGTCAGCGACTGAGTGGCGCGCGCCGGATTGGACTGGAAGGCCACTAGGCTAGGTCTGCTTTCGGCCGTGTTCGCAACGTGCAGGTGTGCTTAGGGCGATGGGCCCAGACCCCTGTGCGCTTAGGTTTAGACCGGCGTGCTGACCTCTCTGTTGTGCCTAGGTGGGGCTGCGACGTGTTGATCTTCCGAGGCCGGGCATGACCCAGGAAAGTGTGTCCGGCCAAATGGGATCGAGCGTGTTGGGGTATGTGGTGCACCCCTGCAGGGAAGTTTATCTATTCGAATAGCCGTGTCCCTCGGTAAAAGGACGACCCGGAGTTGTACCTTGACCTTATGACAACTAGAACCGGATACTTAATAAAACACACCCTTCCAAGTGCCAGATACAACCGGTGATCGCTCTCTCACAGGGCGACGAGGGGAGGATCATCGGTTAGGATTATGCTATACGATGCTACTTGGAGGACTTCAGTCTACTCTCTTCTACTTGCTGCAAGACGGAGGCTGCCAGAAGCGTAGTCTTCGAAAGGACTAGCTATCCCCCTCTTATTCCGGCTTTCTGCAGTCCAGTCCACATATAATAGCCTTATTCCAGTTGATACCTATGCATACATATGTAGTGTAGCTCCTTGCTTGCGAGTACTTTGGATGAGTACTCACGGTTGCTTTCTCCCTCTTTTCCCCCTATCCCTTCTACCTGGTTGTCGCAACCAGATGCCGGAGTCCAGGAGCCAGACGCCACCGACGACGACGACTCCTACTACACCGGAGGTGCCTACTACTACGTGCTGCCCGCCGACGACGACCAGGAGTAGTTTAGGAGGATCCCAGGCAGGAGGCCTGCGCCTCTTTCGATCTGTATCCCAGTTTGTGCTAGCCTTCTTAAGGCAAACTTGTTTAACTTATGTCTGTACTCAGATATTGTTGCTTCCGCTGACTCGTCTATGATCGAGCTCTTGTATTCGAGCCCTTGAGGCCCCTGGCTTGTAATATGATGCTTGTATGACTTATTTTATTTGTAGAGTTGTGTTGTGATATCTACCCGTGAGTCCTTGATCTTGATCGTACACATTTGCGTGCATGCTTAGTGTATGGTTAAATCGGGGGCGTCACAAGTTGGTATCAGAGCCGACTGCCTGTAGGAATCCCCCCCTCCACACTCCTTGGCCGAAGTCGAGTCTAGACATTACGAAACTTTTTACTAACATGGCTGTGTGCCTTATGGGCCCACGTCGCCATCGGGTGATATTATGATCTTTTACTCCTCGATCCTTACTCTGGGACTCTAATCTCTCCCCTATTCAGGTTAAATGAATTTTGCTAAATCTAACATTAGGATCTCGTTATCACTTTCTCCCGGAGAGCCCTTCATTAAAGATGATCGCCTGCTGCACCAGAATATTCTGAAGACACTCTCTGATGCTTTCCCGAGACCCTTGTGCCCTTCGCCATTGCGATTCCTACCACCGATAAATCCTTATGGATAACTAATTACACTTGCCATTCATACGATCATCCCCCATTGATCTTGTTATTACAAGATACCCCGGAGTCTTCTCTATTGTTCCGAGAATAATTTGTGCCTACTGCCTAGGAGTTCCTTGCCACATGAATACCCCTTCAATTAAATCCTCGCACTTGTCGAGTATCCACTCATCCCCAGTTGTTCATGTGTTTCACAATGGTCTTCGAAATACTATTCGATCCTCCAAAAATCCTTAGTAGCTTATTGCTCTGCAATACTTGCCTGCTTGCATTATGGATGCTTTCCATATGTCTGGCGATATTCGTTAGTATCCTTAGGCATCGTCTTTTGATCCTATTGATTCAACTTGAGTGCGAATGCACGCAATCATCAATTGATCCTTTTAAATTATCTTTCCGGCTCAGACGTTATTTTAAAACATGAGCTGGATCTCGACCAATCAAATTGCTGTCGATTGTACCCTTAAGGCTATTCAACTTATCCATCCCTGATCAGAGCATTGCTTCTGATCCCTTGTCTTGGAATTGATAATTCCTTTGCATTTGAGCCTTGAATTAGTCAGTTGTTTCTAAAGTCTGATCTCCTTGCATTGTTTCTCCCTCTGGTTGAGTACCGATGCTCGCACCAGATTCCTTGAGAACCACCAGATCATTTGCGGGATTTTATCCGACAACGTCCTTCATATTCAATAAGTCTGTGAGCCTTTCTTCGGATACATAATACCTTTGGTAAGTTGTATCCTCTGCTTTCTCAAACATGCTCTACTATCGAGCTGGTGTTATTTATTCTTGAAATTTGTGGTATATACTCCTAAGATGCCCTGATGGGTTGAACATATGCCTTCTCTAAACTGTGTGAACTCGAAAGTTTTCACGAGTCATACTCTTCTGGTATTTTGCTAGATAAAATTTCTATACTACAGCTTCATCAAAAGCGAGAAGTAAAATGAAAGGTTATGCATGGAAGAATTGGGAGTCGACCTTGAGCCTTTGCGTTCATGCCCATGGACCCGATGTGAAACTTATCATCGAAGCTTCTTGTAAATGATATTAGTTCCCTTGGTATAAGTTCATCTTATATCTGGGATCCGGCCTTTTACAATCATGGTTCCGACCATGTTCTCTTTTAAATACCATTTTCGATGCAAGTGTAAGCACTTGTCTCATGTGGATCAATACCTCAGTCCAACCTCTACTTTGATCCGTTGCGCCAGGTGTCTTCCAGTTATTCGTAGTTTATGTCTTGTCATTTGCTTGTGTGTTGCATCTTGCCATGTCATCATGTGCATTGCATCATCATGTTTTCAAAACTTGCATCCGTCCGGGTTCCCCCAGTTCTCTCCGTTGTCTGTTCTGAGCCCAGACACACTTGCACGCGCCCGGAATATTATTTTATAAGTGGCCAGAAAGTGTTCTCGGAATGGGTTGAAAGTTGGCATGCAATGTTGTTATGTTGTCAGTAGACCGCCTGCCAAGTTTCATCACATTCGGAGTTCGTTTGGCACCCCAACGATTAACTATAGCGGCAATATAGCCAGTCAAACGTCGGACGTTTTCGTTCTCCGAAAACTGTTGCCGGGCTTTCCCTCTCTTTCCTCCCTAGACCGTCTACACAGTCCACTACCTACCGTCAGGCCCAATCTAACCTCTCTCGTCAGCCTGCGGCCCTCCTCGCGTGCGCGTCTGAAAGCTGTCTCGGACCCAACCCGGGCAGTCGTCACCACCGTTGGATTCGAATCATCCCCAAACATCCCTAAAACATCTACGATTATTTGTTTGGTCTCCCAAAGCATTTTATTCTCGACCGTCCAATTACGATCGGAGGGATGATATAGTCTTACCCTAGCCCACCTACTATATATAGCCGATGCATTTCTAGACCAAACCCTATTTTATAGGGATCCTCCCCTATCCACTCGTCACCGCCGCCGCTCCCCCAAATCCACATCGGGATCCATCCTGCATCCACCTCGTTTTCAGCCACCCACTAACCAGAGCAGCGCTCGTCCTTCCCCTCGATCCATCCCACTGCCTGAAGCTCCTCCTCTTGTGCCTCTACGCTTGATCCCCTTCGCCTCGTGCCACGCCACCGCCGGCAAGCTTCGCCGGAGATGAGCGCCGACGCCCCTTCTTCATCTTCCCGTGCTCTCTCCCATTTCTCTTTCTCATCTCCCTGCCCATCTCTTTTTTTTCTATCAGCAGGGAGCCCGCCATGGACGCCAGCAGCGCCGTGGTTCCCCGACGCCCCGGACCTCCCCTGCTTCGCCAAGTTCATCGCTGCTCGAGCTCCCAAGCTACTCCAGCGCCCCATGGCCTCTGCCGCGCTGGAGCTTTGCTGCCGTAGGCGACAGCAACAACAACTTCGTTGTCGCATTCCTCCTCTCCTCCCGTGCGCGCGTCCAATCAATCCTGTCACCCTCCGTCTACATCATCACGCCGCCCGTGCTCCCCCTCACCGGCCAACAGCAGCAGCGTACCGTGGCGCCCTACTCCAGACCTCGTCCTCGTCGGACTCCGTCGACCCCAGGACAGCACCTCCGGCCGTCCCTTTTCCTTTTCCTTCTCCTTCTCTGCATACTATCTCTTTTCCCGTATCTCTGAAACTAACCTTTGCTTATCTGAACAACAACGACATGGATGCCGCCCCAAGCTTCGTCGCGGGTCGCCTCCGTCCCGCCTCCGGTCAGATCCGGTGCCCCCGTGGCCGGATCCTGCCTGTCCCTGTCTGTTCCTGGCCGCCGTTTCCCCGCCCCCGCTGCTCTGCTCTGCTTCTTCTCGAACAGAGGAGCGCACCCACAAACCGCTGCCTCGCCAGCTTGTCCAGTCGCGCATTGACCGTGTAGCCCTTCACCCGCGTCGGCCCAGCAGCGCCAAGGCCTGCGAGGCCTCTGACACAGATCTGGGCCTTGGCCCAGGGTGAGCCACCCACACCCTGCGCTCCCTCTTTTTTTTCCCACTTTTCGGCCACTCAGTTTCGGCCCATAGACGGTTTTTTTCCATTTTGCGAATTTATGAATTTCCTGGCCTTTGCATATTTATAAAAGAATGCCATCATTTTGATATGCTCACAACTAAATAACCGTGCATCGGATTAAAATGATCTATATATGTAAAATGCTTAAAATTTCATCTAGTTTCATAATATGCCACTTTCATGCATGTTTGAAACATTTAAAATGCTGTTTGTTTAAATTTGCTTAAATGCCATGTTAAAATGATTTATTTCATAACTAAATAACCGTAGCTCCAAACTTAACAAACTTTATATGTAAATGGGGTAGAAAAATGCGTAGTTTAACATGGTGCATTCATCTTGCATGTTTAACAACTCTAAAATATGGTTTAGGACAGAACAATACCTAATCCTAAAATATGCAAATGAGGATTTTCTGGAATTGTTGTTTGTTATTTACGGCCTCATTTAAATTTGACTAGATAGTTAGTTTAATTATGCTTCACTTCTTGCCATATTAATCAACATTTAATATTGTTGGGTACATAAATGAGATCGAACTAAATAACTTGAATGTGGTGTTTCGTCAATATGCAACTCGTTGCATATTGAGCTCCACTTAACTTGTAGTTTTGCTTGTGCACTTTGCCATGCCATGCCGCATTAAACCGGACATGCATCATACTTGATTGTGCATCATGCCATGTTTATGTTATGGTTGTTTAAGATGTTGTTTGCTTCTTTCCGGTGTTGCTTCTTTGGGTTAGTTCCGATAACGTCGCGTTTGTGAGGATTCATTCGACTACGTCCGTTTATCTTCTTCATGGACTCGTTCTTCTTCCTTGCGGGATCTCAGGCAAGATGAACATATCCTCGAAATCACTTCTATCTTTGCTTGCTAGTTGCTCACTGTTTTTCTATGCTGCGATACCTACCACTTGCTATATCATGCCTCCCATATTGCCATGTCAAGCCTCTAACCCACCTTTCCTAGCAAACAGTTGTTTGGCTATGTTACCGCTTTGCTCAGCCCCTCTTATAGCGTTGTTAGTTGCAGGTGAAGATGAAGTTTGTTCCATGTTGGAACATGGATTTTGTTGGGATATCATTATTATATCTTATTTACATTAATGCATCTATATACTGGGTAAAGGGTGGAAGGCTCTACGTAATGCCTGGTGTTTTGTTCCACTCTTGCCGCCCTAGTTTCCGTCATACCGGTGTTATGTTCCTTGATTTTGTGTTCCTAACGCGGTTGGGTGTTATGGGAACCCCTTGACAGTTTGCTTTCAATAAAACTCCTCCAGCAAGGCCCAACCTTGGTTTTACATTTTTATAACAACCTATTACCCTTCCCTTGGGTCGGCCAACCTGAGGGTCATCTTTATTTTAACCCCCCGGGCTAGTACTTCTCTAAGTGTTGGTCCGAACCGAGTAGACTGCGGGGCCACCTCGGGGAAAGTTAAGGTTTGGTTTTACTCATCGGATGTCTCATCCGGTGTTGCCTTGAGAACGAGATATGTGCAGCTCCTATCGAGATTGTCGGCACATCGGGTGGCTTTGCTGGTCTTGTTTTACCATTGTTGAAATATCTTGTAACCGGGATTCCGAGACTGATCAGGTCTTCCAGGGAGAAGGAATATCCTTCGTTGACCGTGAGAGCTTGTGATGGGCTAAGTTGGGACACCCCTGCAGGGTTTGAACTGTCGAAAGCCGTGCCCGTGGTTATGTGGCAGATGGGAATTTGTTAATGTCCGGTTGTTGAGAATTTGACACTTACTTAACTAAATTGAATCAACGGCGTGTGTAGTTGTGATGGTCTCTTTCCGGCGGAGTCCGGGAAGTGAACACGGTTCTTGTGTTATGTTTGAACGTAAGTAGTTTTAGGATCACTTCTTGATCACTTCTAGTTCACGGCCGTTGCCTTGCTTCTCTTCTCGCTCTTATTTGCGTATGTTAGCCACCATATATGCTTAGTGCTTGCTGCAGCTCCACCTCATTACCGTATCCTACCCTTAAGCTTAAATAGTCTTGATCTCGCGGGTGTGAGATTGCTGAGTCCTCGTGGCTCACAGATACTTCCAAACGGTTGTAGGTGCCGATGATACCAGTGAAGTTGACGCAACTGAGCTCAAGTGGGAGCTCGATGAAGATCGTGATTGTTGTGTTGTTTCGTTTCCTGTTGATCAGTAGTGGAGCCCAGTTGGGACGATCGGGGATCTAGAATTTGGGGGTTTTCTTCTTTTATTTTTTGGTTCCGTAGTCGGACCTTGATTGTAATGTGGATGATGTATGTTTAACTTGTATTTGTGTGAAGTGGCGATTGTAAGCCAACTCTTTATCCCTTTCTTATTCAGTACATGGGATTGTGTGAAAATTACCCCTCTTGTGACAAACCTACCATGCGGCTATGCCTCTAAGTCGTGCCCCGACACGTGGGAGATATAGCCGCATTGTGGGTGTTACAAGTTGGTAATCAGAGCCGTCCCTGACTTAGGAGCCCCCTGCTTGATCGAATCGCTGACGTTGTTGAGTCTAGAACAAAATGTTTTGAGTCTTAGGATTATATATATTGGAGAGTAGGATTCTTTTTACTCATCAGTCCCTTCATCGCTCTGGTGAGGCCTCCTGACATAGAAGTTTTGACTTCCCTTTCCTCAAATTTCACAATTTTTTAGGATCACGCGGGTATCTTGGAATCGTTCTGATAGTCTTGTGACGAGAACATTGTTCTTGGTGCCTCCTGACATTTAGGGGTTGTGGCAGTGTCCCGGGGAGTTGGGCTCTGAGGTGTTGTCGTCACAATTTTATCGTTGCAGTTTTGGAATACCTGAGTTTCACCGACATCAAAAATCTCTTTTATGCAGTTGTTGGTGAGATAACCTCGATGCCACCCAGTACTGGGGTGGGAGTTCGGGAGTATTGCCATAACTCGTATAACGGATGCTTTTCGAAGGTTGAGGTACATGATTTCCAAAGGTTTCTTGGTTATGTGTTGAAGGATGGATACAACTGGATGTAGGAATTGTTAGTTTGGTTGAGATATTATGCTTCCCCTGTATCCCCAGCACCTGATTGCATAACCAGAAAGTTTGGGGAGTCTATAAGTGGGAATTCAAGTATATCGTAGGATATCTTTCTAACAGACACATGATACGATATGGGATCTATCATATGTTTGTTTCCAGCTTATGCTGCAAGCCAATCCTTTGTTTTGTTTTTGTTGTGGTATTCGAGTTGCTTCAATGTCAAGCGTGGATTCCATACCTTTCCTAAGTGGTGTTCTCACATTTCTATGTGAATACTAATCCTTCTTGATCATCGAGGTTGTCATGGCAATTCTTTTCTACCGACGTGCTTCCCTTCAAGTGGATCTGATCATTTTCAACATCCGCAAGATCAACTCTAAGATTTCTCAATGGTATCCTTTCCATCTGCCCAAGTTGGTTTTGTTTTCCCGCCCTCCCACCCTTTTCTTCAAGGAATCGGATTTCTTAATCAAGTATCCATCTTATGGATGTGAAGTCTCTCCATTTTTTTCCGTCAATGTTCTTATCTGGTGATTCTCAGGAAGATACTAACGGAGCCTCAACTTCATCTTTATTCGTTATTTTTCTTCTCCGGTGGATTCAAGTCAAGCTTTGTCGATCATATCCTTTCCTCTTTTGAAATGCTTTCTCATGCCGGTGCACCTCTTAATCATTCACTTCTTGCTATTTTTTTGTTTTGGAGTGCTCAAGATATCTCAGAAGGCTTTTCTTTTCATTCAAGATCCGTTCAACCTATTTCGAGGTTGCTATCTCATTCAAGCCATTTAATTCAACCGGCGCAATCTCCCTTTTAAGTAATCGTTCAACGGTGTATCTTTTGAGTGGGGCCTAACCCACAGGTCTTTTCCCAGGATCTTACCTGACTCTTCTATTTTTCCGGAGTTATTCTCAAATTCTTTCAAAGTTTGATGTAAGAATGAATTATCATCAGTCATATGTATTTCTCCAAGATCTGTCAAATTCTTTTCATCTTTGGCTCAACCTCTTCGCTTTTTATTCCCCCAGAGTGTCTAAACAATTCTTGATGGTGTTTCTCGTTGTTATTCTCGGATTTGAAGATCAAACAAGAGTTTCTCTTCAATTATATCTGTTCTCTCGAAGATTCATGGTTCAAGTTTGCTGCCATCCTATCATAATTATTTCTGATCGTGAGAATTCTTTTCACCCATCTGGAGCAATTCAGGTGTCTTTTTAGTTTGGTTCTCCGAAGGCCATCATTTCGGGTTTATTCATTCTTAGCTTTCTGCTCTCATTCTCCAAATTTTACCGGTGCATCATTCAAGTATTCTCTAATCAGTTCGCGATCTCTTCGTTCTCTTGCATCTTGATTCACCCCTTTACTTTGTTTGTTTTCAATTCTTACGGTGGTTCATTCAAGATTTCTCTTCCTTCATTATCGTATCAATTTATTCGTTGTTTCAATCCTACCGGTGGTTCGTCGTAGACCTTCTCAATTTTGTGCTATATCTGTCTTAATCCTTTCTATGAGAATAAGTAGTATGCCAAATCCTTTGCTTGTCATCAATCTAAATTGATGAAGGATAAGCGTAATGTAACTCATATTCTTGTTTCATCGAGTGAATTCAATTCCTTATTCTGGAGGTTCATCAAATTCTCGGTTTCAATTGTTTCATCTTTTCTTTTCCCGGAGTTCCAAGCTCTCATCATCACGAAGATCCATCTAAGCATTGCAAGGCTAAACCTTATTCTTTTCATCCTTCACTTCTTATGATAATCCTTTTATTACAGGAGTTCTCATGATGGCTCAACTTGGTGGTTCGTCAAGGCTTTCTTTCATTCTTCAATTGTTCTTCAAGATTTCTCTCGGAGTAAAGATTTGCCAAGCTATACTCAAAATTAAACATGGTGTTCAACACATGTCTTGTTTTGAGGAGTTCAAGCATTCTTAATCTTGCATTCCGAAATGCAATTCTTTCATATCTCATCTTTTGAGGTGTTGTTATGCCATTGTTGATAATTTCCCTTCGTGTTTCATGATTCACAAGTTTTCAAGAGTGACATATCTTAAATCCATCATTTTCAATTCATTCAAGACATCTTTTCAATCATATCAATCTCGTCGTTGCAGTTATCTTGGGTTATATTTCACCTAAATCTTTCCCTAAGGATTGTTGCTATTTGTGGTGCTTATAAATGGCCCAAGTTCTTCATTTATCCTCCTGGTGAAATAAGCTTCTTATCTCCTTGTTGATGTCAATTCAATCTATTGTTTTCGTAGTGGCAGAATTTCGCCTCAATTTTGAGAAGTTTTCCATAAGCTCACTACAAGCTTATTCGTTTCGTTGTTGGTTTTCCAACAACTTCGTTATAATTTTCTTGGAAGGGTGTTTTCCAAGCTCAATTGTGACAGAAGTTGTCATTTTCTTCTCTATTCTGTTATTCCAATGATCCATCTTCTATTCTTTCTTCCGGAGGCTTTGTGATGTTGCTCTCTTCGTCCTATCATCTCGTTTTGCCAAGATCATGCTCTTTCCTTTGTCTATCCATTCAACCGGAGTGTCATGTCCTTCATTCAAGTTCTCTCATCTTATCTAGTTTTTCCTCTCTTTTCAACCGGAGTGCTGTCTGAAGTTTTTCTTACCCCTTGTGCCATTCATTCAATAGTTTCGGAGGCAGTGTGTTGTTGATTTCATCAAGTATCATCCCATCTCCTAAAATTCATTTTCAATTCCTTCCATTTACAGTCGGAGCGCTGTCCAAATTATATCATTATTTTTTCCTTCTCTATCTTGTTTTAACCGGAGTGTTGTGGCTATCATTCCTCTTCTAACCGGAGTCTCATCCAAGTGCTTTCAGTTTGCCAAGCTCATATTCTTTACCTTCCATTTTCAACCGGAGGGTTGTCGTAATTGATCCTTATCGTTCCTTGTACATCTCATTTCTACCGGAGTGCTTGCATGTACTTCTTGTCCATTACAACCCTTTCTTATGTCTTTCAACCTACAAGGTTCTAGTAATGTTCCTTGTTCCTCTTTTCTAATGGAGTGTTTTCAACTTCGTTCATCTCCGTTGTATTCCTTCTTTCAAGTTTCAACCTCTAAAGGTTCATTGGTTTCACTCGTTTGTACAAGAAGCAACTAAGTTTTACCTCTTCTCTTCCTCTTCCGTTTCTCTCTAATGCCATCCCTAGGATCTCGGGTCGAGATCCTCTTGTAGTGGTGGAGTGTTGTGACGCCCCGAGACCGTTGCGCCAGGTGTCTTCTAGTTATTCGCTGTTGTTGCCTTGTCATTTGCTTGCGTGTTGCATCTTGCCATGTCATCATGTGCATTGCATCATCATGTTTTCAAAACTTGCATCCGTCTGGGTTCCCCCATTTCTCTCCGTTGTCCGTTCTGAGCCCAGATACACTTGCACGTGCCCGCGACACGTATGAAATATTATTTTATAAGTGGCCGGAAAATGTTCTCAGAATGGGTTGAAAGTTGTCATGTGGTGTTGTTATGCTGTCACTAGACCGCCTTCCAAGTTTCATCGCATTCAGAGTTCGTTTGACGCCCCAACGATTAACTATAGCGGCAATATAGCCGGTCAAACGTCGGACGTTTTCGGTCTCCGAAAACTGTTGCCGGGCTTTCCCTCTCTTTCCTCCCTAGACCATCTACACAGTCCACTACCTACCGTCAGGCCCAATCTAACCTCTCTCATCAGCCTACAGCCCTCCTCGCGTGCGCGTCCGAAAGCTGTCCTGGACCCGACCCGGGCAGTCGTCACCGTTGGATTCGAATTATCCCAAACATCCCTAAAACATCTGCGATTATTTGTTTGGTCTCCCAAAGCATTTTATTCTCGACCGTCCAATTACAATCGGAGGGACGATATAGTCTTACCCTAGCCCACCTACTATATATAGCCGATGCATTTCTAGACCAAACCCTATTTTCTAGGGATCCTCCCCTATCCACTCGTCGCCGCCGCCGCTCCACCAAATCCACATCGGGATCCATCCTGCATCCACCTCGTTTTCAGCCACCCACACCCACCAACCAGAGCAGCACTCATCCTTCCCCTCGATCCATCCCACTGCCCGAAGCTCGTCCTCTTGCGCCTCTACGCTCGACCCCCTTTGCCTCGTGCCACGCCACCGCCGGCAAGCTTCGCCGGAGATGAGCGCCGACGCCCCTTCTTCATCTTCCCGTGCTCTCTCCCGTTTCTCTCTCTCATCCCCCTGCCTATCTCTTTTTTTTCTATCATCAGGGAGCCTGCCATGGACGCCAGCAACGCCGTGGTTCCCCGACGCCCCGGACCTCCCCTGCTTCGCCAAGTTCATCGCTGCTCGAGCTCCCAAGCTACTCCAGCGCCCCATGGCCTCTGCCGCGCCGGAGCTTTGCTGCCGTAGGCGACAACAACAACAACTTCATCGTCGCCTTCCTCCTCTCCTCCCGTGCGCGCGTCCACTAAACCCCATTGCCCTCCGTTTACATCATCACACCGCCTGTGCTCCCCCTCACTGGACAACAGCAGCAGCATACCCTGGCGCCCTACTCCAGACCTCGTCCTCGTCGGACTCCGTCGACCCCAGTACAGCACCTCCGGCTATCCCTTTTCCTTCTCCTTCTCTGCATCCTATCTTTTTTCCCATATCTCTCAAACTGCCCTCTGCTTCTCTGAACAACAGCGACATGGATGCCGCCCCAAGCTTCGTCGTGGGTCGCCTCCATCCCGCCTTCGGCCAGATCCGGTGCCCCTGTGGCCGGATCCCGCCTGTCCCCGTTTGTTCCTGGCCGCCGTTTCCCTACTGTGTCACTGCTCTGCTCTTCTTCTTCTTGAGCAGAGGAGCGCGCCCGCAAACCGCTGCCTCGCCCGCTCATCCAGTCGCGCGTTGACCGCGTAGCCCTTCACCCGCGTCAGCCCAGCAGCGCCAAGGCCTGCGAGGCCTCCGACACAGATCTGGGCCTTGGCCTAGGGTGAGCCACCCACACCCCGTGCACCCTCTTTTTTTCCCATTGTTCAGCCAGTCAGTTTCGGCCCATAGACGTTTTTTTTCCATTTTGCGAATTTATCAATTTCCTGGCCTTTGCATATTTACAGAAGAATGCCATCATCTTGATATGCTCACAACTAAATAACCGTGCATCGGATTAAAATGATCTATATATGTAAAATGCTTAGAATTTCATCTAGTTTCATAATATGCCACTTTCATGCATGTTCGAAACGTTTAAAATGCTGTTTGTTTAAATTTTCTTAAATGGCATGTTAAAATGATTTATTTCATAACTAAATAACCGTAGCTCCAAACTTAACAAACTTTATATGTAAATGGGGTAGAAAAATTCCTAGTTTAACATGGTGCATTCATCTTGCACATTTAACAACTCTAAAATATGGTTTAGGACAGAACAGTACCTAATCCAAAAATATGCAAATGAGGATTTCCCGGAATTGTTGTTTGTTATTTCCGGCCTCATTTAAACTTGACTAGATAGTTAGTTTAATTATGCTTCACCTCTTGCCATGTTAATCAACATTTAATATTGTTGGGTACATAAACAAGATCAAACTAAATAACTTGAATGTGGTGTTCCGTCAATATGCAACTCGTTGCATATTGAGCTCCACTTAACTTGTAGTTTTGCTTGTGCACTTTGCCATGCCATGCCGCACTAAACCAGACATGCATCATACTTGATTGTGCATCATGCCATGTTTATGTGATGGTTGTTTACTATGTTGTTTGCTTCTTTCCGGTGTTGCTTCGTCGGGTTAGTTCCGATAACGTCGCGTTTGTGAGGATTCGTTCGACTACGTCCGTTTGTCTTCTTCATGATTCGTTCTTCTTCCTTGCGGGATCTCAGGCAAGATGACCATACCCTCGAAATCACTTCTATCTTTGCTTGCTAGTTGCTCGCTCTTTTGCTATGCCGCGATACTATAACACCCACGATGCGGCTATATCTCCCACGTGTCAGAGCACGACTTAGAGGCATAACCGCATGGTAGGCATGTCGCATGAGGGGTAATCTTTACACATCCCATGTACTGAATAAGAAAGGGATAAAGAGTTGGCTTACAATCGCCACTTCACACAATATATAAATATATCATACATCATCTAGAATACAATCAAGGTCCGACTACGGTACCAAAATAAAGAAAGACAACCCCAAATGCTAGATCCCCGATCGCCCCAACTGGGCTCCTCTACTGATCATCCGGAAAAGAAACATAGTAACGGTCTGAATCCTCGTCGAACTCCCACTTGAGTTCGGTAGCGTCCCCTGGACTGGCATCATCGGCACCTGCATCTGTTTGGAAGAATCTGTGAGTCACGGGGACTCAGAAATCTCACACTCTCGCAATCAAAACTATTTAAGCTTAAAGGTAGGAAAGGTAGTGAGGTGGAGCTGCAGCAAGCACTAGCATATATGGTGGCTAACTTACGCAAAAGAGAGCGAGAAGAGAAGCAAAGCACGGTCGAGAAGCTAATAAAGATCAAGAAGTGATCTTGAGGCTACTTACGTTCAAGCATAACACGAGACTGTGTTATCTTCCCGGACTCCGTCGATAAGAGACCATCACGGCTACACACGCGGTTGATTCATTTTTAATTAAGTTAAGTGTCAAATTTTCTACAACCGGACATTAACAAATTTCCATCTGCCCATAACCGCGGGCACGACTTTCAAAAGTTCAAACCCTGTAGGGGTTTCCCAACTTTGTCCATCACAAGCTCTCACGATCAACGAAGGATATTCCTTCTCGTGGGAAGACTCGATCAGTCTCGGAATCTCGGTTACAAGACATTTCAACAATGGTAAAACAAGACCAGCAAAGCCGCCCGATGTGCTGACAAATCCCGATAGGAGTCGCACGTATCTCGTTCTCAGGGCACACCGGATAGGTCAAGGTACGAGTAAACCAACCCTCGAGTTGCCCCGAGGTGGCCCCGCAGGCTACCCGTTTCGGACCAACACTTAGAGGAGCATTGGCCTGGGGGTGTTTAATATAAAGATGACCCTTGAGTCTACAGAACCCAAGGGAAGGTATATGGTGGTAGGTAGGCAAATGGTAAAACCAAGGTTGGGCCTTGCTGGAGGAGTTTTATTCAAGGCGAACTGTCAAGGGGTTCCCATAACACCCAACTGCGTAAGGAACGCAAAATCAAGGAACATAACACCGGTATGACGGAAACTAGGGCGGCAAGAGTGGAACAAAACACCAGGCATAAGGCCGAGCCTTCCACCCTTTACCAAGTATATAGGTGCATTAAAGTAAACAAGATATAATAATGATATCCCAACAATAGCCATGTTCCAACAAGGAACAAACTCCATCTTCACCTGCAACTAGCAATGCTATAAGAGGGGCTGAGCAAAGCGATAACATAGCCAAACAACAGTTTGCTAGGAAAGGTGGGTTAGAGGCTTGACATGGCAATATGGGAGGCATGATATAGCAAGTGGTAGGTATCGCGGCATAGCAATAGAGCGAACAACTAGCAAGCAAAGATAGAAGTGATTTCGAGGGTATGGTCATCTTGCCTGCAAAGTTCTCAGAGTTGACGAAAGCTTGATCCTCGTTAGCATACTAAACGGGTTCCTCGATCACGTACTCGTCTCCCGGCTCTACCCAAAGCAAGAACACAAGCAAATGACCAAAAATCAATCATGGTGCAATGCACAAGCAACATGATGCAAACATGGCATGATATGCGAGATGTGATATGCAATTCATATGCGTGCTCCGGAAGGGAAAGATTGAACAAAGCGTGAAATTGGCAAACCAAGTGTGCCGCTGGGAAGATGCGATGATTTCGGTCGAAAACGATATAAAGATCACCAGAATCAGATCCACGGTTTGCAAATGGCAAGCAAGATAAGAATGGCACAAATCTGCGATTAACAACACAATGCCACCTAGAATGCAACAAGAAACTAAGCTACTGCACTCCAACATAACAACAAAGCACATGAAAATAATCTACTCAAGATGCTTGACAAAAGATGAACACTGAGCTATGGCTAAATCACACAAGAGCAGGTTCAAACAAGCATGGCAAAAGTGCAAAAGATATCAGCATCACAGACTTGGTGAAAATACTAACATGCCAGGAATAACATCAGGAAGCAATGTTTAGAGCAAGCAAACTACATGCTACAGGAGCAGATCATAGCAAACCAACGCACGGCATGAATCTACTAAACTGCATAGAACAAAAGTCCCTTACTGATCATAAGCCAAAAGGCACAGAAGATATTATGGCACCCATGTAAACATAGCAAGTTTCGTTAACAGATTCAGACTTAGCTGAAAACTGAGCATGGCAAAAACAGAATTATGAAGGCATCTTTGCGAGCTCGATTCACTCAACACAAGGCATTTCATGACAAGATAAGAATAGCATCAGCAAGATGGCATGTTAAAGAAGCTAACCAAGGCAAGAGCAAGTGCATATCATGCATGGATCAACTATAACAACCATGAAAAAATTGATTAACATGTAAACAATCTGCCAGGAACATTTCATTGCAAAAATAGAGCAAGATTAAGTCATGCTAGGTCATTCCATAATTGCAAACAAGGGCATGAATGGATAGAGCATAACCATATGTCCAAATCATCCCTACTGAAGCAACTCAAATAAAGCATGTATCTCACTTTAGCAACATGATTACATGATATCAAAATAACAGCAGACAAAAGACTTAGCCAAAATCCTGAGATACTAAAATCAACAATATCACGAAGGCTACTTTGCATGCTTATGCTAGTCACCACATTGATCACAAAAATACATGGCATACACCCCTGTAAATATGGCATGACATAGATCAAAACACATGTAAAGCTCATGCCCATATGCAGCACACAACAAATGTAACAAAAAATGACAAATCCTCATAATCTGCTAAGAACCTGCACCTAACAATTTATAGCACTCTTGCATCAACGATTTGGGAATCAAGATGGACTCAAACAAGCATGTCACAATGGAACAAAATGAAGAGCACATCATGATCAACATTTTGATATATTGCACGCACAAAACGGAGCTACATGCAAGAAGTTATGGCATGATGAACAGGGGCTGAAAAGGTCAGGGACTTGGGAAATTTCGAAGTCAACCTCTCAGATATATGGTTCGTTCTTGGCATGGAAGTCGAGGTTCACTAGAGTGCTCAATGCCGGCGAGGGAGGAAGAGGGCCGGAGCTAGGGTCGCCGGATCCGGGAAGGGAGATCGCCGGAGTGAACCTGAGGAAGCGCAACGGGGCGCGTCGGTCATCGGAGAGGCGCGGGGCAGCGTCGCAGAGGGTGGCGACGCGGTGGCCGGAGGCGGCGCCGGGGCGAGGCGGCAGTGGCGCACCGGCGGGCGGGGACGTGGCGGCACTGGCACGGGGAGGCGCAGGGGCGCGGGGCGGCAGAGTTGGGCGTCGGGGGCCCGCCGTGGGCCAAGCGGGCTGGCGACGTGCGCCGGTGGAACTGCCCACGTGGCAGTCCCTGGTTGGCCGCGGGCGGCGGCGGGTTTCGTCCGGCGGCGGCGGACATGTCCGGTGGCGGCGGGGGCGAAAATTAGGGTTTTGGACCCGGAATTGGACGGGGAGAGCACATATTTATAGGTAGGAGGAGTTTGGAGTGTCCAAATGAGGTGCGGTTTTCGCCCACGCGATCGTGATCCGATGGTGGGGAACATGGAAGTGGTTTGGAAGGTTTATTGGGCCGTTTTGGAGGGGTGTTGGGCTGCAACACACACGAGGCCTTTACGGTTACCCGGTTAACCGTTGGAGTATCAAACGGACTCCAATTGACATGAATTTGACAGGCAGTCTACCGGTGGTGTACCAAGGCCACTTGGCAAATCTCGGTCCACTCTGAGAATGCTTAACACCCGCACACGAAAAGAGGCAAAAAGGGGCGCCAGAGGACGTGGGAGTGTCGGAATGCCAAACGGATAACGGGGAAAATGCTCGAATGCATGAGACGAACACGCATGCAAATGTGATGCACATGATGACAAGATATGAGATGCATGACATGAAAAAAAAGCAAAACGAAGACAAAACGCAACCACGAGGGAATCTCATAACTTAAAGCCGAAAATGGCAAGAGTCGGAGTACAAATATGGCAAGTTACATCCGGGGTGTTACAACACTCCACCACTACGAAAGGATCTCGTCCCGATATCTAGGACCGAAAGAACTCCGGATATTCGGAACGGAGGTGGTCCTCGCGTTCCCAGGTGGCTTCTCGGTCAGAATGGTGTGACCACTTCACTTTCAGGAATTTGATAGACTTGTGGCGAGTCTTGCACTCGGTTTCTTCAAGAATAGCAACGAGATGCTCATGGTAAGACATGTCTTCTTGGAGATCAATCTATTCGAAGTTGATGGTGCGCTCCGGAGTCTTGAAGCACTTGCAAAGCTGTGACACGTGAAACACATCGTGCATATTTGCGAAGTTGGACGGAAGCTCAAGTTGATAGGCGAGATCGCCTCTTTTGTCAATGATCTTGAAAGGACCCATGTATCTAGGGGCAAGCTTCCCTTTGATACCGAAGCGACGAGTACCTTTCATTGGAGAGACGCGGAGGTAGACATGGTCTCTGATCTCGAAAGCCAAGTCACGATGCTTGCTATCACAATAACTCTTCTGTCGTGGTTGCACAGCTTTGAGATTTTCACGGATGACTTTGCACATTTCCTCAGCTTCTGTGATTAAGTCATTGCCAAGAAGTTGGCGTTCACCAGTCTCTGACCAATTAAGAGGAGTACGACACTTTCTGCCATAGAGAATCTCGAATGGGGCCTTGCCCAAACTCGCTTGGAAGCTGTTGTTGTAGGAGAACTCGGCATATGGAAGACAATCTTCCCACTTCATACCGAAGGAAATGACACAAGCCCTGAGCATATCTTCAAGAATTTGATTGACTCGCTCGACTTATCCACTAGTTTGAGGATGAAAGGCTGTGCTGAACCGAATGTTGGTGCCCATGGCCTTCTGGAAGGAGTCCCAGAACTTAGAAGTGAAGATGCTTCCACAATCTGAAGATATCAATTGTGGAATGCCGTGTAGAGAGACAATCCTGGAGGTGTATAGCTCTGCCAACTGAGCTGCTATGATAGATTCTTTGATAGGAAGTAAATGAGCCACTTTAGTAAGCTTGTCGATGACAACAAAGATAACATCATTTCCATGCTTGGACTTGGGAAATCCAGTGACGAAGTCCACCTCAATATGGTCAAACTTCCATTCTGGAATAGCAAGAGGTGGGAGGAGACCAGCTAGCCGTTGGTGTTCTGCCTTCACTCTTCTGCAGACATCACATTCATTCATGAACTGAGCAATTTCTCGCTCCATTCGAGTCCACCAATACGACTGCTTGAGGTCATGGTACATCTTCGTACTCCTAGGATGAATGGATAGGAGGGAATAGTGCGCCTCATTCATAATGACTTTACATAGATCACCCTTAGGAACCACAATTCGATCCTCGAAGAATAGAGTATCTTTGTCATCAAGGCGATACCACTTGTATTTGGGTTGGCTCTTGGCGATCCCATTTTTCACCTTCTTCACCATTGCATCAAGAAGTTGTGCCTCATGAATTTGATCTTCCAAAGTAGGAGAGACCTGGAGGTTGGCAAGAAAGCCTTGAGGAACAACTTGGAGATTCAATTTGCGGAAAGCTTCACAAAGGTCCGGTTGGAAGGGCTTGAGAATTAAGCTGTTACAGTAAGCCTTCCTGCTCAAAGCATTTGCAATGACATTGGCTTTTCCTGGAGTATATTCAATACTCGGATTGTACTCTTGAATCATTTCGACCCAACGAGTCTGCCTGAGGTTGAGGTTGGGCTGAGTGAAGATGTACTTGAGGCTCTTATGATCAGTGAACATGTCCACTTTCCTTCCCAACAAGAGATGTCTCCATGTTAATAAAGCATGGACAACTGCCGCCAACTCGAGGTCGTGAGTGGGGTAATTATTTTCGTTGGGCTTCAACTGGCGAGATTTATAAGCCACAACTTTCTTCTCTTGCATTAACACAACACTGAGACCATGCAGGGAGGCATCATAGAAAACTTCGAATGGTTTGGATTCATCAGGAGGAGTCAAGATAGGAGCTGTGACTAACTTCTCTTTCAGGGTGTTGAAAGCCACGTCACATTCAAGCGTCTAAACATACTTGACATGCTTCTGGAGGAGATTGGAAAGAGGCTTTGCAATCTTAGAGAAATTCTCAAGGAATCTTCGACCATAGCTTGCAAGCCCAAGGAAACTCAGGAGCTGCTTGACATTCGGAGGTGGTTCCCAATTCACAATTGCAGCCACCTTCTCAGGATTAACAACAATGCTCTTGGCTGAGATGATATGGCCAAGGTAGAGAACCTCATCAAGCCAAAACTCACATTTTGAAAACTTCGCATAGAATTGATGTTCTTTCAGTTTGTCGAGTACCAATCTCAAATGCTTGGCATGATCCTCCTTATTCTTAGAAAAGACCAAAATATCATCAAGATACACCAAGATGAAATCATTTGTGCAAGGGTTGAAGATGAAGTTCATCATGCGAGAGAACGCTGGAGGGGCATTGACAAGGCCGAAAGACATGACAATGTATTCATAAGAACCATATCTTGTTCTGAATGCTGTCTTAGGGATATCTTGTTCACAAATGCGAATCTGATGATAACCCATACGGAGGTCAAGCTTGGAGAATACTTGAGCACCTTTAAGTTGCTCGAAAAGCTCATTGATGTTGGGAAGTGGGTACTTGTTCTTTATTGTTTTCTTGTTCAATGGGCGGTAGTCGACACAAAGTCGGTCCGTGCCATCCTTCTTCTGGACAAAAAGAACACCACAACCCCATGGAGATGAACTCGGTCTGATCAGACCCAGACGCTCTTGTTCATCGAGCTGTTTCTTCAATTCCTTTGGCCCAATCTTGTAAGGACATTTGCAAACAGGTTTCGTGCCAGGCTCAAGATCGATAATGAATTCAACTGGCCGGTGAGGAGGCATTCCTGGAAGCTCTTCTGGAAAGACGTCTTGATATTCACAAACGACTGGAATCTGAGAGATGGCATTCAACTCACCCTTCTCATTGAGAGAAAACAGCCGAATGGTTTCATCACGAGCGGCATACATGATCACATCCTCAGATGAGTGTGTCAATTGAATCTGCCTGGCAGCACAATCAAGCCGAGCCTTGTGCTTAAAAAGCCAGTCCATCCCGAGAATTAGATCAATATCCAAGTCACCAAGGACCATTGGAGAAGACAGAAATATATAGTCTCCCATCTTGATAGAAACATCCGAAACCACCAAACTGGCACTCAACCGTTTACCCGGAGAAACAATATCCATGGATTTACCCAAATGAGAAGAAATGAATTCATTCTTGGCAAAAATGGTCTTGACATGAAACAATGCGATGCACCAGTATCAAAAAGAACTTTAGCAGGAATGGAGTTAACTGGAAGGTTACCCATGATCACTTCTGAAGAATCCTCTGCCTGAGCTGCGTTCATCATGTTGACCTTGGCATGATTGGGATTATGCTTGACCACTGCATTGCTGGCAGATCTCGCAGGAGGCACTACTAGGAAAAGGGCTACTAATGGCGCACCAGTTCTGCCTACTAATGGCGCACTGCTGGTGCGCCATTAGTATCACGCCACTAGTATTTCTTACTAATGGCGCACCACCGGTGCGCCATTAGTATCTGGTATACTAATGGCACACCGAGCAGTGCACCATTAGTATAGAGCACCATGCGCCATTAGTATGCCTCCCAGGGGCCATATATAACCATGTGCTTTGGCATACTAATGGCGCACTGTTGGGTGATGCACCATTAGTGTGATTATAGCAGTGCTCCATTAGTGTCTTGTGTGGTGCGCCACTAGTATGAATATTAGGTATTTTTTACATTTTTGATATTTTCACAGGTTAAAAAATATTAGAGATAACATACAACACAGATCTGCTTAGCTTACATACAGGGGGCCATATGTAACGATGTTACCTGCGTCCACCAGATCATATCCAACACACAAGTTTCATCATATATACATACATAGCCAACACATAGTTCCATCGTTACATATTACAAAAGTTTCACAATGTTCATTCAACACCATTATCCATCAATTCACAAAAGTTTCACATTGATACAAAATAAAAACACAAATGGAAAAGAAGCACTCCATCCATGCAAGCTTCCGTGAATTAAATCAAATCTGCAAAATGATAAACAAGAAGTTAGAAGAAGAAGAAGAAGAGAAGAAGAAGAAGAAGACTAGAAGAAGAATAAGAAGAATAAGAAGAAGACTATAAGCTTATTATGTAAACTTGATCATTTTGTGCTAACATAAGTAATTTTGGAGCTAACCTATAGGAAACTGAGCATATAAGCTCTAAGTTAACATATAGAGCCAACTTAAGTAAAATGAAGCTAACCTATGTCATTTTGGATAAGAAGAAGAATAAGAAGAAGACTATAAGCTTATTATGTAAACTTGATCATTTTGTGCTAACATAAGTAATTTTGGAGCTAACCTATAGGAAACTAAGCATATAAGCTCTAAGTTAGCATATTAGAGCCAACTTAGGCAAAATGAAGCTAACCTATGTCATTTTGGATAAGAAGAAGAATAAGAAGAAGACTATAAGCTTATTATGTAAACTTGATCATTTTGTGCTAACATAAGTAATTTTGGAGCTAACCTATAGGAAACTAAGCATATAAGCTCTAAGTTAGCATATTAGAGCCAACTTAGGTAAAATGAAGCTAACACATGCCATTTTGGATAAGAAGAAGAATAAGAAGACTATAAGCTTATTATGTAAACTTGATCATTTTGTGCTAACATAAGTAATTTTGGAGCTAACCTATAGGAAACTAAGCATATAAGCTCTAAGTTAGCATATTAGAGCCAACTTAGGTAAAATGAAGCTAACATATGTCATTTTGGATAAGAAGAAGAATAAGAAGACTATAAGCTTATTATGTAAACTTGATCATTTTGTGCTAACATAAGTAATTTTGGAGCTAACCTATAGGAAACTAAGCATATTAGAGATAAATAGGTAACTAAGTATATATATATATATATATCATTTTGGAGATCTGACATACCTGACATAGTTCAGTTCTCATTGTTCTTCTCCTTCTCCTTCCTCAGCCTGATGCGCCAAGAGCGGCGAGGCGGTGGAGGCAGTGGAGGCAGCTGTGGGATGTAGTCTTCTACCACAATTGGCGTGGTCATGTCGCCCAGCTGCGGGATCGCCGGCGCCACCACCGGTGCGTGGTAATTGTTAGGCTCCACTACCATCGCGAGGCCACCCTCAGCCACCACCATCTCTTGCCCATGGTCAGCCACCACCATCTCTTGCACCTGGTCAGCCACCACCATCTCTTGCCCTTGGTCAGCCACCACCAGCGCTAGGTCATCCTCAGCCTGATGCCCATTGTCATCCTGCAACTCCTCATCCCCACTCTGCTCCTCTTCTCCCCCACTCCAGTCCGGATCATCCTTCTTGTTGTCTTCGCTGCTGCCAGAATCGCTGCTGCTTTCGCTAAGGCCAGAATCGCTGTTGCTTTTGCTACAACCATAATCGCTGCTGCTTTGGCTGTAGCCAGTGTCGCTGCTGCTGCTCCCATTGCCTGCCCAAATGCAACAATGACCGTTAACAATCAATGTGAGACAAAGCCAAATATGGAGGAATAAGAAGAGGCAGAACGCATTGGCATCTTCTTCGTCTTCAGCATAGCGCATGCGACACATAGTCTTGTTGAAAACCTTCACGATGAGCATTGTGGCGTCATCGTCGTACCTCAAGAGAAGAAAGTACCTGGTCCGCAGGTCGTAGGCACTGTAGAACTTCTCCCAGCCACGACACAGGTACATGTGGCCCTCCTCGATCACCAACTCCACGTCCCACAGCCCGCGAACCCCGCTGCCGGCCTGTCGGAGCTTCACATTATCTGGCGGATCTTCACCCATCATCTTCATAAAAGCGTCAGGCAGCCTCTGCAATTTGGGACAAGGAGTGATGTAGCAAACAACAGAGTTATCATAATGAGATGGGTGAAGGGGAGATCTCTTGTTTTATATACCTGCCTTGTGGCTGATACTGAAGAAGAAAGTATGATAGTGAAGAACTCAAAAGCATCCAACTCGTACTACGGTGAGGTAGAGCGGTGGTGGCTGCTTCCCCCCATCTCTGATAAGCAGCAGAAGAGACCAATTAGTACCCTTACAACATTATAGCAGCATAAATTTTGAGCAGAAGATAATCAACATTAGTCGCAAGTACCCCATATGTCCTATTTTTAGCAAAGTCATGCTAAAATTCATGGAAAATTTCAGCATGACCTTTGCTGAAAATAGGACATATGGAGTACCCGAATTTGCCGAAACAGAAGTTAATCGACATTCCGGCAAACTCAAGGGCCTCTCGGGGTACTTGCAATATCATTATCCCCACGTAATGAAGTCGCCAATGGGTCATTTCATAAGATCACAAGTAGCATCATCACAAGTACAACATCATCTATAGCTTCATATTAACAAAGCATCAGCACATATACAAAAGACCACTTATGCCAACAGTATGGTTTATATCAGATTCGGAGTTAGAAACAGGAAAAACCGGTGCTTCAAAGCCTACTGGACACAATTTACATCTATCAGTACGGGATGTCCTGACTAATTTCAAGTGTTCACAGGTGAACTTGTACCATGGATGAGCCTAGTGCTTCATTAGTCAACTGAACAGAGATAACAGTGCATAACACCATACATAAAGTGATGAGCATACATACTACTGTCCAAGCAAATTAACTAAATAGTATTGTGTCAAGTTCAGTTTAAAAATTCAGTTACTGCTTGAGTGATTTGACACCAAAAATTACTCCCAAAAATTACAATGACTGTATATATGCACTGTACAGACTGTCAAGTTCTATTTCAGCTCAAGTTTCATTACAACACAAACATTGTAATTCATCTGCTCACAGAAAAATTAATAATCAAAATCAAATTACAATAGGGGTCCCAGGTTTGACCCCATGATACGTGCTATCCTCGGATTATTCCTCTTCTGAACAAACCATCATGCATCATTTTCTAACCAAGGCATAGCTTAGGAAAACCACTTGTTTTGACCAGAACTAGATGATTACCCCAAATCTCATGGTAAAATTAGCAAGGCAAAGCATTTCTCTTACATGCCCATAGCAAGAATGACACACTACATATAATCTGGTGAGATAGCAGCAGCAATCTCAAAAAAAGAGGAGACATCATACATACCACCAGAGCATCGCCCACAGACATCCATGTACATCTCCCACTATTATTGCCTGTAAAAAGGCCTAATATCCACTAGTATTGCCTATTGATCATATACTACCTACTCATATTTTATTCAGTCATTTTACCAGTTGTTTAACCACAGATTAGGGTCTGTCTAGGAGGTTAGTCAATGTAAAAATTGAAAAGCTAGCTAGCAGTACAGTAAGCAGAACCAGCTTAGGCAGGCGCAGGGGCGCGCGTGGGACGGCAAGCAGGGCCAACACGGCTAGGTGCGTGCGCGGGTGTGCAAGGCAGCGAGCGGCCGCCGGAGGCAGCATCAGAATGGGGAATGGTGGACAGAGGGAGAAAGGAGGAAGGAGGAGAGGTACCTGGTCGCCGGAGGGGTTGGGGTCGGGGTCGGCGAAGGGGTCGGGGTCGGGGTCCGAGCTCGTCCGGGTCCTCGCTCTCCGCGGTCGAAGGAGAGCAGGGGCCGATGGCGGAGGACGGCAGGGGCAGGCGGGGTGGGTGCGTCAGGGCCGCGCTCGCCGGTTGCTGCAGGGGCCGGAGGAGGCCCTCGCTCGTCGGAGGGAGAGGAGTGGGCAGCGCGCGCTCGGCCGATCCCGTTCGGGGGGCGCGGGGGCGGCGGGGCTGGAGTCCCGCGGGGGTCGGGGCGACGGCGTCGGGGCAGCGCAAGACCACAGCGGCGGCGGTGCCGCCGACAGCGTGCAGGCGCAGCGGATGGTGGGGGCGGAGCAAGGGGGCGGCGGCGTACGTTTGGGGTCGAGTGGGGGATCTGGCGAGGGAGGAAGGGCACACAGTGGAGTGGGGGAGGGTTAGCAATGGTGCACCTCGCCCTAGTGCGCCATAAGTACGACGTTTCTAATGGCGCACCTCCCCCTGGTGCGCCATTAGAATTTTGTTTTAATTACTAGCCCGACTGGTCAGGTTATATTCCACCTAACCCTATCTCCATCAGAACATGCCCACTAGCCTGACTAGTCAGCACGCAGCACACACACTAGGAGGTCCTGGGTTCGATTCCCAGGCTCCCCAATTTTTGTTTTTATGCATTTAAAATGCTGTTTGATATTTATTTGTGTTTAAATATGTTCAAACTTGTTTAAATCATAACCGTAATATTTTTTATAAAAAAGTAATAATTTTTTAAAAATATCATCAAATTTGTTATTTGAAAATATTTATGAATATGAAAAAATATCATCAAATTTATTATTTTAAAATATCATCAAATTTGTTATTTGAAAATATAATCAAATTTGTTTTTTTTTTGCAATTTTCTTTGCATTCATTTGTGACGGTGGAGCGGGCCGGGGAGGGTGCGGGGGAGAGGGTGCGGTGGGTCGTCGGCGACGGTGGAGTGGGGGAGGGTGCGGGCCGGGGGTCGGCGGCGGCGGCCGGTGGAGCGGGGGAGGGTGCGGTGGGTCGTCGGCGGCGGTGGAGTGGGGGAGGGTGCGGGGGGTCGGCGGCGGCCGGTGGAGTGGGGGAGATGGTGCGGGGGGTGCTCGGCGGCGAGGGGGACCGGATCTGGCGAGGTGCGGGGGAGAGGGTGCGGTGGGTCGACGGCGACGGTGGAGTGGGGGAGGGTGCGGGGCGGGGTCGGCGGCGGCGCCCGGTGGAGCGGGGGAGGGTGCGGTGGGTCGTCGGCGGCGGTGGAGTGGGGGCGGGTGCGGGGGGTGCTCGTCGGCGGCGGTGGAGCGGGGACGGGTGCGGGGGGTGCTCGTCGGCGGCGGTGGAGCGGGAGAGGGTGCACCACACATACATGCGCTATTAGTAGTTTTGCAAAAAAGTATTAAAAATAATTTTTATACGAATGGCGCACCGTGGCACAGTGCGCCATTACTAGTTTGAACTAGTAATGGCGCACTATGCGACGGTGCGCCATTAGTAGTTTTGCAAAAAAGTAAAAAAAGAATACAGTAGTGGCGCACTCAACGGTTGGTGCGCCATTAGTAGTTCTAACTACTAATGGCGCACTTTGCCCAGATGCGCTATTAGTATGTTTGAAAAAATGAAAAAAAAACATTTTGTTACTAGTGGCGCACCTTGTGCCTGGTGCGCCATTAGTGTCTTACACACTAATGGCGTATCTTCACGTGGTGCGCCATTAGTAAATAGTAGTGGTGCACCACTTCTCTGGTGCGCCATTAGTGTCAATTTCATCTTTAGCCCTTTTCCTAGTAGTGAGGAGGAGGCGGAAGGCGCCTTTGGTTGAAGCATTTGTTTGCATAGTGCCCTTTCTGCTGACACTTATTGCAAGTAACCTCTGAGAGCAGACGGTGATAAGGAGCACTTGACCTTGGAGCATGAGACGGAGCTTTGTTTTGATAGCCTGGGTTGGGTGGGTGGGAAGATCCATTGCCACCTTTACTCTTCTGCTGGTAAGGCTGACAAAACGGGGGAGGAGGAGGCAACCAGAATTTCTGTTGCTTAGCTTCCACTTGAGTTGAAGAAGAAGATGGAGTTGCATCCCTGACTCTCTTCTTAGAAGCATCACACTTGAGCTGAGCAGCTTCTTTCTTTAGTGCCATGTTGTAGAATTCATCATACTTGGTCGGCTCAAAAAGCACAAGAGCTAATTGCAGATCTTCTCCGAGGCCACCTCTGAATTGATAAATCATGCTCTTCTCATCAGGGACGTCTTATTTAGCGAAGCGAGCGAGCCTCTGAAACAGGATGTTGTATTGGTAAACAGACATGCTGCCTTGCTTGAGATTGCCAAACTCCTCATGCTTACTCTCAGCAACACTTTGAGGAATGTGGTGAGCTTTGAAGTCTCGACGGAAATCATCCCAGGTAATCACACGTCCTCCTCTGGAATCTTTGTATTGTTGATACCACTCAACAGGTTGGTCTTTGAGTTGGAACGAAGCAAACTTGACAAAGTCCTCATGCCTGACATTACTACACTCAAAATATTTGCAGATATCCACGAGCCAGTTGTCGGCGTCTGTGGCCTCGACACAGTTACTGAAGGACTCCGGCTGGTTTGCGAGGAACTGATTGAGGGTAGCAAACTGAGCTTGATTGTTGCCTTGGCCTTGATTTCCTTGGTTGCGCTCTTGTAAGAGTTGCAAAAGCATCTGAGTGTTGGCGTTGGTGGCTGCCATGACAGCTTGCCATGCCTCCGGAGGTGGAGGTGGTGGCGGAGGTTCTGGATTCTGACGTGTTGGAGGAGGCATCCTGAATAGGTTGACATCCGTTAGCATCTTGAAAGACATATATTCAAGCTGAATCAATGGATTGAAATTTCAACATGTAGCCTTAACATTCGAACAAGAATGAAGGAATGAATTCCAAAGTAAATCATCACACTTCCATTAAGGTTGAGAAGCCACTTAGATAAAGGTAGATGAATAAAGCAACAAGGTACAGATATGAGCAAATAATTGGTAAGGATTACCTAATCACAAACCAAATATCTGCGGGAAGAAATACTAGAGCTACATGAATTCCCACCTATGAAACTCCCGAAACTTTCTGGTTATGCAATCAGGTGTTGGGGATACAGGGGAAGCATAATATCTCACGCAAAACTAGCAAATCATACATCCAGCTGTATCCATCCTTCAACACATAACCAAGAAACCTTCGGAAATCATTTACCTCAACCTTCGAAAAGCATCCGTTATACGAGTTATGGCAATACTCCCGAACTCCCGCCCCAGTACTAGGTGGCGTCGAGGTTATCTCACCAACAACTGCATAAAAGAGATTTTTGATGTCGGCAAACTAAGGTATTCCAGAACTGTAACGATAAAATTGTGACGACAACACCTCGGAGCTCAACTCCCCGGGACACTGCCACAACCCCTAAATGTCAGGAGGAACCAAGAACAATGTTCTCGTCACAAAACCATCAAAACGATTCCAAGATACCCGCGTGATCCTAATTTTTTTAGTGAAATTTGAGGGGAGAAGAGTCAAAACTCTACGTCAGGAGGCCTCACTAGAGCGACGAAGGGACTGAGGAGTCAAAAGAATCCTACTCTTCGATATATATAATCCTATAGGACTCCAAAACATTTTGTTCTAGACTCACCAACGTCAGCGATTCGATCAAGCAGGGGGCTCCTAAGTCGGGGAAGGCTCTGATTACCAACTTGTAACACCCACGATGCGGCTATATCTCCCACATGTCGGAGCACTACTTAGAGGCATAACTGCATGGTACGCATGTCTCAAGAGGGGTAATCTTTACACATCCCATGTACTGAATAAGAAAGGGATAAAGAGTTGGCTAACAATCGTCACTTCTCACAATATATAAATATATCATACATCATCCAGGATACAATCAAGGTCCGACTACGGTACCAAAATAAGAAAGACAACCCCAAATGCTAGATCCCCGATCGCCCCAACTGGGCTCCTCTACTGATCATCCGAAGAATAAACATAGTAACGACCCGAATCCTCGTAGAACTCCCACTTGAGTTGGGTAGCGTCCGCTGCACTGGCATCATCGGCACCTGCATCTGTTTGGAAGTATCTGTGAGTCACAGGGACTCAGCAATCTCACACCCTCGCGGTCAAAACTATTTAAGCTTAAAGGTAAGAAAGGTAGTGAGGTGGAGCTGCAACAAGCACTAGCATATATGGTGGATAACTTACGCAAAAGAGAGCGAGAAGAGAAGCAAAGCATGGCCGAGAAGCTAACAAAGATCAAGAAGTGATCCCGAGGCTACTTATGTTCAAGCGTAACAAGAGACTGTTATCTTCCCGGACTCCGCCGAAAAGAGACCATCACGGCTACACACGTGGTTGATTCATTGTTAGTTAAGTTAAGTGTCAAATTTTCTACAACCGGACACTAACAAATTCCCATCTGCCCATAACCGCGGGCATGACTTTTGAAAGTTCAAACCATGCAGGGGTGTCCCAACTTAGCTCATCACAAGCTCTCACGGTCAACGAAGGATACACTACAAAAAAATACACATCCGTGACATTTTGGGCTGAACAAGAATTTTTCTGTCATACATATGACACTTCTATGATGATAATTGTGACAAAACCCGGTATCATCATAAATGTGGTGGGCTCCTACTTCTATGACAAAAAATCATGACAGAAAATGGGCTTTTCATCCTGGGCGGGATGGAGACGCAGCCGCATAACATTCTTTGGGCCATCCATGACGGAAAAAACCATGGTAGAAGCAAGGGGGAGGAAATTTCGGGGAGTTCCCTGTTACGGTGGGAGGTCGGGGGCCAAGCGATGCGCGTTTCTCTCGTACACGTACGTGCGTGTGTGCGAGGCGTTGGCTCTAACTGAACCCGAGAGAGGCGTTTGGCTCTAACTGAACCCGAGCGATTGCACTGCAGGCTACGCATTACTGAACCCGAGCGATCGATCGATGGCTATTAACTGAACCCGATCGAGCGATTCCTTCGCTACTGCGGCCAACTGAAGCCGATCGATGGGATGAACAGTGAGCATTGCGAGGGGGGGGGTTGGATGAACATGGAGCGGTGGCGTTGCCTCTGGATGAACAGGACCCCGTGGTGTGGTGGAGGGCTGGATAAATAGTAGACGGTGGAGGGGTGCCCATGGAGGGGTGGATGAACAGGACCTTGTGGTGTGGAGGGCTGGATGAACAGTAGACGGTGGAGGGGTGGTTGAACAGGACCCCGTGGTGTGTAGGGCTGGATGAACAGTAGACGGTGGAGGGGTGCCCGTGGAGGGGTGGTTGAACAGGACCCCGTGGTGTGGAGGGCTGGATGAACAGTGGACGGTGGAGGGGTGGTTGAACAGTAGCCGGTGGAGTAGCGCGCGGTGGAGGCT
Source organism: Triticum monococcum (assembly GCA_034509565.1). Classification (NCBI taxonomy): domain Eukaryota; kingdom Viridiplantae; phylum Streptophyta; class Magnoliopsida; order Poales; family Poaceae; genus Triticum; species Triticum monococcum. The sequence continues at coordinate 118,822,398 of CM067844.1, forward strand.
GGATGAACAGGATCCCGTGGAGGATTGATGAACAAGAGCCCGTGGAGGATGGAGGAGGTCGACGGTGGAGATGAACAGTATCCCGTGGAGTGCCGTTTTGCAGTACGCCACACCCCTCCCGATGAAAAGGACCCCCGTTTCGACTGTAGCGCTCCAACACAAGTCCGTTTCCTCCGTTTTGCGGTACGCCACACCCCTCCCGGTCAACAGGACCCCCGTTTCGACCGTAGGAGGTCCGTTTCCTCCGTTTTGCGGTACGCCACACCCCTCCCGATGAACAGGATCCCATTTCGAATGTGGCCGGTCGAACACAAGGCCGTTTCCTCCGTTCTGCGGTACGCCAGGCCTCATTTCCATCGCCTGTTCCGTCCAAGCCCTCCCGATGAACACGACGCATTCCGTTGCCTCCCCATGAACACGACGCATTCCGTTGCCTCCCCATGAACACAAGGACGACACTGTTTCTCCGTTCCGACCCAGCCATGTAAATGAGCCCTCGTCGTACATATGCGCGAGTAGGCGTTCGAGACCCCGCCCGTATGTACACATACGTGGCCGTATTTTCTTTCTTGCACCCTGACTGCTGTACGTACGTGTACATGCTACGTGCGCGCCTCTACTACGACACGTGCGCGCCTCTACATCGACCAGTATATATGTACGTACACGTTCGCGACCAGAATGACAACGCTACGTACGCTTCGACCAGGTGAGTCCCGACTGTCAGGCACTTCCTTGCGTGCGAAGATGTAGCTGTGGGTCCCAGCAGTCAGGGGGGCGAGTCAGTTTTTTTGCCCGGACGCACTTCCTTGCGTGCGAAGGTGTAGCTGGTGGGTCCCAGCAGTCAGGGGGGAAACGTTTTTTTCGCGAAATACGATGGCCCGTCCGGTGGGTCCCCGTTGTCAGGTGGAGGAATAATTATTTTGCACGTAATAAGGAGGCACTTCCTTGCTGCGGCCGTGGACCCAGTTGTCAGCCTCTCCACGTACTGTCCATGTCCGATGGAAGTTGTTCCTTGACCACATTCACCATGCCGCGCCGAGAGCACCAGGGCGGTGGACGACAACGAGGCCTAGGAAGGGGACGACGGGGAGCCGGGGATGATGCAACAGTGGAAGTCCGTGTGGAGAGGAGTATGAGGGTTCACTGGTTCGGCTGCGGTGTGAGGCTGTCGTTGCCGCAGGGCCTGGCCAGCGATGGGAATAGTAGGGGGCGGTGAGGCCTCCGCGGCAGCACAGCCGACCACGGGAGGCAGGAGCATGCGGCACGACCGGCGTTGCTTTGGGCGGCTGGAGCAACAAGACCAGAGGTTGAAGAAGCACTACGACCATTGGATGGACATCGTACGCTCACTGGAGCTAGAATCATTCATATTGACTAAAGTTGACAAAGGCCCCCGTCCCAGTCAACTTAGTTGGCCCACAAGTCAGCCTCCCACTATGGTGGGTCCCAGCTAGCAGGGGGAGTATTCATTTTTTGTGCGTAATAAGGAGGAACTTCTGGTGGCTCCGAGCTGACAGCGGGGGGAACGTTTTTTAGCAAAATACGCTGGCCCGTCCGGTGGGTCCGAGCAGTCAGGGGGGAAACTTTTTTTCGCGAAATAAGGTGGCCCGTCCATTGGGTCCCTGCTGTAAGGTGGAGGAATAATTATTTTGCGCGTAATATGGAGGCACTTCCTTGTGGCCGCCTAGACCCAGCTGTCAGCCTCTCCATGTACAGTACTCATCCGATGGAAGTCAGTCGTTGACCATGTTGACCACGCCATGCCGAGAGCACCAGGGCGGTGGTCTGGACGACGGCGAGGCCTAGGAAGGGGACGACACGGATCCGGGTAAGACGCATCAGCGGAAGCCCGCGTGGAGAGGAGTACGAGGGTTCACTGGTTCGGCTGCGATGTGAGGCTGCCGTCGCCGCAGAATAACAGGGGGTGTGGGTGAGTGGAGGGATGGCCTAGCCAGCGGTGGGAGTAGTATGGGGGCGGTGAGGCCTCCACGGCAGCACAGCCGGCCACGGGAGGCAGGAGCAGGCGGCACGACCGGCGCTGCTTTGGGCGGCTGGAGCAAGAAGACAGAGGTTGAAGAAGCACTACGGCCATTGGATGGACATCGTATGATCACTAGAGCTAGAATCATTCATATTGACTAAAGTTGACAAAGGCCCCCATCCCAGTCAACTTAGTAGGCCCACAAGTCAGCCTCCCACCATGGCGGGTCCCAGCTAGCAGGGGGAGTATTCATTTTTTTGTGCGTAATAAGGAGGCACTTCCGGTGGGTCCGAGCTGACACCGGGGGGAACGTTTTTTCGCGAAATACGCTGGCCCGTCCGGTGGGTCCGAGCAGTTAGGGGGGAAACGTTTTTTCACGAAATAAGGTGGCCCGTCCGGTGGGTCCCTACTGTAAGGTGGATGAATAATTATTTTGCGCATAATAAGGAGGCACTTCCTTGCGGCCGCCTGGACCCAGATGCCAGCCTCTCCACGTACAATACTCTTCTAATGGAAATCAGTCGTTGACCATGTTGACCACGCCGTGCCGAGAGCACCAGGGCGGTGGTCTGGACGATGGCGAGGCCTAGGAAGGGGACAACGCGGAGCCGGGGAAGACGCAGCAGTGGAAGCCCGCGCGGAGAGGAGTACGAGGGTTCACTGGTTCGGCTGCGGTGTGAGGCTGCCGTTGCCGTAGAATAACAGGGGGTGTGGGTGAGTGGAGGGATGGCCTAGCCAGCGGTGGGAGTAGTATGGGGGCGGTGAGGCCTCCGTGGCAGCACAGCCGGCCACGGGAGGCAGGTGCAGGCGGCACGACCGGCGCTGCTTTAGGCGGCTGGACCAAGAAGACCAAAGGTTGGAGAAGCACTACAGCCGTTGGATGTACATCGTACAGTCACTGAAGCTAGGAACGTTTATTATTAACTAAGTTGACAAAGCCCTTGGTATGCACCAACTTAGTAGGCCCACAGGACAGCCTCCGAAACGGTGCGCCCCAGATGTCAGGGGGAGGAATCATTTTTTGGGCGGCCGAAGCTAAGAATATCCGAGATTGAAGAATAAGCACGACATCCGTTGGATAGACATCCAACGGCCACTGCTGCTAGAACCGTGTGTTGACTATAATAAGTTGGCAAAGCCTTGCATACGCGTCAACTTATTTTTTTAGGGGACGCGTCACTTAGTAGGCCCACAAGTGTGTGGCCGAGAACTTATAACCCATTTGCGTTTTGTAAGAATGTACAACCCATTTTGGAATTCTAATGGAATTTACAACGGCCCATTTACAGTTTATGAAAAGTACAACCCATTTTCTAGCTAGGACAATGATTAATAATTTCAACCAACCGTTGAAGACAAAATTCAATAAAATTTCCCACATTTTGATGGGCTCCGAAATATTTTTATCCCGAAATTTCTAGTCAGATTAAATATAAATTTGTATTACATAAAAATCCAACAAAACATTGCGCGCGCAACAATGAAAATTTAAGATTTTCAAAATCCATAAATAATATTTTATAAACTAATTTCATGTTTTGTGCATTTTTTATAGTTACTGCCCAGTTTTTATAATTACATCCCATTTATTATTTTTAAAGCCCATTTTCCTGTTAAGCCTAATGCATCCCTCCTAGGAAAGATTTGCAGCCCAGTGGGGCGGAGAATAACAAGTTGACCTTGCCTGGGTATTCCTCAAAAAGTCGTATAGCTGGGCTAGCCATTTTCATCTTGAAAAAATTAGTATTTGGGATGGATATCTGGCCTGGGCTAGACGGGCCACAGCCCGCCCAGTTAATACCCTGCTCTCCTCTGAACAACAACGAAATCATCGCCAAGAAAAACTCTATAGTGCTCACGCCTCAAAAACACAAATACTGCTCGAGCTGCTTGGTCCCAGCTGTCAGCCGTACCTTGTGCAATTCTCTCGTTTATATTGAGTACATAGGTTGACAATGGTGTGGGACCGTGATGTCAGGAAACCAGGAGAAAGCAAAAAAATATAGTTGTACATAATAAGGAGGCACTTGCGTACATACGGCTATGGCCCTAATGGGTCCCTAGTGTCACCCAGTCAAAATAAAGTCATCTCCTGAATCCTCATGTTCCTTGACGATGTTAACAATGCTCGGCACCACAGCGAGCGCAACAACTCGAAGGACAACGGAGAGGGCCTCGTGGGCCCTACGGATGGTCTAATACAGCGCCCGCTACTCATTCAGGAAGCCAGGATCATCAGACACCTATGAGCACCTTTGAGAAACTGAGACGGCATGAAACGGTAAGGCCGCGCTTGGAAGCTCTGGTTTATTTCAAACCTATATTAACATACAAGTGTAATTTACTCGTCATCGAAAACAATGCGTAAAATACAGGTGCAATGAAACCGAGGGCCCGAGGTCTGTAAGTAAAACCGATGGGTTACACGTGTAATTTGAGAGACCAGTGTATATTTTACGAGCACAGCTATATCGACGACATTACCAAACGATACATGCACGACGTGCGTATCATGCCATCCATGGGCAAGGCTGAAACAGTAGCTAACAGCTGGATTAGCAATCGTCTGAGTGTCGTTCAACGTTTTTATCATGTGTCAAGTACTTCCGATATTTTACTAGTCGAAATCGACCAACCAAGTGCCTTCGCCCGAGACCATCTGCTTTAATTTACAAGCGTCAGTTTTACAAGCGGTTTTGGTTGGAAAATGACGATCCAATCACGGCCTAATATCATGAGTTGGTCGGAAGATCATATGGTTTCACGTCTAACCTACCCGACTTGTCGTATAGGCTATGAATGAAACATCAGACGATGAACTTCTTAAGCACAGAAACAACAGAAGAGGATGATCTTCTTAACAAGCAAATCACTGGCATTAGATCGACATGCAAAACAATATGAAGCATTATTCTCAGGAGGCACGGTGAACAGCTCGTGATGCCGCATGCCACAACATTCCAAGCTCAACTTTGCAATCAAACACAAGGCCTGGCATTACATAGACAATATTCAGAACAAACTCTTAACACAGGAATATCTCAGCAGAGTAACTATTTACTTCTAAACTGAACACAAGAATAGGAAAAAACACTGGACGCTGCTCACAGCAAGGGCGTCCCACTCAAAAATATCAAATGCATGTCTTCTGGCTAACATCAATGAGCAAATTTTGACAAGGTCTTCCAATTCCAATATATTAAACTAACGTCTTCTTGCTAACATCAATGATTAAACTTTGACAAGCTTTTCCCATTCAAAATATGTAATGCCTATGATCGTGGAGTCCTGTCATAGCTTTTGTACTTGTTTGGGCACTTTTTGCCCAGGGCACTCCACGTGTTGTTAAATTGCCAGTAGTCTCTGCAGACTAGTCATGTCACCGGTGTCTAATAATACTCTGTAAAGCTTCTCGGTCATTCCTTCTGTAATGTAGCACAAACATTGACTACTTCTTTCTGCAAAGTGGAACGACCAACTAGACCCAGTAATGCAGTAGTTTGCCTTACACATTGGCTCCTTTTGTGCAGTTCAACTAAAATCAAAGTCGGAATAAAACCGAGCTTTAATTTTGATACCCCTGTAAGCAACAATAGGTATAAGGGAAATAATTACTAATAAATAACGGTTGATGACTTGTACTCCCAGAAGAAAAGCATCTACTGATCTACTTTATCTTAATGGGAAACAAAGCAGGAGAGTAGCAATTCTCCATCAGTGTGATTCATTCATATTGACTGAGACATTATCTTAACAATGCCTTGTTTCAACATGTATAAAGAACGACAAAGCTTATAAAGGGGGTGATGCTAAATTTGTTGTAACAAAGCAACAAGCATCATGTCTGGGTTGGTCCCATTTTTGTTCACTACTTAATGGGAAAAGACAGCAATACAATAGCTTCAATTCATCATTTATTTAAAACAGTACCAATACAAGTAGCACAACATCTCAAAACACACTGCACGATCATGTGGATGAAGGCAAGTACCAACCTGTCATGACTCACACAAGATCACGTACGAATCTGCCAACACGAATAGGAAATCCAATCTCGTTTTGTGCAGTTGCACTGAAATCAAGCAAAGTGTTTCGTCTAGCGAAGCAAAATGTCACAATAGCAACAAGTTGAATAGATATCCCTGTATAAATAGAGGCAAAAAAGGAATCAATTACTCGCTAATAAAAGAGGATGAAACATGCGGCCACAAAAATGGTAATCCCGCCAATCCCTAACAAGTGTTGCAGTTTTGAAATAAGATCCAGTAGTTAATTCTAAGAGTCGCATCAATTACTCGCTTATAAAGGGAGTGATGCTGAATTTGTTGTAACAAAGCAACAAGCATCATGTCTGGGTTGGTCCCATTTTTGTTCACTACTTAATGGGAAAAGACAGCAATACAATAGCTTCAATTCATCATTTATTTAAAGCAGTACCAATACAAGTAGCACAACATCTCAAAGCACACTGCACAATCATGTGGATGAAGGCCTGTACTGACCTTTCATGAGACGACCAACATAAAATACGAATCTACCAACACAAATAGGAAATCCAATCAAGTTTTGTGCAGCTGCACTAAAATCAAGCAAAGTTCCCAGTGTGACATTTAAGTTTTCTATAGCAACAAGTTGAATAGATATCCCTGTTTTAAGAGGCAAAAAAGAAAACAATTACTGGCCAATAAAGGAGGATGAAACATGCGGCCACAAAAAGAAGCATCTACCTTATCTTGATGGAAAACAAAGTATAGGACAGTAGCATTTCTAAAACGGTTGCATTGATTCATATTAACAGAGAAATTCTTTTAAAACAGATTAGTAGTTAATTCTGAGATTAACAACAGCAAAATAGCTGCATGGGACATGCCAGCACCATGTGCGTCCACACGTATAAATGGGTGATGCAGAGTATGTAGCCAAGCAGCATGTATGCGCTGCTCCCATATTTGTTCTCTTTGAACCCTCTTCCTATGTGAGGGCAGAAAATCTAGTCGTGCACAAACTATCCGACCCCCCAGTTTCTTTCCCTTTTCAACAAAGAGATCGGTTCCTTACAGATGTGTGTACTGGGTTACCCCCTTTTTCCCTTTTCGACCTACAAAGCGGCTGGATAGCCAGTCTATACTACTTTCCGCCCCTCCTTTCTTCATTGAACCACGTCCTAGATTCTTGCTCCAACCCACTGCACCCTACTTTCCTCTTTGAACCAAGGCCTAGATTTGACTATAGATTGAAAAAGATCCACATGCAGCTAGAGCAACGATGGTTTCAAAGAAACTTATACCTTAGGGTCGTCGGGATGTGGCAAGGCGTGCGGCGGGAGGCCGAATCTTCCCACACTACGTACGGCAGCGAGGAAGAAGGGGTCGGTGGCCCTCCCGCACAGGCACTGGGTGAAAGAGAACAGCGCAGCCGGCAGTGGATTGCCTCCCTCGCCGAAGGCAATAGTGTGAACGCTGCACCTCCTCCCCTTCCCGGTGCGAAGGTGAAAGGAAATATGCCCTAGAGGCAATAATAAAGTTATTATTTATTTCCTTATATCATGATAAATGTTTATTATTCATGCTAGAATTGTATTAACCGGAAACATAATACATGTGTGAATACATAGACAAACAGAGTGTCACTAGTATGCCTCTACTTGACTAGCTCGTTGATCAAAGATGGTTATGTTTCCTAACCATGAACAAAGAGTTGTTATTTGATTAACGAGGTCACATCATTAGTTGAATGATCTGATTGACATGACCCATTTCATTAGCTTAGCACCCGATCGTTTAGTATGTTGCTGTTGCTATTCTTCATGACTTATACATGTTCCTATGACTATGAGATTATGCAACTCCCGTTTACCGGAGGAACACTTTGGGTGCTACCAAACGTCACAACGTAACTGGGTGATTATAAAGGAGTACTACAGGTGTCTCCAAAGGTAGATGTTGGGTTGGCGTATTTCGAGATTGGGATTTGTCACTCCGAATGTCGGAGAGGTATCTCTGGGCCCTCTCAGTAATGCACATCACATAAGCCTTGCAAGCACTGCAACTAATATGTTAGTTGTGAGATGATGTATTACGGAACGAGTAAAGAGACTTGCCGGTAACGAGATTGAACTAGGTATTGGATACCGACGATCGAATCTCGGGCAAGTAACATACCGATGACAAAGGGAACAACGTATGTTGTTATGCGGTCTGACCGATAAAGATCTTCGTAGAATATGTAGGAGCCAATATGGGCATCCAGGTCCCGCTATTGGTTATTGACCGGAGACGTGTCTCGGTCATGTCTACATTGTTCTCGAACCGCAGGGTCCGCACGCTTAACGTTACGATGACAGTTATTATGAGTTTATGCATTTTGATGTACCGAAGGTTGTTCGGAGTCCCGGATGAGATCACGGACATGACGAGGAGTCTCGAAATGGTCGAGACGTAAAGATTGATATATTGGAAGCCTATGTTTGGGCACCGGAAGCGTTCCGGGTGAAATCGGGATTTTTCCGGATTACCGGGAGGGTTACCGGAACCCCCCGGGAGGTAAATGGGCCTATTGGGCCTTAGTGGAAAAGAGAGAAGAGGCAGCCCACAAGCCTAGCCGGCGCCCCCCCTTTCCCAAGTCCTAATAGGACTAGGAGAGGTGGGCCGGCCCCCTCTTTCTCCTTCCCCCCCAAGAATCCTAGTTGGAATAGGATTGGAGGGGAGGAGTCCTACTCCCGGTGGGAGTAGGACTCCTCCCTGCGCCTCCCTCCTAGCCGGCCGAACCCCCTGCCCCTGGCCTTTATATACGGGGGCAGGGGGCACCCCAAGACACACAACTCGATCCTTGAGACCGTTCCTTAGCCGTGTGCGGTGCCCCCTGCCACCAAATTCCACCTCGATCATACCGTTACAGTGCTTAGGCGAAGCCCTGCGTCGGTAGTACATCAAGATCGTCACCACGCCGTCGTGCTGACGGAACTCTTCCTCGACGCTTTGCTGGATCGGAGCCCGAGGAACGTCATCGAGCTGAACGTGTGCTAAGAACTCGGAGGTGCCGGAGTAACGGTGCTTGGATCGGTCGGATCAGGAAGAAGACGTACGACTACTTCCTCTACGTTGTGTGATCGCTTCCGCAGTCGGTCTGCGTTGGTACGTAGACAACACTCTCCCCTCTCGTTGCTGTGCATCACCATGATCTTGCGTGTGCGTAGGAAATTTTTTTGAAATTACTGCGTTACCCAACAGTGGCATCCGAGCCTAGGTTTTTATGGTTTGATGTTATATGCACGAGTAGAACACAAGTGAGTTGTGGGTGATACAAGTCATACTGCCTACCAGCATGTCATACTTTGGTTCGGCGGTATTGTTGGTTGAGACGATCCGGACCAACCTTACGCGTACTCTTACGCGAGACCGGTTCCCTCGACGTGCTTTGCACACAGATGGCTTGCGGAAGACTGTCTCTCCAACTTTAGTTGAACCAAGTGTGACTACGCCCGGTCCTTGAGAAGGTTAAAACGGAGTCTATTTGACGAACTATCGTTGTGGTTTTGATGCGTAGGTGAGATGAGTTCTTACTTAAGCCCGTAGCAGCCACGTAAAACTTGCAACAACAAAGTAGAGGACGTCTAACTTGTTTTTGCAGGGCATGTTGTGATGTGATATGGTCAAGGCATGATGCTGATTTTATTGTATGAGATGATCATGTTTTGTAACCGAGTTATCGGCAACTGGCAGGAGCCATATGGTTGTCGCTTTATTGTATGCAATGCAATCGCGATGTAATGCTTTACTTTATTGCTAAGCGGTAGTGATAGTCGTGGAAGCATAAGATTGGCGAGACGACAACGACGCTACGATGGAGATCAAGGTGTCGCGCCGGTGACGATGGTGATCATGACGGTGCTTCGGAGATGGAGATCACAAAGCACAAGATGATGATGGCCATATCATATCACTTATATTGATTGCATGTGATGTTTATCCTTTTATGCATCTTATCTTGCTTTGATTGACGGTAGCATTATAAGATGATCTCTCACTAAATTATCAAGAAGTGTTCTCCCTGAGTATGCACCGTTGCAAAAGTTCTTCGTGCTGAGACACCACGTGATGATCGGGTGTGATAGGTTCTACGTTCAAATACAACGGGTGCAAAACAGTTGCACAAGCGGAATACTCAGGTTATACTTGACGAGCCAAGCATATACAGATATGGCCTCGGAACACGGAGACCGAAAGGTCGAGCGTGAATCATATAGTAGATATGCTCAACATAGCGATGTTCACCATTGAAAACTACTCCATCTCACGTGATGATCGGTTATGGTTTAGTTGATTTGGATCACGTGATCACTTAGAGGATTAGAGGGATATCTATCTAAGTGGGAGTTCTTAAGTAATATGATTAAATTGAACTTAAATTTATCATGAACTTAGTCCTGGTAGTATTTTGCAAATCATGTTGTAGATCAATAGCTCGCGTTGTTGCTTCCCTGTGTTTTATTTTGATATGTTCCTAGAGAAAATTATGTTGAAAGATGTTAGTAGCAATGATGCGGATTGGATCCGTGATCTGAGGTTTATCCTCATTGCTGCACAGAAAAAATATGTCCTTGATGCACCGCTAGGTGACAGACCTATTGCAGGAGCAGATGCAGACGTTATGAACGTTTGGCTAGCTCAATATGATGACTACTTGATAGTTTAGTGCACCATGCTTAATGGCTTAGAATCGGGACTTCAAAGACGTTTTGAACGTCATGGACCATATGAGATGTTCCAGGAGTTGAAGATAATATTTCAAGCAAATACCCGAGTTGAGAGATATGAAGTCTCCAATAAGTTCTATAGCTAAAAGATGGAGGAGAATCGCTCAACTAGTGAGCATGTGCTCAGATTGTCTGGGTACTACAATCACTTGAATCAAGTGGGAGTTAATCTTCCAGATAAGATAGTGATTGACAGAATTCTCTAGTCACCATGACCAAGTTAGTAGAACTTCGTGATGAACTATAATATGCAAGGGATGACAAAAGTAATTCCTAAGCTCTTCGTGATGCTGAAATCAACGAAGGTAGAAATCAAGAAAAACATCAAGTGTTGATGGTTGACAAGACCACTAGTTTCAAGAAAAGGGCAAAGGGAAGAAGGGGAACTTCAAGAAGAACGGCAAGCAAGTTGCTGCTCAAGTGAAGAAGCCCAAGTCTGATCCTAAGCCTGAGACTAAGTGCTTCTACTGCAAAGGGACTGGTCACTGGAAGTGGAATTACCCCAAGTGATTGGTGGATAAGAAGGATGGCAGAGTGAACATAAGTATATTTGATATACATGTTATCGATGTGTACTTTACTAGTGTTTATAGCAAACCCTCAGTATTTGATACTAGTTCAGTTGCTAAGATTAGTAACTCGAAACGGGAGTTGCAGAATAAACAGAGACTAGTTAAGGGTAAAGTGACGATGTGTGTTGGAAGTGGTTCCAAGATTGATATGATCATCATCGCACACTCCCCATAATTTCGGGATTAGTGTTGAACCTAAATAAGTGTTATTTGGTGTTTGCGTTGAGCATGAATATGATTTGATCATGTTTATTGTAATACGGTTATTCATTTAAGTAAGAGAATAAATTGTTGTTCTGTTTACATGAATAAATCCTTATATGGTTACACACCCAATGAAAATAGTTCGTTGGATCTCGATCGTAGTGATACACATAATCATAATATTGAAACCAAAAGATGCAAAGTTAATAATGATAGTGCAACTTATTTGTAGCACTGTCGTTTAGGTCATATTGGTGTAAAGCGCATGAAGAAACTCCATGCTGATGGGCTTTTGGAATCACTTGATTATGAATCAGTTGATGCTTGCGAACCATGCCTCATGGGCAAGATGACTAAGACTCTGTTCTTCGGAACAATGGAGCGAGCAACAGATTTGTTGGAAATCATACATACTGATGTATGTGGTCCGATGAATATTGAGGCTCGCGACAGGTATCATTATTTTCTGATCTTCACAGATGATTTGAGCAGATATGAGTATATCTACTTGATGAAACATAAGTCTGAAACATTTGAAAAGTTCAAAGAATTTCAGAGTGAAGTGAAAAATCATCGTAACAAGAAAATAAAGTTTCTATGATCTGATCGTAGAGAAAAGTATTTGAGTTACGAGTTTGGCCTTCAGTTAAAAACAATGTGAAATAGTTTCACTACTCACGCCACCTGGAACACCACCGCATAATGGTGTGTCCAAACGTCATAACCGTACTTTATTGGATATAGTGCAATCTATGATGCCTCTTACCGATTTACCACTATTGTTTTTGGGGTCATGCATTAGAGACAGCTGCATTCACGTTAAAAAGGGGCACCATCTATATCCGTCGAGACGACGCCTTATGAACTATGGTTTGGCAAGAAACCAAAGTTGTCGTTTCTTAAAGTTTGGGGTTGCGATGCTTATATGAAAAAGTTTCATCCCGATAAGCTCAAAACTCAAATCGGAGAAGTGCATCTTCATAGGATATCCAAAGGAAACTATTGGATACACCTTCTATCACAGATCCGAAGGCAAGACTTTTGTTGCTAAATTCGGAAACTTTCTTGAGAAGGAGTTTCTCTCGAAAGAAATGAGTGGGAGGAAAGTAGAACTTGACGAGGTAACTATACCTACTCCGTTATTGGGAAATAGTACATCACAGAAAACTGTTTCTGTGAGAACTACACCAATAAGAGAGGAAGTTAATGATGATGATCATGAAACTTTAGATCAAGATACTACTGTACCTCGTAGATCAACCAGAGTAAGATCCGCACCAGAGTGGTACGGTAATCCTATTCTGGAAGTCATGCTACTAGATCATGATGAACCTACAAACTATGAAGAAGCGATGGTGAGCCCAGATTCCGCAAAGTGGCTTGAAGCCATGAAATCTGAGATGGGATCCATGTATGAGAACAAAGTATGGACTTTGGTTGACTTGCCCGATGATCGGCAAGCAATTGAGAATAAATGGATCTTTAAGAAAAAGACTGACGCTGATGGTAATGTTACTATCTACAAAGCTCGACTTGTCGCAAAAGGTTTTCGACAAGTTCAAGGAGTTGACTACGATGAGACTTTCTCACCCGTAGCGATGCTTAAGTCTGTCAGAATCATGTTAGCAATTGCCGCATTTTATGATTATGAAATTTGGCAAATGGATGTAAAAACCGCATTCCTGAATGGATTTCTGGAAGAAGAGTTGTATATGATGCAACCCGAAGGTTTTGTCGATCCAAAAGGAGCTAACAAAGTGTGCAAACTCCAGCGATCCATTTATGGACTGGTGCAAGCATCTCGGAGTTGGAATAAACGCTTTGATAGTGTGATCAAAGCATTTGGGTTTATACAGACTTTTGGAGAAGCCTGTATTTACGAGAAAGTGAGTGGGAGCACTACAGCATTTCTGATAAGTATATGTGAATGACATATTGTTGATCGGAAATAATGTAGAATTATTCTGTAAAGCATAAAAGGAGTGTTTGAAAGGAGTTTTTCAAAGAAAGACTTCGGTAAAGCTGCTTACATATTGAGCTTCAAGATCTATAGAGATAGATCAAGACGCTTGATAAGTTTTTCAATAAGTACATACCTTGACAAGATTTTGAAGTAGTTCAAAATGGAACAGTCAAAGAAAAAGTTTCTTGCCTGTGTTACAAGGTGTGAAGTTGAGTAAAGACTCAAAGCCCGACCACGGCAGAAGATAGAAAGAGAATGAAAGTCATTCCCTATGCCTCATTTATAGGTTCTATAAAGTATGCCATGCTGTGTACCAGATTTATTGTATACCCTGCACTGATTTGGCAAGGGAGTACAATAGTGATCTAGGAGTAGATCACTGGACAACGGTCAGAATTATCCTTAGTGAAATAAGGATATGTTTCTCGATTATGGACATGACAAAAAGGTTCGTCGTAAAGGGTTACGTCGATGCAAGTTTTTGACACTGATCCAGATGAATCTAAAGTCTCAATCTGGATACATATTGAAAGTGGGAGCAATTAGCTAGAGTAGCTCCATGCAGAGCATTATAGACATAGAATTTTGCAAAATACTTACGGATCTGAATGTGACAGACCCGTTGACTAAAATTATCTCACAAGCAAAACATGATCACACCTTAGTACTCTTTGGGTGTTAATCACATAGAGATGTGAACTAGATTACTGACTCTAGTAAACCCTTTGAGTGTTGGTCACATGACGATGTGAACTATGGGTGTTAATCACATGGTGATGTGAACTATTGCTGCTAAATCACATGGCGATGTGAACTAGATTATTGACTCTAGTGCAAGTGGGAGACTGAAAGGAAATATGCCCTAGAGGCAATAATAAAGTTATTATTTATTTCCTTATATCATGATAAATGTTTATTATTCATGCTAGAATTGTATTAACCGGAAACATAATACATGTGTGAATACATAGACAAACAGAGTGTCACTAGTATGCCTCTACTTGACTAGCTCGTTGATCAAAGATGGTTATGTTTCCTAACCATGAACAAAGAGTTGTTATTTGATTAACGAGGTCACATCATTAGTTGAATGATCTGATTGACATGACCCATTTCATTAGCTTAGCACCCGATCGTTTAGTATGTTGCTGTTGCTATTCTTCATGACTTATACATGTTCCTATGACTATGAGATTATGCAACTCCCGTTTACCGGAGGAACACTTTGGGTGCTACCAAACGTCACAACGTAACTGGGTGATTATAAAGGAGTACTACAGGTGTCTCCAAAGGTAGATGTTGGGTTGGCGTATTTCGAGATTGGGATTTGTCACTCCGAATGTCGGAGAGGTATCTCTGGGCCCTCTCGGTAATGCACATCACATAAGCCTTGCAAGCACTGCAACTAATATGTTAGTTGTGAGATGATGTATTACGGAACGAGTAAAGAGACTTGCCGGTAACGAGATTGAACTAGGTATTGGATACCGACGATCGAATCTCGGGCAAGTAACATACCGATGACAAAGGGAACAACGTATGTTGTTATGCGGTCTGACCGATAAAGATCTTCGTAGAATATGTAGGAGCCAATATGGGCATCCAGGTCCCGCTATTGGTTATTGACCGGAGACGTGTCTCGGTCATGTCTACATTGTTCTCGAACCGCAGGGTCCGCACGCTTAACGTTACGATGACAGTTATTATGAGTTTATGCATTTTGATGTACCGAAGGTTGTTCGGAGTCCCGGATGAGATCACGGACATGACGAGGAGTCTCGAAATGGTCGAGACGTAAAGATTGATATATTGGAAGCCTATGTTTGGGCACCGGAAGCGTTCCGGGTGAAATCGGGATTTTTCCGGATTACCGGGAGGGTTACCGGAACCCCCCGGGAGGTAAATGGGCCTATTGGGCCTTAGTGGAAAAGAGAGAAGAGGCAGCCCACAAGCCTAGCCGGCGCCCCCCCTTTCCCAAGTCCTAATAGGACTAGGAGAGGTGGGCTGGCCCCCTCTTTCTCCTTCCCCCCCAAGAATCCTAGTTGGAATAGGATTGGAGGGGAGGAGTCCTACTCCCGGTGGGAGTAGGACTCCTCCCTGCGCCTCCCTCCTAGCCGGCCGAACCCCCTGCCCCTGGCCTTTATATACGGGGGCAGGGGGCACCCCAAGACACACAACTCGATCCTTGAGATCGTTCCTTAGCCGTGTGCGGTGCCCCCTGCCACCAAATTCCACCTCGATCATACCGTTACAGTGCTTAGGCGAAGCCCTGCGTCGGTAGTACATCAAGATCGTCACCACGCCGTCGTGCTGACGGAACTCTTCCTCGACGCTTTGCTGGATCGGAGCCCGAGGAACGTCATCGAGCTGAACGTGTGCTAAGAACTCGGAGGTGCCGGAGTAACGGTGCTTGGATCGGTCGGATCAGGAAGAAGACGTACGACTACTTCCTCTACGTTGTGTGATCGCTTCCGCAGTCGGTCTGCGTTGGTACGTAGACAACACTCTCCCCTCTCGTTGCTGTGCATCACCATGATCTTGCGTGTGCGTAGGAATTTTTTTTGAAATTACTGCGTTACCCAACAGAAGGGATACGGACGCCTCCTTCACCAGCTATGAGGGGGGAGAGAGAGACAAGAGGCCAACACAGTCTTGTTTAGATCTGGTGAAGAGAGGGTGAGAGACTGAATATAGCAAACCCTAGCAAATGAATGCTGAGCCTCCAGCGTGTAACATATATGTAGTGTGGCGAGCGTGTGGAGAGTGCAAACCCTAGCAAACAAGCGCTGAGGCTCCCGCTTATATATATACTACTGTAGTACGGACTGAGCTCCGGTGCCTTCACTGCAACTGCTTTTGGCTGTATGACAGGTGAGCCAGCCACATTTTGGGCCCACCTGTCGTAAAACCCTAGAGAAAATTGCACCAACGTGAAAGACGACTGCGTCTCCAACGCAACCAAGGTGAACTGACGAAGGATATCATCTTTGTGCATAACAAGCAAAGAGCACTGATGGAAGACGGCTTGTTTTTCGTCGAAAATCGATCGGCTTCACCAGCCGACGCAACCATGAGGCGCAACCATGTGCATCGATAGGTCATCGTGGTGATGCATCATCCATTTTGCATCAAGTTTGGGTGAGGCACCTAAGAAGTTCGACAAATTCTCACTGAGGGAGTCCTGGACTATACCTTCGGCCGGACTCCTGGACTATGAAGATACAAGATTGAGGACTTCATCCCGTGTCCGGAAGGGACTTTCCTTGGCGTGGAAGGCAAGCTTGACGATACAGATATGTAGATCTCCTACCATTGTAACCGACTCTGTGTAACCCTAGCCCTCTCCGGTGTCTATATAAGCCGGAGGGTTTTAGTCTGTAGGGACAACAATCATACCATAGGCTAGCTTCTAGGGTTTAGCCTCCTTGATCTCGTGGTAGATCTACTCTTGTACTACCCATATCATCAGTATTAATCAAGCAGGAGTAGGGTTTTACCTCTATCGAGAGGGCCCGAACCTGGGTAAAAACATCGTGTCTCTTGTCTCCTGTTACCATCCGCCTAGATGCACAGTTCGGGACCCCCTACCCGAGATCCGCCGGTTTTGACACCGACATTGGTGCTTTCATTGAGAGTTCCTCTGTGCCGTCGCCATCAGGAAGGATGCCTCATCCCGTCTATAAAGACGGCACCGTTGCTAAGGGAGCTTTGGCTGTCGGCCAAACTCTCCGGCTAGGTGGTTTCCTTATGACCGCCTGTTCGGCTGCTGCGCCGACGATGACCTCTCGGTTCATCGAAAGCAATCTTCACGTCAGCTCGAAATTCGCCGAGCAGCTAGATCCAATGGAGCTCTCTTCCCTAAACGAGCTCTTGGATCGCATCGCCGCCCTGGGAGTCACTACGGATTACGACCAGATTGGGCCTAAACCCGATCTGAGAGAGATTAACTCTCCCCAGGTCACCCATCACGTTGCCGTGGTAGAGGGACAGTGCGGCGACCCTTCATCTATCTTAAGGACTAGCTATGTACGGATTCCCGATCCCTCCAAGCCGGATACCCGCGGAGGGGAGGACATCACTCAAGACCTGAACTTAAAGTCAGGCGACGAGCTAGATTCATTGGACAACATCCAAGAATCCAAACTTCCGAGTTCGGAAACTCCTTGGCCTCTGGGTCTTAGATTGGGTGAGGTTTCGAATTTGATTCCACCCACCCACCCGTACATAAGCAATCTATCCCAAATTAGGCAAGAGCCTGAAGAAACAGGACATCATTACTGGGCCAGATTCCTCCTGGTTATGAACAGGATAAAGGACTGCCGTGAGGAAGACGCAATTTCATTCTTCTGCAATAATTGCACGGACAAGAGAATCCTCAATGCCATAAGTCGCCGTGATATTACATGCTTTGCTGACTTGGCGTCCATAGTACGAAAGTACTGTGTGATGGAAAGCGCCTGGAAAACTGAAATAAATTTTTGGGACAATCCGGCCCTGAATACAAACCCAGTCCGAAATAAAAGGGTGCATCATCGCCAGACACCCGGGTTCAATACCAAAAAGCTAAAGCCCTCTACAGGGCACGGAACCGTACTGGAAGGATGGCTTAATGGACCCTGTAAAATTCACAGTGCAGAGGGCGCCACACCAACTCACAACCTTAGAGCATGTTGGATACTCCGGCAGGTGGCAAAAATTGGCGAAGATCTTCTAATTCCAGAAGCCACAGAAAGCCACCCCAGAGACACCAGTACGGTATTAACAGTCTTCAAGACTTTCGCATCAAATAATATGCAAAAAAGAACACTCTGTAGCCTTGCCGAAGTCTACTAAGTAGCAACAACAAACCCATGGAGTGACACGGCTATTACTTTTAACGCTAGTGATGAACCTAAATCCCGAATAGCCCGAGCACCAGCCGCATTGGTCCTCAGTCCAATAGTGGACGACTTTCGTCTTACCAAGGTACTCATGGATGGCGGCAGCGGATTGAACCTCATTTGTGAGGAAACCCTTCAAAAAATGGAAATAGACTGGAACCGCTTTGAGCGAAGCAGCACAACCTTTAGAGGAATAATCCCCAGTCGGGAAGCGCGCTGTACAGGAAAAATCATACTAGATGTGGTGTTCGGCACGTCGAATAATTACAGGTCCGAAGAGGTCACGTTCCAAGTGGCCCCGTTCAGTAGCGGATACCACGCTCTGCTAGGGCGGGAAGCGTTTAGAATCTTCCAAGCAATACCCCATTACGGGTACATGAAGCTCAAGATGCCTGGGCCTAACGGAATCATCACTCTCGCTAGTGATCCGGACATAGCACTCCGCGCCGAAAACAAGACAGCCACACTGGCCCTCGAGGCGCTATCCGAAGCCCTAGCGGCTGAGGAACTGACTGCGCTGCGCTCCACGGTGAATAGGGACGATGTGATACTCGACAAAAGATCCAAGTCCACCTCCTTTAAACCGGCGGACGAAATAGTCAAATTCCAGGTCCATCCAACGGACCCCAATAAAACAGCTTCCATCGGGGCACAGTTAAACCCTGATGTAGACGCCGCACTGCGAGAGTTCCTACGAGAGAACTGGGACATTTTTGCCTGGCACCCTTCAGACATGCCAGGAATCCCACGCAGGCTGGCCGAACACAGCTTAAATATCCTAAAAGAATTCAAGCTAGTCAAACAGGGTCTTCGGCGTTTTTCCGAACCTAAGAGACATGCCATGGGAGAGGAACTAGCCAAGCTATTGGAGGCCGGATTCATCAAAGATATAAAACACCCGGACTGGCTAGCAAACCTGGTGATGGTACCAAAGAAGGACAAATCCCGGCGCCTGTGCGTTGATTTTAAAGACCTTAACAAGGCTTGCCTGTCGGCGTTCTAGGAATGGGGGTCCCCAGACTTGCCTGCCTGCGGCCTGCGGCGTGGCTCAAATGGGGGCCCAACACGGCCCATCTTCACCAACACAAACCCAAGACCCTCGCGAGGGGCCAAGCCTCGCGGGGCGGACGACGCGGAGCTTCCTCAGGCACAGCCTCGTCAGGCTGGCTCACGAGGAGGCGGAGAGATCAAGGCGGGGTACCTCACGAGGTGCCCGTGACGCAAGCCATGAAGACTTGGGGCACCAGGCGGGTGCCAGCGCGCGCAACGTCCTCCTTACCTCTTTGGTGGAAAGGGGGCAAGCGCAGCCGCGGAGTACCGAGGCATCGGGCAAAGGTTGCCATTTCGGTGCAACGAGACCAAGACCAGGAGGACTACGAGACGGAGGTCATCGTGGAGCCCAAGACGACGTCATCACCAGAGCTTTGCGCAGACGAAGACTACTTTTGTCAGGATAGCTGATACTTGTTGTCCCCCTTCAAATTAGCCCGCCATTGTTGGCTCTCTTCCCGCTCGATATTTGGGAAGAGGACCAGGGCCTCTATAAATAGGACTAGCCACTCACATGGCAAAGGGGGTCGGTTGGTTGGAAGCAGAGAGATAGAGAGAGAGAGAGAGGTGACTGAACTCCTCCCAGCAGTTCGTCGCCTCAGCCAAGAAAGGACCCTCGCGAGGCTGTCCTTCCTTGTATTGTTCATCATCATCAGCCCAAGAGGCAATCCACCACACCACACACTGGAGTAGGGTATTACACCACAACGGTGGCCCGAACCAGTATAAACCCTGTGTCCCTTGTGCTGTTCTTTCCATAGTTTAGATCCTAGCATGGCGGAGGGGTGCAGGTAGGTAGGAGGCGAAATCTCCGTGCGCACCCCAGTGTTCGAACCTCAAGGGTCTGCCGGAACCCGAAATCCGACATTTGGTGCGCCAGGTAGGGGGTGCGCCGGAATTCTTCTTCCACTGCCCCGTTCTCCTCCGACCATCACGCTCATGTCTGACGCTCGTCGAGCCCGCGCGGAGCGCCGGGCCGCCCTCACTTCCCACGTCGCCCAGACGGCCCCTGTCGGCGGGCGTCCTCGCCGTTCCCCGTCACCTGTCGTCAACGCCGCCACCGGCCCGGCGGGGGACGAGCAGCAAGCATCGTCCCAGCATCCGTCCGTGCGGTAAGACGGCCGCACCGCAACTCATTCGCTCACCCCAGCTGGTTCTTCGTCCCGCGCGCTCCGCGTGCCCATGGAGCACCGCAACCTCTCCCCCGCCTATCACGCTACACTAACACCCCCGGTCATCATGGCCCTCCTGGGCGGCTCGCAGGCGCCGCCCACAAGTCACCACGTCAAGCCGTTCATCCGTCGGGTCAGCGCCGCTTCCACGCGGTAGGGGGCTCCCCTGGGTCAGGCGGCGCCCGAGACCGGCCTGACCTTCAGCTCGGAAGACCACCCCTCCAACTCGGCCAGCTCGGGTGCGCTCCCAATGTTGTGCACCCCCACCATCTGCCAGGTGGCCATCACCAGAACTCTCATCGATGCCAGTGCGGGCCTCAGCATGCTCTCAGTCGAGGCCTTCAACCTCCTCTGCATACCCCTGGAATGGCTGCAGCCCAGCCGGCCCTTCTCAGGCGTTGGTGGCAGGTCCTCCAGCTCCTTGGGACAGATCTGGCTCCTAGTAACCTTCGGGACCTACGACAACTTCCGCATGGAGCTGGTCGACTTCGACATCGCCCCAATCAGCCTCCCCTACAATGCCATCCTCGGCTACCTAGCGCTGGCCCAGTTCGTGGCCGCGACGCACCCGGCGTACAACCTCATGAAGATGCCCGGGAGCAGCGGTGTCCTCACCATGCACGGGGACACCGAGGACGCTCTGCGGGTGCTCAAGCTCGTCTTCAAGACAGCGGCGTCGGCACAACCCGCTGACTTGGAGGCCCCCGAGCCCAAGGGAGCTACGCCCGCCAAGAAGAACAGTTGTTTACCCAAGACAAGGCAGAAACCAAGCAGATACCCATCGATGAGGATGGGTCCACCAATGCCACTTTCACCATAGGCGCCCACCTCAAACCCGACCAGGAGGAGGCCCTGGTCAGGTTCCTGCGCGCAAATAAGAAGGTATTCGCTTGGGAGCCAGACCAGTTGGCAGGGATCCCCAGGAGTGTAATCGAGCATCACCTCAACGTGTGCCCCAATGTGCGCCCTGTGAAGCAGAAGGCCAGGCGGCAGTCCACAGAAAACAGGCCTTCATCGTCCAAGAGACTCACAAATTAGAGGCCGCTGGGGTCATTTGCGAGGTCCGATACCCAGATTGGTTGGCCAACCCTGTTGTTGTGCCAAAGAAGGGAAGGAAGGAACACATGTGTGTCGACTTCACCAACCTCAACAAAGCATGCCCGCAAGATCCGTTCCCGCTCCCCCGCATCGACCAGATCGTCGATTCCACTGCGGAATGCGACCTGTTATGCTTCCGGGATGCCTTCTCTGGGTATCACCAGATCAAGATGGTGGTAGAAGACGTCGAGAAGACAGCCTTCCTAACCCCGTGTGGGGTGTACTGCTACACATGCATGCCATTCGGGCTGCGTAATGCAGGGGCGACCTTTCAGCGGCTGATGCACATCACCTTGGGCCCATAGCTCGGGAAGAATGTTGAAGCTTACGTCGATGAAATCATGGTAAAATCTCGGGAGGCCAGGACCTTGATACAAGACCTGGAGGAAACCTTCGCGAGCCTCAACGCGGTGAACCTATGGCTTAACCCAGAGAAGTGTGTGTTCGGAGTCCCCTCGGGCAAGCTCTTGGGTCTCCTCGTGTCCCACCGAGGCATCGAGGCTAACCCGGAGAAGGTCAAGGCAGTGGAAGACATGAGCCCGCCAAAGACCCTCAGAGAAATGCAGAAGCTCACAGGGCGTGTGACCGTGCTAGGGCGCTTCATCTCCAAGTTGGGGGAGCGAGCGCTACCCTTCTTCCAGCTAATGAAGAAAAAGGGGCCCTTCGAGTGGACTGAAGAGGCCGACAAGGCGTTCCAGGATCTCAAGAGATACCTGACCAGTCCACCGGTCATGGTGGCTCCGCGCCCTCAAGAGCCCCTGGTGCTTTACCTCGCCGCCACTCCCTACTCCGCCAGCGCAGCCTTGGTGGCAGTCAGACAGGAGCGTCGAATCAAAACCACGGCAGCGGCCCGGGACAAGGCGGAACAGGAACGGGGAAGGCCCATAGAAACCGCCTCAGCGGCTGAGGAGGATCAGCCGCCGCAGAGGGGCGCACCAGAGGCAGAAGAGGCCCCTCTCCCAGATGGCCAGTCTCAGGAGGCCTCATTGCCTCAAGAGGCGCCATGGTCTCCGAAGGGAGCCGCCAGCACTGACATACTGCACCTCGTGGAGCACCCAGTGTGCTTCGTCAGCACGGTGTTGCGGGATGCAAGGGCACGGTACCCCATGCCTCAAAAACTCCTCCTCGCGCTACTGGTGGCCTCGCGCAAGCTGCGGCACTATTTTCAGGGTCACCCCATCAAGGTCGTCTCGTCATACCCCCTGGAGAGAGTGCTCAGGAGCCCCAATGCAGCTGGGAGGGTCGCTGAGTGGAACATAGAGCTGCAAGCGTTTCAGCTCGAATTCAACACAACCAGAGTCATCAAGGGAGCAGCATTGGCGGATTTTGTGGCAGAATGGACGGAGGCGCCAGGCCTCAAGGCCGACGGGGATCGGTCCCTGTCCCCGGGAAGCGAGGCGCCAGAAGGCTGGGTCATGTACTTCGGTGGGGCGTTCTCCAGGCACAGCGCTGGGCTGGGGCGGTGCTTATATTGCCCACCTAGGACAAGCTCTATTACGCCGTCCAGCTCTGTTTCCAGCAAGGTGAAAAGGTCTCCAACAACATAGCGGAGTATGAAGGTTTAATAGCGGGCTTGAAGGCCGCAACTGCCCTGGGGGTGAAACGCCTCACCATAAAGGGCGATTTGCAGTTCCTTGTCAATTTCTCCAACAAGGTGTATGAGCCGAAGGATGAACACATGGAAGCCTACCTTGCGGAGGTCCGCAGGATGGAGAAGCAGTTCTGGGGGTTGGAGTTGCAGCATGTGCCCCGTGGCACCAATCAGGAAGCTGATGACATCGCCAAACGCGCGTCCAGGCGGTTACCTCAGGAGCTTGGCGTTTTCGAGGAGCGGCTCTTCAAGCCTTCAGCCTTACCGTCATTATCAAACACGGCTCAGCCCCGGGAGGAGCTCCCCCAGCCACCTGCCTTAGGAGCTCCGGCCTGTGGCCCGTCCTCGGGAGCACGCCTGCTCCTAACGATGGAACCTCAGGAGGGATGTTGGATCACGGAGCTCCGGAGCTACTTAACGCAAGGGACCCTGCCGGAGAAGGAGGAGGAAGCAGAGCGAGTGGCACGACAGGCCACGGCGTACAACATCAAAGATGGAGAGCTCTACCGGAAGCGACCAAACAATGTATCCCTGCGCTGCATCTCCAGGGAGCAAGGGAAGGAACTACTGGAAGATATACACGGCGGAGACTGCGGACATCATTCATCATCACGCACCCTCGTCGGCAAGGCATTCCGCAGTGGGTTTTATTGGCCCACCGCGCTCAATGAGGCCGTTGAACTAGTGAAAGCTTGTGAGGCCTGCCAGTTCCACGCCAAGCAGATCCATCAGCCGGCAGGGGGCTTGCAGACTATCCCCCTTTCGTGGCCATTCGCAGTCTGGGGACTGGACATCTTGGGTCCGTTTCCTCGGGCGCCAGGGGGCTACCGCTACCTTTATGTTGCCGTGGACAAGTTCACCAAGTGGGCTGAAGTAGAGGCTGTCCGCACCATTCCTGCGGGTTCCGCGGTCAAGTTCATCAAGGGAATCGTGAGCCGGTTCGGGGTGCCGAATCGCATCATCACGGGCAACGGTTCGCAGTTCACCAGTAACCTCTTCAAAACATAGTGTGCTAACCTTGGAACGCAGATATGCTACGCTTTAGTGGCGCACCCCCGAAGCAACGGCCAGGCCGAGCGAGCCAATGCGGAGGTCCTGAGGGGCCTCAAGACCAGGACGTTCAAGAAGAAGCTGGAGGCCTGCGGCAGAGGTTGGTATGACGAGCTTCAGTCCGTGTTGTGGTCCATCCGCACAACCGCGACCAAGCCGACTGGGGAGACCCCATTCTTTCTGGTCTACGGAGCCGAAGCGGTCCTCCCTCACGAGGTCATACGTCGCTCCGCGCGCGTCCTGGCATTCGACGAGGCGCAACAGGACGCCATGCGGGGGATGGACCTCGTGTTGGGGGAGGAATGTCGCCGAGAAGCCGCGCTACGAGCGGCGAGGTACCAACAAGCACTACGGCGATATCACTACCGCAACATCCGCCCCAGAACTCTCGAGGTAGGAGACCTCGTGCTCAGGCGGGTCCTCTCCAGGGAGGGGCTGCACAAGCTCTCTCCCATGTGGGAGGGCCCATTCAAGGTTGTTCATGTTTCCAGGCCCGGCTCAGCGTGCTTGGAGACTCAGGAGGGAGTGCCGGTCCAGAACGCATGGAACATCCAGCACCTCCAGAGGTTCTACCCCTAAAAAGGCCCAGAGCCTGTGAAGCAAGGCGAATGCCTGTGAAGCTATCACGTTTTGGAAAAGGCCCAGAGCCTGTGAAGCAAGGCGAATGCCTGTGAAGCTATTGCGTTTTGGAAAAGGCCCGGAGCCTTTGAAGCAAGGCGAATGCCTGTGAAGCTATCGCATTTTGGAAAAGGCCCGGAGCCTGTGAAGAAGGCCAACGCCTGTGAAGCTCGCCGCCCATGACACTCTCACGTAATAATGAGTTGGGGCTGTACACGCCCCGGAGTCTCAGGAGCACCGGCCTCAGGCCCTGGGGCTCCCTCCCACGCCCAGTGGCAGCACTTAGCTCCGTGCTGGTGAGAAGACGTCGAAGACTAGACTAGGTGCCGGACGCGGCTTTTCATTTGCTTTCCGCAGTTGGCTTGTTCCTTCTCACTCGAAGTTTTATTGAAGTTGTTGTCGTCTTTGGCTTGTGGTTCTTCGGCTTTTCATTCTCTTGCCTCGGTTTCTCTTGTGCAAGGCCTCGCGAGGGAGGCAGCCAAGCGCCCTCGCGAGTGTTCTTATCCTAGTCATCCAAAGGATTCACGACCTAGGCCCCTTGCAGGAGCACCCCTCCAGTCCGTGCCCCTCGGGCACCGTGACACAAACACAAGGCCTGGGTCGGTCGCCCCCACGGCCGGGGCCGGGAACTATCCACGCGTGGGCATGTAGCGGGAAGCTACGATAAAGAAAGAAAAATGATGATTAACAGCAATAACCCATACACGCCCCCGCGGGGCTCCGCACTACTATCCTTTTACGCAGGAAAAAGGAAAAGGAAAGAACAAATCTGGTGCAGCTCGCCTCATACCGGCCCGCAGGGAAGCCCGAGCTCCCTCCGGAGCTCAGGCGGACTCCCTCTCGCGCTTCACCAGGGCGCGACGGCGGGCGGATGCGCTACCACCTCCCAAGCAGATACGACGGCGCGGAGGCTGACCGCGGCCACCGCTAGAAGAGTCGCCGCCTGAAGAAGAACCGGAGAAGCTTGAGGAACCCTGAGTGCCGCCAGCCGTGCGAGCGCTGCCCTCTCCATCATCGCCGGAGCGGGGTTCCCAGCCGCGGTCGTCACCCTCGGGGCAGCACCCTGCGCGGCGACCATCTTCCCCAAACACCCTCACATAGAGGTTGGCATCGCCGTCGAACTTGAAGTGTAGGGTGCACCGACGACCCAGGCCACGCACGCGGGCAAACGACTGCCAACCGCGGGCCAGGGCCAGGTTCCCGGCTGCGGAGACCTCCAGTGAAACCCATGAGGCCCAGCTGCCGCAGTCGTCGGCCTGAAGCCAGAGGCCGACCGGGAGCTCGCCAAGGAGGAAGCGAGGAAGTGGAAGCCGGGTGCTAGTCGGCTCCGCCGACCACACAACGAACTCCGGTAGCACCTCAGCGGCGCGAAAGCACGACATAGGGGGACGCGCAGCCGGAGCGCACCCCCCTGTCGCAGCAATCCACCCGCCACCATGCTGGAAAGCGTCTCCGCGGCCGCGGGGAGCTGCCGTGGTGGCCGCAGGTTGTTTCCGGGGGCGCCCTCGGCCGCGCTTGGGTGGGGGAGAGGCACACTCTACCTGGCAGGCCTTCCCCTTCTCCGCGGCCGAGAACCTCCTCGACGGGGCCATGAAGAAGAAGGAGAAGCAAGGGGAGATGAACTGGAAGGGCGCGCGTCGATCAGTACTTATAGCCGGTGAGGGCCAACCGACGGCCCCCACGATCGCAGGTAATCATGACCCGCTTTGCCTGCAGGGACTTGTCCAATCCGTGCAATTGCCGAGGTGCCATGGGGAAGTGGAGACGCCCACATCCGATCAACCGCCATGCGGCGGCCAAGGCTGCAGGCTGTTAGGGCCCGCGGCGCTTCGCACTTGCCCTTTCGCCTCCTTGCACGGCCAAGCCCGGACGCACCTTGGGCCCGGGGGCTACTGTCGGCGTTCTGGGAACGGGGGTCCCCAGACTTGCCTGCCTGCGGCCTACGGCGTGGCTCAAAGGGGGGCCCAGCACGGCCCATCTTCACCAACACAAACCAAGACCCTCGCGAGGGGCCAAGCCTCGCGGGGCGGACGACACGGAGCTTCCTCAGGCACGACCTCGTCAGGCTGGCTCACGAGGAGGCGGAGAGATCAAGGCGGGGTACCTCACGAGGTGTCCGTGACGCAAGCCATGACAACTCGGGGCGCCAGGCGGGTGCCAGCCCGCGCAGTGTCCTCCTTACCTCTTTGGTGCAAAGGGGGCAAGTGCAGCCGCGGAGTACCGAGGCATCGGGCAAAGGTTGCCATTTTGGTGCAACGAGACCAAGACCAGGAGGACTACGAGACGGAGGTCATTGTGGAGCCCAAGACGGCATCATCACCAGAGCTTTGCACAGACGAAGACTACTTTTGTCAGGATAGCTGATACTTGCTGTCCCCCTTCAAATTAGCCCGCCATTGTTGGCTCCCTTCCCGCTCGATATTGTCGGCGTTCTGGGAATGGGGGTCCCCAGACTTGCCTGCCTGCGGCCTGCGGCGTGGCTCAAAGGAGGCCCAGCATGGCCCATCTTCATCAACACAAGATTCAAGACACTCGCGAGGGGCCAAGCCTCATGGGGCGGACGACACGGCGCATCCTCAGGCGCAGCCTCCTCAGGCTGGCTCGTGAGGAGGCGGAGGAATCAAGGCGGGGTACCTCGCGAGGTGCCCGTGATGCAAGCCATGACAATCGAGGGTGCCAGGCGGGCGCCAGCGCGCGCAGCGTCCTTCTTTCCTCTTTGGTGCAAAGGGGGGCAAGCGCAGCCGTGGAGTACCGAGGCATCAGGCAAAGGTTGCCATTTCGGTGCAACGAGACCAGGACCAAGCGGACTACGAGATGGAGGTCACCATGGAGCCCAGCACGGCGTCACCGCAGCGTCTTTCGCAGGCGAAGACCAACTTTAGTCAGGATAAGAGTACTTGCTGCCCCCCTTCAAATTAGCCCGCCATTGTTGGCTCCCTTCCCGCTCGATATTTGGGAAGAGGACCAGGGCCCCTATAAATAGGGATGGCCACCCACGTAGCAAAGGTGTCGGTTCGGTGTGTGGATCCGGCTAGCGAGCAAAGAGAGTGAGAGAGAGAGAGAGAGAGAGAAGGTGACTGAACTCCTCCCAGTAGTTCATCGCCCCAGCCAAGAACAAACCCTCGCGAGGCTGTTCTTCCTTGTATTATTCATCATCATCAGCCCCAAGAGGCAATCCACCCACCACACACTGGAGTAGGGTATTACACCACAACGGTGGCCCGAACCAGTATAAATCTTGTGTCTCTCGTGCAGTTCTTTCCGTAGTTTTAGATCTTTGTGAGACGGGGAGGTAGAGGGTGTGATTTCCGTGCGCACCCCAGTGTTCAAACCTTAAGGGTCTGCCGGAACCACCGAATCCGACATTTGGCGCGCCAGGTAGGGGTGCGCCGGAATATGTCCCCCACCACTCCGTTCTCCTCCGACCGTCGCATCCATGTCCGACGCTCGTCGGGCCCATGCCGAGCGCCGGGCCGCCATCGCTTCTCGCGTCGCCCAGACGGCCCCTGTCGGTGGGCGTCCTCGTCGTTCCCCATCGCCTGCCGTCAACGCCGCCACCGGCCCTTGGAGGCTCGAGCTGCGCTCCTCGCGGCAAACGAGCTCCTGCGCTACCGCCCCGTCGACGACGTCTACCAAGAGTGGCTCGACCGCATCACCGAGCTTGTCCGCGCCGCAGGGGGCTCTTCCGCGCCATCCTTTCCTCTGCGCCACACCCTGCCCCGCACGGGCAACGAAGCTCCAGAGGTGCACCAGCCGCCTCCTCTCCAAGAAGATGCCATGGCTCCAAGGCGCTTGACCCCTGGGCGGAACCCGCTCCGTCAGGCGCCCGTGCTAAAAGAACGGAGCTGCCAAGAAGTCCCTTGCCCGCAAGGGGCTGCCAGGGCGCTCCCTGCTCCGGCACGCCGCGACCCTGCTCCAGCTCCGGCGC
Source organism: Triticum monococcum (assembly GCA_034509565.1). Classification (NCBI taxonomy): domain Eukaryota; kingdom Viridiplantae; phylum Streptophyta; class Magnoliopsida; order Poales; family Poaceae; genus Triticum; species Triticum monococcum. The sequence goes on from CM067844.1 coordinate 118,851,263, forward strand.
GCCAAGACCCCGCTCTGCTCCTAGCTGCAGCGCGTGGGGACCCTCAAGACCCAGCTCTCCGTCAGCCGAAGCCTTTCGTGGCCACCGCAGGCTGCCGTGCCTACACCACTAAGCTGCGCAGCGTCGCGTGGCCCGGCAAGTTCAAGCCAGACTTGCCTCCTCGCTACGACAGCACAACTGATCCTGCAGAGTTCCTCCAGCTTTATGAGCTGGGCATCGAGGCTGCCAGCGGGGATGAAAAGGTCATGGTGAACTGGTTCCCCATGGCGCTCAAGGAAGGAGCTCGAACCTGGCTCCTAAATCTGGCTCCAGGCACGATCTCCTCCTGGGACGAGATGCGCACCCGCTTCATCGCCAACTTCCAAGGTACTCGCGACCGGCTGCCCGCCGTGAGCGACATGCGCCGCATCAAGCAACAACCCGGAGAGACCCTGCAAAAGTACATCCAGCGCTTCAACAACATGCGCCTCAAGATCCCCAAGGTGTCCGAGGAAGCCATCATCTCGGCCTTCTCCGATGGCGTGCGCGACATCAAGATGAAGGAGGAGCTGGCGATGCACGAAGACCTCTGCACCTCCCTGGAGCTGTTCAACTTGGCGATCAAGTGCGCCAGGGCTGAGGAGGGACGTCTCTCCCTCCTCGAGCTGCCTGCCGCGGACCCGGAAGAGAAGAAGCCCAAGGCCAAGGACGTGAAGCGCAAGGGGGCTGCCGTACTCGCCGCAGAACCGGACACCAAGCGGGGGCAAGGATCTTCCTGAATCCTCCAGAGGCAGCCGGTACTGTGTGTACCACGACCTCCACACCCACAACACCAACGAATGCCAAGAGCTCCACATCGTGCGAGAAGGAAGGATCGGCTGTCGCCCTGACCGTGCTGACCGGAGCTACGGCCGAGGAGGAGGAAGAAACCCAGGACGCTGGGAAGATCGCGGCCCGCGCCAGGGGTGGCGTGACCAACCTCGCGAGGACCTCTGGCGGAACCTGCCTCGCGAGGGAGACTGGAGGGATCAGCCTCGTGAGGATCGCCCTCATGGCAACACAGGCCTACCTCCGCTGCCGCCTCAGCCAAGGAGGAACGAAGACCGCCATCAAGACGAGGGGGCTGGGGGCTTCCAGGAGCCGCGCGCAATCGCCTGCATCCTAGGCGGAGCTCAAGCCCCAGCCTCTCAACGTATCTTCAAGCAGTTCGCCCGCGAGGTGAATGCAGTTCTCCCCAAGCTCGAAGCAACGCGCCCCCTCAGGTGGTCGGCGTGCTCCATCATGTTCAGCTCAGCAGACCAGCTCAAGTGCGCGGCCACGGCAGGAGTCCTCCCAATGCTTTGCTCCCCAGTCATCAGCAACGTGCTGGTCACCAAGACCCTCATCGATGGTGGGGCAGGGCTCAACGTCCTGTCCGTGGAAACATTCGAAAACCTCCAAGTGCCCTATGACCAGCTTCAGCCAACCAAGCCTTTCTCCGGAATCACCGACGGTTCCACAGTCCCGATCGGGCAGGTCCGCCTCCCTGTCACCTTCGGGGCTCGCAGCAACTACCGCACCGAGCTCATCGACTTTGACGTCGGCCACATCCGCCTGCCGTACCACGCCATCCTCGGGTACCCAGCGCTGGCCAAGTTCATGGCCGTGACTCACCACAGCTACAACCAAGGTTGTCAGAATCGCGATTCTATTGTACGATTCTACGACTTTACGATCCAAACTAACCCCTCCGATTCTACGACTTTAGTCTCTAGAATCTACGTTTCTACGATCCTGATAGTGAAGATTCTATGATTTGCGATCCTACCATCGGAGCTCCGATTCGATTCAGAATCATGATTCTGACAACCTTGGCTACAACGTCCTCAAGATGCCAGGAAGTGGCGGCGTCATCACGGTGCCCTGTGAAGAGAAGGATGCAGTGTGTTCCCTGGAGCGGGCCTATCAGGCCGCGTCGCTAGAAGACCCAGATCGTGGAAGCAGGAGGCTTCCTGAGATCACCCCCAAGAAGAAGAAGACATCGTCAGGCTCAGCCCCTCAGGAGGCAGGCCCCTCAGGGCCCGTGTCTGCCCAGGGGGACCCCCCATCCATCGCATAGGAAAGCGCGCCTGGCGCCCTCCTCAGGCAGGGCTCAGGGGATCTCACCTGGAGGGCCACCGACCTAGCCAGAGTCACGAGGGAGGCGCTTGGGCACCATGTGGAAGCATGCTTCGCAGCACGTTTCCCCCGAGAAGGAGCCAGGCAAGGAAGGTCAGACCAGCAGGAGTTCGTTAACAAGGCCATTCAAGAACTACAGGAGACAAGGATCATGAGAGGTTGCCGCCGCCTACCAGCTGTGGCTCCGCATCCAGGCGAGGATGGTGGGCTGCGCGTCTGCGTCGACGTACCAGGGCTCAATTAGATCGCCACGACGGAGCGTCTCTGGCCCTCGCAAGTGGGGCGCTGCGGGGGTCCACCCCACAACTATGTTCGCATGCCTTACGGCCTGCCGAGCATGGCTGCGGCGTACCAGCGCCTCATGAGGGGCATCATGGAGGCTCAGGAAGACAGGCGTTCCGCGGCCTTGGCGGAGATGAAGACAGCTCGCGAGGAGTCACCAGTGCCTTCGGAGCCTCCCGAGGCCCCGGGGCCTGGGGGCTCGTGAGGATCAGCCTCCGCAGCCTACCGAGTCTGCTGCACCAACGCCACTTCGCCGACGACATTCTCAGGTGACATCTTTCAAGCTTCATTCCCAGTTGGGAGCACCCTCCCAGGGTTGCATCACTCCCAGGCCGTGTGGGACCGTCCTCGCGGCATGTATCCCCTTTTATTTTTCGGTCGATTAGTTTGCTTTGTTGGGGGCGCCCCTCGGGCTGCATCATCCCCAAGCCTCTCGGGCTAGGCCCAGTGGCGTGTATCTCCCTCGCGTTTATTTCCAACTATGCATTGCCTATCACGCTTGATTGCTTGGTGCCTGTCCGCGGCATCCTTTCTTCTCCATGTTGGCCACTTGCACGTTAAAGGGGGGGGGTGCCTGAGCATCGCGACTCAGGGCTCTTACTGGCTCTCCAACCCTCACCCTCTAGCCTTGTCCATGGCATCACGACCTGGCATACCAGCAATGGCTGAGACAAGCTCAAGGGCCGGGACCCGAGGACGTAGAGTACCGGCATCTAACCAAATTTTGCAGGGACACATCTCAAGATACGGCCCAGTGCCAGGCGCAACCCGCCTAGAGGTAGGGCCTCGTGAGTCCCGCGCTGGCTCACAGGTGCCCAGATACACCTCACCTAGCCCTACCGTGCCGGCCACGTGTCAGGGCGGGGCTGTACACGCCCCCGGGGCTCGTCTCGGAGGGGAGCCCCCTCCCATGTACCAGTGGAAGCACCATGCTCCGCGCTGGCTGACGACACTGCCGAGGAGCGGCTATGCCCGTACACATACGGAAGCGCTATGCTCCGCGCTGGTGATAAACAACTTGGGGTGGCCTCCGGGCCGCATTAACCTCAGGGAGCCCAGAGCTCAGTGGCTGGCCTCATCGCAACACCTCCCCTCGGGAGTGCCGCGCGAGGGGGCTAGGCACGGGGGCTACGACTGGGTCACGCCCAGACGTACGCCACACCGCGCGTCTCTCCCCGAGCCGAGCCAAGGTATGAAGGCCGTTTGCGCGTCAAGGGGGACCCCTGAGCATCGCGACTCAGGGGCCTAACTGGTCCCGTAGCCCCTCACTCCTTAGTTCCGAAAGGCTATGCTGGGTGAGGTACGCGCGGGGCCGGGCTCTGCAGACGTAGAACGGTAGCCCCGCTTACATTGCACCTCATCGCCCGCTGTTTGCGCGTCAAGGGGGGCTCCTGAGCATCGCGACTCAGGAGCCTAACTGGTCCTGTAGCCCCTCACTCCTTAGTTCCGAAAGGCTATGCTGGGTAAGGTACGCGCGGGGCCGGGCTCTGCAGACGTAGAATAGAAGATACACCTACATCGCGCCTCCCTACTTGTTGTTCGCACGCCAAGGGGGACTCCTCAGCATCGCGACTCAGGAGCCTAACTTGTCACGTAGCCCCTCACTCCTTTGGTCCCGTCCTGGTTTCCGGTCGGGGCTAATGCTGGGTGAGGCACGCGCGGGGCCGGGCTCTGCCGGCGTTGAACACAAGCAAGTAGGGAAGAAAAGCATAAAATTCAAGGAACTTAAAAGCAAATATTACAGTCCATACTGTCGTCTCAATACCAAACGCAAGTTTAAATGCCTCCCCGAGGCGTGATGCATGTGCAGGAATTGAAGGAAGAACAGGGATGGAACGGAGTCACTTGTCGGCGGTGAAGCTGTGCAGAGCGGCTTCACCTCATGGAGCAGCGGGGCCGGCAGCACCTTGTTTTGGCTTGGTGCTGAAGGCCCGGAACTTCCCCAGTAGCGCCTCCGCACGCCCCTTCACGGCTTCGACAGCGGCGGCAGCACCCTCGCCGCTCACCGGCTCCAGCAGGCCGTCGAGGTCGGCGTTGGGATCACGAAGGTAGATGTGGGTGAAGACCCGCGTCAGCGCAGCAGAAGACAGGACGCGCGCCTCGGCCTCGGCCGTGGGGCCGATGCCAAGGGCGACGTCCCCAAGAGCCTTAACCAGGAAAGGAAGCAGCTTGGCGGGGCCGTCACCATCACCGGCTAGTGGGCTGTCCAGTCCACTCTCGTAAAGCATCTTCAGCGAAGCATGGGCATCTTTCTCCATGCCCGCGAAGGCCACGCGATCCTCGGCAAGAACCTTGGCCTTGCTGTCCAGCTCAACCCTCGTCGCCTCCAGCTCCTCCCCCAGCGCATTTAGACGGTCGCGGCACTTCCTGAGCTTGGCCTCCAGGCCCTCGATGGCCGCCTCGCGAGCCCTCATGCCTTCTTCTTGTTCCTGGCGAAGACGAACCTCCTTCGCGAGCTGGTCCCGCAGGCCTTGCAGCTCGTCCTCCAGCACCTTGCAACGACCGCGGACTTCAACCACCTCTCCCAGGGCCGCGTCTCGGGCAGCCTTCACCTCAAGGGTGGCTTCCCTCTCTCCGTCACAGGCCGTTGAGGGCTGAACCAATGCCGCCCGAATCGAAGCATCAGAACGAATCCACCCCGAAGCCAGTTCCAGGCGCCTGGCCACCAGGGGAGGGTCGGCACCGAGAAGATCCTGCTGCAGCCGGTCCAGTTCGGTGACGGCACACTCCAAGATGGAAGAAGGAGGCGGAGAAACGTCGGTGCGCCTCAAGACAACAGGAGGAGCCGGGGAAGCAACGGTCAGTGGAATGGGAGGAGAAAGTAGCGGCGGCGAGGCCGCAGTGTCCTGAGGCGGAGTCCGCCGCGCCTCCACAGCCGTAGCAGCGGCGCCAGACGGGGGCGCCTCGGGAGCCGTCTGAGGCATGGGGGCTGAGCTCGCCCCAGCCAGCTCAGCCAAGCCTCGCAAGGATGTAGGGGTAGGAGAGGCCCGCGCGTCACGATCTCCCTCCCCTGCAGGCGAAGGCGTCGCCGCAGATGGGACTTCGGGGGCTCCCTTCGGCTTCTTCGCCGCAGGCGCCAGCCTATTCAAGAGAAGCAATCATCAAGCCTCGTCGGCGGAACGAGAAACGAAAGATCAAGGATCAAGCACTTACAGGTCTTCGCCGGTGATCTCGGGCAACCTCCAGCCGAACTTGAAGCTTGACAGCCGGCTGGAAGGGTCGACCTCAGAAGCGGAAGGCGCGTCCACGGTTCGCCCCGGAGTCAGGACGGACCCGCGGGAGATCAGCCCGGTCCTGTCCTTCTTCGGGATCGTGGGCGAGCTCCCGCTACCCAGTACGTCATCATCATCATCATCATCATCGCTCAGCGAAAGGCGGAGAGTGCGGGACCCGCGCCGGGAGAGGGGAGCCCTCGACTCTCCATCAGTCGCCCCAGAGTTGGGCCCCTCTCCCCGCTCCTCTTCCTCCTCCTCATCGCTGGAGTCGCTGGAGGGCACATCCACCGGTCCTTCAGAAGCCGCTGCGGGCACGAGCCCGTCCCCGTTAAAAACAGGCATGGACTTCACCACCCGCTTCCAGTCGTCGTGAAGGAACAAGGGATTGGGAGCGCCCTTCAACCTTGCCACCTCGCCCCCGACCAGATATTGGAGAACCGTGGTCACATCCTCTTCGTCCACAGCCTTGGGGCTCGGATGGGGCCTCCACATTGGAGGAGAATACTGCCGGAGTGGAGCCAGCTCGTGCTCCAGGAACTCCTTCAGCAGCGACGCACTGGTCAACTTCGTCGCCGCCATGTTGGCCAGCCTCAGGTCCGCGTCCATCTTCTCCAACACCAGTTTTGCGCGGGGGTCCGTGAGCTCCGCCCGGCACCAGTCGCTGGAGCTCACGGGTTGCTCCACGGGCAAGATCAGCCGAGGGTGGATGCGCCCGGCATGTGCCAAGACCCACTTGCTCCTGAAGCCCTCCATCCTCTTCCCGGGATTCGAGATGGCAATGGTGCCGCCATACGTGACGAAGCCCGCGCACGCAGAAAGAGAGCTGCCGGAGACCCGGAGGGAGAAGTAGTGGCGCAGCAAGGCCACCGAAGGCTGCACCCCTACGTGGGCCTCGCAGTAGTAAGCGAAGATCGCCAGAAGGAGGACAGAGTTGGGGTGGAGCTGCAGAGCCTGCAAGTCGTAATGGCGGAGGACGGAGAAGAAGAACTCGGAGAAGGAAGGCACCAGGCCCGCAGCAATGGAGCTTACAAAGAGAGGGTAAAAGGTGCTCCCTTGGCCCTCAGGGGTGGCGGTGCCGGTCTTGAACACCTCCGTCCCGTTGATGCCCTGCGCCGTCGCCATCCGGCGCAGCTGGGCAAGGCTCGTCTTGGACACATTCGGCAAGTCCAGGGCAGGAGAATACCAAGCTTTGGCTGGAGGCTGGCGAGGCACCATGGCTTCCTAGGCCGCGCAGCTGGAGTAGATCTGGAAGTTTGGAGGAAGAAAGGGAAGGCGCTAGAAAGGGGATCTGAGCGGCGACCGGAGAGAGTAAAAGGCGAAGTCTGGGCAGATGCCGCTCCTTTACCAACCTGCGCGGTTGCTGAAGCACCCACATCCCATCAACCGCCACGCGGCACCCAAGACTGCAGGCTGTTAGGGCCCGCGGCGCTTCGCCCTCTGCACGGCCAAGCCCGTGCGCACCTTGGGCCCGGGGGCTACTGTCGGCGTTCTGGGAATGGGGGTCCCCAGACTTGCCTGCCTGCGGCCTGCGGCATGGCTCAAAGGAGGCCCAGCATGGCCCATCTTCATCAACACAATATTCAAGACCCTCGCGAGGGGCCAAGCCTCGCGGGGCGGACGACACGACGCATCCTTAGGCGCAGCCTCCTCAGGCTGGCTCGCTAGGAGGCAGAGGAATCAAGGCGGGGTACCTCACGAGGTGCCCGTGACGCAAGCCATGACGAAGGGGGGCAAGCGCAGCCGCGGAGTACCGAGGCATCAGGAAAAGGTTGCCATTTTCGGTGCAACGAGACCAGGACCAAGTGGACTACGAGACGGAGGTCACCATGGAGCCCAGCACGGCGTCACCGCAGCGTCTTTCATAGGCGAAGACCAACTTTAGTCAGGATAAGAGTACTTCCTGTTCCCCTTCAAATTAGCCCGCCATTGTTGGCTCCCTTCCCGCTCGATATTTGGGAAGAGGACCAGGGCCCCTATATATAGGGACGGCCACCCATGTAGCAAAGGGATCGGTTCGGTGTGTGGATCCGGCTAGCGAGCAGAGAGTGAGAGAGAGAGAGAGAAGGTGACTGAACTCCTCCCAGTAGTTCGTCGCCCCAGCCAAGAACAGACCCTCGCGAGGCTATTCTTCCTTGTATTGTTCATCATCATCAGCCCAAGAGGCAATCCACCCACCACACACTGGAGTAGGGTATTACACCACAACGGTGGCCCGAACCAGTATAAATCTTGTGTCTCTCGTGCAGTTCTTTCCGTAGTATTAGATCTTTGTGAGACGGGGAGGTAGAGGGTGTGATTTCCACGCGCACCCTAGTGTTCGAACCTTAAGGGTTTGCCGGAACCCCCCAATCCGACAGATATTTGGGAAGAGGACCAGGGCCTCTATAAATAGGAAGGGGGGTCGGTTGGTTGGAAGCAGAGAGAGAGATAGAGAGAGAGAGAGAGAGAGAGAAAGGTGACTGAACTCCTCCCAGCAGTTCGTCGCCTCAGCCAAGAACGGACCCTCGCGAGGCTGTCCTTCCTTGTATTGTTCATCATCATCAGCCCAAGAGGCAATCCACCACACCACACACTAGAGTAGGGTATTACACCACAACGGTGGCCCGAACCAGTATAAACCCTGTGTCCCTTGTGCTGTTCTTTCCATAGTTTAGATCCTAGCATGCCGGAGGGGTGCAGGTAGGTAGGAGGCGAAATCTCCACGCGCACCCCAGTGTTCGAACCTCAAGGGTCTTCCGGAACCCGAAATCCGACATTGCCCAAAGGATCCCTTCCCCCTCCCCCGCATCGATCAAATTATTGATGCTACCGCAGGACACAATTTATTGTGTTTCCTCGACGCATACTCCGGCTACCATCAAATAAAGATGGCAGAGTCAGACCAAGCCGCAACGGCATTCATCACACCATACGGCCCATTCTGCTTCAACACAATGCCCTTCGGGCTCAAAAACGCCGGCGCAACATATCAACGCATGATTCAGACATGTCTGGCAAACCCGATCGGCAAAACAGTGGAGGCATACGTAGATGATGTGGTCGTTAAAACAACACATGTAGAATCTCTAGTAGACGACTTGAGGCAAACATTGTTTGCCTCCGAACATACGACATCAAGCTAAACCCGGAAAAATTCGTTTTCGGCATTCCAGCCGGAAATCTCTTGGGCTTCATTGTATCCGGTAGAGGAATTGAAGCAAATCCAGCCAAGATCCGAGCTCTGTCACAATTGGATATCCCGAAGGACCTCAAACAAATACAAAAATTAACCGGATGCATGGCGGCTCTAAGCCGCTTTATCTCCCGCTTGGGAGAAAAGGCCCTACCCCTTTACCGCCTCCTTCGGCGCACCGAACACTTCGAGTGGACGGATGCAGCCACGGCCAGACTCGACGAAATAAAAGCCATCTTGGCAACAAACCCAGTCCTGGCCGCGCCAAACATTAGCGAACCAATGCTACTATACATTGCAGCAACCCATCAGGTCGTAAGCGTAGTGCTCGTCGTCGAACGAGAAACGGACGGACACAAATTCCCCCTTCAAAAGCCGGTCAACTATGTGTCCACTGTCCTTACTCCGTGCAAGTCACGGTACCCGCATTATCAAAAGATTGCGTATGCGGTATCTATGGCATCCCGGAAGCTGCGACACTACTTTCAAGAGTGTTCAATAACAGTAGCCTCAGAAGTGCCACTTAACGATATTATAAACAACTGCGACGCGACGGGCCGGATTGCAAAATGGGCCATTGAGCTCCTCCCGTTCGACATAACTTACAAGCCACGGCGAGCTATCAAGTTGCAAGTTTTGGCCGACTTCATCGTAGAATGGACGGAGGCCGAACTCCCTAAAGAGTACGACACATATTCAAACTGGGTCATGCACTTCGACGGCTCCAAAATGTTGGCCGGTCTAGGGGCTGGCGTCGTTTTGACGTCCCCCACAGGAGACACAGTTCAATACGTACTCCAGATAATGTACACAGACTCCAACAATGCAGCCGAATATGAGGCCCTTTTACATGGTCTCCGGATGGCAGTATCCATGGGCATTCAACGCCTAGAGGTGCACGGGGACTCGAACCTCGCAATATCCCAAATAAATGGAGACTTTGATGCCAAGGATCCAAAAATGGCAGCTTATCGTAACACCGTCCTAAAAATGTCAGCTCGGTTCGAAAGGCTCGAATTTCACCATATAGCCCAGGAAAATAATCAGGCGGCAGATGTCCTGGCACGCATCGGCGCAAAACACGATGTAGTCCCCCCAACATCTTCTTGGAAAGGCTGTTCAAGCCATCCGTAGTATGGGAAGGGGAACCCGGCAATAACAGCCCGGACCCAACCGCACTGCCCGACACCGAACACTCTGACATAATTGGAGGCTCTGCCAATGAAATAACACCTTCAGCCCACGTAATAATGGCCGTCATTGCCCCGTGGACATAACCATTCCACGCCTACCTTACTAGGCAGGAACTCCCCGAGGACCAAAATGAGGCACGCTGCATAGTGCGGCGATCTAAAGCCTATAAAGTCCATGAGGGAGAGCTTTATAAGAAAAGCACTACCGGAGTCCTTCAAAGGTGCATCTCCGAAGAGGAAGGGCGGAACCTCCTGGCTGAAATTCATGCCGGACTCGGTGGGCATCACGCTGCAGCTCGGTCCCTTGTAAGCAAGGCCTTCCGTACATGCTTTTATTGGTCGACGGCCCGGGCAGACGCCCAGGACTTAGTCCAACGATGCGTCGGTTGCCAGCTTTTTGCAAACCAAAGCCATATGCCACCCACCGCCCTCCAAACTATCCCCATCACTTGGCCCTTCACGGTCTGGGGGCTTGACATGGTTGGACCCCTTAAAGGCGGAACCCACAAGAAAAAATACTTACTGGTCATGGTGGATAAGTTCACCAAATGGATAGAAGCCAAGCCTGTTAAGACGGCCGAATCCGGACTGGTGACAGACTTTATATCCGGGATTGTACACCGTTACGGCGTCCCCCACAGCATCATCACTGATAACAGCACGAACTTTACAGCCGACGAGGTAAAACTCTGGTGCAAAAACATGGGCATCAAGCTCGATTATGCTTCCGTCTATCACCCACAAACTAACGGCCAGGTCGAACGTGCAAGTGGTCTTATCATGAGCGGCATCAAACCTAGATTAGTGCGGTCCCTTAAGGAATCTAATACGCACTGGGTAGAGGAGCTCAACTCCGTACTCTGGGGGCTACGGACCACGCCGAATCGCACCACCGGATACACACCATTCTTCATGGTGTACGGCGCAGAGGCAGTTTTGCCCTGCGACATAATTCATGACTCACCTCGCGTGCGCATGTACGAAGAAAGAGAAGCCAAGCTCGATCGGCAGGACAGTTTGGACGCCTTGGAGGAAGAGCGTGACGTGGCAAAAGCCCGTTCCGCATTCTATCAACAGAAGGCTTGAAGATACCAAAGCAGAGAAGTACGAGCCAACGTTGGCGAACTAGTTCTATGCCTGCCAGACAAGAAAAAGGACAAACTCAAGACCAAGTGGGAAGGTCCCTTCATAATTGACCAAGTCCTGACTGGTGGAGCGTACCGCCTGCGAGATGCTTCGGATAACCGACTCGAGCCGAACCCATGGAACGCAGCCCGTCTCCGAAGATTCTATGCCTAGCGCCGGACTCTGTGTTCGTCTCCTTCCTCTGTCCATTTTTATATACTTTCTGTCTTACATTTCTCTCCTTCTCCCCTCCCTCTCTCTTATAGCCTTTAAAGGCTCATAAAGTGACGCGCTATCTGCGCTCATTAAACTTGGGGGCTTCTTTAAACAGAAGCTTATTTATACGGGCTTCATGCCCAACACATGTGTCACACTTCCGCATGTACCTTTTATTCACCATTATATGCATCGATATGACTTAAGTTTTGGCCAAGCTGGGTTGCCTGGCTCCTGTGCTTACCCCTACGTTCCCGATTGTTCGGCTAGGTGGTAAAGGGAGCACCTCTGTGATTGTTACTGCCGGGTCAGCCGGATGTGTACCTCAGACTGGGTGAAGCCGAAAGCTAGCATTCTTAAGGGAATATTCGGTCGGTGAACTAAAGATGATCTTTTTTTTCACTTATTTATCTATACGCCCCCAGATGTTTTTCCTACGTCTCTTTTCGCAGAATGGACATGCACTTTAGGGCATGCCTCCCAGGGAAAGGAACCCCTAACAGAACTATTCTCCCTGGAAGATGTTTCTTACTAACCATGTAATATAACATAACTAGTTGTGTACTTGTCTGTTCAAGCACTAATGACCCCTACGCCTGGTCTCCATGCATACCCCGGTTCTTATATAACCGCGAGGGTATTCGTACACACTCCAGACTGTCAGATCCCGAGGTTGAAGCGAAAAGGTCGGCCATGACAAACGATCTACAATCCGGCTAGAAGGCATTACACATGTCAATTAAAATTACATAGTCAATCTGACTGATTGTATTCCTCTTCAATACCATCTAACAGGCTGTCTAGTTTACAGTCCTGTTGGGAATACTTTGCGGCCAATTCTACTTGGCCGTATACTAAGCTCACAGGGATCTCCTTCCCATCGGGCCCGACGGGTCCGACCTCGGCCATGTGGTTTGGGTCAGCCTTAGTGTACCGTGTCTTCATCAGCGGCTTCGACACGGCATATTTAGTAAGTGCTTAAACGAAATTTGAAAAAAGAGTTCGGCGAGGAAGTCAACTAACAGAGTAATGTCTGTAGGTATGCTAACAGGTCGCCCTGCAGAGGAAATGCCCGGTTCTACGGGTGACCTTCTTCCCGAGCTCTCACAACTGCACAAGCGAGTTCGGCAGGTGATGCAAGGCGTCGCCCAGGCCTTGTGGCCATCCGTCTCCATGCCCGAAGGCTTTGGAGGGCTTGTAGAGAAGCTGAGGGGAGCGCGGCGGCGCTTCCGATTGTGGAAGATGTCAGCCTACTGTCAAGGTGCCAGGGAGGAGCTGGACCAGTACAAGTAGTTATACCTCAGGTGGGCGAGATGTCGTTTAGGCGGGCGGGCGGGATCTGCCCACACGACAGTAGCGAACAAGGGCGCGGAGGATCTTCGTCCGCGCCAGCGCCGGCTCCGAGAGGATGGTGCGCATCGGCTTCCTCCGTCGCCGACAGCGACAACGTCAACGCTGCACCTCCTCACCTCCCGCAGCGGACGGGATTCGGCCGGATCTGTGACCACCGGTGGGGAGAGAGATAGAGTGGACACTGTAATCTTGTTTTGATATGGAGAGGGTGAGAGAGCGAGACACGAGAAACTCTATCAAACAAGAGGCTATAATGGAGTAAAAAAATTTCTCCATAGCAGTGGTTTTAAATAGAATACGCGCATTCCCGGAAAAAGGAAACGAAAACTGGCGGACAATTTTTAAGGGTCTGTCTAGGACACATCTAGATGTGACATAGTTATGTCACATATAAGTTGATGTCCACTCTGTTTGTGGTCTTTTCCTAGTTTTTTTTGTTTCTTGTTGCTACATTATAACTTGTGGGAGCTTAGATGTGATATCCTTAAATAACATCTAGATGTGGTGTCACACCCTAGCTAGATTATGCATTAGAGTGTGCATCATGTTTACCTTCATCAGAAAATTGAAATGGGGAAAGCAGAACCCCCAGCACCCCCCCTGAAATCAACTAGGGTTTACTAAAAATAAATTCAATGAACCTAAAATGCCCTTCAAAAATGTTCACCCTCTTTGCCTTGGGTTAGAACCCTTGGGAAAAATGGTGCACATAATTTTAGGTCAACAAAAGGGGCATCGATTTAAATCATAAGTATTTGAATTTGGGCATTTAAATGCTATTAAATAATTCAAATGCACAAATTATGTTGGAACTATTTTTTGGGCCACTGAAATATTTCAGTAAGTGTCCATAAATATTTTCAGGATTTTATAAAATGATTTAGTATTTAAACTAAATCAAAACAGAATAACAGAAATAGAAAAACACAAAAAAATAAAGAGGGAAAGGCCATGGGCCACTTACCTGGCCCAGCTCCAGCTGGCGGCCCAGCCCACCCCGCTGCCTCCTGTCGTCCCCCTCCTTGGACAGAAGGACGCGGGCGTGCGCCCGACGCTCGCCGGCACGCACGCGCGCCACCTCCCCCCCTGCGCGCCACCTCCTGCTTCCCGGACTCCCTCCCAATGCCACGGAGACGGCCACGCACCCCCTGGACCTCTCATTCCTCCTCCCCGTGCTCATCCCCTCCTCTGGCTCTCCCCCTCACTTCCATAGAACGCGGCCGTCGCCGCCGACGAGAACCACCACGGCCACAGCCACCCCCTCGCCCCTCGGTTGTGCCCACGAGCTCCGCAACATTGTCCTCGACCCCCTCACTGAACCACGCCCCGCCGGAAGCCCTGCAGCGTCGACTTCGAGCTCTTCTTCAACCTCCGGCCGCCGGCGACCTTGTCCTCGATTCGTGCCGTCTAGGTCGTCCCCAGGCCCGCTGAGCTGCGCTTCGACCTCCTCGTGAGCTCCTCCGTCGTTTCCCCCTAACCCCACGGCCTAGCGCTCATTGTAGCACCACTCCCCATGACGCCCGAAGCACACCGCCACACGAGCTCGTCGCCGACGAGGCTCCGGTGGCCAATCGGCCCCGTGCATATGCCTGCTAGCTTTGCGGGAGCCTGCAGAACGCGTAGGTGCTACCCGTTGCTCCTCCCGTGCACGGTGGCGCCGTTTCCATCGGCGCCCGAACTCCGGCGACCGCCAAAGTCGTCACCGGCGACGTCTCCGGCCACCCCGAGCTCAACCCTCACCACCAAGAGCTGCGGCTCGTTCCCAGGAGCCCGTAGATGCTCCCCACCTTCCGTTTGGTGGCCGGAACATGCAAATGCACTTCCTCCACCGCGTCTGGCCTCGCCGGCGGCTAGACGCCGGCGAGAGTTGACCTTGACCATTGACTGGGTGGGCCCAGTTGACTCCCCTGAGTCAATGACAAGTGGCCCCCCTGCTAATTAAACCTATTTAGTGTTAATCTAAATTAATTAGTTAATTAACTAAATGAGCCACTGACACACGGGTCCCACAGGTCAGGTTTGACCTGTACCGGCCTGTTGACTTGCTGACGTCATGCTGACGCAAGGCTGACGCAATAACTTTTTTTCTGGATTTAATTTTATATAGAAAATTCTAGAAAAATTGCTTAAACTTCAAAAATTCATAGAAATTCAACCATAACTCCAAATGAGACAAATTATATATGAAAAATTATCAGAAAAATCCAAGCTATCCATTGGTACTGGTTTCATGCATGTCAGAACAAGTTAAACCTGCTGTTTATGCAATATAAGGTGATGCACTAATATGATCAAGTTAAATGAGCTAACACTTGAACCTTTGGTTCAAATAAGCAATTACCCTTCTGTTTTAGCTTGCATTAGGCCAAGACACATCCATATTGCCATGTCATAGCATGCATCATATTGTTGCATATCGTCATGTGTTGATTGTGCTCGGCTGTGCTCTTCGTGGTAGGTTCTGCCTCCGAGGATATTCACGAGTATCCAATTGAAGGGCAGTATCCCGTTACCACTCCATCAGGCAAGCAACCATTGATCATTCCGATACAACCCATGATCTCGCTCCTGCTCTTGTTTACTGCATTAAGACAACACGATTCAAACTGCTGTGTGCTACGATAGTTGAACCCTTATCCTCTGCATGACCTGTCATTGCCACAGTAACTAGATGAAACCCACTAGCATGTGTAGGAGTTGATTGAGCCATGTTTTGTGATTCCTACCTTGCTATGCCTGCTATGCTTAGAGTTGTGTCAGGTCTGGTTCATCTGGGTGATGGGCTAGAGTGAAATGCTTGTGCCAGTAATATGTGGGATGTGTTGAACATGTTTTGGTAAAGGTATCGATGAGAGGCCATGTAGGAGTACATGGTGGGTTGTTTCATTGAGGCCGTCCATAAGAACTGAGATCTGTATGCGTGATTTAAGATGCAGTTACTACCGTACATTGGGCCCGAAACAAATGGACCCTCTCGGCTTCTTAGCCACCCTAGTACTCTGTCCAGGAGTTGCAAATAGTTTCTGGTGTTTGTAGGATATGTGTTGGCGGCCGTGCGTAGCGCTGACCCTAGGGGTGGGCTATGTTGCGGTAGATACACCATGGCACGGTGTACCGAGTCACCCGTTTGGTGTCTCGGGAACCCTGTTCACATCGTTCGGGGCCGTATGTGGAAACCTCGGCCGGACTCCCTGCGGATGGAACCTGGATAGGCGATAACCTGGACTAGGGGCTTAGGTGTTTAAGTAGGCCGTGGCCGACACCCTCGCTGGGCTTCCGCTTGAAGGTTGCCGAGTACATGTCGTGTAGACGGAGGTAAGTGGTGAAAGCGTGTATGACGAAGTACACCCCTGCAGGGTATAAAACTATTCGAATAGCCGCGTCCGCGGTAAAGGACTACTTGATTGCATATACAGTTCATAGACAAGTTAAAGGATACTACTAAAAGACTCAAGATAAGTGTGAGTACCGAGGATGGCCCTCTCGCAGGATACGAGGGAGGATCAAGGGTGGGGTATTGTGATCGTGAGTAGTGGACTCGTGTGCGAAAACTATTTTGCTAAAAGGCTCCGTAGGATAGCTTAGCCAAGAGTCAAAGCTGGCTTGCTGCATAAACCCCACCACCCTCTTGAGAATGAGCATGTATAGTAGGTTCTGATGTAAGACTTGCTGAGTACCTTTGTACTCATGTTTGCTTATTTATTGTTTTCAGACGACAACACTGCCCCCCCGATGGGTTTTATGTAGACCTTGACGTCGACGAGTGACTAGCCACCCAGGTGGTGATCCAGGCCATGGAGGGCCCTACGTAGATAGACAGGCTTCGAGAAGCCTTCTTTCTTTCTAGAGTCTGTACTCAGACTAGTTGCTTCCGCATGTGCTTGTATGACTGTATGACTTGAGTGTCGGGTCATGTGACCCCTATCTGTATGAATATGTTATGTATGGCTCCCTGGAGCCTTTAAATAAAGTACTTGAGTTGTAGAGTTTTGTTGTGATGCCATGTTGTATGTACTCATGTCGGGCATATTGTGTGTATGATTGAAATGCTTGGTATGAGTGGGATCCGACAATCTAGTTGTTTGCCCTTCGCAGCCTTTCTTATGGGGAAATGTAGTCTAGTGCTCCTCGAGCCATAGTAGTCCGCTACAGCCCGGTTCACCGGAGTCCTGCTAGCCCAGCACTACTGTTCAGGACACTTGACTGGCCGGCATGTGTTTCACTTCGTCCCTATGTCTGTCCCTTCGGGGAAATGTCACGCGGTGATCTCCGGAGTCCTGTCTAGCCTGCTACAGCCCGAGATCCCCGGAGTCCTGTTAGCCCAGTGCTACAGCCCGGAATCACTCGTTGATGACCGACATGTTCGATGTGATTCATGTATGCCTGTCTCCATAGGTCTGTGCCGCTTTGGGTTCACGACTAGCCATGTCGGCCCGGATTCTTGGTCATATGGATGCTAGCGACATTGTCATATACGCGAGCCAAAAGGCGCAAACGGTCCCGGGCCAGGGTAAGGCGACACCCGTGGGATACCGTGCGTGAGGCTGCAAAGTGATATGAGGTGTTACCAGCTAGATCGATGTGGCTTAGTATCGGGGTCCTGACAGCGTTGGCATCAGAGCCGGACTGCCTGTAGGTTCGTTCAGCCAAACTGGTCGATGTCGAGTCTAGAAATGCTTTAGTTATATGTAAGGGAATTGATTGTGGGAGGGAACGTAAGGTTCTTTTACTCCTTTACCCTATGCTTCTGATCTGAGTCATTCTCTTCTCATTCAACGTGGGTTAAGGACTAGGCTCTCTTCTTCTATCAGGTTCACATGTTACTAATCCGTAGTAGTTTATAGGGTTATTGCTACGAGTTCCAGTCCAGTTTCTACTATTTTAGTACGTTGCTATTTGAATCAGAACCTTGATATGATGCTGTTGAGCGGTATTGTGAACTGTTGTGGATGTCTCAAATCTTTTTCTGAGCATTTACAGCCGTTATGCTGTCCAATTTTCCCTAGGAATTCTGATGTCTTTGTCTTGTGGTTGTGCTTTCAGATGGCCAACCATTCTCAAAATCAAGTGGTTCGCCTGACCAGGTGCCTCGACGTGCCCGGTCATACTGCTATGTTAGTCCGGGTCATGATCGAGACAGGATACCGTTGGTATCCCGAATACACTGTTGAAGAGCAGTTCCGCGACTTTAATCAAAGCCAGTATTTCTGCACCGTTAGGATATTTCCTTCCTATCCTGGATCTACCGAGCGCCTTCACTGTTCCTATGGACTCGGAGTTACCGTTGAGATGGCTGTGCAGGATGCTGCCTACTCCATGATGACCATCTTGCGAGTCCGGACTGGCCTGCTTCGGAACACTGACTTCCGTTACATGCCAACTTCACTTCCGGGAGCGCAGGGGTATCTTCAGGCTATCTATGCTGACTCCACTCAGGAGGACTCATTAACTCGTACCACCGCTGAGATGCTCGAAGATAAGGACCGAGAGAATCGGGCCTTGAGGCTGGAGCTTTTTAATACCCGTGCCGATCATTGGGCCACGTTGACTCGGTTTGCACCCGCGGTGCAAGCTGGATGTATGGATACCAGGGATCTGTATCCTGTGAGAGCAGCTCTGCCAGACATGGTGGATTGGCGTGATGTGGGAGGCATCACCCCACCCCTTGGTCCCCGCAGGCCACCGTTTGTTGGTCCAAGACCTCATCCTAGCCCCTATGGTCCACAGGCTCCTCAGGACCGTCTGTTTCCGGATGATCACGTCGAACTTCCAGGCTATGGAGGTGACTTCTATGAGGACTACTACGGAGCTATCTGAGTTAGTAGTAGTACCACTAGTATTGTAGTAGTTGTATCCCCACTGTCCTGCGTGACTTGTGGAATACGACTTGGTGTGTAATCAATTCCGGAGGTGTAGACAAATAATGTATAGGGACTCGGAATGCCTCCGATGAGATGTAACGTCTACCTTCATAGTTGTACTGTAGCATGGGCTTGTACTAAACTATGTATGACGAGTATGACCGTTGGTGTATATATGGCAGTTTTATATTACCATGGCATACGAATGAGCATCTCTGCATTCCGTGTTATCCTTTACATTCTGCACTTCCTTGTTAAGTTTGAGCCATCCTTGTCTAAACCGTTGTCTTGTTTCCTCCTAGGATGGTCAACACCCGCGGCAACCCTGCTGTCCCGGAGCGGGGGGAAGCCAGTGCAGCTAGAGGTGAAAATTTGCCTCACCCGCCTTCCCTGGCCGAAGTGATGCTGGAGGCGGAAAGGAACAAGCGTGAGACCAACCGCCTGCTGGAGCGGATTGAGCAGAACACTGCACGCCACCCACGAAATGACTTGGTGTCAATCAACGACTTTATCAAGCTGTACCCACCAAAGTTTAACCATTCCGTCGAGCCCCTCGACGCGGATGATTGGCTTCGCAGCATCACCCACAAGCTACGTTCTGCCAACGTAGCCGAAGCCGACAAGGTTACCTATGCTGCTTATCATCTCGAGGGCCCCGCTAGCCATTGGTGGGAAAACTACGAAGCTATGCGCCCGGTCGGCCAAATCACTACCTGGGCTGAGTTCAGCGAGGCTTTCCGTGAGCATCACATTCCGGAAGGTCTCATGGATCGCAAGAGGGAGGAGTTCTGCAACTTCACCCAAGGAAGGCTGACTGTGGATGCATATAGCCGAGAATTTGGGAACCTGGCACGCTATGCTCCTGAAGAGGTTTCTACTGACGCCAAGAAGCAGGCAAGGTTCCGCAAGGGACTTAGCCCTGAGCTTCGCCGCGATCTCCGTCTGCATGAGTGCACATCCTTCCAGAAGCTGGTCAATAAAGCAATCAGTGCTGAGACAGGCCAGACTGATTATGACGCTTCACGCAAGCACTCCCGTGATTTTGGGTCTTCATCCGGCTCTGGAGCTCAGAAGCGCCGGGTGTGGATTCCAAGCACCGCACTGCCACCCAGATTCATCCTGAGGCCATCCTTTGAGGCGCCTCGTCCCAACCAGCAATTTGCACCGCCCAAGCCCTATGGTGGCCCCGCTGCTAATGTTGCTCCACGCCCCACTGTGGTAACATGCTTCAAGTGTGGAGAACCGGGTCACTATAGTCGAGAGTGTCCCCAGAACAACCCCAATCAAGCCGGAAAGTCCGTTGGCCGTGGTAAGCCCGCGGGAAAGACTTTCTACGCCAAGCCGGCCACCACTGCACGTGGCCAGGTCAACTATGTTTCAGCCGAAGAGGCTCAAGAGGATCCCAACGTCGTCCTTGGTACGCTCCTTGTTAACTGCCATCCGGCATCTGTTCTTTTCGATACTGGAGCATCTCATTCATTCATATCCGAGAATTATGCTCGGTTGCATAACACGACATTCTGTGACATGCCCACTTCCATGGTAATTCAAACTCCGGGTTCCAAATGGCAAACTTCTAGGGTAAGCCATGGGAACGAAATTCTTGTCGATAGGCTTGTCTTCCTTGCATCTTTAATAGCTCTCAAGTCCTCCGACATAAACATCATCTTGGGTATGGACTGGATGTCAGCTCATTATGCCAAGATCGATTGTGCCACTAGAACCGTTCAACTTACTCATCCCTCGGGCAAGACAGTTAATGTCTTAACTCGAGTGGCCAAGCGCCAACTTTACTCTCTCAATGCCATCCCTCTTCCAGACCTTGAGGACATTCCGGTAGTCCGAGACTTCCCGGATGTGTTTCCGGAAGAACTGCCAGGTGTTCCACCTGACAGGGATGTCGAGTTTGTGATAGACCTTGTTCCAGGAACCGTTCCAATTGCTAGAAGACCCTACAAGATGGCACCCTTAGAACTAGCCGAGCTTAAGAACCAACTCGATGAGTCCTTGAACAAAGGGTTCATCCGTCCTAGCTCCTCTCCTTGGGCTTGCCCCGTCCTCTTCGTCAAGAAGAAGGATGGAACGGATCGAATGGTAGTGGATTACCGACCTGTCAATCTGGTCACCATCAAGAACAAATACCCGCTTCCCAGGATCAACGACCTGTATGATCAGCTCGCTGGATCCTCAATCTTCTCCAAGATGGATTTGAGGTTGGGCTACCATCAAATCAAAATCAGAAACGGGGACATTCCCAAAACGGCCTTTGTTACTAGTTATGGCCAATACGAGTACACCGTCATGTCCTTCGGTTTAACCAATGCTCCGGCCACCTTCTCTCGGTTAATGAACTCGGTTTTCATGGAGTACTTGGACAAATTCATCGTAGTATACCTCGATGACATACTCATCTACTCCAAGAATGAAGAGGAACATGCCGAACATCTAAGGCTGGTATTGATCAAACTTCGAGAGCATCGCCTTTATGCCAAATTCTCCAAGTGTGAATTTTGGTTGCCAGAAGTGACCTATCTAGGCCATGTAATCTCTGGTAAGGGTATTGCTGTCAATCCCGAGCGAGTTCAAGCCATCCTTGATTGGACTCCACCTGAAACAGTCAAGCAAGTTCGGAGTTTCCTTGGCCTAGCGAGCTATTGCCGCCGCTTCGTCGAGAATTTCTCCAAGGTTGCTAAACCTCTAACTGAACTCCTCAAGAAAGATAAAAAGTTCGAGTGGACTCCACAGTGCGAGTTCAGTTTTCAGGAACTGAAAAGACGCCTGACATCTGCTCCCGTACTGGTACCACCAGATTTCTCCAAGGACTTTATTATCTATTGCGACGCCTCGCGACAAGGACTAGGTTGCATACTCATGCAAGATCGTCAGGTAATTGCCTATGCTTCACGGCAATTACACCCACATGAGGAAAATTATCCCACACATGATCTAGAGCTTGCAGCTGTAGTCCATGCACTCAAAACCTGGCGACATTACCTTCTCGGTAATCGTTGCGAGATCTTCACCGATCACCAAAGCTTGAAATATATCTTCACCCAACCAGATTTGAATCTCAGGCAAAGACGTTGGGTCGAGTTGATCTCGGATTACGACTTAGGAATAACTTACACCCCTGGCAGGGCCAATGTCATGGCTGACGCTCTAAGTCGTAAGTCCTACTGTAACAACCTGATGTTACAACAAAGTCAACCACTTCTCCATGAGGAATTTCGCAAGCTTAATCTTCACATTGTTCCTCAAGGATTCCTATCCACCCTGGTGGCGGAACCTACCCTTACGGATCAGGTCATCAAGGCACAGAAGATAGATCCGGGAATTTCCCGTATCAAGAGAAACGTTAAGAAAGGAGTCGTGAATTGTTTCTCCATTGATGATCAAGGTGTCGTATACTTTGGGAATCGCCTGGTGGTTCCAAAGGCGCGAAACCTGAGGCGACTGATCCTTAAGGAAGCTCATGAATCCCCTCTCACCATTCATCCCGGTAGTACCAAAATGTATCAAGACCTACGCCAGAGGTTTTGGTGGACTAGGATGAAGAGAGAAATCGCTCAATACATTGCTAATTGCGACGTTTGTCGTCGTGTTAAAGCAGAGCATCAACGGCCTGCTGGCACCCTTCAACCTTTGGCTATTCCTGAATGGAAATGGGACAAAATCAGTATGGATTTCATCACTGGGTTTCCCAGGACCAAGAGAGGAAATAATGCCATCTTCGTCGTGATCGACCGTCTTTCCAAAGTAGCCCATTTTCTACCTGTTCGTGAGAGTATCACCGCTAGCCAGCTAGCTGACTTATACATCTCCCGAATAGTGTCTCTTCATGGTGTCCCATTGGAAATTAACTCAGACCGTGGAAGTCTCTTCACCTCTCGATTTTGGGAAAGTTTCCAAAATGCTATGGGAACTCATCTCTCCTTTAGCACCGCCTTCCATCCTCAATCAAGTGGTCAAGTAGAGCGAGTCAATCAAATTCTGGAAGATATGCTCCGAGCTTCTGTTATCTTGTTCGGAATGAGTTGGGAAAAATGCCTTCCATTCGCGGAGTTTGCTTATAACAATAGCTATCAAGCTAGTTTGGGCAAAGCTCCCTTCGAAGTTCTCTATGGACGTAAATGTCGAACGCCTCTTAACTGGTCAGAAACCGGGGAAAGACAACTCTTTGGCCCGGATATGATTCAGGAAGCAGAAGAGCAGGTTCGCGTTATTCGTGAGAAATTGAAAACAGCCCAATCTCGCCAAAAGAGTCAATATGATCGTAAACATCAGCCTATGACATTTGAAATTGATGAGAAGGCTTACCTTCGGGTTACCCCGTTAAAGGGAACCCATCGCTTCGGTATCAAAGGCAAATTGGCTCCTCGTTACATTGGACCCTTTCGCATTCTTGCCAAACGAGGAGAAGTTGCCTACCAATTGGAACTACCTCCGCATCTTTCCAGTGTTCACGATGTCTTCCATGTTTCGCAACTCAGGCGTTGCTTCGCGGATCCTATCCGTGGAGTGGACCACGAAACGCTTGATTTACAAGATAACCTTTCTTATCAGGAATACCCCGTTCGTATCCTTGATCAAGCCGAGCGTACCACTCGACGTCATAATATCAAGTTTCTCAAGGTTCAATGGTCACACCATTCCGAGGAAGAAGCCACTTGGGAAAGGGAGGATCGTCTTTGACTCGAGTACCCCACCTTCTTCCCAGATGATCCTAAATCTCGGGACGAGATTCTATTGAGTGGGGGTGAGTTGTCACACCCTAGCTAGATTATGCATTAGAGTGTGCATCATGTTTACCTTCATCAGAAAATTGAAATGGGGAAAGAAGAACCCCCAGCACCCCTCCCCCCTGAAATCAACTAGGGTTTACTAAAAATAAATTCAATGAACCTGAAATGCCCTTCAAAAATGTTCACCCTCTTTGCCTTGGGTTAGAACCCTTGGGAAAAATGGTGCACATAATTTTAGGTCAACAAAAGGGGCATTGATTTAAATCATAAGTATTTGAATTTGGGCATTTACATGCTAATAAATAATTCAAATGCTCAAATAATGTTGGAACTATTTTTTGGGCCACTGAAATATTTCAGTAAGTGTCCATAAATATTTTCAGGATTTTATAAAATGATTTAGTATTTAAACTAAATCAAAACAGAATAACAGAAATAGAAAAACACAAAAAAATAAAGAGGGAAAGGCCATGGGCCACTTACCTGGCCCAGCTCTAGCTGGTGGCCCAGCCCACCCCGCTGCCTCCTGTCGTCCCCCTCCTCGGACAGAAGGACGCGGGCGTGTGCCCGACGCTCGCCGGCACGCGCGCGCGCCACCTCCTGCTTCCCGGACTCCCTCCCAATGCCACGGAGACGGCCACGCACCCCCTGGCCCTCTCATTCCTCCTCCCCCGTGCTCATCCCCTCCTCTGGCTATCCCCCTCACTTCCACAGAACGCGGCCGTCGCCGCCGACGAGAACCACCACGGCCACAGCCACCCCCTCGCCCCTCGGTTGTGCCCACGAGCTCCGCAACGTCGTCCTCGACCCCCTCACCGAACCACGCCCCGCCGGAAGCCCTGCAGCGTCGACTTCGAGCTCTTCTTCAACCTCCGGCCGCCGGCGACCTCGTCCTCGATTCGCGCCGTCTAGGTCGTCCCCAGGCCTGCTGAGCTGCGCTTCGACCTCCCCGTGAGCTCCTCCGTCGTTTCCCCCTAACCCCACGGCCTAGCGCTCGTTGTAGCACCACTCCCCATGACGCCCGAAGCACACCGCCGCACGAGCTCGTCGCCGACGAGGCTCCGGTGGCCAATCGGCCCCGTGCATATGCCTGCTAGCTTTGTGGGAGCCTGCAGAACGCGTAGGTGCTACCCGTTGCTCCTCCCGTGCACAGTGGCGCCGTTTCCATCGGCGCCCGAACTCCGGCGACCGCCAAAGTCGTCGCCGGCGACGTCTCCGGCCACCCCGAGCTCAACCCTCACCACCAAGAGCTACAGCTCGTTCCCAGGAGCCCGTAGATGCTCCCCGCCTTCCGTTTGGTGGCCGGAACGTGCAAATGCACTTCCTCCACCGAGTCTGGCCTCGCCGGCGGCTAGACGCCGGCGAGAGTTGACCTTGACCATTGACTGGGTGGGCCCAGTTGACTCCCCTGAGTCAATGACAAGCAGGGCCCCCCTGCTAATTAAACCTGTTTAGTGTTAATCTAAATTAATTAGTTAATTAACTAAATGAGCCATTGACACACGGGTCCCACAGGTCAGGTTTGACCTGTACCGGCCTGTTGACTTGCTGACGTCATGCTGAGGCAATAACTTTTTTTCTGGATTGAATTTTATATAGAAAATTCCAGAAAAATTGCCTAAACTTCAAAAATTCATAGAAATTCAACCATAACTCCAAATGAGACAAATTATATATGAAAAATTATCAGAAAAATCCAAGCTATCCATTGGTACTGGTTTCATGCATATCAGAACAAGTTAAACCTGCTGTTTATGCAATATAAGGTGATGCACTAATATGATCAAGTTAAATGAGCTAACACTTGAACCTTTGGTTCAAATAAGCAATTACCCTTCTGTTTTAGCTTGCATTAGGCCAAGACACATCCATATTGCCATGTCATAGCATGCATCATATTGTTGCATATCGTCATGTGTTGATTGTGCTCGGCTGTGCTCTTCGTGGTAGGTTCTGCCTCCGAGGATATTCACGAGTATCCAACTGAAGGGCAGTATCCCGTTACCACTCCATCAGGCAAGCAACCATTGATCATTCCGATACAACCCATGATCTCGCTCCTGCTCTTGTTTACTGCATTAAGACAACACGATTCAAACTGCTGTGTGCTACGGTAGTTGAACCCTTATCCTCTGCATGACCTGTCATTGCCACAGTAACTAGATGAAACCCACTAGCATGTGTAGGAGTTGATTGAGCCATGTTTTGTGATTCCTACCTTGCTATGCCTGCTATGCTTAGAGTTGTGTCAGGTCTGGTTCATCTGGGTGATGGGCTAGAGTGAAATGCTTGTGCCAGTAATATGTGGGATGTGTTGAACATGTTTTGGTAAAGGTATCGATGAGAGGCCATGTAGGAGTACATGGTGGGTTGTTTCATTGAGGCCGTCCATAAGAACTGAGATCTGTATGCGTGATTTAAGATGCAGTTACTACCGTACATTGGGCCCGAAACAAATGGACCCTCTCGGCTTCTTAGCCACCCTAGTACTCTGTCCAGGAGTTGCAAATAGTTTCTGGTGTTTGTAGGATATGTGTTGGCGGCTGTGCGTAGCGCTGACCCTAGGGGTGGGCTATGTTGCGGTAGATACACCATGGCACGGTGTACCGAGTCACCCGTTTGGTGTCTCGGGAACCCTGTTCACATCGTTCGGGGCCGTATGTGGAAACCTCGGCCGGACTCCCTGCGGATGGAACCTGGATAGGCGATAACCTGGACTAGGGGCTTAGGTGTTTAAGTAGGCCGTGGCCGACACCCTCGCTGGGCTTCCGCTTGAAGGTTGCCGAGTACATGTCGTGTAGACGGAGGTAAGTGGTGAAAGCGTGTATGACGAAGTACACCCCTGCAGGGTATAAAACTATTCGAATAGCCGCGTCCGCGGTAAAGGACTACTTGATTGCATATACAGTTCATAGACAAGTTAAAGGATACTACTAAAAGACTCAAGATAAGTGTGAGTACCGAGGATGGCCCTCTCGCAGGATACGAGGGAGGATCCACGGTGGGGTATTGTGATCGTGAGTAGTGGACTCGTGTGCGAAAACTATTTTGCTAAAAGGCTCCGTAGGATAGCTTAGCCAAGAGTCAAAGCTGGCTTGCTGCATAAACCCCACCACCCTCTTGAGAATGAGCATGTATAGTAGGTTCTGATGTAAGACTTGCTGAGTACCTTTGTACTCATGTTTGCTTATTTATTGTTTTCAGACGACAACACTGCCCCCCCGATGGGTTTTATGTAGACCTTGACGTCGACGAGTGACTAGCCACCCAGGTGGTGATCCAGGCCATGGAGGGCCCTATGTAGATAGACAGGCTTCGAGAAGCCTTCTTTCTTTCTAGAGTCTGTACTCAGACTAGTTGCTTCCGCATGTGCTTGTATGACTGTATGACTTGAGTGTCGGGTCATGTGACCCCTATCTGTATGAATATGTTATGTATGGCTCCCTGGAGCCTTTAAATAAAGTACTTGAGTTGTAGAGTTTTGTTGTGATGCCATGTTGTATGTACTCATATCGGGCATATTGTGTGTATGATTGAAATGCTTGGTATGAGTGGGATCCGACAATCTAGTTGTTTGCCCTTCGCAGCCTTTCTTATGGGGAAATGTAGTCTAGTGCTCCTCGAGCCATAGTAGTCCGCTACAGCCCGGTTCACCGGAGTCCTGCTAGCCCAGCACTACTGTTCAGGACACTTGACTGGCCGGCATGTGTTTCACTTCGTCCCTATGTCTGTCCCTTCGGGGAAATGTCACGCGGTGATCTCCGGAGTCCTGTCTAGCCTGCTACAGCCCGGGATCCCCGGAGTCCTGTTAGCCCAGTGCTACAGCCCGGAATCACTCGTTGATGACCGACATGTTCGATGTGATTCATGTATGCCTGTCTCCATAGGTCTGTGCCGCTTTGGGTTCACGACTAGCCATGTCGGCCCGGGTTCTTGGTCATATGGATGCTAGCGACATTGTCATATACGCGAGCCAAAAGGCGCAAACGGTTTCGGGCCAGGGTAAGGCGACACCCGTGGGATACCGTGCGTGAGGCCACAAAGTGATATGAGGTGTTACCAGCTAGATCGATGTGGCTTAGAATCGGGGTCCTGACATGTGGATTACACAAACTGATTTTCTAACGTACCAAGAAAGAAAACTCGATCAAAAACACGCCCCCGCTTCCAGGTCGCGAGAGTCGTCGCGCACACACACATAGACATAGACATGCATATCCGTGTTTACGTAAAATTCCATTTCCATCTCCATTTCCAATCATATTTTTCCAACTAGCACATTATTTACGTTGTTAATTATATACACAACAATATTAACGTACAACATCTCTTGTTTGCGCACGTCCAGACTGCTGCCACGGCCTGTCCTGACCAACCCGAACCCTCTTCATCACCCGCGCGTGCTTCCCGCCCGAAACGGCCAGTTCCGCATTCATCCCCGGCCAGAGCGGACGTCACCTCTCACTAGCACCGGCATTGATTGCGGTGCGCCGGCCGAGAGAGTGTTGCCCGTGTCGCTTTCGGGTGCACACGGCTGCTCCACATTCAAAGGTCGCAATAGCTGGCTACAACATGCGTGATCTCTTCCAGTAGTAAGTTCTTGGGAGTCCGTGCTACAGCTGGCTGTCCTCCCCCAATTTGTCAATCTCTTCCAGTAGTGCTAGTATTCCATGGCGTGATCCATCGACAAGAAGGCGGGAAAGTTATGGTATACTACTCGGTTTGCGGTGAGTGGCATGCCGAGCGACCGTGTGGGGTCGAGCCATGGAGGAGGGTGAGACACAAACATGATAGGCGTGATTCAAATGTTGGTTTTGCTCAATGGCGCAATCCAACGAAACGAAACGTTGGTTTCTCTCCGTTTCCATTTTTTCTCCGGAAAAACGGAAACTTTTCCACTCCATTTTCATTCCCATTCCAAGGTTGCCCCATTACAACATTTCATCAAATACAAAGGAAAACTAACACGCATGCTGATGCATCTCAATGATTCACAGATCATAGCCAATATTTACTTCACAACTAAAGAAAAAAGTTGTGAGAGCATGTACGATAGAAAAACTACTGATGGGGTCACTACGACTTAAACCCTAAACCCTAAACATGATTTAATTTCTTGGCCAGGTAGAACCTGTCGAAGGGATGTGGTAGAGGGAGATTCTTTAGTGAGAATGTCAGCAACAATAGAAGCAGCACTCTTTGGTTCTCCACCTTCTGGCACCTCTTGTTCCATAGCACTTTCCATGTCGGGAAGGAAAGACGGTTGGCACCCTCGGATCATCCGATGCTTTTGTGCAGTTCCACTAAAATCGACCTGAGCATCCCTGATGGTAAAGATATTGAAGAAGTGTGATTAGAATAATAGTACTGGCACTAGTTCATGAGACATAAACTCATCACAAATAGAAGCCGGTAGAAGTAGAGAAAGATCGACATGGAGATGGAGCTACGGCAGTGGAGCAAGCCGGCTCCAAAAGGAAGATGGACTACCTGGGACGTCGGGCTGTAGCTAGAAGGGCGGTTGGGATGCGGCATCGGCCCATACCGCGGTGACCCCCGATTGGGACGCACCGACTCTGGGTTTTCTCCCTCGCCCATGTCGACCGCATCTACGCAGAACATTGTTCCCTTCCCCCAGCTGCGGTATCAGGCCCGTTGTTCTATGCTTGTGAAGAGAGCAACCTAAGCAAGCAGGCTTGTAGCTTAGGCTCCTGCTAGTGTATATATAGTGGTTTTCTTTTTCTCTCCATATCAACCATTTTATATTGCGTACGTGTCATTCAAGAGTGAAATGATGGTTGCTTCTTCCGACTAACTTACTGTGTGATTTGACTGCTCCTTAGTGGCTCCCACACGTACTCCCCCTACGTGTATGCAACAGTCACGCGTACACATGGACGCAAAAACGCGCACGACGCCCTAATGCATGCATGTCCAAGCACACGAGGAACACACATGGTCACGCTCAAGTGCTCAACCTACACATGCATGCACACACATACTCAGTCAGGGTGAGCTAGTGACTGTATGAACACCGAAAAATACATATATTGAGCGCAATGAGCGTATTATGAAGTCCACTGACTGTATTTTTACAAATATACAGTGACAGACAGTGTATTTATCTCGTTTGAAATTAATCCATGTTAACCGGAGAGGAGGTAGCATGGACTACCATTACTTTGTTGTGTCCCATCAACTTGCCGAACGAGGAGAAGGTTGCAGGACGGGAGAAGCTTGCGCGCGGTGGCTCGCAGGACAAGGAGAAACTTTTGTTAATGCAAGCTCTCCCTCGCTCAGGCGGTGGACGTGCAACAGTTAATTCGGTGTCAGATTGCCAGAAGCATACACTATACTACTCCGGTGCTATTATTGTTCGACTTCCCGAACAGCCAAGCGCAAAGTTTACTAGTACTACTACTACAGTCCATAAAGGTACGTACTATACTAGTACTAGGAACCGGTTGGAGGAGCGTCTGCACTCTTATTATAATTTTAAAATGTGATAAAGCAATCTTCAACACATTTGGTTCTCTTCAAGGGTTCTCGCATGTGATAATGGAAGTTGATTGCATGGATCACTCTCCACAATTCTCGCTTAATTCTGGCTCATATCCTGTTACACATAGTAGTGCTCAGTAATATTTACTCTTTTTTTTGTTATTCAGCATGTAAACAGGTCAGCAAACCTTGCGGCACATCTTCGTCCGAACCGTGCTTGCTGCACTTTGAATGTGGCCGAGAGCTGGCTTGATGAAACACCTCGCTTCCTACTTCTTTTTTGCGGGGTACCTCGCTTCCTAGTGACCAGTGTCTTGGCTGATTGTCCTAAGAATGCTTATATATGAATAAAGCTCTCTCATTTACCCACAAAAAAGATTAAGCCATATTAACCAGAAAGGAGGGAGTATGGACTAGCACTACTTTTTGGTGTGTCCCGTCAACTCGCAGAACGAGGAGAAGCTTGCAGGACAAGGTGAAGCTCGCTTACGCCTTTTGACTAATGCAACCTACCCTCGGTGGACATGCATCCGTCCATTCGGTGTCAGATTGTCAGAGGCAAAGTCCGACTCTGTAGTACCCAACATGCGGAGTACCATCATTGTTCGACTTCACGAAGGGGCGAAGAGCCAAGCTCAGTAGTATGCGTACTTGGTTTTGCACCTTCATACTACTCCACCCCCCGTCACAGTTTACAGGGTGCGCTTCATTATGATGCATTTCTCTCAATGCATTTCCACCACCAGAGAGACTTTAGACGCATTTGGTTTAATGCTCAATTAATTAGGGCGTGGTAACTGCAATCAAGTCCACAATTTTCTCTCCATGTACTGTACTACTACGGAGTGCATGCATGTGTGTACCCGGGGTGGAAGCACTGCATGCATGTGTGTACACATTATTCCCTCTAGTAATAGATGTCGTGCTATAACTACCAATGCTATTTTTCAGGCCAATCGCTAGTCGCCTTGGTCCCACAGATTTTTTTCCTTTTTTCTGAAGCGCGTTGTATAAACAGTGATGGATGGAGTAGTATGAGCGGATTCAAAGTAGATCATATTGATGGTTGCTTCTTTAGAGCAACTTACAGTGGGAAAGGTGGGGCTTATGATTTGACTGCTCATTACTCACTATTAATGCGGCGCAACGACCGGGCTGTGTCTCCCATGCGGTTGTGCACTACCCCCTCGGTTCTTAAATATACTCTAGAGTATTTGTCTATCTAGAGATTTCAACGAGTGACTACTCAAATATTTGTCTTTTTAGAGATTTCAAATGGACTGGCATATACGGATGTATATAGACATATTTTAGAGTGTAGATTCACTCATTTTGCTCCGTATGTAGTCACTTGTTGAAATCTCTGTTAAGACAAATAGAATATTTAGGAACAGAGGGAGTACACATATGAAGCAAAATGAGTGAATCTACACTCTAAAATTTGTAAAAAGACAAATATTTAGGAACGAAGGAGTATAATTTTGTGCATGGCACATGGACCCGGATGATGAAGAGGCTTCTGGCAATGCTATCAAGCTTCCATCATTTGTTTACATAATTGACGTACTATACAAATAATTTTCCAGCGACATGAAATTGTACAATGGTGTGAGCTTTCAGCTTTTGTTTCGCGTGTCTTGCCATCGATGCTCTTTCGGAAACAATAAAAAACTAACTTCCTTGCTAATGCATGTCAATTATTAGCAGATCAAAGCTAATAATTACATCACAACTGAAGACAAAGTTGTGAGAAGGTGTTAAATTAAAATTGATCCATGCTTTCATTGGCAGCAACGTTCCCCCAGCTCTGTCTAAATCAACAAGGCATGTTGGGATAAAAGTAGCTGTCTGGAGCATGCAACATTCCGAACATTTTGTGCAGTTCCACTAAAATAGAGCTGAGCGTCCCTGTTCCAAAGATATCAAGTGTGATTACGATAATAGAGGACTGCTTATGAAACAATAAACAGACAAATAGAAGCCGGTCACCTTTGTAGTCTCTCTTAAGACTAACTAGTTGGAGAAGATTAGGCTCGGAGTTGGATGAGGAGGATAGAGCAAAACCAATCTCCCTTTGTGCAGTCGCACTGAAATGTAGAGACGTTGCCCATGTGACATTTTAGTACAACTGCACAAAACACTCTTAAGAAAAAAGTGATTTGTGCAGTTCACCAAAAGGTCGCAATAGCAACGACATGAAATGGATAGCCCTGTTTGCAAAAAAGAGGTAGAAAGGAAACAATTACTGGCCAATAATAGTTGATGACACATGCGATGACAACAAAGAAGCATATTCCTTGTCCTAAGGGAAGATAACAACACGGTTGTGTTTGTCTAAAATGGTGTGAGGACGAGAATGCAATATGGAAAGTACGCCGGACAAGCTACGTTTTGGGCAAAGAACTTGGAAGATCCACATGCAGCGACGTGGGAAAATGGGCAGTGGAGCAAGGCCGGAGGGGATACCTAGAGGACATCGTGATGTAACTAGGTGAGCGGCGGCGGGCGGAATCTGCGAGCAGGTGGCGTAGGCCCTGCCGCGCCGGAGCCTGGTCAGAGAGAACATCATGTACCGCAGATCGGGACGTGCTACCTCGGCGCCGTCGAACGGAGAAACGATGGACTTCCTCCCTTTCCCCCGACGGACGGGATGCGGCCGGATCAGTGACCAACGGTGTGAGAGAGAGGCCACCGCACTCCCTTTCCCCCGGCGGACGGGATGCGGCCGGATTAGTGACCAACGGTGAGAGAGAGAGAGGCCACCACACTCCCTTTCCCCCGGCGGACGGGATGCGGCCGGATCAGTGACCAACGGTGTGAGAGAGAGGCCACCGGAGCCTTGTGTGAGATACTCTGAAGAGTGGACTACCTTTTCCTCCATAAAAATTGTTTTATATTCTGTGTACGTGCCATTGAGCACTATAACTTTATTTAAAAATAACACGGCAACGCGTCAAGTCGAACTTTGTTTCGTGCACGCGTGGTACACGACCTCCCTAGGTAAACAACCGCTGCAGGCGTTCAAATTAGCACGTGGGCTTCCATTTCGTAAAGAAATGAGCTCCACCGTGTACCCGCGCGGGTGTGGCTGGGCACGAAGCGTGAGTACGTGCATGGTGCACCTATTCTCTTCTTGTATATGTACACCACCTGGGGTTGTGTGAGAGAGATACAAACCTAGAGAGATATAGTGTGTGGGTTCTTGAGAGTTTTTTTGTGGGGGGGGGTCAATCAAAAAATATAACATATGCAATGTGTGTGAAATAGAGTTGTCGGCGTTCTGGGAACGGGGGTCCCCAGACTTGCCTGCCTGCGGCCTGCAGCGTGGCTCAAAGGGGGGCCCAGCACGGCCCATCTTCACCAACACAGACCCAAGACCCTCGCGAGGGGCCATGCCTCGCGGGGCGGACGATGCGGAGCTTCCTCAGGCACGGCCTCATCAGGCTGGCTCGCGAGGAAGCGGAGAGATCAAGGCGGGGTACCTCACGAGGTGCCCGTGACGCAAGCCATGACGACCAAGGGCGCCAGGCGGGTGCCAGCTCGCGCAGTGTCCTCCTTTCCTCTTCGGTGCAAGGGGGGCAAGTGCAGCCGCGGAGTACCGAGTCATCAGGAAAAGGTTGCCATTTTGGTGCAACAAGACCAAGACTAGGAGGACTGCAAGATGGAGGTCATCGTTGAGCCCAAGACGGCGTCACCACCAGAGCTTTGTGCAGGCAAAGACTACTTTTGTCAGGATAGCTGGTACTAGCTGTCCCCTTTCAAATTAGCCCGCCATTGTTGGCTCCCTTCCCGCTCGATATTTGGGAAGAGCACCAGGGCCTCTATAAATAGGACCAGCCACCCACAGGATGGGGGGCAGCCAGCGGAGAGGTTAGGGTTTAGAGAAGGGACGATCGAAATCTGAGAGAGAGAGAGAGAGAAGGGTGAATGAACTCCTCCCAGCATTTCATCGCCCCAGCCAAGAACAGACCCTCGCGAGGCTGTTCTTCCTTGTATTGTTGATCATCATCACCCCAAGAGGCAATCCACCACACCACACACTGGAGTAGGGTATTACACCACAACGGTGGCCCGAACCAGTATAAACCTTGTGTCTCTTGTGTTGTTCTTTCCATAGCTTAGATCTTAGCAAGGCGGAGGGGTGCAGGTAGGTAGGAGGCGAAATCTCCGTGCGCACCCCAGTGTTCGAACCTTAAGGGTCAGCCAGAACCCTAAATCCAACATTTGGCACGCCAGGTAGGGGTGCGCCGGGATCCACCTTCTACCGCTTCGTGCCCCGTCGCGTCGTGATCACCATGTCCGGCGACCAGGAGGGCAACCTAGATCCATGGGCGGCATGGCCCACCCGCGCAGAGCCACTCGCCTTGGGCGACCCCGTGCCCCAGGCAGCTTGCGGTCCGCAGGGCGCTGCGGGCCGCGGGCGACGCGGACAGGTTTCGACAGCTCTCACACCGCGGCAGGCGCGGTCGGCAGCAAGGGCCTCCAATCACGCCGCGACCACGACACCGTACACCCGCCGGGAGCAGGCGAACTCGAGGGCCGCGCTCACGGTGGCCCGAGAGCTGCTGTAGTGCAGACTGCTGGAGGGCGGCCACGACATGCTGCTGGAGCGGGTGGCAGAGCTCCTGGGCTTCGCCGCCTCGGGGGCTCACCCCTTTTGCACCCAGCTCCCATCTCAAGCCCAGGACGGCCCGCGCGGGGGCTCTGCGCGCACCCGCGGGCTCCAAGGCTACTCCAACGCCAGCGAGGCTGTCAACACCGGACCGGCGGCAGCGCTGCCCCCGCTCCCGGTCTGTGAAGAAGGACTCGATGCGACCCGCGGCCCCAGTGGACAGCCGCGCTGCCACCCCACGGTAGGCGCGTCAGGCAGGACCGCGTGGCACGTAGAGCACTACGGCGTGGCCTTCGGGATGACGGCGCTAGAGGAATACGTGCCTCTCATGATGGACCAAGGACGCCCTCACGAGGGCGAACAAGGCTCGCTCCTCAGCCCAAGCTGGGGGGACGAGGCGCCAGAAGCTGAGCCCTTCTAGGAGTCCCAGGACGGTCCCACTGGGCACGCTGGAGGCAACGATTATCGGGTACCGCTAATTCTTCAGCAGGCATACGCTAACCATGGATCGTAGGAGGTGCAGGTCGCCACAGCAAGCAGCTGCCCCGCTCCCACAATCCCCTACCCCTCGGGAGGAGGGCGCAGGGGGCTGTAGGAGAGGGGCCGGGATCCGACATCACCACCGCGGCGTTCGGAGCAAGGTGTCCTCAGGAGGTAGGCCCTCCGCTGGGGAGGTGCCTCAGGGCCTGCCCCCGGCAGAGGACCCATGGTCGTCGGGGGAACCGCTGGCGACCTCTCTACCCCATCGGCGGCGTCCTGGTTTCCGGTCGTCGTTGATGGTACTAGAGTGTGGCGTAAGGCGGGGCCCTCATCTGGCGATATGAAGCAAGGACGGTACTTGTGAAGAAGGCCCAGTGCCCGTGAAGCTTGCCGCCCTGTGACACTCTCACGTAATAATGAGTGGGGCTGTACACGCCCGGAGTCTCAGGGGTGCCGGCCTCAGGCCCTGGGGCTCCGTCCCACGCCCAGTGGCAGCACTTAGCTCCACGCTGGTGAGAAGACGTCCAAGACTAGACTAGGTGCCGGACGCGGCCTTTTGTCTGATTTCATTGCTTTTCCCTGTGATTGTCGTTTTCCCCCGCTGGATTCAAGTTGGATTCGAATTTGAGATTTGCGTGTGTTCGGGGAAGGGGTGCTTAGTCTCGTTCGAGCAATTTCTCGCGTCTTGGTTACCACCTCACCTCAGCTGCCTCCCCTCGTGAGCCCCTCGCGAGCCGGGTCAGGCCTAGCTTGCGCGCAGCCCAGACTACCGCCGCCGCGTCCTCTTAGGAGGGTGTTTTACTGTAGATCCTACGGATTCAATCAGGGGACACTCAGGACACCACGGCCTCCCACAGGCTACCTCGGGGCTAGCACGGGACCAAGGTAAACTAGCCGACCAGCGCGTCGCTTAAGCCAACCACTTGGTGTGGGCGCATGGGCAATGTAGCGTCTACTGATACGATGAACACAAGTTTTACATGAGGGGCTCCCCCTCGAAAATGCTCTCACAGCCATCAGGCCGAAACCTGAGTTCTATTCATGCAGGGTAAGGAAGCAGGAACGATGCACAATCAGTCGGATGAATCCCCCAATACATCCTCGGGAGCACCACCCGAGCCATTGCTAGCGTTGCTGAACTCGCCATCGCTGCCCACGTCGCTACCAGCGGCGTCAGGGCCGTTCACCACACCACCCTCGTCGGCACCCATGATCACGCCGTCGTTGTCCGAAGCGAAGGCCCTGATAAGAGCATCCACATTGTCTTCCACCCAGTGCGCCAGATTGCCTCGGACGGCCTGGTGGACTGGGGCGATGGCGGCGTCGAAATCAAAGTGGGGATCCATGTTCCGGAGATGGCTGAAGACGCAAGAAAAGGCGCGCCCGAGCAGGGCGCGGCTCCTCTCCTCCACCAACCTGTCAGCCCTGGCCTACCGCGCCTCCAGCTGCGTCACCACATCAATGAAGAACTGAAGATTGCCGGCGTAGTTCACTGCGTGCGGCTCGCCAACGGCCGCCTCGCAGATGTTGCCCAAGGCTGCGTTGGCTCTCTCCCAGAGCGTGGTGAGCATGGGGCCGTGCTCATGCTCCAGGATCCATCGCTGACGTATCTTGTCCGCATTCTGGCGCGCGACGGCCTCAGCCTCCTCCACCCGCTGGCGAAGAAGGAGCACCTCGGCCTGGGAGGTGGTTAACTCACCTTGAGCCACCTCAAGGGCGGCCCGAAAAGCGTCGGCCCGCCGCGTCGCCTCCTCCAGCTTGGCCCTCAAGGCAGCAGTCCTGCCTACAGCCTCGGCCCGGATCAACCCCAGCTTCTCTTCGAACTCGTGCTCGAGGTTCAAATGCGCCATCGCCACTTGACGTTCGACCTCCTCCAGGACACGGGCTTCCTGTGCAGCGACATCATCCTCCGCCTGCGTCACCAAGCGCTCCCTCGTCTCTAGACGCTCGTACTCGCGGGTACGTTCGGCGGCTTCCAACGTCAGTGCCTCCTCACGCTTCTGGAGCTCTGCTGAGTCGCCAGAGGCCACCTTCATCGACGCGAGGGCTGCCTCGCGCAGCTGCACCTGCTCCTCCAATGAGTGGCACCAGGCCAGGAGCTCCCGAGCCCGCTCCTCCGCCGCCTTTCACCGCCGGTCGGCTTCCCGGGCCTCCTCAGCAGCCCAAGATCGGGCCTCCCGAGAGGCCACCAGCAACGCCTTGGCCTCCGCGTCGTCAAGATCGCGCTGACGGCGCGCAAGGGCGATGGCGCCCTCCAGCTCGCGCCTCTCTGCAGCCAGACGCAGGCCCTTGGCCTCATGGCATGCGTCTTTATCAGCAAGCTCCTCACCAAACAGGCTCACCGCATCAACCACCCTTCGAAGGAATCCTTGGCGGAGAGCGCGACGCTCCCGAGCACGCTTGAGCACGTCTTCCACACCATCATCTGCCCCAAGCAAGCGCGGGGAGCCATGAATCAGCACTCCCCCTCCAGGCTGGGGGCTGGGGGCTGGCACCCTCGCGACGGCCGGGCACGCCGCGCCAGAAGCCCGGCCTGGAGCCAGCCCATCCCCAGGTGAAGAGCGCAGGGAGCGCCTCAGCCAATCGCAGTCCACGACCAGGCAAGAAGCCCACGACAGGCTGGCTATGCCATGAGAAGGCCCGCGAAGGAGGATCGCTAGGTGCGCAGGGCCACAATACGCCTCGGGACGGTTCGCCTCTTTGATCGCCCTCACCACAAGGGCTCCACTGCTCGGAGCACTTGAGGACGGTGGAGGGGGCGAAGCCAAGGGGGACGGCTCCTCAGCCGTCTCTGTGAGCTCGGCTGGAAGGGGCCTGCGGAGCAAGGGTCAGTAAAAGTAACAGAAGGATCGGGAGCTGGGAAAGGAGAAGGCTTACTCATCAGTGGCGAAGTACTTCCTACTCTTCAGCAGGCGACAAGGGTAATCATCGCCCAGGGCCTCCCTTCTCTTCCGGAGAGCCTCAAAGTCCATGCGGAAGCGGCCCAAGAGTTGGGCGCAGGGATCAACCTGCGACGAAGACGGAGCGTCAAGGTGATCTGCGTCAGGGGCGCCTGCCTGATGTGCGCTGCCAATCGCCTCGCCGAGAGAAGCAGCAGGAGCCTCAAGGGCCTCAGTCGCAGGCGCTGAGGGTAGCTGCTCGTCACCCTCAGCCTCAGCGGCACCGGCCCCAAGAGCTGCTCCCTCATGAGCATTGCCCGGCGCTGTCACCCCGCCGGGAGCCCCCTTGGCCTCTGGCGCCTCATGCCTCCCCACTCCGCCGCTTTAGGAAGAGTCGCCTTGGCCGACTGGAAGGGCAGTCACCATCACTGGGTTCTCGCGAGGCCCCTGGAGGCCGGCGGGCGCGGCCCCCACTCATCAAAGATAGGCATCTGCTTCACAAAATCACCCCTGCTCTGGCAGAGGTACAACAAGGCCCCTCCCTGCTGGATGCTGGCGGGGTTGGGGTCCCTAGTCAGGGTCAAGAGCGTCGTCCTCAGCACCTCAGGAGCCAGGTCCTCTTCCTGGAGCCTCATACGATCATCGCGCCCGCTGAAGGCCCACATCTGGCGGGAGTGGCGTTGGAGAGGAGCAATGCGGCGTAGCAGGAACTCCTTCACCACCTTGGGCGCTGTCACTCCAAGCGACCACAAGAACACGAAGCGGTGCCAGAC
The DNA here is from genome assembly GCA_034509565.1 of Triticum monococcum. NCBI lineage: Eukaryota > Viridiplantae > Streptophyta > Magnoliopsida > Poales > Poaceae > Triticum > Triticum monococcum. Next base: position 118,889,803 of record CM067844.1, read on the forward strand.
GAAGACGAGCCAGGGGCTCTCAAGCGTCTCCTGGTCCCAGCCTGAATTGGGGACAGCAGGCGAGGTTGGCGCCGATAGCAAGGGGCTGGGCACCCCTGCGTCCACATATAGCCACCGCTCGCGGAACCCAGCCCCGGGCTGGGGGAGCTTGAAGTCAATCCCAGAGGCCGCTGTCTTAGACGCGGCAACGAAGCTCACGCACGCCCAGCATTGGGTAGGGTCGACAAGGCGCAGCGAGAAGAAGTGGCGCAACAAGGCAACCGAAGGAAGGATGCCCACCATAGCCTCGCAAACAAAGGCGAAGACCGAAAGGAGGGTGATGGATTCAGGACCCAGATGCATCATGTGGATCTGATAGTGGGAAAGCACGGCATTGAAGAAATCAAAAAGGGAGGAACCAGACCTGCCCACAGGGCGTCGGCAAAATACGGGACCTCGGTGACTATCCTGTCGATGGAGAAGTGGGATGCGGGCCAGGCCATCATCCTCCCGCATTCGTTGAAGATAGTGGCCAGGGCCGAGCTGACCATGCCCAAGCCCTCGGCAGGGGCTACCAAGGGCGGCGGGCAAGGCGGAGACACAGGTTTCTTCCCTCTTCCCTTCTTCGTCAGAGACATGGCGATGGGAAGGTGGGGAAGGATCGAGATTGGGTCGAAAAGAGAAGCCGGAGTTCGAGCGGAGGAAGGACAGAGGGCGCTCGAGCAACAGAAAGGGGAACAGCTGTGTCCGACTACGAGTCCGCCTAGCATGGCGTAAAATAAGGAGGGCGTGGGGGAACAGTGCCACCCACGTTCAATCAACCGCCACGCGGCGCCCAAGGCCGCAGGCTGTTAGGGCCCGCGGCGCTTCCCTCTTGCCCTTCCGCCTCCTTGCACGGCCAAGCCCGGGCGCGCCTTGGGCCCGGGGGCTACTGTCGGTGTTATGGGAACGGGGGTCCTCAGACTTGCCTGCCTGTGGCCTGCGGCGTGGCTCAAAGGGGGGCCCAGCACGGCCCATCTTCACCAACACAAACCCAAGACCCTCGCGAGGGGCCAAGCCTCGCGGGGTGGATGACGCGGAGCTTCCTCAGGCACGGCCTCATCAGGCTGCCTCACGAGGAGGCAGAGAGATCAAGGCGGGGTACCTCACGAGGTGCCCGTGACGCAAGCCATGACGACCAAGGGCGCCAGGCGGGTGCCAGCCCGCGGAGTGTCCTCCTTTCCTCTTTGGTGCAAAGGGGGCAAGCGCAGCCGCGGAGTACCGAGGCATCAGGCAAAGGTTGCCATTTTTGTGCAACGAGACCAAGACCAGGAGGACTGCAAGACGGAGGTCATCGTGGAGCCCAAGACGGTGTCACCACTAGAGATTTGTGCAGGCGAAGACTACTTTTGTCAGGATAGCTGGTACTAGCTGTCCCCTTTCAAATTAGCCCGCCATTGTTGGCTCCCTTCCCGCTCGATATTTGGGAAGAGGACCAGGGCCTCTATAAATAAGACCAGCCACCCACAGGATGGGCGGCAGCCAGCGGAGATGTTAGGGTTTAGAGAAGGGACGATCGAAATCCGAGAGAGAGAGAGAGAGAGAGAGAGAGAGAGAGAGAGAAGGGTGACTGAACTCCTCCTAGCAGTTCATCGCCCCAGCCAAGAACAGACCCTCGCGAGGCTGTTCTTCCTTGTATTGTTGATCATCATCAGCCCAAGAGGCAATCCACCACACCACACACTGGAGTAGGGTATTACACCACAACGGTGGCCCGAACCAGTATAAACCCTGTGTCTCTTGTGTTGTTCTTTCCATAGCTTAGATCTTAGCAAGGCGGAGGGGTGCAGGTAGGTAGGAGGCGAAATCTCCGCGCGCACCCCAGTGTTCGAACCTCAAGGGTCAGCCGGAACCCGAAATCTGACAAGAGTTCTGGATATAACATATATATAGAGGGGGCGATCCACGAGAAGAGAGTGGAGGTATCATCGGCTTGAGGTGTCCATAGAATCGAAGAGAGGGATGATGTGTGTGTGTGCGCGCGCGATCGATAAAGAGTGCCATCGAATTTGTGTGTGCCCACGTCAAAGATATAGAGTAGTTGGCCTACTGGAATGTGAGATGGGACATGTGCAGTTTGTCTCTATGGCATGGATACCTACCTGCAGCGCTCGACTATCAGTGTGTGGTGGGGGAAGAGGGAGGCCCAATTAACTATAGAGGTACAATGGCTGGTATATGTGTGGAGGAGGAGAGAGGCCTACCTCATGTATTAAGGAGATCGATCCGCCTCATGTATTAAGGGAGATCGATCGGCATCCATGCGTATGTGCAGGAGATGAATAAGGTTGGGAGAGAGACAGAGCTAGAGTGTTGGAGGGGGTGGTAGTGGAGTTGCTTCTAACAAATGGTGGGATAGGCTTGCTAGACAAACGGAGGGCACGCCCGCAATATCAATAAGAGAGGAGATGGCTGCTTGTTGTCTGTGCACGTGCGTGTGAGAGACGAGTCAGGAGGCATGCACGAATGATGAGGGGGGACAATGTGGCTGTGGTAAGAAGACATAACTACATTGGAAGATCAATCGCCCTTTGTAAGAGAAAGGAGAGACATAACTTGTGAGGTACGTCAATCGATGGGGGGTAGTTAAATTCGATCTAGGTATATGTTGGGAGATCGATCGGTATATATGCATGTGTGTGTTAGAAGCAAATGAGGCATGAGGAGTAGGATAGAGAGAGAGGGATGCATGTAGGAGGTGGTACGAGAGGCATACTATATCGAGGGGGAGGAGTGTGCGAGTACGAGAACGATGAAAAGAGTGGTGGGAGTGAGGCATGGACGGTGACAAGAGAAGAGGGGAAGCTTGTGTTTGTGCTAGGCACACCTGGATAGAGAGGCATATCGATCGATGTGTGCTGTAAAGAAGGAGCTGGGGGCCTACACACACCGTTGGTGAACGACCTAAAGTGAAAAGACGAATTTGTGCGATGGAGCTAGAGAATGCTGAGGGAGGGTGAGAGGGATGTGGGCATGTGCATGCACAAGAGAAAGTTAGCGCTAGCTACAAAGATAAGAGGGTTGTGTGGGTGTAAAAGACGAATAGAGATCATATATACTTCATTATAAAAAGAGAATTCAGATATTAGAAGAATTTATCATAGTGTTTCAAACTGACGGATGTGTGAATATATAGAACGGTGATACACATGGTGTGGTTATGAACATGGTGTACTACATTTAATATATTTTATCTCTACTCTTATAAAAAACAGAGTTGTTGATGATGGTGTGCCTGCCATCCTACATTATAGGCCGTCTGACTTATATCTGGCGGATAGCAAGGAAACTATGTTGGTTGAAGTTGGCAACAATCATGATTGCAGATTCTTATTGAAATAGAGAAACGAATTCAAATTTAGTTCGAATTGCAGCAGTAGTATAGACATTTGGGATGCACTAAAATGTTGGTATGAGTAGGTTACATGCATTATACAGCGAGCGAAAAAATTTAATCGGACATAACATGGATTCATACTCCCTCCTTCCATCTATATAGGGCGTAATGAGATTTTTAAGACTGCCTTTGACTATTGACAAGATTAATAGTACATGACATGCACAATGTGAAAATTATATCATTGAAAGAACCTTTCACAGAAGAATTTAACGGTGTACTTTGTGTAAGTTGCATGTCATATATCATTGCTCTAATATTTGGTCAAAGTTAGCATCGAAAAACGCATTAGGCCCTATATAGATGGAAGGAGGGAGTAGCTTTGAATAGCATTTGTATAGTAAAACGGGGCAAGACTCTCTCTTTGTGTGGTGTGAATACTTTTATTTTTTTGTTTCCTTTTTGGTTGAGGGAAGTGCGAATTGATTTGGTACGTACAAGTACAATATTACTACATGTTAGGTTTGTCCCTAAAATTCAACCCGCGTCTTGTTATATCCTGAAAATTCAGATATCGTGCTCCCAAAACTGGCGCCTTCACAACCCGCGCCTTGCTATCCCGATATTACAACGTGCGCGAAAACTCCCTCCAGCTGCCAAATCCCGACACGCGAAATCCCCCTTCTAACCCTGAGCCGAAAGGGCCGCTAGTTCAAATCGGTGGGGGTACTTTTGTAACACACCCTACATTTTGGACAAGCGCGTTCCTAAGTCATGCTTCACCCCCTCCCATCGCCCCTTTTCGCCATTCGAAATCCCAAGCCGCCATAACCTCTCGGCCGCTCCAGCCACGAAACCCCACCCTCCTCCGTCCGCCACGTCACCGCTGCCCAGCCGAAGCCTCTTCCCCGATGACGTCGTCCACCGCAACAGCTCGACGTCCCTCGTCCACCTCCCCGGATGAGGATCCTTCGTCCAACTCGCCGTCCCGCCAGTTCAGCCGCCCCATCCTCCACCTCCAAGGAGCTGCTCCGACGATCGCCTCGTCTATCGCGGCTGCTCCATCCCCACAGCGCTGCCTTAACCAGCTCCACCGAAACCGCATCATCCTCACCAACTCCTCAAACGAAGCCGAGGCCTACTCGGCGCCACCAAAGAGGTTGTACCCTCATCGCATTGCACCTTCTCCTTAACTCGACCTCCTGGCACCGACGGTGCTCCTTCCCGCACCCCCATGGAGCGGCTACCTTGAAGCCAGCGTCGCGGGCGACTTCTCCATGGCGGCTCTCCCCCAGTGCGAGGCCCCTTCGGCGGCGGCGCCCATACTAGCCGGATCTGCTGCTGCTGCTCCGGCTCTCGCTCGATCGCTCGCTCGCCCAGCTACTGCTGCTGCTGTCCCCCTCGCTCGTGCTACTGCTCTGCTCCGATTAAGCCACACTTCAGTCGACTGAATCGACTTTTGGGTCAGTCCATTTTCAGGGGTTGCGGGGGGGGGGGGGGGGGGCTCGCCGGAGTTAAGGAAGAACCACCCGCAAGCGGGGACGGGAGCTCGCTGGAGAGGTACCCCACTATCTATCTTAGGGTTCAGGGTGGGGGGGGGGGACCTAGAGGGCTGCCCGGGGTGGCGGTGGCGAGTTGTTTCGAGGCGGCGAGGCGGCGCTGGGGCCGGCGGTTCGGTCAGTGGTGGCTGGCGGCTCAGGGCGGTGCAGGTTGAAGATGAACTACAGGCCCTCCCTAAACTACATGTCAAGTGCCTCTCTGCTACCATTGTGTTCAGTTTCGACAGTAGCATTCAGATTCCACAGTAAATTTCAGTTTCGACAGTTAAGTTCAGAGTCAATAGTTTTTACCTCATCTGTTGTAGTCAGGTGGTTTTTGGTGATGTTAATTTTACATCCATTTTACCTCATCTGTTGGAGATGCTATTAGAATCCCACTTGAGATTGACGATGTCTGTCTTGTGCTGCTTCAGCCTTGACGTCTTAGGGCTCACCGGAGCTGCTCCAACGACAGAATGATCCATCACAACAAAGCAGTGCCCTGGACGCCGTCTACAGATTCCTCAGATCTTCCTCCACACCTCCGGCAACCACCTCTGCCTCAACTGCTTCAGCGACCAACCCAATGATGCTGAGGTCGACACGGCTACGACAAAGAGGTTGTACACTTGTTGCATCACTTATTACTATACATTCATGTTGATCCATTAGGGCTATTTTGGTTCAACGGAAAAACATCGATCTACTGGTTGTTACCATCACTCTAAATTTCTGCATTCTCTCATTACATAATCTCACCATATTTTTTTCGTATGCATGTCAGATATTGTACACAATCATGCTGAACATGTAGAGAAAAAGAGAAGAGTTTTGCGCGGCAATACAATGTCATGTAGACATTGCTCCATGGTGGGTTCAATGGCAAACCCTCCGCACCCCTCTCCAGATTGTAATCCAGAGGAAGGTATCTGTTCTGAGGCGGATTCGGACGCTGCTGACCACTCCTATTTACCCCCAAGGTGTTTGCTCTACCTTGGCATGATGATGTCAGTCATATCATGCATATGTTGCCTTGCAGTGCCTACTTTTGACATCATATATGTCATCTGCTTAGTTTAGACATGTTCTGTAATGCCACCTGCTTAGTTTCTATATCATATATGGGAATTATGCAGTCTCATATCTTTTAGCCAGCCATAATATATGTGAAATGTGCAATGCCATCCTGTTTAACCAGGCATCATATATTTGAATGATATCTTGCCCATCCTTTTCTTCATTACATTTCCATTTGTCGACAATGTTTGTACATTAAACTACTCTTCCTATGAATCAGCCATTTGGGTGGGAGATGGAAAAATCTGGAGTGAAAACAAGGCCTTCAGAGCAGACAGTGCTACCTATCAAAGCAGATCTATTGTTGGGTCCCGATAGCTCCTCAGAGATGGATTCAGAGATAGATGACCAGTCCTATTCCCCCACTGAGGTGTATGCTCTAACTTGGCATGGTTATAATGCTCATATCATGCATACGGTGTCTTGCATTGCGTAGTTTAGACATCATATACACAATATTCAACACCATGTTCTTAGTTCAGACATCATATCGAATGCCCTCTATTTAGCATATAAATCACATATGTGAATTCAATGATGCGATCCTGATTACTTAGATAAAATGTAGGTGAATTATGTCATGTGATCCTGTTTAGTTATTCATCATATCTTTGAATTACGTTATGCTATGCTATCCAGTGTAGATAGACATCATATATGTGAAATTATGTCATGCTATCCGTTTTAGTTAAACAATATATACATGTCAACTATTTCATGCCCTCTTTTTTCCACACTATCTATTGCATCTGTCTCTCATACAATGTCTGTACATTCAACTATGTTTCCTGTTTATCAGCCATTTGAATTGGAGCAGGTGATGTCAGTATCTAGCGGACTAAAAACACGATCTTCAAATAAAACAGTGCTACCTCTTGGTGGAGATAGCACCCCGGTTGTACATGCACAAGAACCAGCCCTACCACACATAACCCAAACTATCGCAGATTGTACCCCCACTAAGATGGACAGAGAACCAGCTTCACCCAATCTCCCAAACCCCAGCTGATACTAACCCAGTTCCTATTGACACAACACCAGCTCCACCACAGAGCTCCCAAACAAGAGCAGTTAGTAAGGCAGCTCCAGTGCCCAAAGGGCCAGTACTATCATGGCGAACCCCAACTCCACTAGCTAGTACGCCTATTCCTGTGGAGGACGCACAACTAGCTAGTCATAGTTTAGCATCTATCGCATTTGATGTTGTTAAATCATATGTGCGTATCTTCCCATCTTGGAAATATTATACTGAAGATGAAGGAAAATGCCAGTTGCAGGTGTTTGTCCAGGAGTTATGTGTAAGTAATGTTATTCATGGCAATTACTTTGCTTCGTCCCATACATCCTACCTCCATGATGGTTATAATACAGCAAATTTTCCCATTTTTCTCTATAGAGAAGGACCGATTTGGAAACTCGGGATGAGGTAACCTGTGCTAATACCTCTGCTATCTTCAAGAATGCTTGGTGGCAGTATCGGAATTACCTAAAGAAAACGTACTTCACCGGCAAAGAAACTCATCAAATTCCCTTACGTTCTCCTAAGACACATTTACTAGACGATTACTGGGAACGCCTTGTTCTGTACTGGTCCCGAACCAAGAATTTGGTAAGGTCTATGAGCTCATTTTATATTTTTAAGTATTATATTCTTGCATATTACTGTATTCTGTTCATGTAGAACAAGTGCCTAAACCTGAAGAACAACTGTTCTAATTTAAGATTACATTGCTACCATAGGACATAGATATATGTTTGTTTGATGCTTTTATTATGAACTAGTACTTGGCAATAGAAGACTTGGTAGTTTAATCCTGTCCACCTTACTAATGAACTGGTTCACCGAAATGAGTTTCATATACTAGTACATGCTAAACTTGTTATGTGTCTGCTTGTTTCTTCTTTTAGAATGCGGACAGAATATTGGGGAAGAGTGCCTTATTAAGCAACGGTAAAGGAAGTAATGCAGATAAGGTTCAGGATAGTGACACATCTTGTCTTGGTTTAGTGTTGGAGTTACTAGCCACTACCGCTTGCACAAGCTATTCAAACTCACTGTCTGAATCAGTTCAGTTTCTTGAGTCTCAACTACAAGCTGAAAGACATCGTTCAGCTATGCTGCGACAAGAAGCGGAAGGACTGCGGAAGTCCCTGGAGCATTCAGATGCATACTTTCTGGTGCAACAACAAGCATTGGAGGATTTTAGCGCCACATAGGACAAAGGTAATCAGCTTGCTAAGCTTATTGCCAGCATGGTGGATACCCAGGATAACATTTCTTGAGCTCTTCTGAAGTTGTTTCAGTTATGGTCTTGTTTTGCTGCCACGTTTATGTGCACTGGTGGCCAATTTTGACGGCCAGTGTATATGATATGCTACTTTGTTCCCTATATTTGCACTGGTGGCGAACTTTGATGCCCAGTGGATGTAATATGTGTAATAGCCGTGATAGCCTAACGTTAGTTGCTTGCTTATCTATTTCCTTGTTGTCTTGTTTATTTGTTTGCTTGTAGTCATTGCAGTTCTTTTTCCGCGGTTAACTAGTGGCTGCAATAACCTATTTTTTAAAACTAGGCCACAATAACCATGGGCTAATATTTACTATAATGACACTGGGCCTCCTACGGGCCGTAGAAACAGTGGGCCTTCTATGGGCCGTAGAAACAGTAGGCCTTCTACGGGCCGAAGAAACAATGAGCCTTCTACGAACCATATCATCAATGGGCCTTATACGGGCCGTATGACCGATTGGCCAAACATGGGCCAATAACAGGCCGCATTATGGCCGTAAACGGGCTAGAGTTGGAATTGTCCGTTCATGGGCCGACTGTAATGGGCCATCGTTAATAGGCCGTATTTGATGACGCTATGAAAATGATCCAACGTATTAACGGACCACAAACGGGCCGACTGTAACCACGGGCTGAATTTGGCCCACAAGCAGAAAATGACAGTAACGGGCCGTAAGTAAACGAATGCTGGAAATGAGCCCAAGAATAAATCGGCTCTGAGAAGGCCGAAAGATAACATGGGCTGGAAACGGCCCAACGGAATAATGGACCGTTAATGGGTATAAAGTGATACACTGTTCATTACGGGCCAGCTTCACCACGGGCCGTTAATAGGCCAAGAGTTACATATGGCCTCATATGGGCCGAAAGACGTCATGGGCCATACATGGGCCCGAAGTGAAAACGGGCTGGAATCATATTGGATGGCCCAGATGACGCTATTGGGCCTCATTCGGATAGGGCGTAACAGTCCTTGGGTTAGCGGGCTGTAAATGGGCTATATGCGAACATGCTGTTAATAGGCTTTCCATGGGCCGGCCCACCACCTTTTTACCAAGTCAAATGGGCCGGCCTTTTCATAGGAATGGGCCTCTATTGGGCCGTGCCACGTGTCGACGTATCATAGGCGCCTATATGATCCACTGATGAGCTGACACGTGTTTCGCCCGGCCAATAAGAATTTTAGACGTGGAAATTTCCCATTGGTCCGGGCTGTTAACGGGTTATCGGATCCAAAACCCGACCCGATAGCTTAACGGCATTCCGTTACGGTGGATCCCACGTGTCGGTCACCCTTGACAAAAGCACTTCCGTGACACGCGATTTATCGTCATGGAAGTGGACACTTCCGTGATGATAATTTTGGTAATGTCATGGAACACTTCTACGACAGCACAGGTATGACTATCTTGATTCTGTCATAAATTTGTCATGGATGTAGATGCATGACAAAAAAGTGACCTACTGTGATAAACACGTATTATCACGGAAGTGTATTTTTTTTAGTGATATTCCTTCTCGCGGGAAGACCCGATCAGTCTCGGAATCCCGGTTACAAGACATTTCGACAATGGTAAAACAAGACCAGCAAAGCCGCCCGATGTGCTGATAAATCCCGATAGGAGTCGCACGTATCTTGTTCTCAGGGCACACTGGATAGGTCAAGCTACGAGTAAAACCATCCCTCGAGTTGCCACAAGGTGGCCCCGCAGGCTGCCCATTTCGGACCAACACTCAGAGGAGCACCGGCCCAAGGGGTTTAAAATAAAGATGACCCTTGAGTCTACAGAACCCAAGGGAAGGTATATGGTGGTAGGTAGGCAAATGGTAAAACCAAGGTTGGGCCTTGCTGGAGGAGTTTTATTCAAGGCGAACTGTCAAGGGGTTCCCATAACACCCAACCACATAAGGAACACAAAATCAAGGAACATAACACCGGTATGACGGAAACTAGGGCGGCAAGAGTGGAACAAAACACCAGGCATAAGGCCGAGCCTTCCACCCTTTACCAAGTATATAGGTGCATTAAAGTAAACAAGATATAATAATGATATCCCAACAATAGCCATGTTCCAACAAGGAACAAACTCCATCTTCACCTACAACTAGCAACACTATAAGAGGGGCTGAGCAAAGCGGTAACATAGCCAAACAACGGTTTGCTAGGAAGGGTGGGTTAGAGGCTTGACATGGCAATATGGGAGGCATGATATAGGAAGTGGTAGGTATCGCGGCATAGCAATAGAGCGGACAACTAGCAAGCAAAGATAGAAGTGATTTCGAGGGTATGGTCATCTTGCCTGCAAAGTTCTCAAAGTTGACGAAAGCTTGATCCTCGTTAGCATACTCAACAGGTTCCTCGATCACGTACTCATCTCCCGGCTCTACCCAAAGCAAGAACACAAGCAAAGGACCAACAATCAAACACGGTGAAATGCACAAGAAACATGATCCAAACATGGCATGATATGCGAGATGTGATATGCAATGTGTCGTGGAATTGTCACGGCAGATGTCCTAGCAAAAGGACTTAGTCGTAGGGCCATCACAACTAGGAAGCTTAAAGGGGTTAATCGGGACAAAGGACACGAGAGGTTTAGACTAGTTCGGCCCCTTACGATGAAGGTAAAAGCCTACGTCTAGTTGTGTTGAAATTGCTAGGGTTTCGATGACCAGGGAGCGAATCCGCTTTGCCTGGCTTCGAATTGTTGTTTCTTGTCCTAAGCCGCCGCCGGGTCGTCGCCTTATATACATGGGTTGACGCATGGTGGCCTAAAGAGTCCCGGCCGGCTCATAAAACATGTCCGGCTTGGTGACTTCTATTATATGCCTTTCTTTACAAGTCTTTCTTTACATGCAGCGGTTTACAATATTGGGCCTTAAGCCGCCTCTGGTCTTAGGCCTTCTACAAATGTTAATGAACTATTGCCTTGAATATTACTGGGCTTCTTTTGTAACCCGCCATTGGTGTTGACCCGGCCCCTCCTGGGCGGGTCTTACCTAGTAGCTATATTCCCAACATTGGGCCCCAGGTTGACTTGAACTTTGTTCTTTGTCAATCTTCAATACTTAAATGAAATCCATCTTCCTATCTGTGTAAAAACTATGTAACCCGCCATGATGTCATCTTCTGAAAACATGAAAGCCTGCTATGACGTCATCTTCAATGAATCTTTATCCTTAAATGTCTTCCAAGAATAAGGCATCCATTTAGTTGGATAATCATTATTTGGGTCTTCCTTGATTTTCGCGCCTACCTGTTCGCTTATCGCCTTATAAATAGGCACGACCTAGTTTTTTTTCTCATTCTTCCCTCTCTTCATCTTCTTCCTCTCGCAACCCTACTGCTGCTCGAGCTCTGCCGCCGTTGCAGAGCACCTCGTCTTCGTCGACCTTGGCCGCTGCATCAACCTGAATCGGTCCAGAGAACGGCGGCGACCCTCCACAGAAGACCTGTGGCTGTAAGTGTTTTACCTTCCTGTTCCTCAGATCCGCATTAGGGTTTCTAGGTTTTTGCGTGTTCTTCATAGTTCATCACAGTTTCTTTGTAGTTCTTCCACTGCAGCTTCTTCTTGATCCAAAAAGAACATATACTCATGCGGTAGTTGTTTTGTGCCCATTCTTGATACCAGTAGATCCCTTTTTCTGGTTCAAAGACCTCATTAGAATTCACGAACTAATCTGTGCTAGATTTTTAGGTCTAGAATTTTTTCCATTTTGAACGTCCATTTGATCCAGAATAATATCAAGAAATTAGGAAACTTGTTTGCCTCAACACTTGGCCAGTTCTATTTCTGGCATTTCTCAAATATCTGTAGTCATGGCGGCTTATTACGCCGGCTCACTTTTCCCTTATATGACATTAGCCCTTACTTAAGCCGCCATTACTCATTTGCACCATCATCATTTAACTTCACCATTGAATTGAACCAGCACATTACCTTCTTTTCAGTTTGTCCTTTGATCATCATGCCATCAAAAGCACCGACTGTCTGCAACTGGGTCCCTTCCACAGTCATTGAAGATACCTTGAAAGAATTCTTCACCATAGGATTTTTGCCAGTGAAAAGTGTTATGTCTTATCGTGCACCTGACCTGGACGAGGAACAGCCTAATCCCAAAGACGGTGAAGTTATTGTCTTTTCTGACCACATGAATCGGGGTTTTACACCACCCGACTCAAAGTTCTTCAGACACGTTCTTCATTTTTTCAAACTTCACCCTCAAGATACTCGACCCAATTCCATATCCAACATCTGCAATTTTCAAGTTCTCTGTGAGGTGTATCTTCAAGAAGAGCCGACTGTGCAACTCTTCAGAGAGTACTTTTATCTGAACCGCCAGAATGAGTGTACCAATGGCCCTAGCTTGGAACTTCGTGGAATCTCAATTCAGCGCCGAGAGGGCGCCGTCTTTCCCCTAATAGTCTTACCGAGTCATCCCAAAGATTGGAATCAAACCTGGTTCTATTGCCAAGATACGTCTCCGGCCAATGAAAAACTACTGCCGGGTTACCGCGCGGAGCGTCTGGACTCCAAGTTTGTGCTCCCTGATAAGCTTACTGCTGCCGAACGCAAGAAGCTTATTCCATCTATTAAAAGGATCAATGCCTTACTGGGGAATGGCTTAAACAGAGTTGATTTGATCCGTTGTTGGATCTCGTGGTGGGTCATTCCTCTAAGTTGCCGATCCAAATTGATGTATGAATATGGCGGAGGCCCAGATGACTCTCTGCGTTACAACTCTGTACAACTAACTTAAGAAGACATTGTTTCAATGTCAACCATCCTTGTGAACAGCAAGTATGAGGACTGCAGTAAGGTTGGGTTAAATCCCTTCTATAAACTTAACTCGACACCAGAGGTGAGAAAACCCCTGACCTCCTCTTTTTGTGTTTTCCTGAGTAGTTTTAAATACTTGCATGTCATTTATCCTATTTATTTGTTTACATGCCAAATCTGACTTCTGGAAAGCCAAGTATGACCATGAAGCTGCCAAGAAGGCTAGAGCCGCCGCCATAGCCGCCAGGAAGACGACCCGGAGGTCCAAGAAGAAAAGGAGCACTGCTTCGGACCTGTTAAAGCTTGACGATGATTCTGAGTCGGAGGTAGCCCTTGACTCCCTTGGCCAGTTTTTTAATAACCTTATTGACACTGACTATTGCCAGGACGACACAGGGGCCAGTCAGGCCGTAAAAGAAGAGGTAACTATTTCCTCCGACTCAGCCCATTTGCCAAGACAGAAACTTCGACTGGTAACCCGGAAAGTAAGGTTTTTGCACCCTTTGGATTATTTGGACCCTCATTTTCTTTTGAAAAAGTAGCAACATGAGAGCCGCCGTCAGGCCCGGAATAATGGCGACGACGAACCGCCTTTCGTTTTACAACAAACTCCTTGAAAGCGCCAGAATGAGGTTTCTTTCATGTTCATATGTTGCTTTCATTAAGGAATCTATTCTCTTGCCTTACTGACTTTACCTTTTAGGGGAGGTTTCTCGCTCGTCTGGCGACTCATCTCAGACTCAATTTCCGGCTTTCAAGACTGCCCCTGGGTAAGGAAAATCATCATTCCTCTGTAACTTTAAAACTGCATTATTATGCTAACTGTCTCATAAAAAATCTTTTTCAGCGGTCAAGCAAATCCAAGAAAGCTAAAGTTATCAAACCGGCAGAAGACCCAAGAAATCTTGCACCTAAACCGGCAACATCAACTCCTCCCGCTCAATCTGTAGTGCCAGAAGATCCGGCTGTCCATGCTCAATCGGACCCTCCTGAACCGTCAGCTGATGATTCCATTGTTAATCCCTCTACCGTCAGACCATCCGGTTCAGCTAACCCGCCAACATCCTCTGATCATGACGTTCTGATCACTGGCAGCGGATTTGTTGTGCCGGGTAATCCGACTATTCTAGCCAGGCATTCTGCCAAACAGGATGCCTTAGAAAGGCAGAAAGTACAGTTTGATATCTCTCACTACACTCATATGAATGCTAATGACATACTGTCAGGCTACCTCAGTCATGTGCATTCCAGCCATGAGTCGGAAATTGAGATGGTCAAGCAACTATAGCTAAAATATGAGGTATGTTTTCTGGCTTACTTATACTCTGCCAGCCCCCAAGTCTTCAGATGATGACCCTGAATGATCTGTAGACTTTATGATATAGGTTGATGCTTTGTCGCTAAGATTGTCAAAAGTCCAATAGAGTAGCGTAAACTTCACCTGTAGTCCCCAAGGGCCGGCTTAATTTATCGTAAATGAACCGGTACTTAACTTCATAACTGTCTTTTGCTAGTCCCAATAAGTATTGCAATCCTGCTCAATCTTGATAAACTTTCTGAATATCATGCATTAGCCCCCAAGTGCCAAGTGTTGTTACTTTTTTAACTGGAAACTGTGGGGCAATAGCCTCACGGTACTTTATTAAAACTCAAGCAAACAAACAAGGTACAAAAGGTTTTGGTAAGAGAAGAGAAAAACTACTCACCTAAACAAACAGGCTACTTACCTATGGCGCTATTTACAAATTTACAGAGTGGCCAAAAGAGTACAAACAACCAGTTAGGGCAGAGAATTAATCCAATGTAGCAGCAAAGGTTTTAAGCTAGTCTTAAATCTATGGGAGAGCAAAGTTATATCATGGATGAAATTTCTCCTCCATGCTGCAAAAGTATGTCTCTCATTTCTGAAGATTCTTCCATTCCTCAATAACCAGACATTCCAAGCAGCAAGATAAACAACCTCCTTGAAGAAAGGCTGTCCAAAACTCTTCCTGGCAGCGATGAGACACTCAGTAGGGGACAGGCCAGCAAGCTACTGGATTTGCAAATAATTCTAGACTCTTGTGCTGACTTGGCAGGTGAAGAAAAGGTGCATTCTGTCCTCATAGGATTGTGCAGGGCACAAGGGACAGGTATTGTCCTCCTACGGTGTTCACTAGTGCCTCCTAACTAGAAGATCACGGGTGTTGAGTCTATCATTAAGCATCAACCACGCAAACACCTTGATCTTCATTGTTGATCTAATCTCCTAGATCCATTTGGCTGGCATATCTACAGGAATATGAGCATGCATTGTTACATAGTAACTTTTGGCAGAAAATTTTCCTTTGATAGGGATCCTTGACCAAGAATCATTGAGACTTTCATCTATATCCATATGAGCCAAGCCATTCTGTAGTATGATCATTTCCTCCATTGCTTCTGGTGATAAAGGCAAATAAAAAAGCTCAGACATATCAAGGGTGTTGAGGACATCTCTGATAGAAACATTTTCATCAATTGCAAAAGAGAAAAGCCTGGGAAACCTTTCTCTGAGAGGAGTAGAGGATCCCAAAAATACCCAAGCATCAAACCAGAAGAGAACAGAGTCCCCCATGTTGATCATCACCTCACAGTGCTGTCTGAAAAGTTCATTCAGTTTAATTATATCCCTCCACCAATAGGAGCCACACAGAACAGTTCCATGGGGCACAACTCCATCAAAATAAGTGTTCCATATGAGAGATACCCATGGCATATCAGCTTTATTATAAAACTTGAACAGATGTTTGGTAAGGAGTGCTCTGTTTTGGATATTCAAGTTAATAATCCCCATGCCACCCTTGTCCTTAGGCCTACATACTAAAGGCCAAGTTGCCAAGGACTATCTAGGAGTCTCAAAATTTCCCCTCCATAAGCACTGCCTCATAATCCTCTCAAGCTGCTTGATGATACCAGCTGGCAGACATAAACTGCAAAGGAAGTATATGGGCAAAGAGGATAAAACAGATTGGAGCAATTGCAATCTTGCTCCCTGATTATGGAGACATGAGCTGGCAGACAATCTTCTCTCAACCCTATCCACCATAGGGAACAATTCTTGAATTGTTGGCTTGGAGGTGCCCACAGGGAGCCCAAGATAGGTAAAAGGAAGGGTTCCAACCTGACAACCAAAAACAGCAGCCAAACGAGCAGTTTCTGCCTCATCGACATTAATGGGTAGAATACATGATTTGTGAAAATTGACCCTAAGACAAGTGGAGGCATGAAAATCATGTAGCATATCTTCAAGAGCCAGGAGTTGAGAATCAACTGTAGGAACAATGAGGAGAGTATCATCTGCATACTAAACAATAGGGAACTCTTTATCATGTGTTTCAATGGGCAAAGAAATCACTCCATTTCTCAGCATATCATTTACCAAAGTTTGCAATAAATCAGCAGCCAAAACAAAAAGGAGGGGTGATAAAGGATCCCCTGTCTCACACCCCTTTTGCAGATAAATTGTTTTCCAGGAACTCCATTCAAGATAACAGAAGAAGTACCCGAAGACAAGAGCTCTTTCATCCAGCCAATCCATTTACTATCAAAACCTTTCTGATGCAGAAGTTTGAGCATAAGGTCATGCTCCACTGTATCAAAGGCCTTTGCAAAATCTAGTTTCAGGATCAAAATGGGCCTTTTGGATTTATGGCATTGATGGATGTACTCCAGGGTCCAAGCAATACAGTCCTGTATAGATCTAGACTTAAGAAACCCATATTCGTTTTTTTGAATGCATCTGAGGATAACCTGTTGTAACCTGTTGGCA
Organism: Triticum monococcum; assembly: GCA_034509565.1. NCBI lineage: Eukaryota > Viridiplantae > Streptophyta > Magnoliopsida > Poales > Poaceae > Triticum > Triticum monococcum. Next base: position 118,906,635 of record CM067844.1, read on the forward strand.
AGGAGCTTTGTTAGGAATTTCAAGCAGGTATTCATCAGAGAAATGGGCCTGAAATCATTGGGACCCTCAGGTGAAAATTTCTTGGGGATTAAAGTGATCAAAGATCCATTTATCTTACTAATTGTGAGCCTGCCATCATAAAAATCCTGGAAGAGCTGCAAAAAATCCTGCTTGATAATGTGCCAACATTTCTTCACAAACAAACCTGTAAAACCATCAGGGCCAGGTGCTCTATCAGTGGGCGGAGATTTGAGAACTGCATTTATTTTATCCTCAAAAAAGGGGGTAGACAAGTTGCTCAGACCTTCCACAGACTGAATCAAAGAATCAAGATCAAATTTCATATCAATCCTTGTAGAAACACCCATTCTCTCTTTAAAAGTGCCCCATAACATACCAGCCATTTGTTGATGATCAGAGACAACATTTCCATCATCATCTTGCAGAGAAGAAACAGAGTTTCTCCTAAACCTTTCAGTGGCCATTGCTTGGAAGAATTTGGTGTTCTCCTCCCCAACCTTGATCCATCTGATAGTGCATCGTTGTTTCCAGTAAATGAACTGCAAATGAAGAAGGTCCTCCACATGGAGCATCACAATTTTCCTGAAATTGAATTCAGGTCTTGTTAGAGCCCTTGATTCTTCCATGTTATCAAAAAACAGAACCACCTAATTACAAGCTTGAATGGACTTCTTGAGCTTAGATAGACCGATGTACCAATGTTTAAGAGCATATCTCAGCCTTTTGAACTTTTCAGTTAACCTGGTAGCAGAATGAGATTTCACTGTGGGAGCATTCCATGACTGCTCCACACAATCAAAGAAACCAGGTAAATCCACCCAATAATTTTCATATATGAAGATCTTTGCCTTGGGTATAGTGGTTGCAATGGAAACTACACAGGGGACAAGATCAGAGGAAGTTCTTGCAAGTGGATGGACCATTGTGTTGGGATAATCATTGATCCAAGTAGAGGAAGTAAAAAACCAATCTAGCTGTTCCAACAGTGGATTTTCTTGCATGTTGGACCAAGTGTAAGATCTTCCTTTTAAAGGTAACTCAAGAAGTCCAAGATGACCAATTATCTCATTAAAGAGGAACATATCATTAATATCCCCACCTGGCAAATTTCTGTTATCAAGGGATCTTATGAAATTGAAATCCCCCATGAGAAGCCAATTATCATCCACAGGAATCTGTAAATTGTAAAGCCACTGAACAAAATCATCTCGAGCTGGCCCTTGACAAGGCCCATAAACATTAACCAAAGTCCATCTACTTGCATTGTGTACAGATGTAAATGATACAATAACACCATAGGGTTTTGTGTCCACCAAAATGCCAGAGAAAACACTAGAACACCACAACACAAGAATGCCACCCGAGGCCCCAACAGATGGTGAGTACACAAAGTTATCAAACCGTCTAGTTAAAAATTTTCTGATTGCTCGCTGATCAAAGAAATCGCATTTTGTTTCTTGCAAACAGATAACAGAGCATTGGCTTTCCTCTATTTTAGCCCTAACACTTCTCTGTCTGTCCTCTGAATTCAGGCCTCTCGTGTTCCAACAAAGCACTTTCCAGTCTCGTGTTTGTTGTAAATTCATTAATAAACATTAATGGAGAAGCAGATATAATAGTTTACTGCATAACAGCGAAACAAAAGCCTAATATATGAGATATCACCCCAGGATAAAGTGCAGGTAGCAAGCAGCGAGGAAAGAAATTTTAGATAACTGGCATGACAAGGGACATGCCTCCCTATAGGACAATAAAGTTAACTAATCATCATTAGAAACTGAAGAAGGCGGGGCAGCATCAGAAGAAGCCATAAGCTTCTCCACTGTCAGCTTCTCTGGTGGCACTCCAGGCACTGCTCCGATCTGCTGAAGCAAAACAATTGGCGGTGAAGGTGGGGCTTGACCATGAGGGTTGGCATCTTCTGGCTGATTCTGATTGGTCGGTGTAGCCCTCTGTGTGTCAGGTTTCAACTTCTTGGCTTTAGGCCGCCTGAGAGGCCTAGGCTTGGGTGACAGAGGAGAGGTAGGTTTAAAACCTTGGGACTTAGCTGCACTTCTGGTTATCCTCCTGTCAGAGAAGTCTGAAACAACACGAATAGTGGGCGTCTTGGACTTTCGAGCACGTGGCTTCTTGGTCTGCTTGGTGTTGGAAGAAAAAATTAAATTTTTGTTGACAATCTCCTGAGAAGACTCGATGAAACTATCAGCTGCCCCTGTCAGAGGGGAATGGCTTGTGCTGTCCTCTAAAAACAACTTTCTTGCAACATGTGGTGAGATCTCAGAAATAGTAACAACAGAAGGACTGAAAGAAACTGGGGGATCAAAAGCCACTGACCAAGATCTTTTGTGAACAACATATCTAGCAGGAGGTGACAAATCTCTAGGGATTTGAGGTGTTAAAAAGGTAGGCAAAAGTGACTCAAAAGATCTTCTCCAGATAAACTCAGGGGGGAGAGCTGGCCCCAAAACAACCCTGACAAGACCAACATGCAGAGAAAGTGGCACCACAATTGGGTTATATGGGACAATGGCAAGGTTGTTCTACTCATTTGGCAAGTCATCCGCAAGCAAATCCATGATATGATCATGATGAACCTCTTCCAAAGCTGGAGGTTGTTCAGGTGGCACCAAAGGCTGAAGGGGCACAAGCTCATCATGCTGATGCACTATCTGCTCTGGTTGAGGTATCTGAGGGACAACATCCTGAACATTCTCATCAAATATGTTTGGGCCCTGGACCACAACATTGTTAGGCCCATCCTGGACAGCTGGCCATATTGGGCCGTCAGCATCACCAGAATCGTTGGAGCCCATAGATGGATTCAAAACCATCGAATTTGCCTCCTGGACCTGTGGTTGTACCTGCTCAATGTCATTCAGATTAATCTCATTGCCCCAGCCATGCAAGTCTTGGGGATGTGGTTGTTGTGGTTCATCTGGAGCAGCAGGTTGTGGAACATCATTCCATCCCAGAGCGGGATACAGTGGCAAGACCCAAAATTCTCAAGAGGCTGCAGCTGACTAGGCATTGCGTGTGGATTACCATCTATTGGCATGACATCCTCATCAGAGGGCAGTTGCTCCGCAAACTCGGCAGTGAGGATGGAGACAGACGCGGTCCATGAGACAACTGCACCTCCAACATTAGCAAACTGATGGAAAACTACATCTCGCAGTACTAACTGGTCATCAGGGAAAGAAGCATAAACCAACGCTCGCACCTTCCGATCATCTTGATGATTCCAATAATGGAACTGACCAAAAGTGCCCACAACTTCAAACAGATTAACCTCATTGCGTTAATCAAGTGGTACACCAACAAACATGAGCCAACCAGTTCGGTGCCCTTGCAAAGCTCTATAACCCTGACCATCATCATGTCGGATAAATCTAACGAACATCTCATTGCCATACTGATCCAAACCAAGCGGCCAAGGACGATGGGAAACTAACGCAGCACAAATAACTGGATCTTGCATCTCATAGAGACCAACTCCCTGAAACCAAGTCTGAGCAGATCGTACCGGTAACTCCAGCTAGTTGGTGATGAAAGCATGGACTTGCTGCCAGCGAATAGCGACATCTTCAGGCGGAGGAGGAGGCTCGATGATATCCACCATGTAAGATTCATGGCGGCGTGGAGGAGCTTGAGCAGGGGTGTAGTAGGTACTCGGGACACGGAAAGGTCCGCCGTCGATGATGTCGTGGCCCGCTGGGAGGAAACGGCGAGGATCAAGTTCATACACCGCCATTGAAGGAGACGGCGATGACCTTTGGGGCGATTCACTGCTCGTAGGTGGCGGCGATGGTGGTTTTGGAGGGGAAGCAGAGGAGTCAAGCAGCTTTGGGGGAGTTGTGTCAGGGCTGGGAGGGGGGGGTGGTGGAGCTCGAAACATCAAGCTCCTTGCTGATGGCACGAGGCTCGATGCGAGATGCCCCGGTTTTGGGAACCCATAGTTTAATATTAGAGGAGACCTGGTGCAGTCCTTTTTAACGTGACCAGACTGGAAACATTTTCTGCATCGGACCATATTGGTGCAACGTTGCAAACAATGACCCATACCAAGGCAGTTAGAACAATCCCAAAACATGGCTGCAATTTCCTCCACAACTTGATCGAGACCTTACAAATCACGCACGATATCTTACGGAGATTTAGGAGGCACATCCCAGAAGATATAAGCAACTCAGGTGAATTAACCAGGCTGGATTCCGAAACATGATCAGAGTCATCGTCCGATAATTCCAACGGGTTTTGGGCTGAGCCCAACAAGGCAGGCCGGGGAGAGGGGCTGGCAGGCCCAACATGGGTTGCATGGGAGAAAATCAAACCCGATAACGTACCCGATCCCAATGTTTCTGGAGGAAGATCACAAGGAGATATTTATCCAAACATGACATCTGGAGAAAGAAACAACCTCGACGGTGTGGTCGCCGGAGGAGACGCCGACGGTGAGTCTAAATCCACACGGTTAAGATCAGCAAGCTCCCGAGGATCAACAGAATAACCAACATCTAAAGTAACAATATTGATCTCTTCCACAGTTGCCAGATAATGATAACCCTTACAAGCATCGTAATTCAGGAATGTAGAAAAACGTAGCGATTTCTTAGTTGTGTGAGCAGATGAACGCAATGAGGACTTAGCTGGTGCACGTTTCATGGTTTCAAGGCCAAGGCGTGCACGCCTCTTGGACGGACTAACCAGAGTCCATTCTTCCTGGCATTCAAATTGCCAAGCATAAAACTCCTTATCGCAATCAGGACCTCCATGACCCCAAATATGGAACTAGCATTTGAATTGAGGACAAACAAAGGAGCGTTGATGCAAGATGAAAAACCCCACTTCCTTGCAAGAAACATGAAAGGCAAAAACTTGATCACGTAGGCAAGATACCTTAAGAGAAAAACAATATCCACCAATAATAGATTCCAACGCCAGAGCCACATTCTCCTCATCCAGACGAAAACTATGGCATGCGAAGGACACCACCATGATGAAATGCCCAGATCGATCCGAGGGATGTACCATGTGATGGAAAGAATGCCAGACCGCTTTCGCCATATCAATCCCCGGGGAAAAGTCCAAACCCAGGGAGATGGCCGCGTGGACAGCCATGGAGTTGATGACCAGAAGAGAGAGGAGAAGACGCCTGAGATGATGGCTGGATCAGATTCCAAAACCCACGGGGGGAGGTGGAGATCGCCGGCAATGGGTGGGTCTAGGGTTTAGGTGGGGGTGGGAGGTGGGAGTCGCCATTAACCCACTGCCTATTGATGATATGTACTGAGAAAAATAAGTGTTGTTACTTTGTAGAACACTTGGAACTTGAAACATATAAGAGTCATAAAAAAATGCTTTGGCAGACATTAGCCCCCAAGTGTCAAGTGGTATTGCGGTGCAAAGTACGTGAGACTTGAACCCTTATAACTTTTAGTTTAAACCTTGACACACCTATATATGTTTTGTAGAACGCCTTATCTGAATTGGGCTCTCAATTAACTGATGCAAAGACCCGACTGGCGGATCAAGAGGTAGAAATCAAGTCTGCTGACTCTAAACTCCAATTGAGTCTCTCTGAAACAAAAAAATGGAAAACCAGCTTGACTGCAAAGAAGAAATCTTGGGCCGAAGAAAAGACACTGCTGATACAACGTGCTGAAACAGCCGAGGCGGCTCTTGAGGAGGTTACTACAGAGCTCACCGGTGTAAAGAACCGGGTCTCTCAAATGGTCTCTGCCATCTTCGGTAAGTCATTTGTATTAATCACTTATACCGTATTGTGACCAGGAATATAAACCACCTGCTGAACCTTTGTTGAAAATAACTCGTAGGTCCACGAAGCCCAAATCTGAGCCAAGATAGTGTGACCAAACTAAAGGCGGTTTATACCTTAGTGGAGCAGTTGTATACTGGTGCTCAACGAGCACTTGCTGCTATCTCCCCTGCCAACCAAGGACCCAACCGACTGAGTGACATTTTGAAGAAATTATCAATCCGCCAGGTTTCAAGAGGTCAAATGATCCTGTGCCAGAGCCGGAGCCCTCACTTCCCTGAGCGGCTCCAACGCCTGGGTGCCAGATCTAGACCCGGCGGATGTAGCTAAGGCGTACCCTACCGTGAAGGAAGACGGGACTCTATTTGAGCAAGATGACTTCATTGCCTGCGTGAGGGGAGTTCGACCTCAAGCTACCATCCTTGGAGATGAGACCAACATCGATAAATATAGGTCGGGTTTTTATATGGAGAATAAGAAGATGGCGACTCCCTCTTATAAAGTGATGGATCTTATCCCGCTGGTTCGCCCACATACATTTGCCCCAGAGATTGACCCAGCTGGCTTAATTGATGATGAGGCTGAATTCATTGCTCTGAACGGCTTTGATTGGCCCAATCCCGGCTTTCAACCAGTGGAGGGAGGTGAACCGGCCAGGGGGAGTCATAACCATCTGATCAATCCAGCTTTTAGCTTAGGACCTGTCTTAAGAGAGAGAAACAGTAACCTTTTGGGCTCTTAATGCCTTGTAATAGGTTAGCTTAAAAACTGCATATTTTGCCTATGCCATCATGCATAAGATGTCGTGTGTGACTCTTTTCTCCTGATGTCAATATATGTGTCACATCTATGGTTACATCTGTAATATTTCAACTCTGTTCCTATAGAAAAGGAAAAAAACTGGCTTGGCGGTTTAGCACCGGACGGGTCAGAACCCCCGGTACAGGACCAATGATTTTATCATAGTAGAAAGTAACAGAACCAGATGTGAAATAAACAAGTTTGAAACAACCTTTGATTAATGAAAAAACATAGAAAAATCTGTTCATGACTAACACAGTCATACATGTGTTCTTTGCATCTAGACTACCAGTCTACATGACCCGGGTGATGAGGTTGATGACCCAGTTTTTTTTGAGAAGTCGATGCTTCTATATGCCTGATGACTATCATGCCTTGGCGGTTTATTGTCAAATAGTCAAGCCGGTGAAAAAACCGTGCTGATCGTTTAGATTTGAGACCACAAACCAGTAAAACAAAATAGCAGATTTCAAACAACATAAATTAACTTTTTAACTGAAATTTGGGGGTTTCTGATTCGAATACGACCAGTAAACCAGATCAAAGGGGTTAAGCTAAGATTCGAATATGATCATATAGCCCCCAGTGGCTTTGGCGTTGCATCGATCAAGAGGGTACCGACAACTATGTTCTCTTTGGTTTGAATACGACCTATGTTTGAACAGGAAGCCCCCAAATGACCTTGAGAGGTTTTTAACGACCCTGATTCGAATACGATCCAAGTCGGACCCAAAAGCGATTAAGCTATGATTCGGATATGATCAAGAAGCCCGCTAGTGAGTTTGGCTTTGAGCCGATCAAGAGGGTTATGACAGCTATGTTCTCTTTGGTTTGAATACGACCTATGTTTGAACAGGAAGCCCCCAAATGATCATGAGATTTAGAGCTAGATTCGAATATGATCATAAGCCGGACCAGAAAGGTTAAGCTAGATTCAAATATGATCAACTCCTTAATAGTCATGAAAATAGTAAAGATATATGATCTTTGAAGAGGAAAGAGACAGAGGACCTGCTTTATTACTTATCATAATATATACAACATCAAAGTATGTACATGACTAGAGTCGGTAGCTTAGGTGTAGTATGGCCGAAGCTGAGCAATGTTCCACGGCCGGCGGGTCTCTGTCGGCGTTCTGGGAACGGGGGTCCCTAGACTTGCCTGCCTGCGGCCCGCGGCGTGGCTCAAAGGAGGCCCAGCATGGCCCATCTTCATCAACACAAGACTCAAGACCCTCGCGAGGGGCCAAGCCTCGTGGGGCGGACGACACGGCGCATCCTCAGGCGCAGCCTCATCAGGCTGGCTCGCGAGGAGGCGGAGAAATCAAGGCGGGGTACCTCGCGAGGTGCCCATGACGCAAGCCATGACGATCAAGGGTACCAGGCGGATGCCAGCGCGCGCAGCGTCCTTCTTTCCTCTTTGGTGCAAAGGGGGCAAGCGCAGCCGTGGAGTACCGAGGCATTAGGCAAAGGTTGCCATTTCGGTGCAACGAGACCAAGACCAGGCGGACTACGAGGCGGAGGTCACCATGGAGCCCAGCACGACGTCACCACAGAGCCTTTCGTAGGCGAAGACCAACTTTAGTCAGGATAAGTGTACTAGATGTTCCCCTTCAAATTAGCCCGCCATTGTTGGCTCCCGTCCCGCTCAATATTTGGGAAGAGGACCAGGGCCTCTATAAATAGGACCAGCCACCCACATAGCAAAGGGGTGGGGAGAGAAGGTCGACAAAGTGAGAGAAAAGCAGAGAGGGAGTGAGTGAGAGAGAGAAGGGTGACTGAACTCCTCCTAGCAGTTCTCGCCACAGCCAAGAACAGACCCTCGCGAGGCTGTTCTTCCTTGTATTGTTCATCATCACCAGCCCGAAGAGGCAATCCACCAACCACACACTGGAGTAGGGTATTACACCACAATGGTGGCCCGAACCAGTATAAACCTTGTGTCTCTTGTGTAGTTCTTTTAGTAGTTTAGATCCTTGCGAGACGGGGAGGTAGAGGGCGTGATCTCCGCGCGCACCCCAGTGTTCAAACCTTAAGGGTCTGTCGGAACCCGTGAATCCAACATTTTGGTGCACCAGGTAGGGGCACGCCGGAATCTGTCCTCCACCACTCCGTTCTCCTCCGACCGTCGCGTCCATGTCCGATGCTCGTCGGGCCCGCGCCGAGCGCCGGGCCGCCATCGCTTCTCGCGTCGCCCAGACGGCCCCGTCGGTGGTCGTCCTCGTCGTTCCCCGTCGCCCGCCGTCAACACTGCCACCGGCCCGGCGGGGGGCGAGCAGCAAGCGTCGTCTCAGCATCCATCCGTGCGCCAAGACGGCCGCACCGCTACTCCATCACTCGCACCAGCCGGTTCTTTGTCCCGCGCGCTCCGCGCACCCTTGGAGGCTCGAGCTGCGCTCCTCGCGGCAAACGAGCTCCTGCGCTACCGCCCCGTCGAGGACGTATACGAAGAGTGGCTCGACCGTGTCGCTGAGCTTGTCTGCGCCGCAGGGGGCTCTTCCGCGCCATTCGTTCCACTGCGCCACACCCCCCCCCCCCGCGCGGGCAACGAAGCTCCAGAGGCGCACCAGCCGCCTCCTCTCCAAGAAGATGCCATGGCTCCAAGGCGCCTGGCCCCTGGGTGGAACCCGCTCCGTCAGATGCCAGTGCAACAAGAACGGAGCTGCCAAGAAGTCCCTCGCCCGCAAGGAGCTGCCAGGGCGCTCCCTGCTCCGGCACGCCGCGACCCTGTTCCAGCTCCGGCACGCCAAGACCCCGCTCTGCTCCTAGCTGCAGCGCGTGGGGACCCTCAAGACCAAGCTCTCCACTAGCCGAAGCCTTTCGTGGCCACCGCCGGCTGTCGTGCCTACACCACCGAGTTGCACAGCGTCGCGTGGCCCGGCAAGTTCAAGCCAAACCTGCCTCCTCGCTACGACAGCACAACTGACCCCGCAGAGTTCCTCCAGCTCTATGAGCTGGGCATTGAAGCTGCCAGCGGGGATGAAAAGGTCATGGCGAACTGGTTCCCCATGGTGCTCAAGGAAGGAGCTCGAACCTGGCTCCTGAATCTGGCTCCGGGCACGATCTCCTCCTGGGACCAGATGCGCACCCGCTTCATCGCCAACTTCCAAGGTACTCGCGACCGGCCCCCCACCGTGAGCGACATGCGCCGCATCAAGCAACAACCCGGAGAGACCCTGCAAAAGTACATCCAGCGCTTCAACAGCGCGCACCTCAAGATCCCCAAGGTGTCCAAGGAAGCCATCATCTCGGCCTTCTCCGATGGCGTGCGCGACGTCAAGATGAAGGAGGAGCTGGCGATGCACGAGGACCTCTGCACCTCCCTAGAGCTGTTCAACTTGTTGACCAAGTGCGCCAGGGCTAAGGAGGGACGTCTCTCCCTCCTCGAGCTGCCTGCCGCGGACCCAGAAGAGAAGAAGCCCAAGGCCAAGGACGTGAAGTGCAAGGGGGCTGCCGTACTCGCGGCAGAACCAGACACCAAGCGGGGCAAGGATCTGCCCGAATCCTCCAGAGGCAGCCGGTACTGCGTGTACCACGACCTCCACACCCACAACACCAACGAATGTCAAGAACTCCGCGCCGTGCGAGAAGGAAGGATCGGCCGTCGCCCTGACTGTGCTGACCGGGGCTACGGCCGAGGAGGAGGAAGAAACCAAGGACGCTGGGAAGATCACGGCCCGCGCCAGGGGTGGCGCGACCAACCTCGCGAGGACCGCTGGCGGGACCTGCCTCGCGAGGGAGACTGGAGGGATCAGCCTCGTGAGGATCGCCCTCATGGCAACGCAGGCCTACCTCCGCTACCGCCTCAGCCAAGGACGAACGAAGACCGCCATCAAGACGAGGGGGCTGGGTGCTTCCAAGAGCCGCGCGCAATCGCCTGCATCCTGGGCGGCGCTCAAGCCCCAGCCTCTCAACGTATCTTCAAGCAGTTTGCCCGCGAAGTGAATGCAGATCTCCCCAAGCTCGAAGCAACGCGCCCCCTCAGGTGGTCGGCGTGTGCCATCACGTTCAGCTCAGTAGACCAGCTCAAGTGCGCGGCCATGGCAGGAGTCCTCTTGATGCTTTGCTCCCCAGTCATCAGCAACGTGCTGGTCACCAAGACCCTCATCGATGGCGGGGCAGGGCTCAACGTCCTGTCCGTGGAAACATTCAACAACCTCCAAGTGCCCTATGACCAGCTTCAGCCAACCAAGGCCTTCTTCGGAATCACCAACGGTTCCACAGTCCCGATCGGGCAGGTCCGCCTCCCTGTCACCTTCGGGGCTCGCAGCTACTACCGCACCGAGCTCATCGACTTCGACATCGCCCACATCCGCCTGCCGTACAACGCCATCCTCGGGTACTCAGCGCTGGCCAAGTTCATGGTCGTGACTCACCACGGCTACAACGTCCTCAAGATGCCAGGAAGTGGCGGCGTCATCACGGTGCCTTGTGAAGAGAAGGATGCAGTGTGTTCCCTGGAGCGAGCCTATCAGGCCATGTCGCTAGAAGACCCATATCGCGGAAGCAGGAGGCTTCCTGAGACCACCCCCAAGAAGAAGAAGACATCGTCAGGCTCAGCCCCTCAGGAGGCAGGCCCTTCAGGGCCCGTGTTAGCCCAAGGGGACCCCCTTCCATCGCATAGGAAAGCGCGCCCGGCGCCCTCCTCAGGCAGGGCTCGGGGGCTCTCACCTGGAGGGCCACCGACCTAGCCAGGGTCACGAGGGAGGCGCTTGGGCACCATGTGGAGGCGTGCTTCGAAGCACGTTTCCCTCGAGAAGGAGCCAGGCAAGGAAGGTCAGACCAGCAGGAGTTCGTTAACAAGGCCATTCAAGAACTACAGGAGTCAAGGATCATGAGAGGTTGCCGCCGTCTACCAGCTGTGGCCCCACATCCAGGCGAGGATGGTGGGCTGCGCGTCTGCGTCGACGTACCAGGGCTCAATCAGATTGCCACGACGGAGCGTCTCTAGCCCTCGCAAGTGGGGCACTGTGGGGGTCCACCCCACAGCTATGTTCGCATGCCTTACGGCCTGCCGAGCATGGCTGCAGCATACCAGCGCCTCATGAGGGGCATCATGGAGGCTCAGGAAGACAGGCGTTCCGCGGCCTTGGCGGAGATGAAGACATCTCGCGAGGAGTCACCAGTGCCTCCGGAGCCTCCCGAGGCCCCAGGGCCTGGGGGCTCGTGAGGATCAGCTTCCGCAGCCCACCGAGTCTGCCGCACCAACGCCACTTCGCCGAGCTTCCTCAGGAGCGTGAAGCGGCTCCAGACAAAGACGAGCCGAGGGCTCTTGAACGTCTCCTGGCCCCAACCCAAATTGGGGACAGCAGGCAAGGTCGGCTCCAATAGCAGGGGGCTGGGCACCCCTGCGTCCACATACAACCACCGCTCACGGAACCCAACCGCGGGTAGGGGGAGTTTGAAGTCAATCCCAGAGGCCTCGGTCTCAGGCTCGGCAGCAAAGCTCACGCATGCCCAGTGTTGGGAAGGGTCGACAAGACGTAGCGAGAAGAAGTGGCACAACAAGGCAACCGAAGGAGGGATGCCCACCATGGCTTCGCAAACGAAGGCGAAGACCGAAAGGAGGGTGATGGACTCAGGACTTAGATGCATCAAGTGGATCTGATAATGGGAGAGCACGGCATTGAAGAAATCAGAGAAGGGGGGAACCAGACCCGCCCACAAGGCGTCGGTGAAACATGGGACCTCGGTTGCTATCCTGTTGATGGAGAAGTGGGACGCGGGCTAGGCCGTCGTCCTCCCGCACTCATTGTAGACGGTGGCCAGGGCCAAGCTGTCCCTACCCAGGCACTCTTGATTGAGTACGGTCGTCTGGCCAACGGCGGGAGCCACCGACGGCGGCGCACAAGACGGAGGCGTGGATTTCTCCCCTTTCTCCTCCCTCGTCGGAGTCATGGCGATGAGAAGGAGGGGGAAGATTCGAGATTGGATTGGAGGCGGGAGCAGGCGTTCGAAGGAAGGAAGAACAGGAGACGCTCGAGAAACAAGAAGGGGAGCAGAGGCGAGGGAGAAGGGGCGCGTGAGGACCTTGCCGAGCAAATCCGTCCCAACTACCCCACCGACCCGACGATGCACTGGGGGCGATCCCCGATCCTCAAGATAAGTCACCATCCAAAGCACTGGCTACCGTGGCACTACCCCCACACCTAAAGAAATTCCGTACTAGCAACATTGCTTCCCTTTCTCACCAAGCGACGGCTGCTTGGGCGCTAAAGGGGACCTCCTGAGCATCGCGACTCAGGGGCTCTAACCGGACCCCGGGTCACTCACCTCCTGGCCTTGACCACAGCATCGCGACCTGGCATACCAGCGACGGCTGACACCGCCTTGGGACTGGGACCTGTCGACGCAGAGCACCAAGCCCCCGCGAGGTTCGAAAGGGAGAACTAAGCTAAGACGAAATCAGCAACTCACACAGCTCTGCGGCAAAGGTTATGTATTAACAAATGGGACTACAGGCACCTTACAAGCCCCCGTGGGGCGCATTTTGATTCCTCGTAGGGAACGGATCCTAAGGGGTGCTAACTACACGAGCTCCTGCAAAAGATGCCATCATCAACAGTGGGCCGTCAGGCACCGGCGCCAACCCCATCCAGATCAGGGTCAGCGACGGCCTGACGAGCCCGCCCTGCTCCGGGAGCGGCGCCGACTCGGGGGCTCGTAGCTATCGTCGCTCGTCTCCGGAGTCGCGAAGATTTTGCTGGAGTCGCTGGACCCTCCGGCGCCTCCGCCAAGGGAGCGGTTGGCGGGCCTAGCCCTCACCAGGGCAAGGTCCCGGCCACCGCTCCCGGGGCAGCACTCCAGCCGGCGCCCGTTCGTGTCGAAGACCTTGAAGAACATCACCGCAGCGCCATCGTACTCCAGGTGGACCGCGAAGACGCCCCTTTCCCTGCAAACCCGGGCGATCTCTCTCCATCCGCGGGACAAGTAGACCTCGCCCGGGGCAGCGACCACGACCTCTGCGTCGGTTGCGAGGGCGCTGCAGCCGGCGTGCTGTAGCCAGAGCTCCTGGAGCCCTCCTGGAGGGATGACGGAGGTGAAGAAGGGAGGCAAATGGATCCAGGACTGGAGAGGAACGACGACGTGGAGCATGAACTCTTGGGAGGAGCCCTCGGCATGGACTCCAGGAGGAACAACCCACGCCTTCACGACCCGACGGCACCTACGACGGTGCCGACCGCGGAGATCAGCATCGACACCTTCGGGGCCCTCGACGTGGGCATACAAGGGAAGTGGGAACCCTGGCGGAGCCCGCTCGCACCAGGGCCGGTCTTCCTCGCCCCGGCTGCAAAGGGCGAGCCGTTTCTTCGGCGGGAGCGGGTCTGGCCCCTCTCGGGGAGCCTTTCCCTTCTCCGCTGCAGAGAACCGGCGGATCGGAGCCATCATAGCAAGACGGAGCAAGGATTGGGAAGAAGGAGAAGCCAGGAGGAATGGACTGGAAGGGCACGCACAGCTTCGTACTTATAGCCGGCGAAGACCAACCGCCGGCCTCCACGATCACAGGTAATCATGACACGATTTGCATGCAGGGACTTGTCCACCTCGCGCGGTCACCGAGGCATCAAGGGGAAGTGGAGATGCCCACGTCCCATCAACCGCCACGTGGCACCCAAGGCCGCAGGCTGTTAGGGCCCGCAGCGCTTCGCCCTTGCCCTTTCGCCTCTCGGCACGGCCAAGTCCATGCGCGCCTTGGGCCCGGGGGCTACTGTCGGCGCTCTGGGAACGGGGGTCCCCAGACTTTCCTACCTGCGGCCCGCGGCGTGGCTCAAAGGAGGCCCAGCATGGCCCATCTTCATCAACACAAGACTCAAGACCCTCGCGAGGGGCCAAGCCTCGCGGGGCGGACGACACGGTGCATCCTCAGGCACAGCCTCATCAGGCTGGCTCGCGAGGAGGCGGAGAAATCAAGGCGGGGTACCTCGCGAGGTGCCCAATGACGCAAGCCATGATGATCGAGGGTACCAGGCGGACGCCAGCGCGCGCAGCGTCCTTCTTTCCACTTTGGTGCAAAGGGGGCAAGCGCAGCCGCGGAGTACCGATGCATCAGGAAAAGGTTGCCATTTTGGTGCAACGAGACCAAGACCAGGCGGACTACGAGGCGGAGGTCACCATGGAGCCCAGCACGACGTCACCGCAGAGCCTTTCGCAGGCGAAGACCAACTTTAGTCAGGATAAGTGTACTAGATGTTCCCCTTCAAATTAGCCCGCCATTGTTGGCTCCCTTCCCGCTCAATATTTGGGAAGAGGACCAGGGCATCCATAAATAGTACCAGCCACCCACCTAGCAAAGGGGTGGGGAGAGAAGGTCAACAAAGTGAGAGAAAAGCAGAGAAGGAGTGAGTGAGAGAGAGAGAAGGGTTACTGAACTCCTCCTAGCAGTTCATCGCCCCAGCCAAGAACAAACCCTCGCGAGGCTGTTCTTCCTTGTATTGTTCATCATCACCAGCCCGAAGAGGAAATCCACCAACCACACACTGGAGTAGGGTATTACACCACAATGGTGGCCCGAACCAGTATAAACCTTGTGTCTCTTGTGCAGTTCTTTTAGTAGTTTAGATCCTTGCGAGACGGGGAGGTAGAGGGCGTGATCTCCGCGCGCACCCCAGTGTTCGAACCTTAAGGGTCTGTCGGAACCCGTGAATCCGACAGTCTCCTCCTCCGACTTACATGAGTCTTTGTGCTCTCGAACGTCAATGAGGTAATATGACCCGTTGTTTAAATTATTACTGACCACAAAAGGTCCTTCCCAAGGCGGGGATAGTTTGTGTGCATCCGACAGATCCTGAATGAGCCAGAGCACTAGGTCACCTTCTTGAAAGGTCCTAGACTTAACCCGGCGGCTATGATAATGGCACAGGTCCTGTTGATAAATTGCTGATCGAGCCGCTGCCAAGTCTCTCTCCTCATCTAACAATTCAAGTGCATCCTGTCGGGCTTGTTCATTATTAGCTTCAACGTAAGCTGCCACGCGAGGTGAGTCATGACGGATGTCACTGGGCAGCACCGCTTCCGCTCCATAAACCTTGAAGAAAGGTGTATAACATGTAGATCTGTTAGGAGTGGTGTTGATACTCCACAGCACCGAGGGTAATTCCTATACCCAACAACCCGGTGTCTGTTGTAAGGGAACCATAAGCCGGGGCTTGAGACCTTTTATGATTTCCTGATTTGCTCTCTCAGCCTGACCATTAGATTGAGGGTGATCTATGGAAGAAACATCAAGCCAGATATGCTCATGTTGACAAAACTCTTCCATAGCACCTTGGGACAAATTAGTGCCATTGTCAGTGATAATGCTGTGTGGAAAACCAAAGCGAAAAATCACCTTTTTGATGAACTGAACCGCCGTGGCTGCATCACACTTACTCACTGGCTGTGCCTCAACCCATTTTGTGAATTTGTCAACTGCCACTAAAAGATGTGTCTTTTAATCCTTAGACCTTTTGAAAGGTCCAACCATGTCAAGCCCCCAAACTACAAACGACCAAGTGATTGGAATCATCCGCAACTCTTGAGCCGGTACATGCGCTCGTCGTGCAAATTTTTGACATCCATCACACCTACTGACTACATCCTCTGCATCAGTGTGAGCCGTTAACCAGT
Organism: Triticum monococcum; assembly: GCA_034509565.1. Taxonomy (NCBI): domain Eukaryota; kingdom Viridiplantae; phylum Streptophyta; class Magnoliopsida; order Poales; family Poaceae; genus Triticum; species Triticum monococcum. The sequence goes on from CM067844.1 coordinate 118,922,838, forward strand.
AAAAACCATGACGAAAAGTTTTGGCCACAAAAGACTTTGACCCGGCGTGACGACCACAATCCCCTTCATGGATCTCACGAAGTATTTCTTGTCCTTCTTCAGGAGAAACACAAAGCTGAAACGCTCTAGTGAAGCTGCGATGATACAACTCTCCATCAGAAATCGTCATTGACTTGGACCATCAGGTTATCTGTCGGGCCAGGGTCTCGTCCTCTGGCAACTCTCCCCGGGTCATGTAAGCCAGGAACGGTACTGTCCAATCTGGAATAACATGAGTCGCCGCCACTAACTGTGCCTCCGGGTGAGGAATGGCCAAATCTTCCTCTATAGGCAACTTAACAGACGGGTTATGTAAAACATCCAAAAAGGTGTTAGGGGGTACCGGCTTACACTGATATCCCAACCGGCTTAAGGCATCAGCTGCTTCGTTCTTTCTTTGGTCAATGTGTTCCACTTGATAACCATTAAAACGCCCTGCAACAGCGTCGACCTCGCGGCGATAAGCCGCCATGAGAGGATCCTTGGAATCCCACTTGCCTGACACCTGTTGAGCCAATGAGCACCTCACTGACGTAGTAAACCGGCCATTGAACTGGATTTCCTTGCCAGCCTCCTTGCACTCTACAACAATGGCTGTGCTGACAGCATGTGAGTTAGCAGCCACGTACAACAACAACGGCTCTTTCTCAACTGGAGCAGCAAGAACCGGCGGCTCAGTGAGCTGTTTCTTCAGATTCTCAAAAGCAGAGTTAGCAGCGTCACCCCAGACAAAGTCATCCGCCTTTTTCATCATTTGATACGAAGGCATTGCCTTCTCCCCTAACCGGCTTATGAACTGGCTTAAGGCAGCGACGCGACCCGCCAGCCGCTGAACGTCATTGATGCACACTGGTTTGGCCAAAGATGTGATTGCCTTAATTTTCTCCGGGTTAGCCTCAATACCTCCGTTAGACACCAAAAAACCCTAGAGTTTGCTAGCTGGGACTCCAAAAACACACTTGGCCAGGTTAAGCATAATCTTGTAGACCCGGATGTTATCAAAGGTTTCCTTCACATCTGCTATCGAGGTTTCCTTCTCTCTGGACTTCACCACTATATCATCCACATAAGCATGAACATTACGCCCAATCTGACTATGAAGGAAATTCTGCACACACCATTGATAAGTCGCCTGGGCACTCTTAAGCCCAAAAGGCATAGACACATAGCAGAAGGCTCCGAACGGAGTGATGAAAGTAGTCTTCTCCTGGTCCTTGACTGCCATCTTGATCTGATGATAACCTGAATAGGCATCCAAAAAACTCAAACGCTCACAACCCGCCGTAGCATCAATGATCTGATCAATACGAGGGAGAGCAAAAGGGTCAACCAGACAAGCTTTGTTCAAATCGGCGTAATCGACACACATTCGCCAGGTCCCTTTTTTCTTGAGTACAAGCACCGGGTTAGCCAACCATTCTGGGTGAAAAACTTCCAGAATGAACCCAGCCGCCAATAGCCGGGCCACCTCTTCTCCGATGGCCTTGCGCCTTTCCTTGTTAAACCACCGAAGGAACTGCCTAACTGGCTTAAACTTCGGATCAATGTTAAGAGTGTGCTCAGCGAGTTCTCTCGGGACACCCGGCATGTCAGAAGGCTTCCATGCAAAGATGTCCTGGTTCTCATGGATGAACTCGATGAGCGTGCTTTCCTATTTTGGATCCAAGTTGGCACTGATGATGAACTGTTTGGATGAGTCTCCAAGCACAAAAGCAACCATCTTGGTGTCATCAGCTGACTTGAATTTCAACACCGGTTCATTCTCCATAGCTGGCTTCTTCAAAGACGTCATGTCTGCCCGGTCAACATTATCTTTATAAAACTTCAACTCCTCTGTCGCACAAACAGACTCAGCATAAGCGGCATCACCTTCTTTACATTCCAGGGCTATTTTCCGGCTTCCATGTACTGTCATGGTGCCTTTATAACCCGGCATCTTGAGCTGCAGATACACATAACACGGCCGAGGCATGAACTTGGCGTATGCCGGCCGTCCAAACAGAGCATGATATGGGATTTTGATCTTAACCACTTCAAAAGTTAACTTCTCAGCCCTGGAATCATATTCATCCCCAAAGGCTACTTCCAGTTCAATCTTACCAACTAGGTATGCCGACTTACCAGGGACAACACCATGAAAAATAGTGTTGGATTGTTTAAGACTCTTATCTGTCAACCCCATCCGACGAAACGTCTCATAATAGAGGATGTTGATGCTACTGCCTCCGTCCATGAGCACCTTAGTGAACTTATATCCACCAACCTGAGGTGCGACCACCAAGGCCAAGTGACCCGGATTATCAACCCAGGGAGGGTGATCTTCTCTGCTCCACACAATAGGTTGTTCTGACCACCTCAAATAATGTGTAATCGCCGGCTCAACGGCATTGACTGCCCTCTTATGAAGCTTCTGGTCCCTCTTGCATAAACTAGTGGTAAATACATGGTACTGCCCAATATTCAACTGCTTTAGGTTACTTTGATACCGGATTGTTGTTGCTGATTATTTTGGCCAGGTTGCTGATTATAGCCACCCTGATTACCCGGATGGCCATGGCCGTGAAAACCACCTCCGCCTAAACCGGCGCCTGGGCCATGAAAGCCGCCTCCGCCTGAACCGCTGCCAGGTCCGTGGCTACCATCAAACATGTTGGAATTTTTAAATGCCTTCATGATCATACAATCCTTCCATAGATGGGTAGCTAGCTTCTCCCGGGTGTCATGTCTTGGACAAGGTTCATTCAGTAGTTGCTCGAGGGTGGGACCTGACCCACCTGACCGAGGAGGTGGCCTACCCTTGCGCCGTTTGTTGTTGCCCTGTGTATTGGTGCTAGCCACAAACTCGTTAGCCTTACGTTTATTACCTCCTTGATTCGCCGGGTTATGCTGGTGACCCTTGCCGTTGCCGTTCTTCTTTCCCTTCCCTGTTTTTTCTTCATCAGACACGAGATCCTTGGTACTGTCAGAATCAGCATATTTGACCAGGGCCGCCATCAACTGGCCCATGTCATTACAGTCACGCTTGAGCCACCCCAGCTTCTGTTTCAGAGGTTCAAAACGGCAATTTTTCTCCAACATTAAGACCGCAGAGCCAGCATCCATCTTATCAGATGAATGTATTATCTCCTTGACCCGGCGCACCCAATGGGTCGTGGACTCACCTTCCTCTTGCTTACAATTAGTCAGGCCCACGATTGACATAGGTTTTTTACATGTGTCCTTGAAGTTCTGAATGAACCGGGCCTTTAACTCCGCCCATGAGCCGATGGAATTGGGTGGCAACCCTTTCAACCAAATGTGAGCCGTTCCATCCAACATCATAGTGAAATACTTAGCCATTGCTGCATCGCTGACCTCCAACATCTCTGCTGCCATCTCATAACTTTCAATCCATGCCCCAGGCTGCAAGTCGGCCGTGTAATTAGGCACCTTATGAGGCCCCTTAAAGTATTTTGACAAGGGCTCATTACATATAGCTGGCACCAGGCAAGGGACACCTCCTGTTCTTGTGGCTACTCCTGTCTCAACAGAGGTTGCCGGATAAACCGGAAAAGCCTGATGAGCCGCCTGCTCAGCTGCCAGTTGAGCCGCCCGCTCAGCCTCTTGACGGATTCTCTCCTGATCCACCAAGTTAAGGGCTCCACCCTGCGCCGGCTCATGCCTGCGCGGTTGGTTATAGCGTTGAGTGTTGCTCGACATAGCGGCTGAGTCCATATGCCTGCTATAGCTCGGGCTCTGGCTCGGGCGAGGGGTTGAATGGATTCTGTCTCAACTGTAAGAGTATGCATCCTGCTGTGCCAGAGCTGTCTGAAGAAGTTCTCTCACCCTTCATGTTTCAATTGCTATCGGAGAGTCGCCTTCCATCGAGAGAGCCGCCAAACGAGCCGACGCAACAATGAGATTCTCCAAAGGGTTAGAAAAGTAACCCGGTGGTATTGGTGTGTAATGAGGCGGAGCGGTATTCATACGAGGTGGTTCCATGGCCCGTGGTTGAACTGGCGCCCCAGCCCTGGGTGTCGTGATCCGGTTTGCCTCCGGCGGGTCACTTGGACCAGCCCCTGGTGTGTGGAAAAGGTTCCTAGGATCGTACGTCAGAGGCAAGCGTGACTGATTTTTTTGGTGCCTTCTCCTCATGACCTCGTTTGACGCGTTCAGGTCCATCGAGAGCCGGAAAGTCTCCACTTGAAGCTGCTGAGCACGAGCATCCAAAGACGCCCACTCCACGGCCATCCTGACCTCTTTTGCTGCTAAATTTTCCTTGGCCTGTGCCATCTCTTTGCGTAGCCGTGCCACCTCCGCGTCATGCTGAGCCTTATCTGCCGGCTCCACCACAACAGTCAACAGAGCAGTCAACTTATCCATGAGGTCCATCAGCATCTGATCCGGGGGCACGCGGGGTCTCCTGACCCGGCCACTGCCAACCCAGTGGTTATTGTTGCTGCAGCCGTGGAGTTCTGCCCGGGTTGAGTGCCAGCCATGAAGACTCTGGTTCGATTCGACGGCTCAAAGGGGTGCGGAAAACTGCCGCCATCGGAACAGCCCCCAAGCATGCCATGTTGCATCTGATACAAAGAATCTGTCTCGCCTGTTGATGATGTAGCGTCAGAAGAGATGGCCGTCTCACCGCCATCCACTGATCCTTCAGAGAATTCACCTCCATGGATGCAACCCACGAAGGCACGCCTCACGGAAGGTTGAGCCCGGGCGGATCTCGCGCGCTGAGCCATCTCGATGAGGTTGGTGTAGACGTCCGGCTTAGGTTCTGACTCGCTGATCCGGCCGATGAAGACATGGATTCCGCCGAAGGGGACCTGATTCGTCTCCAACGTATCTACAATTTTTGATTGCTCCATGCTATATTATCTACTGTTTTGGACTATATTGGGCTTTATTTTCCACTTTTATATCATTTTTGGGACTAACCTATTAACTGGAGGCCCAACCCAGAATTGCTGTTTTTTTTGCCTATTTCAGTGTTTCGAAGAAACGGAATATCAAACGGAATAAAATCTTCGGGAACGTGATTTTCTCACCGAACGTGATCCAGGAGACTTGGACCCTGCTCCAAGGAACAAGAGAGGCGGTCACAAGGGTGGGGGTCACCCCTCCCTAGGGCGCGCCCCTGCCTCGTGGGCCCCTCGTTTCTCCTCTGGCGTACTTCTTCCTCCTATATATACACACGTACCCCCAAACAATCAAAACAAGAGCCAAAAACCTAATTCCACCACCGCAACTTTCAGTATCCACGAGATCCCATCTCGGGGCCTGTTCCGGAGCTCGGCCGGAAGAGGGCCGTCATCACGGAGGGCTTCTACATCATCATAGCCTCTAATGAAGTGTGAGTAGTTTACCTTGGACCTTCGGGTCCATAGTTAGTAGCTAGATGGCTTCTTCTCTCTCTTTGAATCTCAATACAAAGTTCTCCCCCTCTCTTGTGGAGATCTATTCGATGTAATCTTCTTTTTGTGGTGTGTTTGTTGAGACCGATGAATTGTGGGTTTATGATCAAGTCTATCTATTCGATGCAAGTCTCTTCGAATTATCCGCTTGGTTTGGCCAACTAGATTGGTAGTTCTTGCCATGGGAGAAGTGCTTAGCTTTGGGTTCGATCTTGCGGTGTCCTTACCCAGTGACAGAAGGGGCAGCAAGGCACGTATTGTATCATTGCCATCGAGGATAACAAGATGGGGTTTATTTCATATTGCATGAATTTATCTCTCTACATCATGTCATCTTGCTTAAGGCGTTACTCTGTTTTAACTTAATACTCTAGATGCATGCTGGATAGCGGTCGATGAGTGGAGTAATAGTAGTAGATGCAGAATCTTTTGATCTACTTGTCACGGACGTGATGCCTATATACATGATCATGCCTAGATATTCTCATAACTATGCTTAATTCTGTCAATTGCTCAACAGTAATTTGTTCACCCACCATAGAATACTTATGCTCTTGAGAGAAGCCACTAGTGAAACCTATGGCCCCGGGTCTATTCTCATCATATCAATCTCCATTACTTTAATATTGCTTTGCTTTTTTACTTTGATTTTACTTTTTACTTTGCATCTTTATACCAAAAATACCAAAAATATTATATCTATCAGTCGGCGTCCTGGGAACGGGGGTCCCCAGACTTGCTTGCCTGCGGCCTGCAGCGTGGCTCAAAGGAGGCCCAGCATGGCCCATCCTCATCAACACAAGGCTCAAGACCCTCGCGAGGGGCCAAGCCTCGCGAGGCGGACGACACAGAGCTTCCTCAGGCATGGCCTCGTTAGGCTGGCTCACGAGGAGGCGGAGAGATCAAGGCGGGGTACCTCGCGAGGTGCCCGTGACGCAAGCCATGACGACTCAGGGCGCCAGGTGTGTGCCAGCGCGCGCAGCGTCCTTCTTTCCTCTTTGGTGCAAAGGGGGCAAGTGCAGCCGCGGAGTACCGAGGCATCAGGCAAAGGTTCCCATTTTGGTGCAACGAGACCAAGACCAGGAGGACTACGAGACGGAGGTCACCGTGGAGCCCAAGACGGCGTCATCGCCAGAGCTTTGGGCAGGCGAAGACTGCTTTTGTCAGGATAGTTGATACTTGTTGTCCCCCTTCAAATTAGCCCGCCATTGTTGGCTCCCTTCCTGCTCGATATTTGGGAAGAGGACCAGGGCCTCTATAAATAGGACCAGCCACCCACATGGTAGGGGGATCGAAATCAGAGAGAGAGAGAGAGAGAGAGAGAGAGAGAGAAGGATGACTGAACTCCTCCTAGCAGTTCATCGCCCCAGTCAAGAACAGGCCCTCGCGAGGCTGTTCTTCCTTGTATTGTTCATCATCATCAGCCCCAGGAGGCAATCCACCAATCACACACAGGAGTAGGGTATTACACCACAACAGTGGCCCGAACCAGTATAAATCTTGTGTCCCTTGTGCGGTTCTTTTAGTAGTTTAGTTCTTTGCGAGGCAGGGAGGTAGAAGGCGTAATCTCCGCGCACACCCCAGTGTTCGAACCTTAAGGGTCCGCCGGAACCCGAAATCCGACATTTGGCGCGCCAGATAGGGGTGCGCCGGAATTCGTTGTCCACCGCCCCGTTCTCCTCCGACCGTCGCATCCATGTCCATCGCTCGTCAGGCCCGCGCCGAGCGCCGGGCCGCCAGCGCTTCTCGCGTCGCCCAGACGGTGCCCGTCAGCGGACGTCCTCGTCGTTCCCCATCGCCCGCCGTCAACGCCGCCACCAGCCCGGTGGGGGGTGAGCAGCAAGCATCATCTCAGCATCCATCCGTGCGCCAAGACGGCCACACCGCTACTCCATCGCTCACACCAGCTGGTTCTTCGTCCCACGCGCTCCGCGCACCCTTGGAGGCTCGAGCTGCGCTCCTCGCGGCAAACGAGCTTCTGCGCTACCGTTTCATCGACGACATCTACGAGGAGTGGCTCGACCGCGTCGCCGAGCTTGTCCGCGCTGCAGGGGGCTCTTCCGCGCCGTCCGTTCTGCTGCGCCGCACCCCGCCACGCACGGGCAACGAAGCCCCGGAGGTGTACCAGCCGCCTCCCCTCCAAGAAGATGCCATGGCTCCAAGACACGTGGCCCCTGGGCAGAACCCGCTCCATCAGGCGCCAGCGCAGTAAGAACGGAGCTGCCAAGAGATCCCACGCCGCAAGGAGCTGCCCGGGCGCTCCCTGCTCCGGCGCGCCGCGACACTGCTCCAGCTCCGGCACGCCAAGACCCTGCGCTGCTCCTAGCTGCAGTGCGTGGGGACCCTCAAGACCAAGCTCTCCACCAGCCGAGGCCTGTCGTGGCCACCGCAGGCTGCCGTGCCTACACCACCGAGCTGCGTAGCGTCGCATGGCCCGGCAAATTCAAGCCAGACCTGCCTCCTTGTTATGATGGCACGACTGACCCTGCGGAGTTCCTCCAGCTCTACGAGCTGGGCATCGAAGCTGCCAGCGGGGATGAAAAGGTCATGGCGAACTGGTTCCCCATGGCGCTCAAGGAAGGAGCTCGCACCTGGCTCCTGAATCTGGCTCCGGGCATGATCTCTTCCTGGGACCAGATGCGCACCTGCTTCATCGCCAACTTCCAAGGTACTCGCGACCGGCCACCCGCCGTGAGCGACATGCGCCGCATCGAGCAACAACCCGGAGAGACCCTGTAGAAGTACATCCAGCGCTTCAACAGCGCGCGCCTCAAGATCCCCAAGGTATCCGAGGAGGCCATCATCTCGGCCTTCTCCGATGGCGTGCGCGACGTCAAGATGAAGTAAGAGCTGGCGATGCATGAAGACCTGTGCACCTCCCTGGAGCTGTTCAACTTGGCAACCAAGTGCGCCAGGGCTGAGGAGGGACGCCTCTCCCTCCTCGAGCTGCCTGCCGCAGAACCAGAAGAGAAGAAGCCCAAGGCCAAGGACGTGAAACGCAAGGGGGCTGCCGTGCTCGCAGCAGAGCCAGACACCAAGCGGGGCAAAGGTCTGCCTGCGTCCACCAGGGGCAGCCGGTACTGTGTGTACCATGACCTCCACACCCACAACACCAACGAATGCCAAGAACTCCGCGCCATGTGAGAAGGAAGGATCGGCCGTCGTCTCGACCATGCCGATCGGGGCCACGACCGAGGAGGAGGAAGAAACGCAGGACGCTGGGAAGACCGTGGCCCGCGCCAGGGGTGGCGCGATCAGCCTCGCGAGGATCGCTGGCAAGACCTGCCTCACGAGGGGGACTGGAGGGATCAGCCTCGAGAGGATCGCCCACAGGGCAACGCAGGCCTCCCTCCACTGCCGCCTCAACCAAGGAGGAACAAGGACCGCCACCAAGACGAAGGGGCTGGGGGCTTCCAGGAGCCGCGCGCAATTGCCTGCATCCTAGGCGGAGCTCAAGCCCCAGCCTCCCAATGCATCTTCAAGCAGTTTGCCCGCGAGGTGAACGCAGCCCTCCCCAGGCTCGAGGCGACGCACCCTCTCAGGTGGTCGGCACGCGCCATCACTTTCAGCTCAGCGGATCAACTTAAGTGTGCAGCCACAGCTGGCGTCCTCCCGATGCTCTGCTCCCCAGTCATCAGCAATGTACTGGTCACCAAGACCCTCATCGATGGTGGGGCAGGACTCAACGTCCTGTCCGTGGAAACGTTCAACAATCTCCAAGTGCCCTACGACCAGCTTCAGCCAACCAAGCCCTTCTCCGGAATCACCGACGGCTCCACGGTCCCGATTGGGCAGGTTCGCCTCCCTGTCACCTTCGGGGCACGCGACAACTACCGCACCGAGCTCATCGACTTCGACGTCGCCCACATCCGCCTACTGTACAACGCCATCCTCGGGTACCTAGCGCTGGCCAAGTTCATGGCCGTGACTCACCATGGCTACAACGTCCTCAAGATGCCAGGGAGTGGCAGAGTCATCATGGTGCCCTGCGAAGAGAGGGATGCAGTGTGTTCCCTGGAGCGAGCCTGTCAGGCCGTGTCACTAGAAGACCCGGATCGCGGAAGCAGGAGGCTTCCCGAGACCACCCCCAAGAAGAAGAAGACATCATCCGGACCGGCCCCTCGGGAGGCAGGCCCCTCAGGGCCCGCGCCTACCCAGGGGGAGACTCCTTCCATCGCATAGGAAAGCGCGCCCGGCGCCCTCCTCTGGCAGGGCTCGGGGGCTCTCCCCTGGAGGGCCACCGACCTGGCCAGGGTCACGAGGGAGGCGCTTGGGTACCACATGGAGGTGTGCTTCGGAGCATGTTTCCCTCAAGAAGGAGCAAGGCAAGGAAGGCCGGACCCACAGGAGTTCGTCGACAAAGCCATTCAAGAACTACAGGAATCGTGGATCGTGAGAGGTCGCCGCTGTCTGCCGGCTGCGGCTCCCCATCCAGGCGAGGATGGTGGGCTGCGCGTCTGCGTCGACGTACCAGGGCTGAACCAAGCCGCTACGATGGAGCGCCTCTGGCCCTCGCGAGTGGGGCGCTGCCAGGGTCCGCCCCACAGCTACGTTCGCATGCCTTATGGCCTGCCGAGCGTGGTTGCTGAACGCCAGCGCCTCATGAGGAGCATCGTGACTCAGGAGCCTAACTGGCTCTGTAGCCCCTCACTCCTTTGGTCCCGTCCTGGTTTCCGGTCGGGGCTAATGCTGGGTGAGGTACACGCGGAGTCGGGCTCTGCAGACGTAAAATGGAAGATTCACCTACATCACACCTCCCTACTTGTTGTTCGTGCGCCAAGGGGGACTCCTGAGCATCGCGACTCAGGAGCCTAACTGGCTCCGTAGCCCCTCACTCCTTTGGTCCCGTCCTGGTTTCCGGTCGGGGCTAATGCTGGGTGAGGTACGCGCGGGGCCGGGCTCTGCCGGCGTAGAACACAAGCAAGTAGGGAGGGAAAGCATAAAATTCAAGGAACTTAAAAGCAAATATTACAGTCCATACTGTTGTCTCAATACCAAACGCAAGTTTAAACGCCTCCCCGAGGCATGATACATGATGCAGGAATTAAAAGCAGGGCAGGAGCAGCAGCAGAGTGACTTGGCGGCGGTGAAGCAGCGTGAGTGGCCCCGCCTCACGGAGCAGCAAGACCGGAAGCACCCTGCTTCGGCTTGGTACTGAAGGCCCGGAACTTCCCCAGCAGAGCTTCCGCGCGACCCTTCACGGCCTCGGCAGCGGCAGCAGCGCCCTCGCTGCTTACTGGCTCTAGCAGGCTGCCGAGGTCGGCGCTGGGGTCGTGAAGGTAGATGTGGGTGAAGACCTGCGTCAGCACAACAGAAGATAGGACACGCACCTCGGCCTCGGCCGTGGGGCCAAGGCCAAGGGTGACATCCTCAAGGGCGCGAACCAAGATGGGAAGCAGCTTGGCGGGGCCGTCCTCGGCGCCGGCCAGCGGGCTCTCCAGGCCACTGGCGTAGAGAATCTTCAGCGAAGCACGAGCCTTCTTCTCCATGTCTGCGAAGGCCACGCGATCCTCGGCAAGAACCTTGGCCTTGCGGTCCAGCTCAACCTTCGTCGCCTCCAGCTCCTCCCCCAGCGCACTTAGGCGGTCGCGACGCTTCTTGAGCTTGGCCTCCCAGCCTTCGATGGCCGCCTCGCGAGCCTTTATACCTTCTTCTTGCTCCTGGCGAAGACGAACCTCCTTCACGAGCTGGCCCCGCAGGCCTTGCAGCTCGTCCTCCAGCGCCTTGCAACGACCGCGGGCTTCAACCACCTTCCCCAGGGCTACGTCACGAGCAGCCTTTGTCTCAAGGAGGGCCAGCCTATCCTCGTCGCAGGCCGTTGAGGCTTGAACCAACGCCGCCCGGATTGAGGCATTGGAGCGAATCCGTCCCGAAGCCAGCTCCAAGCACCCGGCCACCAGGCGAGGGTCAGCACCAAGAAGATCCTGCTGCAGCCGGTCCAGTCCAGCAACAGCATGCTCTAGGACGGCAGGAGGAGTTGGGGAAGCAGCAGCCGTTGGAACGGAGGAAGAAGGCGGCGACGTCAACACCACAACGTCCTGAGGTGGAGCCTGCTGCACCCCAGCGGCTATGGTGGCGGCAGTGGGCAAAGGCTGTTGGGGAACGTAGTAATTTCAAAAAATTTCCTACGCACACGCAATGTGGGGACCCCGACTCATAAGTCATGATCACCGAATGCACGTGTACAGTGATCCCAGAGATCAATGCTCACTGAACACACAGAAGCTGAATAACAAGAGTCTTACATCCATACATATCGCCTTACACAAATTATGACCATTATGGTCAAGCCTTACATAGATAGAGCCTTAAGGGCTGAACATCAAATGAAACATAAACAGCGGAAATCTTCGTCGATAAGTAGAACCCATGCCATCTGCCTTAACCCTACAGGCATTCTGACTGGGAAACGTCCTAGTTCGCATGTTCGTCTTCAAAGAATTCTTCTTCGAACTCCTGCTCTTCCATGCCTGGCTAATTAAATAACCAGTGGCAAGCCAATGAGTACTTTGAATGTACTCGCAAGCAACCCATGTTTTGGTTCAGGGTACAAGGATGCATGATATAGGTGAATTTTTGCGGAAAGCTAGTTTTTTTGAGTGCAATGACATGTTCAGCAGCTTGTAAGACATGCATCAGGAGAAATTTAAGTAACCATAAGAACAGGTTACAGATATCAACATAGATAGAGTGGGCACCAACCCAACTTGATCATGTCAAGTCCTCTGACTTGACTCCAGTAATGGTATCAACATAAAAAGAGTGGGCACCAACCCAACTTTATCATGACTTGACCTGAGTGGTACTTCCCACTTATCCAATCGCTCACACTGGTTTGAAAACATGTGGACGTAGTTTAAGCAGCACCGCCCAACTGTCCTTGACCGTGGACACGGCTATTCGAATAGTTTTACACTCTGCAGAGGTTGCACACTTTACCCACTAGATCCGGGGAACTTCCGTGTCATCCACGACCCGCGGTACCTCAAGTACCCGGGGTAAGCACCCGATCACTATCTTTCCCTAGACGACACTAACAAGGAGTCCACTCGATTGGTAGTAACCCCCGTGCCCAACATTTCACAACTTAAAATTGTGGAGCCTCGCTCCTATATTCATCACATACCACTGGCACGGGGTACCAACGGTGTGTCCGGTGCCCCATAAAAATGTTCTTGGCCGCCCTACCTGGCACGACCCCGTCCCGTGAGAGTGCACCAACAACCCTCCCATCACTAGTAATGCGGGCTCCAAGCTAGTATCGGTCTAGGTAATCAATAATGCCCTTCCCCATATAAGGGTAGAGTGGTTGCGCATGTAAGGTTGGGACAGTCGACAAATCTTAAATCTAATCCGTTTTCGAAAACAACACACACACTTGCCTCGGTACACCACTTCGTCATCAAGTGGTTACCCATCTCATCATCTCCCTCGGGCATAAGTGGCACCCGACGGGGTTTTCGAAAAGGCCTTTGAAAACACTTTGCCTCATCACTATGCAGATCCCCGTCCCTTTTTGCGTAGCACTACTTAGCATCCAATCTATTCCCACCGGCATAACCCTCATAAGGAGGTAGGGTCATGCACAAATGCAAGCATCAATAAGGAGGAGACGAGGGCAACCCACCAAGGTGGCTCCCCTCTCACATGATTCCAATGCAACAATAGTAAGGTGCTATATGATATGCATAAAAGAGGTTTCTTAGTCATGGTCAAAGGGCTGCTTGCCTGGCTCAACGAGGTCTTCTGGGTCTTCAAAGTCTTCTGGTCCAACTCCTTCGTCAGCAATGCAATCCATCGTCGCAAAATAATAATGAGAAAATAAGGCAATAATTAAAACAGAAAAACCAAAGTGCTCAGAAAAATGTCAACTTATTTTTATAAAATACTAGGTGGAAATCTAAGAAGGGGAAAATTTCTAGTTTTGGATTTGGAGTTATACAAGAGGGGATATGGATTTTCAAACAGAGATTAAACTGCTCAAATTTGAATTTAAATTTGAACAGTGCATAAAAGTTTGTTGGATTTGAATGAAAGAGGCACCATTAAATAGGTGGGATTTTTCTAAGATTTTAGGAGTTGGAATTATTCCATTTCGACAAATATTTTATCCTATGGAATTTTTACAAGACAGAAGAAAAAGGAAAAAAGAAAAGTGGCACTGTGCCACTGGGCCAGAAAGGCCACAGTGCAGCAGGCCCAGAGGGAATCCAGCCCGCGTAGGCTGCCACGTCGAAGGCCTAAAGGCAAAGTACGCCTTCAGCCGACGCAGCGAACCGGTGCGCGCGCGTGTGCATTTGAACCTGACGGGTGGGGCCCACCCATCAGTATGTGAGGCTGACTGACGGGCCCCACGGCCGTCGTCGTTAACCCTAGGCCAGAGGGGCGGCGAGCTCACCGGCGACGTTCCCGGGCACGGCGAGGTCAGGCGAGGGCACGGCTGGGCTCCTCATCGTGTCGCCGTTCGGGTGGAGGTGGCGGGCGTCACCGGAGCTGCCTGGTTCGCCGGCGACGAGAGGCTACGGCGGAGGAGCTTCGGGCGGTGGCGACTCCGGCCGTTTCCGGTGCCTACAGAGAGGGGAAATGAGGGGAAAACGGTCAGTGAGCTCTTGTGGTTCAGGATCGAGCGAGAGCGGGGGCGGGGGAAGCATGTACCTCTGGATCGACGGCGAGCCGAGGCGGCGGAGCTCGAGCTCGATCTCGAGCTCGGGTGCTCCTGGAGGAGGGTGGAGGGCACAGGGGGACTTCTTGGAGCAGGTGAGGTCGAGTGATGGCGATTGGGAGGCTCGGGGAGGCCTGTTTATAGGCGGATGGCGAGGTCCCGTAGACCCGTGCGCCGGCGAGCTCGTGCTCGTCGCTGCAGGGCTCGGGGGAGACGGGCACGGTGTCTGGGGCGTTCGTGGGCTTGGTCCAGAGCGAGGGGAAGAAGAGAGGGAGGGAGCAGGGGGGGCAGAGGCGCGCGCGTGTGAGCCGCGCCATTGGTGCGCTCGGGTGGCCTCTGTTCGCTAGCGCGGAGGCGCGGGGAGGAGGAGAGAGGAGGGGGGCGACAGCGTGGCATGCTACGGACGTCGAGGCAGCCTCGGGGAACACGAGGGGGAGAGCCGAGGTGGCCGGATGCGCCTGGCTGGGGGCGGCTACAGTGCAGGAGCGCCCTATAGCGCGCTCCAGAGCACCCAAATGGCCGGCATGCCATTCTTTTATGCAAGGAGAGCGTGTCCAATGGTGTCTAGCAGGTCTAGGGAGGAGTAAAGAAAGGGGAGGGGCGTTGGATGCCCTGGAGAGCCAGTAGGAGAGGAGAGAGGGTGAGGGAGAGAGAGAAAGTGGCTGTCCAGAGAGAGAAAAGGAGGATTTCATCCCCCTTCTAATTGAGTTTGGGCTAGGAAAACTTACTGGAGTTAGAACATGATCATAAGGGGTTGTGGTAAAAATTTGAGCTATCCAAGAATAGTGGAAGGGGTCAAAACAGTGGATTTTGCAAAATGTCAGAAGGTGTTTGATAAAGTTTTGGGCAAGAAAATGAACTCCAATTGCCATGAGAATTAACAGGATGGAATGACACATATAATTAGGGTGCTCCACCAAATTTGAGCTCTTTTGGGAAAAGTTGCCAATGTAACCTTGGCAAACCCTAGAAATGAGCAAAAATGGACTTATGAAGATCTAGTTGAGCAAATCACTTCTCCATGATGCACCACTTGGTGTAGTGGCCTCATTTGCTGATTTGCACAAGCTCACACAAGGTGGGGTCAAGGAGAGAAAGTTGGTAGTACAAACTTGTTCAAATTTGGTTCTGGTCAGAGAGGGTTTTGGGGCATTTTGGTGAACCAAAATGACTTTAATTGACATGAGGCTTTGCAAGGTGATCAAAATATGCATTTGTGACTTGCTGGATTTTTCTTGGATTTTTATGAAAATATTTCCTGTAGAAATATTTCAAATCCTTGAAATGGGCAGAAATGGTTTTGGGAGGTTTTGTCCAATATTTTGAACATGACCATGTGTTGAAACTCTTATATATGGAAAATATATGTCCACTGAGTTTCCCTAAATTTTCTCAAATATGTTTGAAACATAAAAATAATTTTTCCCTATTAAAGACCATTTCTGGCCTTAAGAAAAAGCTTTTAAATAAAATAGGAAAATAAATTTTAAAATCATATTTTTGTGGTTTATGGGAGTCCTATATCTAATAGGTTTCAAATAAATTTTTGGAAAGATTTTTCACACCTCAAATCAAGTACTTGCAGTGCAAATCTCAATTTAAGGGGTTTTGGAAAACTAATTTTAGAAAATACTTTTTGGCCAAATTATTTTTGTAAGAAAATACTATATTGCACTATACACATGGCATGATCATTGGGCAGAAGTTTGGGGCAAGGAGATGAAGTATAGCAGGTGGAGTTGTGTTGACTTAAAGAGCACTTAAAAAGCACAGAGAGAAAACCAACTCCAAATAAAAGCCAAATAATGCAAAAGTTTTTGTTGGACCAAATTTTCATGCTTTATTGATGCAAATGAAATGTTACAAAATGCAGGGTGTGACAGACCTACCCCCCTTACAAGAATCTCGTCCTCGAGATTCCTAAACTAGGCTTTAAAGAGATACGGAAACTCGGATCTAAGGTAGTCTTCACGTTCCCAGGTTGCTTCTACTTCAGTGTGGTTGCTCCACTGGACCTTGAAGTACTTGATCGTGCGGCTTCGAGTGCGTCGCTCAGCCTCATCCAAAATGCAGATGGGCCTCTCGCGGTAAGTCAAATCAGGCTGAAGGTCAACGGCTTGGTGATTGACGTCCTTGTAGAGATCAGGCTTGCCTGGAACTTGGAGGCACTTCCGGAGTTGTGACACGTGGAAAACATTGTGCACATCGGATAGTTCAGGTGGCAGTTCCAACTAGTAAGCCACTTCTCCATGTC
The DNA here is from genome assembly GCA_034509565.1 of Triticum monococcum. Lineage (NCBI taxonomy): Eukaryota > Viridiplantae > Streptophyta > Magnoliopsida > Poales > Poaceae > Triticum > Triticum monococcum. The sequence continues at coordinate 118,939,192 of CM067844.1, forward strand.
GTGCGGTGATCTCGAAGGGGCCGATAAATCTTGGTGCGAGTTTTCCCTTAACGTGCAAACGCTTGGTTCCCTTAAGGGGAGTCACTCATAGGTATACATGGTCTCCAACTTGGAAGTCTACTTGTCGGTGACGCGTGTCAGCATAGCTCTTCTGTCTGGACTTAGCGGTCTTCAGTTGTTCTCTGACTAGCTTTACTTGCTCTTCTGCTTCACGGAGGATCTCAGGCCCAAATATTAGTCCTTCTCCGGTTTCTGACCAATTGAGGGGTGTGCGGCACTTGCGCCCATACAACACCTCAAATGGTGCCATCTGAAGGCTCGACTGATAACTGTTGTTGTAGGAGAACTCGGCGAAAGGGAGGCAATCTTCCCACTTAGCTCCATATGCTAAGACACAGGCTCGGAGCATGTCTTCGAGTATCTGATTTACTCATTCTGTCTGGCCTCTGGTCTGTGGGTGGAAAGCAGTCCTGAAGGATAACTTGGTCCCCATGGCTTCTTGGAACTTCTTCCAGAATCTTGAGGTAAACTGGATTCCTCGGTCTGACACAATCTCCTTGGGAACACCATGAAGGCTTACGATTCTGCTGATGTATAGAGTCGCTAGCTGGTTGCCATCATAAGTGGTCTTCACAGAAATGAAATGGGCTACTTTGGTCGAGTGATCGACTATGACCCAGATGGAGTCATGTCCCTTGTTCGACCTAGGTAGTCCAGTGATGAAATCCATTCCGACTTTATCCCATTTCCACTCGGGAACCTTGAGTGGTTGGAGCAATCCAGCAGGTCGCTGATATTCAGCTTTGACCCTTTGGCATACATCACATTTTGCAACATAGGTGGCAATCTCCCTTTTCATGCCATGCCACCAGAATCTTTCCTTCAGGTCTTGATACATCTTGGTTCCTCCGGGGTGAATGGAATACGGGGAGTCATGAGCTTCTTGAAAGATCGAATTCTTGAGCTCAATCTTGTTGGTTACGCAAATGCGATTCCCAAACCACACAATTCCTTGCTCATCCTATGAGAACCCTGGGGCTTTGCCTGCCTTGATCTTCCTCTTGATGCCTTCAATACTCTCGTGTCCCTTCTGAGCTTCCTTGATATCATCCATCAGGGTAGGCTTGACTTCAAGGTTGGCTAAGAATCCTGGTGCAACCAGTTCCAACCCGAAGCTTTCAAGTTCTCCAGACAAGACGGGTAGCCTTTCCTTAAGCATGGCATTCAAGGAACAAGCCTTCCTGCTTAATGCATCTGCTACCACATTAGCCTTTCCAGGGTGGTATTGAACACTGAGGTCATAATCCTTGATCAACTCTAGCCATCTTCTTTGCCTCATGCTCAATTCCTTTTGAGTGAAAATATACTTCAGACTTTTGTGATCCGTGTATATCTCACACCGCTTCCCTAGGAGGTAATGTCGCCATGTTTTCAGGACATGAACTACAGCTGCCAACTCGAGGTCATGAGTAGCATAGTTCTCTTCATGAGGCCGTAGCTGCGTTGAAAGGTAGGCTACGACTCTGCCTTCTTGCATCAGAACACCTCCCAGTCCGGTCCTTGACACATCACAATATATCACAAACTCCTTGTGTATATCTGGTGTGGCCAGGACTGGGGCGGTGGTCAATCTCTTCTTTAGCTCCTGGAAGCTCTTCACACTTCGGCATCATTTCAAACTTCTTGTCCTTCTTCAAGAGCTGAGTCATAGGTCGAGCAATGCTTGAGAATCCTTCAACGAACTTGCGGTAATACCCCGCGAGTCCGAGGAAGCTTCTGACTTCCTTCACATTGCTTGGGGATTGCCCTTCAGTCACGGCTTCAATCTTAGTGGGATCGACCGACAATCCTTCTTTAGTCAAAACATGACCCAAGAATCCAACTTCGTGCAGCCAAAATTCGCACTTGCTGAACTTGGCATACAGTTGGTGCTCTCAAATCTTGTCTAGGACCATCCTCAAGTGTTGCTCGTGCTCTTCTTCCGTCTTCGAGAAGACAAGAATGTCATCAATGAAGACAACAACAAACTTGTCCAAATATTCCATGAAGACCTTATTCATGAGGTACATGAAGTAAGCTGGGGCATTGGTTAATCCAAAGGACATGACCGTGCACTCATACAGGCCATATCTGGTTACAAATGCCGTCTTCGGAATATCCTGGGGTCTGATCTTCAGCTGGTAGTACCCAGATCTGAGATCTATCTTGGAGAACACCCTGGCTCCATTGAGTTGATCAAACAGATCTTCAATCTTGGCGAGTGGATACTTGTTTTTGATTGTAACTTCATTGAGGGAGCGGTAGTCAATGCATAAGCGGATGGTACCGTCCTTCTTTGTCACAAACAGGACAGGTGATCCGCAAGGGGAGGCACTAGGGCGAATAAATCCCTTCCTCAACTGCTCTTCTAGTTGCTTCTTCAATTCTGCTAACTCTTCCGATCCCATTCTATAAGGCTTCTTATAGATGGGTCCTGCTCCGGGTATGAGTTCGATGATGAACTCAATGTCTCGGTCAGGAGGCATTCCCGGTAGCTCATCAAGAAAGACATCAGGGTATTCACATACTACCGGCACTTGCTCCAATCCAACTTCTGACAGGGAGTTGACTTGGGTGGCTTGAGCAGAGGAGGGGTTGGAGGCATATCTAACTTCGACTCCTTGGTCATTGGTCACAGTGACAGTCCGGTTGGCACAATTTAGCAAGCCTTGGTGCTTGATGAGCCAATTCATTCCTAAGATCACGTCCAAGCCTTGTGATCTTAAGATGATAAGGTCTGCTTGGAAGTCTACCCCATTAATGACAATCCCGACTCCTTTACATCCTATCTTGGCTCTCATCTCTGCTCCGGGGGTTTGTACCACCATGGGGTTATTCAGGGGTGTAGGGGTCATGCCACTTTTTAATGCAAACCTTTGGGTGACAAATGAATGCGTGGCTCCAGAATCAAACAAGACAGTTGCAGGTGTTGAGTTGACAAGGAACGTACCCAACACGATGTCTGGGTCTTCCTGGGCTTCTTTTGTAGTGACATGATTCACACGACCCTTGCCGTTGTTGGGCAGGTTGCGGGGAGCTTGGTTCCTTGGTGGCATTCCACGGCCTTGTCCTGGGTTCTGCGCATTGGGGCACGGTGCGTCGGGCTTCTTGTTGGGGCAATACTTGGAGTAGTGTCCTGCCTGACCACATCCGAAGCAAGTAACTTGATTGGGGTTGCTGCTCTTGCCGGCATTGTTATTGGGGTTGTTGTAAGCTGGCCTGGGGTTGGCATACTGCTGAGGTGGATAGCTGGTGCAGGGTGCAGGAGCTCTTGGCTGCTGATAGGTTGGCTTGACCGGGGCTGGCTGCCACGGGCGAGGCTTTTGGTTGCTGGAGCTACCCTTGCTGATCATCTTGCGCTTACGGGTGTCATCCAAAGCACGTCGCTTGTCCTCAAGCATGAGTGCCTTGTTCACCAAATCAGGAAAGGTCGGGCAGTCGCACACAACAAGCGAGTACCGCAGTGTCTGGTTAAGGCCTTCCATGAAGCGCTCCCTTTTGGCAGCATCAGTGCTGACATCTTCAGGGGCATACCTTGAGAGAACACTGAACTTCTGCATGTACTCCTTGACAGTGTTGCTACCTTGCTTCAGGGCTCGGAACTCTCGCTTCTTGATGGCCATGATTCCGGAAGGAATGTGGGCCTTGCGGAATTCTGCCTTGAAGTTGCTCCAAGTGATGTTTTGCTCAGCATGCATGGCCTTGAATCCATCCCACCAAGCTCTAGCAGTTCCCCCGAGACAGTGAGCAGCATATGCCACCTTCTCATGGACTTCGGTGCATCCGACTAGTTCCAGCAGATCCTCAATGGTGCGGACCCAGTCGTCTGCATCCAGAGGTTTAGCAGTCTCGATGAAGGTGGGTGGTGCATGCTTCTTGAACTCCACCAATGTGGAACGTGCATTGCCGTTTCCCGCCGGCTGGCGGTTGACAGCTTGAGCGATCATCTGGAGGGCTGCAGTGTTGGCTTGGCGTTCCTCTCGGAAAGCTTGGAGAAGCTGAGCCATGTCCATGCTTGGAGGTGGTGGCGGCGGTGGAGTTTGTCCTTGGGTTTGGTCCTGACTGGCTTCTTCTTCGGCTTCTGGCTGCTGGGTAGAGGTACTAGTACGAGTTACAACAGGCATCGTATCGGAGCGGTCAAGGTCTCATGAATGGGAAAGATGGGGAAGCAAAATAGATGGGATGCCTAGTAAGGGGGTTGGTATGACACTAACTATTTTCATGCAAGGGCCAAAAGGGCCAAAACACATTCAGTAAAATCCAAAGGGGTGATGTAGTCGCTTACAAGTTCCCGAAGGAAAGTACGACGTCCATCAAACACACCAAAAGCAAACACAATGCTACACGGTTTCATATGAACCATTACAAGGACTCGACTTCGCATAGGGGTACATGACCTATCCTACCGTAGGGGTTACTAACGGGCATATCCGGGCTGCAAATGATTGCTAAGTGGTGGAATGCTCGGTCGCGTAGTCTGGCTCTTCTGGGTCTTCCTCCTCGTAATCGGCGGCCTGACTTTCTTCTTCACTTGAAGTGGTGGGGGAGTGGGGGAGCTCAACACGGCGTTGCTTTGTCGGAGGTGCGAAGAGCTTGCGGTATTCCTTTGCGCTCATGCAGTGTTGCTATGGTGGTTCTCCGTCCTTTGGGGGTCTTCCGCCCCTGTATGCGATTGCAGGTTGTCCAGGGGGAGCACCTTCCTTCTTGATCCTATCCTTCTTCCCTTGTGCTTGGAGAAGAAGTGCCTTGGTCTCATGAAGTTCCTTTCGGAGTTCCATCGATTCCGAGGCCAAGCGTTGTGCCAAACTATCGGCACAAAGGCTGAAGTAGGTCTGGAATCGAAGTGGAAGTCCTTCTTCTAATGGTGGAGCTGGGGCACTGCTCTCATCCTCACCTTCCTTCCGATAAGGCAAGAAACGGGTTGCCAACTCATCTGCCATCTCTGGAAGAAGGTCTCGGAGGCAGGTGAGTGCCTTGAGGGTTGCCATCTCGACGGCAAGGACTAGAGTTGCCATCTGGGGTCCCTCAAAGAACGAGCTTGTTGGGGAGTCATTGGCCTTCACGATCACTTCCACATGATACTCCGTCTTTGTGTCATTGATCCAATGCTCGTGGTAGGTGTAAATGGGGGCTCGGTGGTACTGGCACTTCTTGAGGCTATCTTCGAGAAGTACGGGGAATCCTGTGGTCAGGAAGTCTTCAGGTACGATAGCCATCTACAAAGGTTGAATGGGAGAGGTTAATAAAGAAATATATCTTGGGTTGGGTGAGCTTAGAAAAGAAGAGGAGTTTAGATGGTCTCAAGCCAACTAACATCCATGCTAACTAAGGCTTCCTACAGTCAGGATGGCTCTGATACCAGCTCTGTGGGGACCCCGACTCATAAGTCGTGATCACCGAATGCACGTGTACAGTGATCCCAGAGATCAATGCTCACTGAACACACAGAAGCTGAATAACAAGAGTCTTACATCCACACATATCGTCTTACACAAATTATGACCATTATGGTCAAGTCTTACATAGATAGAGCCTTAAGGGCTGAACATCAAATGAAACATAAACAGCGGAAATCTTCGTCGATAAGTAGAACCCATGCCATCTGCCTTAACCCTACAGGCATTCTGACTGGGAAACGTCCTAGTTCGCATGTTCGTCTTCAAAGAATTCTTCTTCGAACTCCTGCTCTTCCATGCCTGGCCAATTAAATAACCAGTGGCAAGCCAATGAGTACTTTGAATGTACTCGCAAGCAACCCATGTTTTGGTTCAGGGTACAAGGATGCATGATATAGGTAAATTTTTGCGGAAAGCTAGTTTTTTTGAGTGCAATGACATGTTCAGCAGCTTGTAAGACATGCATCAGGGGAAATTTAAGTAACCACAAGAACAGGTTACAGATATCAACATAGATAGAGTGGGCACCAATCCAACTTGATCATGTCAAGTCCTCTGACTTGACTCCAGTAATGGTATCAACATAAAAAGAGTGGGCACCAACCCAACTCTATCATGACTTGACACGAGTGGTACTTCCCACTTATCCAATTGCTCACACTGGTTTGAAAACATGTGGACGTAGTATAAGCAGCACCGCCCAACTATCCTTGACCGTGGACACGGCTATTCAAATTGTTTTACACTCTGCAGAGGTTGCACACTTTACCCACTAGATCCGGGGAACTTCCGTGTCATCCACGACCCGCGGTACCTCAAGTACCCGGGGTAAGCACCCGATCACTATCTTTCCCTAGACAACACTAACAAGGAGTCCACTCGATTGGTAGTAACCCCCGTGCCCAACATTTCACAACTTAAAATTGTGGAGCCTCGCTCCTATATTCATCACATACCACTGGCACGGGGTACCAACGGTGTGTCCGGTGCCCCATAAAAATGTTCTTGTCCGCCCTACCTGGCACGACCCCGTCCCAAGAGAGTGCACCAACAACCCTCCCGTCACTAGTAATGCGGGCTCCAAGCTAGTATCGGTCTAGGTAATCAATAATGCCCTTTCCCATATAAGGGTAGAGTGGTTGCGCATGTAAGGTTGGGACAGTCGACAAATCTTAAATCTAATCCGTTTTCGAAAACAACACACACACTTGCCTCGGTACACCACTTCGTCATCAAGTGGTTACCCATCTCATCATCTCCCTCGGGCATAAGTGGCACCCGACGGGGTTTTCGAAAAGGCCTTTGAAAACACTTTGCCTCATCACTATGCAGATCCCCGTCCCTTTTTGCGTAGCACTACTTAGCATCCTATCTATTCCCACCGACATAACCCTCATAAGGAGGTAGGGTCATGCACAAATGCAAGTATCAATAAGGAGGAGACGAGGGCAACCCACCAAGGTGGCTCCCCTCTCACATGATTCCGATGCAACAATAGTAAGGTGCTATATGATATGCATAAAAAGAGGTTTCTTAGTCATGGTCAAAGGGCTGCTTGCATGGCTCAACGAGGTCTTATGGGTCTTCAAAGTCTTCTGGTCCGACTCCTTCGTCAACAACGCAATCTATCGTCGCAAAATAATAATGAGAAAATAAGGCAATAATTAAAACAGAAAAACCAAAGTGCTCAGAAAAATGTCAACTTATTTTTATAAAATACTAGGTGGAAATCTAAGAAGGGGAAAATTTCTAGTTTTGGATTTGGAGTTATACAAGAGGGGATATGGATTTTCAAACAGAGATTAAACTGCTCAAATTTGAATTTAAATTTGAATAGTGCATAAAAGTTTGTTGGATTTGAGTGAAAGAGGCACCATTAAATAGGTGGGATTTTTCTAAGATTTCAGGAGTTGGAATTATTCCATTTGGACAAATATTTTATCTTGTGGAATTTTTACAAGACAGAAGAAAAAGGAAAAAGAAAAGTGGCACTGTGCCACTGGGCCAGAAAGGCCACAGTGCAGTAGGCCCAGAGGGAATCCAGCCCGCGCAGGCTGCCACGTCGAAGGCGTAAAGGCAAAGTATGCCTTCAGCCGACGCAGCGAACCAGTGCGCGCGCGTGTGCATTTGAACCTGACGGGTGGGGCCCACCCATCAGTATGTGAGGCTGACTGACGGGCCCCACGGCCGTCGTCGTCAACCCTAGGCCAGAGGGGCGGCGAGCTCACCGGCGACGTTCCCGGGCACGACGAGGTCAGGCGAGGGCACGGCTGGGCTCCTCCTCGTGTCGCCGTTCGGGTGGAGGTGGCGGGCGTCACCGGAGCTGCCTGGTTCGCCGGTGACGAGAGGCTGCGGCGGAGGAGCTTCGGGCCGTGGCGACTCCGGCCGTTTCCGGTGGCTACAGAGAGGGGAAACGAGGGGAAAACGGTCAGTGAGCTCTTGTGGTTCAGGATCGAGCGAGAGCGGGAGCGGGGGAAGCCTGTACCTTTGGATCGACGGTGACCCGAGGCGGTGGAGCTCGAGCTCGATCTCGAGCTCGGGTGCTCCTGGAGGAGGGTGGAGGGCACAGGGGGGACTTCTTGGAGCAGGTGAGGTCGAGTGATGGCGATTGGGAGGCTCGGGGAGGCCTCTTTATAGGCGGACGGCGAGGTCCCGTAGACCCGTGCGCCGGAGAGCTCGTGCTCGTCGCTGCAGGGCTCGGGGGAGACGGGCACGGTGTCTGGGGCATTCGTGGGCTTGGTCCAGAGCGAGGGGAAGAAGAGAGGGAGGGAGCAGGGGGGCAGAGGCACGCACGTGTGAGCCGCGCCATTGGTGCGCTCGGGCGGCCTCTGTTCGCTAGCGCGGAGGCGCGGGGAGGAGGAGAGAGGAGGGGGGCGACAGCGTGGCGTGCTACGGACGTCGAGGCAGCCTCGGGGGACACGAGGGGGAGAGCCGAGGTGGCCGGATGCGCCTGGCTGGGGGCGGCTACAGTGCGGGAGCGCACTGTAGTGCGCTCCAGAGCGCCCAAATGGCCGGCATGCCATTCTTTTATGCAAGGAGAGCGTGTCCAATGGTGTCTAGCAGGTCTAGGGAGGAGTAAAGAAAGGGGAGGGGGCGTTGGATGCCCTGGAGAGCCAGTAGGAGAGGAGAGAGGGTGAGGGAGAGAGAGAAAGTGGCTGTCCAGAGAGAGAAAAGGAGGTTTTCATCCCCCTTCTAATTGATTTTGGGCTAGGAAAACTTACTGGAGTTAGAACATGATCATAAGGGGCTGTGGTAAAAATTTGAGCTATCCAAGAATAGTGGAAGGGGTCAAAACAGTGGATTTTGCAAAATGTCAGAAGGTGTTTGATAAAGTTTTGGGCAAGCAAATGAACTCCAATTGCCATGAGAATTAACAGGATGGAATGACACATATAATTAGGGCGCTCCACCAAATTTGAGCTCTTTTGGGAAAAGTTGCCAATGTAACCTTGGCAAACCCTAGAAATGAGCAAAAATGGACTTATGCAGATCTAGTTGAGCAAATCACTTCTCCATGATGCACCACTTGGTGTAGTGGCCTCATTTGGTGATTTGCACAAGCTCACAAAAGGTGGGGTCAAGGAGAGAAAGTTGGTAGTACAAACTTGTTCAAATTTGGTTCTGGTCAGAGAGGGTTTTGGGGCATTTGGGTGAACCAAAATGACTTTAATTGACATGAGGCTTTGCAAGGTGATCAAAATATGCATTTGTGACTTGCTGGATGTTTCTTGGATTTTTATGGAAATATTTCCTGTAGAAATATTTCAAATCCTTGAAATGGGCAGAAATGGTTTTGGGAGGTTTTGTCCAATATTTTGAATCTGACCATGTGTTGAAACTCTTATATATGGAAAATATAGGTCCACTGAGTTTCCCTAAATTTTCTCAAATATTTTTGAAACATAAAAATAATTTTTCCCTATTAAAGACCATTTCTGGCCTTAAGAAAAAGCTTTTAAATAAAATAGGAAAATAACTTTTAAAATCATATTTTTGTGGTTTATGGGAGTCCTATATCTAATAGGTTTCAAATAAATTTTTGGAAAGATTTTTCACACCTCAAATCAAGTACTTGCAGTGCAAATCTCAATTTAAGGGGTTTTGGAAAACTAATTTTAGAAAATACTTTTTGGCCAAATTATTTTTGTAAGAAAATACTATATTGCACTATACACATGGCATGATCATTGGGCAGAAGTTTGGGGCAAGGAGATGAAGTATAGCAGGTGGAGTTGTGTTGACTTAAAGAGCACTTAAAAAGCACAGAGAGAAAACCAACTCCAAATAAAAGCCAAATAATGCAAAAGTTTTTGTTGGACCAAATTTTCATGCTTTATTGATGCAAATGAAATGTTACAAAATGCAGGGTGTGACACGCAAGATCATGGTGATGCATAGCAACGAGAGGGGAGAGTGTTGTCTACGTACCCTCGTAGACCGAAGCGGAAGCGTTGACGCAATGTAGAGGAAGTAGTCGTACGTCTTCCCGATCCACCCGATCCAAGCACCGTTACTCCAGCACCTCCGAGTTCTTAGCACACATACAGCTCGATGACGCTCCCCGGGCTCCGATCCAGCAAAGCTTCGGGGATGAGTTCCGTCAGCACGACGGCGTGGTGACGATCTTGATGTTCTACCATCGCAGGGCTTCGCCTAAGCGCTGCTACAATATGACGAGGTGGAATATGGTGGAAGGGGGCACCGCACATGGCTAAGGAACGATCACGATGATCAACTTGTGTGTCCTAGGGTGCCCCCCTGCCTCCGTATATAAAGGATCGAAGGGGGGGGTGCGGCCGGCCCTAGAGGAGGCCCGCAGGAGGAGTCCTACTCCTACCGGGAGTAGGACTCCCCTGCCTTTCCTTGTCCAAGTAGGAGAGGTGGAAGAGGAGAAGGAAAAGGGGGGGGCGCCGCCCCTCCCTCCTTGTCCAATTCGGACTAGGGGGAGAGGGGGCGCGCGGCCTGCCCTGGCAGCCCCTTCCTCTTCTCCACTTTAGGCCCATGAGGCCCATTAACCCTCCAGGGGGTTCCGGTAACCCCGCGGTGCTCCGGTTTTATCCGAAACTTCCCCGGAACGCTTCCGGTGTCCGAATATAGTCATCCAATATATCACTCTTTATGTCTCGACCATTTCGAGACTGCTCGTCATGTCCGTGATCACATCCGGGACTCCGAACTAACTTTGCTACATCAAAATGCATAAACTCATAATAACTGTCATCGTAACGTTAAGCGTGCGGACCCTACGGTTCGAGAACAATGTAGACATAACCGAGACACGTCTCCGGTCAATAACCAATAGCGGGACCTGGATGCCCATATTGGCTCCTACATATTCTACGAAGATCTTTATCGATCAGACCGCATAACAACATACGTTGTTCCTTTTGTCATCGGTATGTTACTTGCCCGAGATTCGATCGTCGGTATCCAATACCTAGTTCAATATCGTTACCGGCAAGTCTCTTTACTCGTTCCGTAATACATCATCTCGCAACTAACTCATTAGTTGCATTGCTTGCAAGGCTTAAGTGATGTGCATTACCGAGAGGGCCCAGAGATACCTCTCCGACGATCGGAATGACAAATCCTAATCTCGAAATACGTCAACCCAACATGTACCTTCGGAGACACCTGTAGAGCACCTTTATAATCACCCAGTTACGTTGTGACGTTTGGTAGCACACAAAGTATTCCTCCGGCACACGGGAGTTACATAATCTCATAGTCATAGGAACATGTATAAGTCATGAAGAAAACAATAGCAACATACTAAACGATCGGGTGCTAAGCTAATGGAATGGGTCATGTCAATCAGATCATTCAACTAATGATGTGATCTCGTTAATCAAATGACAACTCTTTGTCTATGGTTAGGAAACATAACCATCTTTGATTAACGAGCTAGTCAAGTAGAGGCATACTAGTGACACTCTGTTTGTCTATGTATTCACACATGTATTATGTTTCCGGTTAATACAATTCTAGCATGAATAATAAACCTTTATCATGATATAAGGAAATAAATAATAACGTTATTATTGCCTCTAGGGCATATTTCCTTCAGTCTCCCACTTGCACTAGAGTCAATAATCTAGATTACACAGTAATGATTCTAACATCCATGGAGCCTTGGTGCTGATCATGTTTTTCTCGTGGAAGAGGCTTAGTCAATGGGTCTGCTACATTCAGATCCGTATGTATCTTGCAAATCTCTATGTCTCCCACCTGGACTAGATCCCAGATGGAATTGAAGCATCTCTTGATGTGTTTGGTCCTCTTGTGAAATCTGGATTCCTTTGCCAAGGCAATTGCACCAGTATTGTCACAAAAGATTTTCATTGGACCCGATGCACTAGGTATGACACCTAGATCGGATATGAACTCCTTCATCCAGACTCCTTCGTTTGCTGCTTCCGAAGCAGCTATGTACTCTGCTTCACATGTAGATCCCACCACGACGCTTTGTTTAGAACTGCACCAACTGACAGCTCCACCGTTTAATATAAACACGTATCTGGTTTGCGATTTAGAATCGTCCGGATCAGTGTCAAAGCTTGCATCAACGTAACCATTTATGATGAGCTCTTTGTCACCTCCATATACGAGAAACATATCCTTAGTCCTTTTCAGGTACTTCAGGATGTTCTTGACCGCTGTCAAGTGATCCACTCTTGGATTACTTTGGTACCTCCCCGCTAAACTTATAGCAAGGCACACATCAGGTCTGGTACACAGGATTGCATACATGATAGAGCCTATGGCTGAAGCATAGGGAACATCTTTCATTTTCTCTCTATCTTCTGCAGTGGTCGGGCATTGAGTCTGACTCAACTTTACACCTTGTAACACAGGCAAGAATCCTTTCTTTGCTTGATCCATTTTGAACTTCTTCAAAATTTTGTCAAGGTATGTGCTTTGTGAAAGTCCAATTAAGCATCTTGATCTATCTCTATAGATCTTTATGCCTAATATGTAAGGAGCTTCACCGAGGTCTTTCATTGAAAAACTCTTATTCAAGTATCCCTTTATGCTATCCAGAAATTCTATATCATTTCCAATCAGTAATATGTCATCCACATATATTATCAGAAATGCTACAAAGCTCCCACTCACTTTCTTGTAAATACAAGCTTCTCCGAAAGTCTGTATAAAACCAAATGCTTTGATCACACTATCAAAGCGTTTATTCCAACTCCGAGAGGCTTGCACCAGTCCATAAATGGATCGCTGGAGCTTGCACACTTTATTAGCTCCCTTTGGATCGACAAAACCTTCCGGTTGCATCATATACAACTCTTCTTCCAGAAATCCATTCAGGAATGCAGTTTTGACATCCATCTGCCAAATTTCATAATCATAAAATGCGGCAATTGCTAACATGATTCAGACAGACTTAAGCATCGCTACGGGTGAGAAGGTCTCATCGTAGTCAACTCCTTGAACTTGTCGAAAACCTTTTGCGACAAGTCGAGCTTTGTAGATAGTAATATTACCATCAGCGTCAGTCTTCTTCTTGAAGATCCATTTATTCTCAATTGCTTGCCGATCATCGGGCAAGTCAACCAAAGTCCATACTTTGTTCTCATACATGGATCCCATCTCAGATTTCATGGCTTCAAGCCATTTTGCGGAATCTGGGCTCACCATTGTTTCTTCATAGTTCGTAGGTTCATCATGATCTAGCAGCATGATTTCCAGAACAGGATTACTGTACCACTCTGGCGCGGATCTCACTCTGGTTGATCTACGAGGTTCAGTAGTATCTTGTCCTGAAGTTTCATGATCATTATCATTAGCTTCCTCACTAATTGGTATAGGTGTCGCAGAAACAGTTTTCTGTGATATACTACTTTCCAATAAGGGAGTAGGTACAGTTACCTCATCAAGTTCTACTTTCCTCCCACTCACATCTTTCGAGAGAAACTCCTTCTCTAGAAAGTTTCCGAATTTAGCAACAAAAGTCTTGCCTTCGGATCTGTGATAGAAGGTGTATCCAATAGTTTCCTTTGGATATCCTATGAAGACACATTTCTCCGATTTGGGTTTGAGCTTATCAGGTTGAAGCTTTTTCACATAAGCATCGCAGCCCCAAACTTTCAGAAACGACAACTTTGGTTTCTTGCCAAACCATAGTTCATAAGGCGTCGTCTCAACGGATTTTGATGGTGCCCTATTTAACGTGAATGCGGTCGTCTCTAAAGCATAACCCCAAAATGATAGCGGTAAATCAGTAAGAGACATCATAGATCGCACCATATCTAGTAAAGTACGATTACGACATTCGGACACACCATTACGCTGTGGTGTTCCGGGTGGCGTGAGTTGCGAAACTATTCCGCATTGTTTCAAATGTACACCAAACTCATAACTCAAATATTCTCCTCCACGATCAGATCGTAGAAACTTTATTTTCTTGTTACGATGATTTTCAACTTCACTCTGAAATTCTTTGAACTTTTCAAATGTTTCAGACTTATGTTTCATTAAGTAGATATACCCATATCTGCATAAGTCATCTGTGAAGGTGAGAAAATAACGATATCCGCCACGAGCCTCAATATTCATCGGACCACATACATCTGTATGTATGATTTCCAACAAATCTGTTGCTCTCTCCATAGTACCGTAGAACGGTGTTTTAGTCATCTTGCCCATGAGGCACGGTTCGCAAGTACCAAGTTATTCATAATCAAGTGGTTCCAAAAGTCCATCAGTATGGAGTTTATTCATGCGCTTTACACTGATATGACCTAAATGGCAGTGCCACAAATAAGTTGCACCATCATTATCCACTCTGCATCTTTTGGCTTCAACATTACGAATATGTGTGTCACTACTATCGAGATTCAATAAGAATAGACCACTCTTCAAGGGTGCATGACCATAAAAGATATTACTCATATAAATAGAACAATCATTATTCTCTGATTTAAATGAATAACTGTCTCGCATCAAACAAGATCCAGATATAATGTTCATGCTCAACGCTGGCACCAAATAACAATTATTTAGGTCTAATACTAATCCCGAAGGTAGATGTAGAGGTAGCATGCCGACTGCGATCACATCGACTTTGGAACCGTTTCCCACGCGCATCGTCACCTCGTCCTTAGCCAATCTCCGCTTAATCCGTAGTCCCTGTTTCGAGTTGCAAATATTAGCAACAGAACCAGTATCAAATACCCAGGTGCTACTACGAGCATTAGTAAGGTACACATCAATAACATGTATATCCCATATACCTTTGTTCACCTTGCCATCCTTCTTATCCGCCAAATACTTGGGGCAGTTACGCTTCCAGTGACCAGTCTGCTTGCAGTAGAAGCACTCAGTTTCAGGCTTAGGTCCAGACTTGGGTTTCTTCTCTTGAGCAGCAACTTGCTTGTTGTTCTTCTTGAAGTTCCCCTTCTTCTTCCCTTTGCCCTTTTTCTTGAAACTAGTAGTCTTGTTGACCATCAACACTTGATGCTCCTTTTTGATTTCTACCTCCGCAGCTTTCAGCATTGCGAAGAGCTCGGGAATAGTCTTATTCATCCCTTGCATATTATAGTTCATCACGAAGCTCTTGTAGCTTGGTGGTAGTGATTGGAGAATTCTGTCAATAACGCAATCATCTGGAAGATTAACTCCCATCTGAATCAAGTGATTATTATACCCAGACATTTTGAGTATATGCTCACTAACAGAACTGTTCTCCTCCATCTTGCAGCTGTAGAACTTATTGGAGACTTCATATCTCTCAATCCGGGCATTTGCTTGAAATATTAACTTCAACTCCTGGAACATCGCATATGCTCCATGACGTTCAAAACGTCGTTGAAGTCCCGATTCTAAGCCGTAAAGCATGGCACACTGAACTATCGAGTAGTCATCAGATTTGCTCTGCCAGACGTTCATAACATCTGGTGTTGCTCCTGCAGCAGGCCTGGCACCCAGCGGTGCTTCCAGGACGTAATTCTTCTGTGCAGCAATGAGGATAATCCTCAAGTTATGGACCCAGTCCGTGTAATTGCTACCATCATCTTTCAACTTTGCTTTCTCAAGGAACGCATTAAAATTTAACGGAACAACAGCACGGGCCATCTATCTACAATCTAACATACATAAGCAAGATACTATCAGGTACTAAGTTCATGATAAATTTAAGTTCAATTATTTAAATTACTTAAAGAACTCCCACTTAGATAGACATCCCTCTAATCCTCTAAGTGATCACGTGATCCAAATCAACTAAACAATGTCCGATCATCACGTGAGATGGAATAGTTTCATTGGTGAACATCACTATGTTGATCATATCTACTATATGATTCACACTCGACCTTTTGGTCTCCGTGTTCTGAGGCCATATCTGTATATCCTTGGCTCATCAAGTATAACCTGAGTATTCAGCGTGTGCAACTGCTTTGCACCTGTTGTATTTGAACGTAGAGCCTATCACAACAGTGCATACTCAGGGAAAACACTTCTTGATAATTTAGTGAGAGATCATCTTATAATGCTACCGTCAATCAAAGCAAGATAAGATGCATAAAAGATAAACATCACATGCAATCAATATAAGTGATATGATATGGCCATCATCATCTTGTGCCTGTGATCTCCATCTCCAAAGCACCGTCATGATCACCATCGTCACCGGCGCGACACCTTGATCTCCATCGTAGCATCGTTGTCGTCTCGCCAATCTTATGCTTCCACGACTAACGCTACCGCTTAGTGATAAAGTAAAGCATTACAGCGCGATTGCATTGCATACAATAAAGCGACAACCATATGGCTCCCGCCAGTTGCTGATAACTTGGTTACAAAATATGATCATCTCATACAATAAAATTTAGCATCATGTATTGACCATATCACATCACAACATGCCCTACAAAAACAAGTTAGACGTCCTCTACTTTGTTTGTTGCAAGTTTTACGTGGCTGCTACGGGCTTAAGCAAGAACCAATCTTACCTACACATCAGAACCACAACGATAGTTTGTCAAGTTGATGCCGTTTTAACCTTCGCAAGGACCGGGCGTAGCCACACTCGGTTCAACTAAAGTTGGAGAAACAGTCACCCGCAAGCAACCTATGTGCAAAGCACGTCGGGAGAACCGGTCTCGCGTAAGCGTACGCGTAATGTCGGTCCGGGCCGCTTCATCCAACAATACCGCCGAACCAAAGTATGACATGCTGGTAGGCAGTATGACTTATATCGCCCACAACTCACTTGTGTTCTACTCGTGCACATAACATCAAACCATAAAACCTAGGCTCGGATGCCACTGTTGGGGAACGTAGTAATTTCAAAAAAATTCCTACGCACACGCAAGATCATGGTGATGCATAGCAACGAGAGGGGAGAGTGTTGTCTACGTACCCTTGTAGACCGAAGCGGAAGCGTTGACACGACGTAGAGGAAGTAGTCGTACGTCTTCTCGATCCAACCGATCCAAGCACCGTTACTCCGGCACCTCCGAGTTCTTAGCACACGTACAGCTCGATGACGCTCCCCGGGCTCCGATCCAGCAAAGCTTCGGGGATGAGTTCCGTCAGCACGACGGCGTGGTGACGATCTTGATGTTCTACCGTCACAGGGCTTCGCCTAAGCGCTGCTACAATATGACCGAGGTGGAATATGGTGGAAGGGGGCACCGCACACGGCTAAGGAACGATCACGATGATCAACTTGTGTGTCCTAGGGTGCCCCCTGCCTCCGTATATAAAGGATCCAAGGGGGGTGTGGCCGGCCCTAGAGGAGGCGCGCAGGAGGACTCCTACTCCTACTGGGAGTAGGACTCCCCTCCCTTTCCTTGTCCAAGTAGGAGAGGTGGAAGAGGAGAAGGAAAAGGGGGGGGCGCCCCTCCCTCCTTGTCCAATTCGGACTAGGGGGAGAGGGGGCGCGCGGCCTGCCCTGGCAGCCCCTTCCTCTTCTCCACTTTAGGCCCATGAGGCCCATTAACCCTCCGGGGGGTTCAGGTAACCCCGCGGTGCTCCAGTTTTATCCGAAACTTCCCCGGAACGCTTTCGGTGTCCGAATATAGTCATCCAATATATCAATCTTTATGTCTCGACCATTTCGAGACTCCTCGTCATGTCCGTGATCACATCCGGGACTCCGAACTAACTTTGGTACATCAAAATGCATAAACTCATAATAACTGTCATCGTAACGTTAAGCGTGCGGACCCTACGGTTCAAGAACAATGTAGACATGACCGAGACACGTCTCCGGTCAATAACCAATAGCGGGACCTGGATGCCCATATTGGCTCCTACATATTCTACGAAGATCTTTATCGGTCAGACCGCATGACAACATACGTTGTTCCTTTTGTCATCGGTATGTTACTTGCCCGAGATTCGATCGTTGATATCCAATACCTAGTTCAATCTCGTTACCGGCAAGTCTCTTTACTCGTTCCATAATACATCATCTCACAACTAACTCATTAGTTGCATTGCTTGCAAGGCTTAAGTGATGTGCATTACCGAGAGGGCCCAGAGATACCTCTCCGACGATCGGAGTGACAAATCCTAATCTCGAAATACGTCAACCCAACATGTACCTTTGGAGACTCCTATAGAGCACCTTTATAATCACCCAGTTACGTTGTGACGTTTGGTAGCACACAAAGTGTTCCTCCGGCACACGGGAGTTACATAATCTCATAGTCATAGGAACATGTATAAGTCATGAAGAATGCAATAGCAACATACTAAACAATCGGGTACTAAGCTAATGGAATGGGTCATGTCAATCAGATCATTCAACTAATGATGTGATCCCGTTAATCAAATGGCAACTCTTTGTCTATGGTTAGGAAACATAACCATCTTTGATTAACGAGCTAGTCAAGTAGAGGCATACTAGTGACACTCTGTTTGTCTATGTATTCACACATGTATTATGTTTCCGGTTAATACAATTCTAGCATGAATAATAAACCTTTATCATGATATAAGGAAATAAATAATAACTTTATTATTGCCTCTAGGGCATATTTCCTTCAAAGGCACCACAGGAGTCACTTGGGCCACGGGGGCTGAGCTCGCCCCAGCCAGCTCAACCAGGCCTCGCGAGGCCGACCGGGCAGGAGAAGCCCGCGCACCGGGGTCACCCTCCTCCGCATGCGGAGGCGCTGCCGCGGATGGGGCCTCAGGAGCCCCCTTCAGCTTCTTCGCCACGGGCTCCAGCCTATTCAAGAGATGTGAACGTCAAACCTCGGCAGCGGAACAAGAAATAAAGACAAGGGTCGGGCACTTACGGGTCATCGCCGGTGAGCTCGGGCAGCCTCCGGCCAAACTTGAAGCCTGACAGCCGGCTGGAAGGGTCGACCTCGAAAGCAGAGGGCGCGTCTGCAGACTGCTTCGGTGTGGGGGCAGGCTCGCGGGAGATCAGCCCGGTCCTGTCCTTCTTCGGGATCGGGGGCAAGCTCCCGCCGGCCTGCTCGTCTCCCCCCTCGGCATCATCGCTCGAAGAAAGGCGGAGACTGCGGGGCCTGCGCCGGGGGAGGGGAGCCCTCGACTCTCCATCGGTCGCCTGAGAGTCGGGCCCCTTTCACCGCTCCTCTTCGTCCTCCCCCTTGCTGGAGTCGCTGGAGGGCACGTCCACCGGTCCCTCGGAAGCCGCCACGGGCACGAGCCCGTCCCCGTTAAAAACGGGCATGGACTTCACCATCTGTTCCCAGTCGTCGCGAAGGAACAAGGGCTCGAGCGCGCACTCCAACCTTGCCACCTCGCCCCCGACCAGAGATTAGAGGACCGCGGCCAAATCTTCGCCGCTCAAGGCCGCGGGGCTCGGATGAGGCCTCCACATCGGAGGTGAGTACCGCCGGAGTGGAGCCAGCTAGTGCTCCAGGAACTCCTTCAGCAGCGACGCACCGGTCAACTTCGCCGCCGCCATGCTGGCCGGCCTCAAGTCCGCGTCAACCTTCTCCAACACCAGTTTTGCGTGGGGGTCCGTGAGCTCCACTCGGCCCCAGTCGCCGGAGCTCGCAGGCGGCTCCGCGGGCAAGATCAGCCTAGGATGGACGCGCTCGGCATCTACCAAGACCCACTTGCTCCGGAAACCCTCAATCCTCTTCCCGGGATTCGAGATGGCAATGGTGTCGCCGTACGCGACAAAGCCAGCGCACATGGAAGGAGAACCGCGAGTGACCCGGAGGGAGAAGTAGTGGCGCAGCAAGGCCACTGAAGGCTCCACCCCTACGTGGGCCTCGCAGTAGTAAGCGAAGATCGCCAGAAGAAGAACGGAGTTGGGGTGGAGATGCAGAGCCTGCAGGTTGTAATGGTGGAGGACAGAGAAGAAGAACTCGGAGAAGGGAGGCACCAGGCCCACAGCAATGGAGCTTACAAAGAGAGGATAAAAGGTGCTCCCTCGGCCCTCAGGGGTGGCGGAGCCGGCCTTGAACACCTTCGTCCCGTTGATGCCCTGCGCCGCCACCATCTGGCGCAGCCGGGCAAGGCCAGCCTTGTACACATTCGGCAAGTCCAGAGCAGGAGAGTACCAAGCTTCGGCCGGAGGCTGGCAGGGCGCCATGGCTTCCTAGGTCACGCAGCCGGAGTAGATCTGGAAGTTTGGAGGAAGAAAAGAGAGGCACAAGAAAGGGGATCTGAGCAGCAATCGGAGAAAGCAAAAGGCAAAGTCTGAGCAGATGCCGCTCCCTTATCGACCTCCACGGTTGCTGAGGCACTGGTGTCTAATCAACCGCCACGTGGCACCCAAGGCCGCAGGCTGTTAGGGCCCGCGGCGCTTCGCCCTTGCCCTTTCGCCTCTCGGCACGGCCAAGTCCGGGCGCGTCTTGGGCCCGGGGGCTACTGTGGGCGTTCTGGGAACGGGGGTCCCTAGATTTGCCTGCCTGCGGCCTGCAGCGTGGCTCAAAGGAGGCCCAGCATGGCCCATCCCCATCAACACAAGGCTCAAGACCCTCGCGAGGGGCCAAGCCTCGCGAGGCGGACGACACGGAGCTTCCTCAGGCATGGCCTCGTCAGGCTGGCTCGCGAGGAGGCGGAGAGATCAAGGCGGGGTACCTCGCAAGGTGCCCGTGACGCAAGCCATGACGACTCAGGGCGCCAGGCGGGTGCCAGTGCGCGTAGCGTACTTCTTTCCTCTTTGGTGCAAAGGGGGCAAGCGTAGCCGCGGAGTACCGACGCATCAGGCAAAGGTTGCCATTTCGGTGCAATGAGACCAAGACCAGGAGGACTACGAGACGGAGGTCACCATGGAGCCCAAGACGGCGTCATCGCCAGAGCTTTGCGCAGGCGAAGACTGCTTTTGTCAGGATAGTTGATACTTGTTGTCCCCCTTCAAACTAGCCCGCCATTGTTGGCTCCCTTCCCGCTCGATATTTGGGAAGAGGACCAGCCACCCACATGGTAGGGGGGATCGAAATCAGAGAGAGAGAGAGAGAGAGAGAGAGAAGGGTGACTGAACTCCTCCTAGCAGTTCATCGCCCCAGTCAAGAACAGGCCCCGCGAGGCTATTCTTCCTTGTATTGTTCATCATCATCAGCCCTAGGAGGCAATCCACCAACCACACACTGGAGTAGGGTATTACACCACAACGGTGGCCCGAACCAGTATAAATCTTGTGTCCCTTGTGCAGTTCTTTTGGTAGTTTAGTTCTTTGCGAGGCAGGGAGGTAGAAGGCGTAATCTCCGCGCGCACCCCAGTGTTCGAACCTTAAGGGTCTGCCAGAACCAGAAATCCGACACTATCAGATCTCACTCTCGTAAGTGACCGTGAAGGGATTGACAACCCCTACTGGATTGATACCTTGGTTCTCAAAAACTGAGGGAAATACTTACGCTACTCTGCTGCATCATCCTTTCCTCTTCGGGGAAAACCAACGCAAGCTCAAGACGTAGCAAGAAGGATTCCTGGCGCCGTTGCCGGGGAGTCTACGCAAAAAGTCAACATACCAAGTACCCATCACAATCCCTATCTCTCGCATTACATTATTTGCCATTTGCCTCTCGTTTTCCTCTCCCCCCAATTCACCCTTGCCGTTTTATTCGCCATCTCTCTCTATCCTCCCTCTCTATTTGCCTCTTTTCCCTCGCCATGTCAGAACCAAAAAGAGTTGGGGGTTCTCTCCCAAGTTCTAGTACTTTAGACAATCCTGCTATCTTATCTAAACTCATGAATCAGAATGCTATGGAACAACTTGCCGGAGTTATCAATGAAAACCTTAGTAATTTTGATGAAGATGATTCTGGAATTTTTTGTTATTTACTTGATGAATCTTTGAAAGATGCTTGGGATAGGCTGATAAGGATCCGGGCTAGCTATGTACCCCAATATCAAATTGAGGTTTACTTAAAAAGCTTTTATGTTGGGCTACCCGCTTCGTTCAAACAAGTTTTAGATTCTATTTTCGCGGGGGGTTTTCTTGAAGGGGACCCCATAGATACCTATGAGAGGATGAAAACTATATTTTGGCACCCCATTAATGAGAAAGCTGAAATCACATCTCTCTTGCTTTCTTACCAAAAAGAATCTATTAAAGAAATAAGAGCTAGCCTAGATGCCAATTTCCGCAACATTATTAATCTATCTTCTACCATTAATGGACATGTACTCTATCAAAATAGAAAGATTAATTCCATAGATAACAAGTTTTCTCTCTTTCTCTCTAGAACCAAAGATGGCAATACCTAGATCTATCCTCGCTTTTATGCCTAGCTAGGGGCGTTAAACGATAGCGCTTGTTGGGAGGCAACCCAATTTTATTTTTATTCCTTGCCTTTTGCTCCTGTTTAGTAATAAATAAATTATTTAGCATCTGTTTTGGTTGCGTTTTTTGTGTTTAATTAGTGTTTGTGCCAAGTAGAACCGTTGGGAAGACTTGGGGAAAGTCTTGTTGAACTTGCTGTAAAAAACAGAAACTTAAGCGCTCACGAGAACTGCTGTCATTTTTATTTGAAGAGTGATATTTAGTTAATTATTTTTTCAGATGATTAATAGATAAATTCCTCACGTCCATAAATTTATTTTAGAATTTTTGGGGTTCCAGATCTTGCGCTAGCTACATATTACTACAGACTGTTCTGTTTTTGACAGATTCTGTTTTTCGTGTGTTGTTTGCTTATTTTGATGAATCTATGGCTAGTAAAATAGTTTATAATCCATAGAGAAGTTGGAATACAGTAGGTTTAACACCAATATAAATAAATAATGATTTAATTAGAGTACCTTGAAGTGGTCTTTTGTTTTCTTTCGCTAACGGAGCTCACGAGTTTTCTATTTTGAGTTTTTGTGTTGTGAAGTTTTCAAGTTTTGGGTGAATTCTTTTGATGGATCATGGAACAAGGAGTGGCAAGAGCCTAAGATTGGGGATGACCATGGCACCCCCAAGATAATCCAAAGACACCAAAAAGTCAAAGATTGGGGATGCTCCGGAAGGCATCCCCTCTTTCGTCCACTTCCATCAGTAATTTACTTGGAGCTATATTTTTATTCACCAACATGATATGTGTTTTGCTTGGAGCGTCTTGTATTATTTGTATCTTTGTGTCTTAGTATGCCACAATCATCCTTGCTGTACACACCTTTTGAGAGAGCCATACATGAATTAAAATTTGATAGAATACTCTATGTGCTTCACTTATATCTTTTGAGCATAGTAGTTTTGCTCTATGTGCTTCACTTATATCTTTTGAGCTAGATAATTTTGCTCTATGTGCTTCACTTAGATCTTTTAGAGCACGGTGGTGGATTTGTTCTAAAGAAACTATTGATATCTCATGCTTCACTTAAATTATTTTGAGAGTCTCTTAAGAGCATGGTAATTTGCTTAATAATAATATGCTTGGTATTCAAGATTTGTGAAACTTTCTTTTGAGTGTGTTGAATACTAAGAAAAGATTAAAGCATGATAATTGTTTTGAGATATGGAGGTGATAATATTAAAGTCATGCTAGTTGAGTAGATGTGAATTTAAAGAATACTTGTGTTAAGGTTTGTGATTCCCGTAGCATGCATGTATGGTGAACCGTTATGTGATGAAGTCGGAGCATGATTTATTTATTGATTGTCTTTCTTATGAGTGGCGGCCGGGGACGAGCGATGGTCTTTTCCTACCAATCTATCCCCCTAGGAGCATGTGTGTAATACTTTGCTTTGATAACTTCTAGATTTTTGCAATAAGTATTGAGTTCTTTATGACTAATGTTGAGTCCATGGATTATACACACTCTCACCCTTCCACCTTTGCTAGCCTCTCTAATATCGCGCACCTTTCGCCGGTATCATACACCTACCATATACCTTCCTCAAAACAGCCACCATACCTACCTATTATGGAATTTCCATAGCCATTCCGAGATATATTGCCATGCAACTTTCCACCATCTAGTTCATCATGACACACTCCATCATTGTCATATTGCATATCCCGGTACGACGCCCGATGCATTCACATAGAGTCATATTTTGTTCTAAGTATAGAGTTGTAATTGTTGAGTTATAGTAAAAATAAAAGTGTGATGATCATCATTATTAGAGCATTGTCCCAGTGAGGAAAGAATGATGGAGACTATGATTCCCCCATAAGTCGGGATGAGACTCCGGACGAAAAATAAAATTAAAAAAAGGAGGCCAAAGAAGCCCAAATAAAAAGAGGCCATAAAAAAGAAAAGGCCCAAAAAAAGAGAGAAAAAGAGAGAAGGGACAATGTTACTATCCTTTTACCACACTTGTGCTTCAAAGTAGCACCATGATCTTCATAGTAGAGAGTCTCTCACGTTATCACTTTCATATACTAGTGGGAATTTTACATTATAGAACTTGGCTTGTATATTCCAATGATGGGCTTCCTCAAAAATTGCCCTAGGTCTTCGTGAGCAAGTAAGTTGGATGCACACCCACTTAGTTTCTTTTTGAGCTTTCATATACTTATAGCTCTAGTGCATCCGTTGCATAGCAATCCCTACTCACTCACATTGATATCTATTGATGGGCATCTCCATAGCCCGTTGATACACCTAGTTGATGTGAGACCACCTTCTCATTTTTGTCTTCTCCACAACCACCATTCGATTCCACCTATAGTGCTATATCCATGGCTCACGCTCATGTATTGCGTGAAGATTGAAAAAGTTTTGAAAAAGTTAGAGTATGAAATAATTGCTTGGCTTGTCATCGGGGTTGTGCATGATTTAAATACTTTGTGTGGTGAAGATGGAGCATAGCCAGACTATATGATTTTGTAGGGCTAACTTTCTTTGGCCATGTTATTTTGAGAAGACATAATTGCTTTGTAAGTATGCTTGAAGTATTATTTTTTATGTCAATATAAACTTTTGTCTTGAATCTTTCTAATCTGAATATTCATACCACAATTAAGAAGATTTGCATTGAAATTATGCGAAGTAGCACTCCACATAAAAAATTCTCTTTTTATCATTTACCTACTCGAGGACGAGTAGGAATTAAGCTTGGGGATGCCTGATACGTCTCCAACGTATCTATAATTTTTGATTGCTCCATGCTATATTATCTACTGTTTTGGACTATATTGGGCTTTATTTTCGACTTTTATATTATTTTTGGGACTAACCTATTCACCGAAGGCCTAGCCCAGAATTGTTGTTTTTTGCCTATTTCAGTGTTTCGAAGAAACGTAATATCAAACGGAGCCCAAACTTAATAAAATCTTCGGGAACGTGATTTTCTCACCGAACGTGATCCAGGAGACTTGGACCCTGCTCCAAGGAACAAGAGAGGCGGTCACGAGGGTGGGGGTGCCCCCCTAGGGCGCGCCCCTGCCTCGTGGGCCCCTCGTTGCTCCTCCGGCATACTTCTTCCTCCTATATATACACACGTACCCCCAAACGATCAGAACATGAGCCAAAAACCTAATTCCACCACCGCAACTTTCTGTATCCACGAGATCCCATCTCGGGGCCTGTTCCGGAGCTCCGCCGGAAGAGGGCCATCATCACAGAGGGCTTGTACATCATCATAGCCTCTCCGATGAAGTGTGAGTAGTTTACGTCAGACCTTCGGGTCCATAGTTAGTAGCTAGATGGCTTCTTCTCTCTCTTTGAATCTCAATACAAAGTTCCCCCCTCTCTTGTGGAGATCTATTCGATGTAATCTTCTTTTTGCGGTGTGTTTGTTGAGACCGATGAATTGTGGGTTTATGATCAAGTCTATCTATGAATAATATTTGAATCTTCTCTGAATTCTTTTATGTATGATTGGTTATCTTTGCAAGTCTGTTCGAATTATCCATTTGGTTTGGCCAACTAGATTGGTAGTTCTTGCCATGGGAGAAGTGCTGAATACTTATGCTCTTGAGAGAAGCCACTAGTGAAACCTATGGCCCCCGGGTCTATTCTCATCATATCAATATCCATTACTTTAATCTTGCTTTTCTTTTTTACTTTGCTTTTACTTTTTACCTTGCATCTTTATACCAAAAATACCAAAAATATTATATCTATCAGATCTCACTCTCGTAAGTGACCGTGAAGGGATTGAAAACCCCTAATCGCATTGGTTGCGAGTAGTTATCGCTTTGTGCAGGTACGAGGGACTTGAGCATGGGCTCCTACTGGATTGATACCTTGGTTCTCAAAAACTGAGGGAAATACTTACGCTACTCTGCTGCATCATCCCTTCCTCTTCGGGGAAAACCAACGCAAGCTCAAGACGTAGCAGGACCCAGTACCCGTACTCAATTGAGCCGGCCTCGGGGCCCCAGCCTTCATTGTCGATGTAGAGCTTGCCACGACGACTCTTGGTCATCCGGTCCACACGGGATCCCTTGAGCCCTTCGAAGTTTCCCTTCAAGAACTCAAATCCATTGTGCGCTAGCCCCATGGTGGGCGCCAACTATCGTGGAATTGTCATGGAAGATGTCCTAGCAAAAGGACTTAGTCGTAGGGCCATCGAGAGAAAGGACACGAGAGGTTTATACTAGTTCGTCCCGTTACGATGAAGGTAAAATCCTACATCTAGTTGTGTTGGAATTGTTGGGGTTTCGATGACCAGGGAGCGAATCCGCTTTGCCTGGCTTAGAATTGTTGTTTCTTGTCCTAAGCCACCACTGGGTCGTCCCCTTATATACATGGGTTGACGCCTGGCGGCCTACAGAGTCCAGGCCGGCTCATAAAACGTGTCTGGCTCGGTGACTTCTGTTATATGCCTTTCTTTACAAGTCTTTCTTTACATACAGCAGTTTACAATATTGGGCCTTAAGCCACCTCTGGGCTTAGGCCTTCTACAAGTCTTAATAAACTATCGCCTTGAATATTATTGGGCTTCTTTTGTAACCCGCCATTGGGGTTGACCCGGCCCCTCCTGGGCGGGTCTTACCTGGTAGCTATATTCCCAACAAAATGCATATGCGTGCTCTGGAAGGGAAAGATTGAACAAGGCATCAACTTGTGAAACCAAGTGTGCCACTGGAAATATGAGATGATTTCGGCCGAAAACGATATAAAGACCACCGGAATCGGATGCACGGTTTGCAAATGGCAAGCAAAATAAGAATGACACAAATCTGTGATTAACAGCACAATGCCACCTAGAATGCAACAAGAAACTAAGCTACTGTAATCCAACATAAAAACAAAGCACATGGAAGTAATCAACTCAAGATTCTTGACAAAAGATGAACACTGATCTACGGCTAAATCACGCAAGAGCAGGTTCAAACAAGCATGGCAAAAGTGCGAAAGATATCAGCATCACAGACATAGTGAAAATACTAACATGCCAGGAATAACATCAGGAAACAATGTTTAGAGCAAGCAAACAACATGATACAAGAGCAGATCATAGCAAACCAAGGCATGACATGAATCTACTAAATGCATAGAACAAAAGTCCCTTACTGACCATAAGCCAAAAAGGCACAGAAGATATTTTGGCACCCATGTAAACATAGCAAGTTTCGTTAACAGATTCAGACTTAGCAGAAAACTGAGCATGGCATAAACAGAATTACGAAGGCATCTTTGCGAGCACGATTCACTCAACACAAGGCATTGCATAACAAGATAAGCATAGCTTCAGCAAGATGGCATGTTGAAGAAGCCAACCAAGGCAAGAGCAAGTGCATAGCATGCATGGATCAACTACAACAACCATGGCAAAATTGATTAACATGTAAACAATCTCCCAAGAACATTTTATAGCAAAAATAGAGCAAGATTAAGTCATGCTATGGCACTCCATAATTGCAAACAGGGGCATGAATGGATAGAGCATAACCATATGTCCAAATCATCCTTACTGAAGCAACTCAAATAAAGCATGTATCTCACTGTAGCAACATGGTTACATGGCATCAAAATAACAACAGACAAAAGACTTAGCCAAAATCCTGAGATCCTGAAATCAACAATATCACGAAGGCTACTTTGCATGCTTGTGCTAGTCACCACATTGGTCACAAAAAATACATGGCATACACCCCTGTAAAGATGGCATGGCATAGATCAAAACACATGTAGAGCTCATGCCCATATGCACCACATAACAAATGTAACAAAAAATGACAAATCCTCATAATCTGCTAAGAACTAGCACCTAACAATTTATAGCACTCTTGCATCAACGATTTGGGCATCAAGATGGACTCAAACAAGCATGTCACAATGGAACAAAATGTAGAGCACATCATGATGAACATTTTGATATATTGCACGCACAAAATGGAGCTACATGCAAGAAGTTATGGCATGATGAATAGGGGCTGAAAATGTTAGGGACTTGGGGAATTTTGGAGTCAACCTCTCAGATCTAGGGTTCATTCTTGGCACGGAAGTCGAGGTTCACCTGAGTGCTCAACGCCGGCGAGGGAGGAAGAGGGCCGGAGCTGGGGTCGCCGAATCCGGGAGGGGAGCTCACTTGAGTGAACCTGAGGAGGCGCAGTGGGGCGCGTCGGTCGTCAGAGAGGCGCGGGGCGGCATCGCAAAGGGTGGCGATGCGGTGGTCGGAGGCGGCGGTGGCGCACCAGCGGGCAGGGACGCGGCGGCGCTGGCGCGGGGAGGCGCAGGGGCGTGGAGCGGCGGAGTCGGGCTTCAGGGGCCCGCCATGGGCCGAGCGGGCTGGAGGCGCACGCTGGTGGAACTGCCCACGTGGCGGTCCCTGGTTGGTCGCGGGCGGCGGCGGGTTTCGTCCGGCGGCGGCGGCGGCGAAAATTAGGGTTTTGGACCCAGAATTGGACGAGGAGAGCACATATTTATAGGTAGGAGGAGTTTGGAGTGTCCAAATGGGGTGTGGTTTTTGCCCACGCGATCATGATCCGACAGCAGGGAACATGGAAGTGGTTTGGAAGGGTTATTTGGCCATTTTGGAGGGGTGCTGAGCTGCAACACACACGAGGACTTTACGGTTATCCGGTTAACCGTTGGAGTATCAAATGGACTCCAAATGACACGAAATTTGACAGACGGTCTACTGGTGGTGTACCAAGGCCACTTGGAAAATCTCGGTCCATTCCGAGAACGTTTAACACCCGCACACGAAAAGAGGCAAAAAGGGGCGCCGGAGGACGTGGGAGTGTCGGAATGCAAAACGGACAACGGGGAAAATGCTCGGATGCATGAGACGAACATGTATGCAAATGCGATGCATATGATGACAAGATATGAGATGCATGAGATGAACAACAAGCAAAATGAAGACAAAACCCAACCACGAGGGAATCTCATAACTTAAAGCCGAAAATGGCAAGAGTCGGAGTACAAATATGACAAGTTACATCCGGGGTGTTACAGATACCTACCACTTGCTATATCATGCCTCCCATATTGCCATGTCAAGCCTCTAACCCACCTTTCCTAGCAAACCGTTGTTTGGCTATGTTACTGCTTTGCTCAGCCCCTCTTATAGCGTTGTTAGTTGTAGGTGAAGATGAAGTTTGTTCCATGTTGGAACATGGATTTTGTTGGGATATCATTATGATATCTTATTTACATTAATGCATCTGTATACTGGGTAAAGGGTGGAAGGCTCGGCCTTATGCCTGGTGTTTTGTTCCACTCATGCCGCCCTAGTTTCCGTCATACCGGTGTTATGTTCCTTGATTTTTCGTTCCTAGCGCGGTTGGGTGTTATGGGAACCACTTGACAGTTCGCTTTGAATAAAACTCCTCCAGCAAGGCCCAACCTTGGTTTTACATTTGCCTAACAACCTATTACCCTTCCCTTGGGTCGGCCAATGCTTCTCTAAGTGTTGGTCCGAACCGAGTAGACTGCGGGGCCACCTCAGGGAAACTTGAGGTTTGGTTTTACTCGTCGGATGTCTCATCCGGTGTTTCCCTGAGAACGAGATATGTGCAGCTCCTATCGGGATTGTTGGCACATCGGGCGGCTTTGCTGGTCTTGTTTTACCATTGTCGAATTTTTTATAACCGGGATTCCGAGACTGATCGGGTCTTCCTGGGAGAAGGAATATCCTTCATTGACCGTGAGAGCTTGTGATGGGCTAAGTTGGGACACCCCTGCAGGGTTTGAACTTTTGAAAGCCGTGCCCGCGGTTATGTGGCAGATGGGAATTTGTTAATGCCCGGTTGTAGAGAACTTGACACTTAACTTAATTAAAATGAATCAACCGTGTGTGTAACCGCGATGGCCTCTTTCTGGCGGAGTCCGGGAAGTGAACACGGTTCTTGTGTTATGTTTGAACGTAAGTAGTTTTAGGTTCACTTCTTGATCACTTCTAGTTCACGACCGTTGCTTTGCTTCTCTTCTCGCTCTTATTTGCATATGTTAGCCACCATATATGCTTATTGCTTGCTGCAGCTCCACCTCATTACCCTATCCTACCCTTAAGCTTAAATAGTCTTGATCTCGCGGGTGTGAGATTGCCGAGTCCTCGTGGCTCACAGATACTTCCAAACAGCTGCAGGTGCCGATGATACCAGTGAAGTTGACGCAACTGAGCTCAAGTGGGAGCTCGATGAAGATCGTGACCGTTCTGTTGTTTCGTTTCTTGTTGATCAGTAGTGGAGCCCAGTTGGGACGATCGGGGATATAGCATTTGGGGTTTTCTTCTTTTATTTTTGGTTCCATAGTCGGACCTTGATTGTAATCTGGATGATGTATGTTTAACTTGTATTTGTGTGAAGTGGCGATTGTAAGCCAACTCTTTATCCCTTTCTTATTCAGTACATGGGATTGTGTGAAGATTACCCCTCTTGCGACAAACCTACCATGCGCCTATGCCTCTAAGTCATGCCCCGACACATGGGAGATATAGCCGCATTGTGGGTGTTACAGTGAGGCTCGTGTCATGCGTAAGCTGGGTTGCCTCCTGAGGTGGTGGGACCTCTGGCGCCTGGTCGCTTGCGGGAATCTCTATGGTGTCATCCTGTCGAGCTTGGTGTTCTATTACTGCCGCTATGGCTCTTGCTGCGCCTTCCTGATCTTGCATCATCTCAGCTGGCGACGTAGCTTGGCGCGACGAACTCTTGGCCTAGTGCTCCTCCCGAACTGCCACTAGCGCAGCACTGGCAGAGTATGGGGTGGCGGCAAGATAAAGTACTAGAGGCTCGAGAGGCCGTGGCGCCACCAACACCGGTGGGCTGGTCAGGTATCTCTTGAGGTCTTGGAAGGCTCGGTCGGCCTCCGGAGTCCACTCAAACGGGCCCTTCTTCTTCATCAGCTTGAAAAAGGGTAAGGCTCGCTCTCCCAGCTTGGAGATGAAGCGCCCCAATGCAGTCACCTGACTAGCCAGCTTCTGAATTTCCTTGTGGGTCTGAGGTGGGCTCATGCCCTCAATGGCCTTGATCTCCTCCGGGTTCACCTCGATCCCTCTGTGCGACATGAGGAATCCCAGCAGCTTGCCAGAAGGAGCACCGAACAAACACTTTTCTAGGTTAAGCCACAGGTTCACCTGGCGCAGGCTTTGGAAGGTCTCCTCCAGGTCTTGGATCAAGGTTCTCGCATCCCAAGACTTCACCACAATGTTGTCGATGTAGGCCCTCGTGTTCCTCCCGAGTTGCCGCCCTAAAGTGATTTGCGTGAGCCACTGAAAGGTCGCACCCGCGTTGCACAGTCTGAAGGGCATACAGGTGTAACAGTACACCCCACACGGGGTCAGGAAGGTTGTCTTCTCTACATCTTCCACCGCCATCTTGATTTGGTGATACTGTGAGAACGCGTCCAGGAAGCACAGTAGGTCGCACTCAGCGGTGGAGTCGACGATCTGGTTGATGCGCGGGAGAGGGAACGGATCTTGAGGGCATGCCTTATTGAGGTTGGTGAAGTTGACACACATTCGCTCCTTCCCGCCTTTCTTCGGCACCACGACTGGTTTGCCAGCCATTTTGGTTACTTAACTGATACGTCTCCAACGTATCTATATTTTTTGTATTGTTCCATGCTATATTATATTCTGTTTTGGACATTATTGGGCATTATTATACAATTTTATATTATTTTTGGGACTAACCTATTAACCGGAAGCCCAGCACAGAATTGCTGTTTTTTTTGCCTATTTTAGGGTTTCGCATAAAAATAATATCAAACGAAGTCCAAACGGAATGAAACCTTCAGGAACGTGATTTTCAGAACGAACATGATCCAGAGGACTTGGTCCCTACGTCAAGCAATCAACGAGGAAGGCATGAGGTAGGGGGCACGCCAACCCCCCCCCCCCCCAGGCACGCCCTCCACCCTCGTGGGCCCCCTGTTGCTCCACCAACGTACTCCTTCCTCCTATATATACCTATGTACCCCCAAACTACCAAATATGGAGCCAAAACCCTAATTCCACCGCTGTAACTTTCTGTATCCACAAGATCCCATATTGGGGCCCTTTCCGGAGCTCCACCGGAGGGGGCATCGATCACGGAGGGCTTCTACATCAACACCATAGCCTCTCCGATGAAGTGTGAGTAGTTTACTTCAGACCTACGGGTCCATAGTTATTAGCTAGATGGCTTCTTCTCTCTTTTTGGATCTCAATACAAAGTTCTCCCCCTCTCTTGTGGAGATCTATTCGATGTTATCTTCTTTTGCGGTGTGTGTGTTGAGACCGATGAATTGTGGGTTTATGATCAAGTTTATCTATGAACAATATTTGAATCTTCTCTGAATTCTTTTATGTATGATTGGTTATCTTTGCAATTCTCTTCGAATTATCAGTTTGGTTTGGCCTACTAGATTGATCTTTCTTGCAATGGGAGAAGTGCTTAGCTTTGGGTTCAATCTTGCGGTGTCCTTTCCCAGTGACAGTAGGGGCAGCAAGGCACATATTGTATTGTTGCCATCGAGGATAACAAGATGGGGTTTATATCATATTGCATGAGTTTATCCCTCTACATCATGTCATCTTGCTTAAAGCGTTACTCTGTTCTCTTGAACTTAATACTCTAGATGCATGCTAGATAGCAGTCGATGTGTGGAGTAATAGTAGTAGATGCAGGCAGGAGTCGGTCCACTTGTCTCGGACGTGATGCCTATATACATGATCATACCTATATATTCTCATAACTATGCTCAATTTTGTCAATTTCTCAATAGTAATTTGTTCACCCACCGTAAATACTTATTCTCTTGAGAGAAACCACTAGTGAATCCTATGGCCCCCGGGTCTATCTTCCATCATATTACTCTTCCAATACTTAGTTATTTCCTTTGCCAATTATTTTACTTGCATATTTTATTTCTCTTTATCATAAAAATACCAAAAAAAAATATCCTATCATATCTATCAGATCTCACTCTCGTAAGTGACCATGTAGGGATTGACAACCCCTTATCGTGTTGGTTGCGAGGATTTATTGTTTGTGTAGGTGTGAGGGACTCGTGCGCGGCCTCCTACTGGATTGATACCTTGGTTCTCAAAAACTGAGGGAAATACTTACGCTACTTTGCTGCATCACCCTTTTCCCTTCAAGGGAAAACCAACGCAAGTGCTCAAGAGGTAGCACTAACATCACGAACGGCACTCACTGCCTCCAACTTGCAGGTCTCTTGGACGATGTGTCGGTGTTCTGGGAACGGGGGTCCCCAGACTTGCCTACCTGCGGCCTGCGGCATGGCTCGAAGGAGGCCCAGCATGGCTCATCTTCATCAACAAGAGACTCAAGACCCTCGCGAGGGGCCAAGCCTCGCGAGGCGGACGACACGGCGCATCCTCAGGCGCAGCCTCTTCAGGCTGGCTCGCGAGGAGGCGGAGGAATCAAGGCGGGGTACCACGCGAGGTGCCCATGACGCAAGCCATGACGATCGAGGGTGCCAGGCGGGTGCCAGCGCGCGCAGCGTCCTTCTTTCCTCTTTGGCGCAAAGGGGGCAAGCGCAACTGCGGAGTACCGAGGCATCAGGCAAAGGTTTCCATTTCGGTGCAATGAGACCAGGACCAAGCGGACTACGAGACGGAGGTCACCATGGAGCCCAGCACGGCGTCACCGCAGGGTCTTTTGCAGGCGAAGACCAACTTTAGTCAGGATAAGTGTACTAGATATTCCCCTTTGAATTGGCCAATTGTTGGCGTCATTCCCGCTCAATATTTGGGAAGAGGCCCAGGGCCTTTGCCTATAAATAGGACCGGCCACCCACGTAGCAAGGGGTCGGTTCGGTTCGGTTCGGTTCGCGGAGTTGGTTCGTCTGGTTCGTAAGTAGAGAGAGAGAGAGAGAAGGGTGACTGAACTCCTCCTAGCAGTTCATCCCCCCAGCCAAGAACAGACCCTCGCGAGGCTGTTCTTCCTTGTATTGTTCATCATCACCAGCCCCAAGGGGCAATCCATCCACCACACACTGGAGTAGGGTATTACACCACATTGGTGACCCGAACCAGTATAAATCTTGTGTCTCTCATGCAGTTCCTTTAGTAGTTTAGATCTTTGCGAGACGGGGAGGTAGAAGGCATGATTTCCGCGCGCACCCCAGTGTTCGAACCTTAAGGGTCTGCCGGAACCCGTGAATATGACATTTGGCTCGCCAGGTAGGGGTGCGCCGGAATCTGTCTTCCACCACTCCGTTCTCCTCCGACCGTCGCATCCATGTCCGACGCTCGTCGGGCCCGCGCCGAGCATCGGGCCGCCATCGCTTCTCGCGTCGCCCAGATGGCCCCTGTCGGCGGGCTTCCTCGTCGTTCCCCGTCGCCCGCCGTCAACGCCGCCACCGGCCCGGCGGGGGGCGAGCAGCAAGCGTCGTCTCAGCATCCGTCCGTGCGCCAAGACGGCCGCACCGTTACTCCATCACTCGCACCAGCCGGTTCTTTGTCCCGCGCGCTCCGCGCACTCTTGGAGGCTTGAGCTACGCTCCTCGCGGCAAACGAGCTCCTGCGCTACCACCCCGTCGACGACGTCTACGAAGAGTGGCTCGACCGCGTCGCCGAGCTTGTCCGCGCCACAGGGGGCTCTTCTGCGCCATCCGTTCCTCTGCGCCACACCCCGCCCCGCGCGGGCAACGAAGCTCCAAAGGCGCACCAGCTGCCTCCTCTCCAAGAAGATGCCATGGCTCCAAGGCGCTTGTCCCCTGGGCGGAACCCGCTCCGTCAGGCGGCAGCGCAACAAGAACGGAGCTACCAAGATGTCCCTCGCCCGCAAGGAGCTGCCAAGGCGCTCCCTGCCCCGGCACGCCGCGACCCTGCTCCAGCTCCGGCGCGCCAAGACCCCGCTCTGCTCCTAGCTGCAGCGCGTGGGGACCCTCAAGACCAAGCTCTCCATCAGCCGAAGCCTTTCGTGGCCACCACAGGCTGCCGTGCCTACACCATTGAGTTGCGCAGCGTCGCGTGGCCCGGCAAGTTCAAGCCAGACCTGCCTCCTCGCTATGACGGCACAACTGATCCAGCAGAGTTCCTCCAGGTCTATGAGATGGGCATCGAGGCTGCCAGCGGGGATGAAAAGGTCATGGCGAACTGGTTCCCCATGGCGCTCAAGGAAGGAGCTCGAACCTGGCTCCTGAATCTGGCTCTAGCCACGATCTCCTCCTGGGACCAGATGCGCACCCGCTTCATCGCCAACTTCCAAGGTACTCGCAACCGGCCACCCGCCGTGAGCAACATGCGCCGCATCAAGCAACAACCCGGAGAGACCCTGCAAAAGTACATCCAGCGCTTCAACAACGCGTGCCTCAAGATCCCCAAGGTGTCCGAGGAAGCCATCATCTCGGCCTTCTCCGATGGCGTGCACGACGTCAAGATGAAGGAGGAGCTGGCGATGCACGAAGACCTCTGCACCTCCTTGGAGCTGTTCAACTTGGCGACCAAGTGCGCCAGGGCTGAGGAGGGACGTCTCTCCCTCCTCGAGCTGCCTG
Source organism: Triticum monococcum (assembly GCA_034509565.1). NCBI lineage: Eukaryota > Viridiplantae > Streptophyta > Magnoliopsida > Poales > Poaceae > Triticum > Triticum monococcum. The sequence goes on from CM067844.1 coordinate 118,974,845, forward strand.
CCGCGGACCCAGAAGAGAAGAAGCCCAAGGCCAAGGACGTGAAGTGCAAGGGGGCTGCCGTACTCGCCGCAGAACCAGACACCAAGTGGGGCAAGGATCTGCCCGAATCCTCCAGGGGCAGCGGGTACTGTGTGTACCACGACCTCCACACCCACAACACCAACGAATGCCAAGAACTCCGTGTCGTGCTAGAAGGAAGGATCGGCCGTCGCCCTGATCGTGCTGACCGGAGCTACGGCCAAGGAGGAGGAAGAAACCCAGGACGCTGGGAAGATCGCGGCCCGCGCCAGGGGTGGCACGACCAACCTCGCGAGGACCACTGGCGGGACCTGCCTCGCGAGGGAGACTGGAGGGATCAGCCTCGTGAGGATCGCCCTCATGGCACCGCAGGCCTACCTCCGCTGCCGCCACAGCCAAGGAGGAACGAAGACCGCCATCAAGACGAGGGGGCTGGGGGCTTCCAAGAGCCGCGCGCAATCGCCTGCATCCTAGGCGGAGCTCAAGCCGCAGCCTCTCAACGTATCTTCAAGCAGTTCGCCCGCGAACTGAATGCAGTTCTCCCCAAGCTCGAAGCAACGCGACCCCTCAGGTGGTCGGCGTGCTCCATCACGTTCAGCTTAGCAGACCAGCTCAAGTGCGCGCCCACGGCAGGAGTCATCCCGATGCTTTGCTCCCCAGTCATCAGCAACGTGCTGGTCACCTAGACCCTCATCGATGGAGGGGCAGGGCTCAACGTCCTGTCCGTGGAAACATTCAACAATCTCCAAGTACCCTATGACCAGCTTTAGCCAACCAAGCCTTTCTCCGGAATCACCGACGATTCCACAGTCCCGATCGGGCAGGTCTGCCTCCCTGTCACCTTCGGGGCTCGCAGCAACTACCGCACCGAGCTCATCGACTTCGACGTCACCCACATCTGCCTGCCGTACAACGCCATCCTCGGGTACCCAGCGCTGGCCAAGTTCATGGTCGTGACTCACCACGGCTACAACATCCTCAAGATGCCAGGAAGTGGCGGCGTCATCACGGTGCCCTATGAAGAGAAGGATGCAGTGAGTTCCCTGGAGCGGGCCTATCAGGCCGCGTCGCTAGAAGACCCAGATCGCGGAAGCAGGAGGCTTCCTGAGACCACCCCCAAGAAGAAGAAGACATCGTCAGGCTCAGCCCCTTAGGAGGCAGGCCCCTCAGGGCCCGTGTCTGCCCAGGGGGACCCCCCATCCATCGCATAGGAAAGCGCGCCCGGTGCCCTCCTCAGGTAGGGCTCGGGGGCTCTCACCTGGAGGGCCACCGACCTAGCCAGGGTCACGAGGGAGGCGCTTGGGCACCATGTGGAGGCGTGCTTCGAAGCACGTTTCCCCCGAGAAGGAGCCAGTCAAGGAAGGTCAGACCAGCAGGAGTTCGTTAACAAGGCCATTCAAGAACTACAGGAGTCAAGGATCATGAGAGGTTGCCGCCACCTACCAGCTGTGGCCCCACATCCAGGCGAGGATGGTGGGCTGCGCGTCTGCGTCGACGTACCAGGGCTCAATCAGATCGCCACGACGGAGCGTCTCTGGCCCTCGCAAGTGGGGCGCTGCGGGGGCCCGCCCCACAGCTACGTTCGCATGCCTTACGGCCTGCCGAGCATGGCTGCGGCGTACCAGCGCCTCATGAGGGGCACCATGGAGGCTCAGGAAGACAAGCGTTCCGCGGCCTTGGCGGAGATGAAGACAGCTCGCGAGGAGTCACCAGCACCTCCGGAGCCTCCCGAGGCCCCGGGGCCAGGGGGCTCATGAGGATCAGCTTCCGCAGCCCATCGAGTCTGCTGCACCAACGCCACTTCACCGACGACATCCTCAGGTGACATCTTTCAAGCTTCATTCCCAGCTGGGAGCGCCCTCCCAGGGTTGCATCACTCCCAGGCCGCGTGGGTCTGTCCCTGCGGCATGTATCCCCTTTATTTTCCGGTCGTTAGTTTGCCTTGATGGGGGCGCCCCTCGGGCTGCATCTTCCCAAGCCGCTCGGGCTAGGCCCAGCGGCGTGTATCTCCCTCGCGTTTATTTCCAACTATGCATTACATATCACGCTTGATGCCTGCCCGTGGCATCCTTTCTTCTCCATGTCGGCCACTTGCACATTAAAGGGGGGGTGCCTGAGCATCATGACTCAGGGCTCTTACTGGCTCTCCAGCCCTCACCCTCTGGCCTTGTCCACGGCATCGCGACCTGGCATACCAGCGACGGCTGAGACAAGCTCGAGGGCTGGGACCCGAGGACGTAGAGTACCGGCATCTAACCAAATTTTGCAGGGACACATGTCAAGATACGGCCCAGTGCCAGGCGCAATCCGCCTAGAGGTAGGGCCTTGTGAGTCCCACGCTGGCTCACGGGTGCCCAGATACACCTCACCTAGCCCTACCGTGCCGGCCACATGTCAGGGCGGGGCTGTACATGCCCCGGGGGCTCCTCCCGGAGGGGAGCCCCCTCCCACGTACCAGTGGAAGCACCATGCTCCGCGCTGGCTGACGACACTGCCGAGGACCGGCTATGCCCGTACACATACGGAAGCACCGTGCTCCGCGCTGGTGATAAACAACTAGGGGTGGCCTCCGAGCCGCATTAACCTCAGGGAGCCCAGAGCTCAGTGGCTGGCCTCGTCGCAACGCCTCCCCTCGGGAGTGCCACGCGAGGGGGCTAGGCACGGGGGCTACGGCTGGGTCACGCCCAGACGTACGCCGCCCAGCCAGGCCCCTCGGGCCTGGTTCGTCGCGCGTCTCTTCCTGATCGGAGCCAAGGTATGAAGGCCGTTTGCGCGTCAAGGGGGACCCCTGAGCATCGCGACTCAGGGGCCTAACTGGTCCCATAGCCCCTCACTCCTTAGTTCCGAAAGGCTATGTTGGGTGAGGTACGCGCGGGGCCGGGCTCTGCAGACATAGAACGGTAGCCCCGATTACATTGCACCTCATCACCCCCTGTTTGCGCGTCAAGGGGGACTCCTGAGCATTGCGACTCAGGAGCGTAACTGGCTCCATAGCCCCTCACTCCTTAGTTCCGAAAGGCTATGCTGGGTGAGGTACGTGCGGAGTCGGGCTCTGCAGACGTAGAACGGAAGATACACCTACATCGCGCCTCCCTACTTGTTGTTCACACGCCAAGGGGGACTCCTGAGCATCGCAACTCAGGAGCCTAACTTGTCACGTAGCCCCTCACTCCTTTGGTCCCGTCCTGGTTTCCGGTCGGGGCTAATGCTGGGTGAGGCACGCGCGGGGCCGGGCTCTGCCGGCGGAGAACACAAGCAAGTAGGGAAGAAAAACATAAAATTCAAGGAATTTAAAAGCAAATGTTACAACCCATACTATCGTCTCAGTACCAAACGCAAGTTTAAATGCCTCCCCGAGGCGTGATGCATGTGCAGGAATTGAAAGAAGAACAGGGATGGAACGGAGTCACTCATTGGCGGTGAAGCTGTGCGGAGTGGCTTCGCCTCGTGGAGCAGCAGGGCCGGTAGCGCCTTGCTTTGGCTTGGTGCTGAAGGCCCGTAACTTCCCCAGCAGGGCCTCCGCGCGCCCCTTCATGGCTTCGACAGCGGCGGCGGCACCCTCACCGCTCAGCGGTCCCAGTAGGCCGTCGAGGTCGGCGTTGGGATCACGAAGGTAGATGTGGGCGAAGACCCGCGTCAGCGCAGCAGAAGATAGGACGCGCGCCTCGGCCTCCGCCGTGGGGCCGATGCCAAGGGCAACATCCCCAAGGGCCTTAACCAGGAAAGGAAGTAGCTTGGCGGGGCCGTCACCATCACCGGCTAGCGGGCTCTCCAGGCCGCTCTTGTAAAGCGTCTTCAGCGAAGCGCGGGCATCTTTCTCCATGTCCGCGAAGGCGACGCGATCCTCGGCAAGAACCTTGGCCTTGCTGTCCAGCTCGACCCTCGTCACCTCCAGCTCCTCCCCCAACGCACTTAGGCGGTCGCGGCGCTTCTTGAGCTTGGCCTCCCGGCCCCCGATGGCCGCCTCGCGAGCCTTCATGCTTTCCTCTTGTTCCTGGCGAAGACGAACCTCCTTCGCGAGCTGGCCCCGCAGGCCTTGCAGCTCGTCCTCTAGCGCCTTGCAACGACCGTGGACTTCAACCACCTCTCCCGGGGCCGCGTCTCGGGTAGCCTTCACCTCGAGGGTGGCCTCCTTCTCCTCGTCGCAGGCCGTTGAGGCCTGAACCAACGCCGCCCGAATCGACGCATCAGAACGAATCCACCCCGAAGCCAGTTCCAGGCGCCCAGTCACCAGGCGAGGGTCGGCGCCGAGAAGATCCTGCCGCAGCCGGTCCAGTTCAGCAACGGCACGCTCCAAGATGGAAGAAGGAGGCGGAGAAACATCGATGCGCCCCAAGACAACAGGAGGAGCCGGGGAAGCAACGGTCAGTGGAACAGGAGGAGAAAGTAGCGGCGGCGAGGCCGCAGTGTCCCGAGGCGGAGTCCGCTGCGCCTCCACAGCCGTAGCAGCGGCGCCAGACGAGGGCGCCTCGGGAGTCGTTCGAGCCATGGGGGTTGGGCTCGCCCCAGCCAGCTCAGCCAAGCCTCGCAAGGATGAGCGGGCAGGAGAGGCCCGCGCGTCACGATCTCCCTCCCCTGCAGGCGAAGGCGTCGCCGCAGGTGGGGCCTCGGGGGCTCCCTTCGGCTTCTTCGCCGCTGGTGCCAGCCTATTCAAGAGAAGCAATCATCAAGCCTCGTCGGCGGAACGAGAAACAAAAGATCAAGGATCAAGCACTGACGGGTCATCGCCGATGAGCTCGGGCAGCCTCCGGCCCAACTTGAAGCCTGACAGCCGGCTGGAAGGGTCGACCTTAGAAGCAGAAGGCGCGTCCACGGTTCGCCCCGGAGTCAGGACGGACCCGCGGGAAATCAGTCCGGTCCTGTCCTTCTTCGGGATCGTGGGCGAGCTCCCGCTACCCAGTACGTCATCGTCATCATCATCATCATCGCTCGGCGAAAGGCAGAGAGTGTGGGACCCGCACCGGGAGAGGGGAGCCCTCGACTCTCCATCAGTCGCCCCAGAGTCGGGCCCCTCTCCCCGCTCCTCTTCCTCCTCATCGCTGGAGTCGCCGGAGGGCACATCCACCGGTCCTTCAGAAGCCGTCGCGGGCACGAGCCCGTCCCCGTTAAAAATAGGCATGGACTTCACCACCCGCTTCCAGTCGTCGCAAAGGAATAAGGGCTTGGGAGCGCCCTTCAACCTTGCCACCTCGCCCCCGACCAGAGATTGGAGAACCGCGGTCACATCCTCTTCGTCCACAGCCTCGGGGCTCGGATGAGGCCTCCACATTGGAGGAGAGTACTGCCGGAGTGGAGCCAGCTGGTGCTCCAGGAACTCCTTTAGCAGCGATGCACCGGTCAACTTCGCCGCCGCCATGTTGGCCGGCCTCAGGTCTGCGTCCATCTTCTCCAACACCAGTTTCGCACGGGGGTCCGTGAGCTCCGCTCGGCACCAGTCGCTGGAGCTCACGGGTTGCTCCGCGGGCAAGATCAGCCGAGGATGGATGCACCCGGCATCTGCCAAGACCCACTTGCTCCTGAAGCCCTCAATCCTCTTCCCGGGATTCAAGATGGCAATGGTGCCGCCATACGCGACGAAGACCGCGCACGCAGAAAGAGAGCTGCCGGAGACCCGGAGGGAGAAGTAGTGGCGCAGCAAGGCCACCGAAGGCTGCACCCCTACGTGGGCCTCGCAGTAGTAAGCGAAGATCGCCAGAAGAAGGACATAGTTGGGGTGGAGATGCAGAGCCTGCAAGTTGTAATGGCGGAGGACGGAGAAGAAGAACTCGGAGAAGGGAGGCACCAAGCCCGCAGCAATGGTGCTTACAAAGAGAGGATAAAAGGTGCTCCCTCGGCCCTCAGGGGTGGCGGAGCCGGTCTTGAACACCTCCGTCCCGTTGATGCCCTGCGCCGTCGCCATATGGCGCAGCCGGGCAAGGCTCGCCTTGGACACATTCGGCAAGTCCAGAGCAGGAGAATACCAAGCTTTGGCCGGAGGCTGGCGAGGCGCCATGGCTTCCGAGGTCGCGCAGCTGGAGTAGATCTGGAAGTTTGGAGGAAGAAAGGGAAGGCGCAAGAAAGGGGATCTGAGCAGCGACCGGAGAGAGCAAAAGGTGAACTCTGGGAAGATGCCGCTCCTTTACCAACCTACGCGGTTGCTGAAGCACCCACGTCCCATCAACCGCCACGCGGCGCCCAAGACCGCAGGCTGTTAGGGCCCGCGGTGCTTCGCCCTTGCCCTTTCACCTCTCGGCACGGCCAAGCCCATGCGCGCCTTGGGCCCGGGGGCTACTGTCGGTGTTCTCGGAACGGGGGTCCCCAGACTTGCCTGCCTGCGGCCTGCGGCGTGGCTCGAAGGAGGCCCAACATGGCCCATCTTCATCAACACGAGACTCAAGACCCTCGCGAGGGGCCAAGCCTCGCAAGGCGGACGACACAGCGCATCCTCAGGCGCAGCCTCTTCAGGCTGGCACGCGAGGAGGCAGAGGAATCAAGGCGGGGTACCTCGCGAGGTGCCCCTGACGCAAGCCATGACGATCGAGGGTGCCAGGCGGGCGCCAGCGCGCGCAGCGTCCTTCTTTCCTCTTTGGTGCAAAGGGGGCAAGCGCAGCCGCGGAGTACCGAGGCATCAGGCAAAGGTTGCCATTTCGGTGCAACGAGACCAAGACCAAGCGGACTATGAGATGGAGGTCACCATGGAGCCCAGCACGGCGTCACCGCAGGGTCTTTCGCACGCGAAGACCAACTTTAGTCAGGATAAGTGTACTAGATGTTCCCCTTTGAATTGGCCAATTGTTGGCGCCCTTCCCGCTCAATATTTGGGAAGAGGCCCAGGGCCTTTGCCTATAAATAGGACCGGCCACCCACATAGCAAGGGGTCGGTTCGGTTCAGTTCGGTTCGCGGAGTTGGTTCGTCCGGTTCGCATGTAGAGAGAGAGAGAAGGGTGACTGAACTCCTCCTAGCAGTTCATCCCCCCAGCCAAGAACAGACCCTCGCGAGGCTGTTCTTCCTTGTATTGTTCATCATCACCAGCCCCAAGGGGCAATCCATCCACCACACACTGGAGTAGGGTATTACACCACATCGGTGGCCCGAACCAGTATAAATCTTGTGTCTCTCATGCAGTTCCTTTATTAGTTTAGATCTTTGCGAGACGGGGAGGTAGAAGGTGTGATTTCCGCGCACACCCCAGTGTTCGAACCTTAAGGGTCTGCCGGAACCCGTGAATCCGACACGATGAAGGCCTACTCTGTGGACTGCTTCCTTGCTTGCTGCTTCACAGGGCGCACATTGGGGCACACCCTTAAGTGGTGCTGAATCACCTCTCTCGGGACCCCCACCAGCTGATTGGGCTCCCATGCGAATATGTCCTTGTTCGCGCGCAAGAACTTCACCAATGCTTCCTCTTGGCTGGGGTTTAGGCTGGCACATATGGTGAAGGTGGCTCCTGAGGAGCCGCCCTTGTCGACCGGCACCTGCTTTGTCTCTGCCTTCTCTTGGGTGAACAGCTGCTTCTTCTTGGTTGGCACGGCCTCCTTGGCCTCGGGGCCACTGGTGCCGATGGGCTGCGCCGCCACAGCGGTCTTGAAGGCAAGTTTGAGCACCATCACAGCCTCCTTGGTGTCCCCCTTGATGGTGAGGACACCTTTGCTTCCTGGCATTTTCATGAGGTTGTAGGCTGGATGAGTCGCCTCCATGAACTGGGCCAGAGCTGGGTACCCGAGGATGGCGTTGTACGGGAGGCCGGTGCAGGCAATGTCGAAGTCAACCAACTCGATGCGGTAGTTGTCGTGCGTGCCAAAGGTGACAGGATGGCGGATCTGCCCCAGGGAGCGGGAAGCGCCACCACCAACTCCTGAGAAAGGCTTGCTGAGGCTGAGTCACTCAAGCGACACGTGAAGAAGGCTGAAGGCCTCCATGGAGACAAAGTTGAGGCCAGCGCCGCCGTCAATGAGGGTCTTGGTGACGGCCATGTTGCAGATGGTGGGCGTGCAGAGCGTCGGAAGCATGCCCGAGCCAGTGGTGGTGACGGGTTGGTCTTCTGAGCTGAAGGTGAGGTCGGTCTTAGGCGCGGCCCAGCCCGGCGGAGCCCCTGAGCGCGTGGAAGTGGCGACGATCTGGCGGAGGAACAGCTTGATGTGGCGCTCTGAAGGCGGCGCCTATGAGCCGCCTAGCAGGGCCGTGGCCGCATGGTGCGCCGGTGTAGCATAGCGCGCAGTGAAGAGGTCGCGGAGCTCCTCCCAAGACGCCATCGTGGATCCAGGAAGGTTGAGAAGCCAGGCGCGCGGCTTGCCGGCGAGGGCCATGGGAAGCCAGTTGGCCATGACCTTGTCATCACCCCCGGCTTCGAGGATGGCCTCCTCGTACGCCAGCAGGAAAGCTGACGGGTACGCCGCGCCGTCGTAGCGTGGCAGCATCTCTAGCTTGAACTTGTGCGGCCACTTCACCCGCCGCAGCGTGGGGGCTAGGGCTCGGAGCCCCCTGGCCCCGTTGTCAACACCGGCGGTCGGAGTTGGTGGCAGGGCGCCTGCCATGTGGGCGGAGCGCGGTGTCGACGAAGCGCAGATCGATGAAAGATAAGCCACGGCGCACCCCTACCTAGCGCGCCAAATGTCGGATCACAGGTTCCGGCAAACCCTTGAGGTTCGAACACGTGGGTGCGCGTGAAGGCTTTCTCCCTATCTATCCATGCCTTAGCTCTCTAAGATCTTGCGGACGAACTCAACGAACTCACAACACAGAAAGACACGAGATTTATACTGGTTTGGGCCACCATTGTGGTGTAATACCCTACTCCAGTGTGGTGATGGTGGATTGCCTCTTGAGCTGATGATGAAATATATAAGGGGAAGAACAGCCTCCTGAGGTTGAGGTGTTCTTGTGCTTGGTGAACTTGTGTGGGTGAGATGATCTCGGATCTGATCCCGACTTGTGATGAGGTCGATCCTCTTCCCTTCATTGTGGTGGCTAGTTCTACTTATATAGGCCCTGGTCCTCTCCTCAAATATTGAGCGGGAAGGGAGCCAACAACGTCCAATTCAAAAGGGGACAGCTAGTACAAGTTATCCTGACAAAAGGTGGTCTTCACCTGCCAAAGGTTCTGGTGATGACGCCGTCTTGGGCTCCATGGTGACCTCCATCCTACCGTCCTTCTAGTCTTGGTATTGTTGCACCAATATGGAAACCTCGCGAGCCCGACTGGCGAGACCGCTCCTGAGGAGGTCTTGCGTCATCCGCCTCGCCAGTTTGGCCCCTCGCGAGGGTATTGAATGTCTTGTTGATGAAGATGGGCCGTACATACCTGCTAGCCCAGCCACGCCGCGGGCCGCAGGCAGGCAAATCTGGGGACCCCTGTTGCCAGGACGCCAACACTCTAGCTTCTTTGGCGGCCTCATGGTCGTATTTTGCTTTCCAAAAGTCAGATTTGGCATGTGGAAAGATAACATGTTTAAATTCACGCAAATACTTAACTGCTGAGGAAAAATAAGTTAAGAAGATTTACCTCTCGCGCCGGGTTAAGCTTGCAGAAAGGATTCAACCCTACTATGATGCAGTCTTCATACTTGCTATTGACAAGAGTGCTTTCCATTTCAACAATGGCTTCTTTAGTTAAACGCACAGAGCTATGATGTAAAGGATCATCAGTTCCTCCCATGTATGAACACATCAAGCCGGATTGGCGTCTTAAAGGTATGATCCGCCATGCGACCCAGCAGCAGATCACGTCAACTCTGGTCAAGCAATTTCCGAACAAAGCTTGGACTTTTCTGATTTTGAGGATAAGTTTCTTGCGTTCGGCAGGGGTGAGTTTACCAGGAAGTGGGTGCTTTGCGTCAAGACGATCAGCTCGATTACCCGGCATCAGATTTTCATAAGACGGTGAGGTATCTTTGCAGTAGAACCATGTTTGATTCCAGTCCTTGGGATGGCTTTGCAGGACTACTAGAGGGAAGACGACATCTCGTCTGTATTGAATTGAAATCCCGCCAAGTTCCAAGCTGGGACCATTGGTGTACTCGTTCTGGCGGTTCAGGAAGAAGTATTCCCTGAAGAGTTCAATGGTAGGTTCTTCTTGAAGGTAAACTTCACAAAAAACTTGGAAGTTATAGATATTAGATACAGAATTGGGTCCAATATCTTGCAGATGGAGTTTGAAAAAGTGTAGAACATCCCTGAATAATTTTGAGTCGGGTGGTGAGAAGCCCCGGGTCATATGGTCAGTAAAAACAATGATTTCACCATCTTTTGGCTGAGGTTTCTCTTCAAGGGCAGGAACACGATAATGCATGATACTCTTCTCTGGTAAGAATCCCGCAGTGACAAAGTCCTTCAAAGTACTCTCGGTGACTGTGGAAGGAACCCAGTTGCAAGTTGTCATCGTCTTCGGCGACATGGTGAAAGGACAGTCTAAAAAGGAAATAATTGGCCGGCTCAAATCAGTTGATGGGATTGCAAGTTAACAATTATAGTGCATGTTAATGATGGCAGATTAAGCAAGGGCTAATGATATATGAAGAAAAGATAAGTCGGCATGGTAAGCCGCCATGGCTAAGATGTTCAAAGAGTTGCCGGATCAACATTGGCTAAGTACTAAGACAAACAAGTTCCGCAGATGGATGTTACAAATTTGGATCTACCGCTATTTAGAAAAAAGTGATAAATTCATCTACAAAAGGTGATAGTGGAAAAATAGAGAAGCCCTAGAGGAGATCTGTCACGATGGGAATATGATCTAGTATTAAAACAAGTGCTAAAACTACCACCACACAAGATTCCCATATTTTTTGGATCTAATACGTGGATCTAAACAAAGGAAAAGAAGGACGATGATGAACGTAGACGAACACTGAAGAACACCAACGAAACCCTAATGCACTACAAAAAAGACACATCCGTGACATTTTGGGCCAAACGAAATTTTTTTCTGTCATACATAGGACACTTCTATGATGATAATTGTGACAAAACCCGGTATCATCATAGATGTGGTGGGCTCCTACTTCTATGACAAAAAATCATGACAGAAAATTGGCTTTTCATCCTGGGCGGGCCAGAGACGCAGCTGCATGACATTCTTTGGGCCGTCCATGATGGAAAAACCGTGCTAGAAGCGAGGGCGCGGAAAATTTCGAGGAGTTCCCGGTTACGGTGGGAGGTCGGCGGCCGAGAAATGCACGCTTCTCTCGTACACGTACGCGCATGTGTGCGAGGCGTTGCCTCTAACTGAACCCGAGTGAGGTGTTGGGCTCTAACTGAACCCGAGCGATTGCACTGCAGGCTACGCGTTACTGAACCCGAGCGATCGATCGATGGCTGTTAACTGAACCCGATCGAGCGATTCCTTCGCTACTACTGCTAACTGAAGCCGATCGATGCTGCCTCTGGATCAACAGTGAGCATTGCGGGGGGTGGGGCTTGGATGAACAGTTCCCGATTGGGGTGGATGAAGAAGACCCCGTGGTAGTGCCTCTGGATGAACAGGACCCCGATCGATCGAGCTGGTTGGGGCTGGATGAATAGGACCCCGTGGAGGGCTGGATGAACAGGACCACCCCGTGGAGGGCTGGATGAACAGTAGACGGTGGAGGGCAGGATGAACAGTAGCCCGTGGAGGGGTGGTTGAACAGGAGCCCGTGGAAAGGGCTGGTTGAACAATAGTCGGTGGAGTAGCGCGCGGTGGAGGCTGGATGAACAGGAGCCCGTGGATGAACAGTCACAGGTGGAGGCTGGAGGAGGTCGACGGTGGATGAACAGTAGCTCCTGGAGGCTGGAGGGGGTCGACGGTGGAGATGAACAGTATCCCGTGGAGTCCTGTTTTGCGGTACGCCACACCCCTCCCAATGAACAGGACCCCTGTTTCGACCATAGCGCTCCAAGACAAATCTGTTTCGTCCATTTTGCGGTACGCCACACCCCTCCCTATCAACAGGACCCCCGTTTCAACCGTAGGAGGTCCGTTTCCTCCATTTTGCGGTACGCCAGACCCCTCCCGATGAACAGGATCCCATTTCGAACGTGGCCGGTAGAACACAAGGCCATTTCCTCCGTTCTGCGGTACGCCAGGCCTCGTTTCCATCGCCTGTTCCGTCCAAGCCCTCCTGATGAACACGACGAATTCCGTTGCCTCCCCATGAACACGACGCATTCCGTTGCCTCCCCATGAACACGACGACGACGTTGTTTCTCCGTTTCGACCCAGCCATGTACACGAGCCCTGGCCATACGTATGCGCGAGTAGGCGTTCGAGACCCTGCCCGTATGTACACATACGTGGCCGTATTTTCTTTCTTGCACCCTGGCCGTTGTATGTACGTGTACATGCTACGTTCCTCTACTACGACACGTGTGTGCCTCTACATCGACCAGTATATATGTACGTACACGTTCGCGACCAGAATGACAACGCTACGTACGCTTCGACTAGGTGGGTCCCGACTGTCAGGCACTTCCTTGCGTGCGAAGATGTAGCTGGTGGGTCCTAGCAGTCAGGGGCAAACGTTTTTTTTTTGCGAAATACGGTGGCCCGTCCGGTGGGTCCCCGCTGTCAGGTGGAGGAATAATTATTTTGCGCGTAATAAGGAGGCACTTCCTTGCTGCGGTCGTGAACCCAGCTGTCAGCGTCTCCATGCACAGTACTCTTCCGATGGAAGTCGATGGTTGACCACATTGACCACGCCGTGCCGAGAGCACCACGGCGGTGGACGACGGCGAGGCCTAGGAAAGGGACAATGCGGAGCCGGGGAAGACGCGGCAGTGGAAGCCCGCGCGAAGAGGAGTACGAGGGTTCACTGGTTCGGCTGCGGTGTGAGGCTGCCGTTGCCGCAGGGCCTGGCCAGCCATGGGAATAGTAGGGGGCGATGAGGCCTCTGCGGAAGCACAGCCGACCATGGGAGGCAGGAGCATGCGGCACGACCAGCGCTGCTTTGGGCGGCTGGAGCAAGAAGACCAGAGGTTGAAGAAGCACTACGGCCGTTGGATGGACATCATACGGTCACTGGAGCTAGAATCGTTCATATTGACTAAGTTGACAAAGCGCTTTGCCCCCGTCAACATAGTAGGCCCACAAGTCAGCGTCCCACCAAGGTGGGTCCTAGCTAGCCGGGGGAGTATTTTTTTGCGTAATAAGGAGGCACTTCTGGTGGGTCCGAGCTGACAGCGGGGGGGACGTTTTTTTTGCGAAATACGGTGGCCCATCCGGTGAGTCCCAGCCGTCAGGGGGAAACGATTTTTTTCGAAAAATACCACTGTTCAAGATATCATCTGATATTCCGATAAATCGGCCGATTTATCGCTTACCATTGTCTGACCGATAAGATAAATCAGCCGATAAATCAACCGATATGGCGATAAATCGGCCGATATGCCGATAAACTAGTCGATTTACCTCTTATCATGGGTCGGCCGATAAGTTCCCGATAAGCGATATCTCCAACATTGCAAGATACTAGTGGCCCGTCCGGTGGGTCCCCGATGTCAGGTGGAGGAATAATTATTTTCCGTGTAATAAGGAGGCACTTCCTTGCGGCTGCCGTGGACCCAGCTGTCAGCCTCTCCATGTACAGTACTCTTCTGATGGAAGTCGGTCGTTGACCACATTGACCACGCCGCGCCGAGAGCACCAAGGTGGTGGACGACGGCGAGGCATAGGAAGGGGATGACGTGGAGCCGGGGAACACGTGGCAGTGGATGCCCACGTGGAGAGGAGTACGAGCGTTCACCGGTTCGGCTGTGGTGTGAGGCTGCCATCGCCGCAGAATAACAGGGGGTGTGGGTGAGTAGAGGGATGCCCTGGCCAGCGGTGGGAGTAGTAGGGGGTGCTGAGGCCTGCGCGGTAGCACAGCCGGCCACGGGAGGCGGGAGTAGGCGGTCCCGCCGGCGCTGCTTTGTCGGCTGGAGCAAGAAGATCAGAGATTGAAGAAACACGACGACCGTTCGATTGACATCCGACGGTTATGTCTGCTAGAATCGTTTGTTGACGTACATAATAACTAAAAAAATCTTGCATACGCGTCAACTAAACAGGCCCACAAGTCAGACCACTCCCTCTTTTTTTTAATAACTTATATATAGCTCATGGCAACTTCTTATGCAATTTATTGCAGTCTTTTTTTGGTTGGCCAGGGCCAATTTCGCATATTTCTGTGGGTTCCAAACTATTTTTAATACCGAAATGTGCAGCCTGATTTAAAGTACTTTGAAGATATATTTAAATTAGGTTAATGCCAAGTGAAATAGGAAACAGAAAATGTAATAAAATTCAGAAATTATAAAGTAATTGCCAATTTCTCATCTGTTTTTATATTTACAACCCATTTCATATTACTTCCAAGATTTGCAGGCATCTTGAAAGAGTTGCAGCCCATCAGGGCGTAGAAAAATAAGTAGGCCTGGATTGGGTATTCTTCAGAAAAATAAACTGGGCTCATTTTCATAAAGAAAAAATAGCTGGGCTGGTCACATGGTGAACATAAAATATAAGCCTGGGCTAGACGGGCCACAGCCCAGTTCAAACCCTACTCTGTCTCAACAATACCAAACAAAAAAATACTGCTCGAGTAGCTATGTCCCAGGTGTCAGCCGATCTTGTGTTGTTCTCTTATCTATTGACTATATACACTCACAATGTCATGGGTCCCAAATGTCAGGAAAACACTAGGAGGAAGCATTTTATTTTTCCATACGCTAATGTGGTGGGCCCCTACTGTCATCCTCTCCACGTACTTCTGCTGATTCCTGTTATTTGTTGACCATGTTCACAATGCGAGAGGGCGGCGCCACGGCGAGCCCACTAAAGCGCGCGGAGGACGTTAGCGTTAACGATTTAGGAGACGGTGGGGCGGCGATGCGTGCGCTGAGGCGCAGCCAGCCATGGGAGGCGGAAGCAGGCGGCCCCGCCGGTGCTGGTTTGGTTTTGGCGGCTGGAGGAAGACATGACTGAAGAAACACGACAGACTATAAAAGTAGTAGGAGTACTTAACAACCTTAACTGAAACCAGCAGGGGCACTTAACAACCAAAGCTGAAAGCAGTATGAGTACTTATATAGGTTCAACCGTACAAAGCACGCCTTGAACAGTGCTACTTTGCCTACAGTTAACCAAGGGTGAGGCCGCCAAGCCCCAGGACAAGGCCCAGGCGCAACCCCGCGCATCCACAACCTTCTGAAAGCGGCTTCATCTCGCAATGTGGTCAATAAACAGGATATTCGCTTTAGAGCCATGGAAAAGCATGAACATAATCTTCCATCCTATTCTACAAGATGGACGAGCCTTCATTATTTGAGATGGGCACTTGTGGGTATGCTCCACACATTCAGGTGCTCATCAACTCAAAGATGGGCACTTGTAATTACTTGTTGGATAAGGAGGATTTAGCCTTGTACCCAGATTTTGAAGATAATGAAGTTGTAATGAATGAGAACGAACCTTCATCAGCACAAGCACAGGAGAAGAGAGCCAAGCCAAAGGCAGAAAAGGTTGCAAGGATGCCAACTACTGAGGAAGCATCTCAAGTGTTCCTGAAGAGCAAACAAGATCAATTGGGTTATCTGATACAAGCAACATTGAGGATTGAGAAGGGCTTGGCCACCCTGACTCAGAATCAAGAGAGGTTGGAAAGGATTGTTGAGACAAAATTCTATTATCTTGACCTCAAGGTGACTGAGATACAGACTTCAGTTGAGCAGCTCCAGGAGGAAGCTGAGGAAAGGAGAGGAAGGGAAACTACGGATGCTTTTCAACGTGTGCCAAGGAGTCAGAGGTTAGTTGCAGTGCCAGTATCAGATACAAGAGCTACTTCATCTGCACCAGCAACAGCTTCAGTACCACCTCCAACACCTACTCCACCAGCTCCAACATCATCCAATGATGCCTTCGTCCTTGGAGTTCTCTCTACACCACCCCCCGAAGACCAAGCCTGAGAGACGCATAGCACTATGCATTTTTGTCTTTTTGGTAACTTGTTGCCAAAGGGGGAGAAATGTATAGATCATAGGCTTCGAGAGAGAGTGTTTTGCTTCTTTGTCTCTCTTGTTTTTGGTTGAACTTTTTTGTGTGCTTGTTTAATACTCTATGTCCTTGTGTGAGATACTTGTATGATGATGTGTTTGATCATATGCTACCTTAATGCTTGCTTGGATGAAATTATCTTTTATTTCCTTATATGATCATTCACTTTGCTTGGTGATGAGTCCATGTTTTAATTCATATCATTTTGAGCGCTCCACCAAGATGTATGTGACATGGAAGAGTGACCCATGATCCTAATCGATTGTGCATTTGCATTCAAAAGCAAATCTTAAATAGTGCACAAATTTAGGGGGAGCTCTTGCTTATCACATACTTCTCAAAGCGGCAATGTATTTCAATCTTATTATCATTTGTTGAAGCTTTGATCTATATGTTGTCATCAATTACAAAAAAGGGGGAGATTGAAAGTGCAACTATCCCTGGGTGGTGTTGGTAATTATTAACAACATATAGCTCATTGAACAAATACTATTTAAAGATGATCATTTCAGAAAGTTCAATGATTGGCATGGCATGGATTAAGAATGTGGACCCCTCAAAATGCTAAGGACACATATTGGCTCAAGCTCAAGACTCTACCTTTTTTCATTTTAGTGATCCAAGATCAAATTGAGTCCATAGGAAAAGCCAATACTATTAAAAGGGGATGAGGTGTTGCATAATGACTTACTTTCTCAAAATGCTTAGTGATATGCTCCAAAAACCCTCAACCACTTTCTCATATCCACATATGTCCCAAACCAAAAAGTCAAACTCGGCCCCATCGAAATGTTCTATCCGGCGCCACCGAGTTCATTTGACATAGCCACTGCCAGAAACCCTAGTCATATCGGTCGTACCGATAGGGATCTCGGTCTCACCGACATGGGATTGCAAACTCTTTGTTTCCCTTTTGTAACGTTTCGGTCCAACCGAGATGAGCGATCGGTCCCACCGAGTTTGCAATGCAAACTCTCTGTTTCCCTTTCATAACGTTTCGGTCTCACCAAAATGAGCGATTCGGTCCCACCGAGTTTGCATGACCAACTCTCTGGTTAGCTTATTACCAAAATTGGTCCCACCAAGTTTGTGTAATCGGTCTCACCGAGATTACGTTATTCCCTAACCCTAATCAAATTGGTCCCACCGAGTTGACATGTCGGTCCCACCGAAAAGCCTAACATTCACATTTTGAACTGAATCAGTCCCACCGAGTTTTGTGATTCGGTCCTACCGAGTTTGGTGACTTGTGTGTAACGGTTAGATTTTCTGTGGAGGCTATAAATACCCCTCCTCCCACTCTTCACTCGAGGAGAGAGCCATCAGAACATGCCTACACTTCCAGCATTCATTTTCTGAGAGAAAACCACCTACTCATGTGTTGAGACCAAGATATTCCATTCCAACAGAATCTTGATCTCTAGCCGTCCCCAAGTTGCTTTCCACTCAAATCATCTTTCCACCAAATCCAAATCAGTTAGAGAGAGAGAGAGTTGAGTGTTGGGGAGACTATCATTTGAAGCACAAGAGCAAGGAGTTCATCATCAACACACCATTTATTACCTTTTGGAGAGTGGTGTCTCATAGATTGGTTAGGTGTCACCTGGGGCCTCCGTCAAGATTGTGGAGTTGAACCAAGGAGTTTGTACGGGCAAGGAGATTGCATACTTCGTGAAGATCTACCCTAGTGAGGCAAGTCCTTCGTGGGTGATGGACATGGTGGGATAGACAAGGTTGCTTCTTCCTGGACCCTTCGTGCGTGGAGCACTCCATGGACTCGCACAACCATTACCCTTCATGGGTTGAAGTCTCCATCAACGTGGATGTACGATAGCACCACCTACCGGAACCACGCCAAAAATCTCCATGTCTACATTTCGTTTGCTCCCTCCAAACTCCTCCCTTTACCTTCATGTGCAATGTTTTACATTCCGCTGCTATACTCTTAGACTTGCATGTGTAGGTTGATCGCTTGACTTGTGCTAAGTTGTTAAATCTGCCAAGACTAAAAATTGGGAAAAGGCTAGATTTTTATTTGGTCAAATAGTCTAATCACCCCCCCCCCCTCTGGAACAATCTAGCATGGTGGCTGTTTCCGGCGTCGTCCATCCCCATGCCTCCGCTCAGTCCGACCACCAATCACCACCACGTCCCACTCCTCCTCACCTTATCTTTCCTCCTTCTCGAGATATCATTAGTTTTCACACATGACATTACTCCCGCATGGGTCAATCACAATAGGTGTTTTTGTATAAAAAATGCATCTTGATGTTCCGTGTAATGCACGGGCATCTTGCTAGTATGATCTTAATTGTGCGTTGGAAGTCACCCATGGAGATGTGCTTGTTACAAACTGAAGTGAGGGATGTGTCCAAATTACATCTTAACCGACACGCCTGATACGTCCCCATCGTATCTATAATTTTTATTGTCTCATGCCAATATTCTACAACTTTTATATATTTTTGGCAACATTTTATATAATTTTTGTGACTAACATATTGATCTAGTACCCAGTGCCAGTTCCTATTTGTTGCATGTTTTTTGTTTTGTCGAATATCCATATCAAACGAAGTCGAAACATGATAAAAATTATGGAGATTTTTTTGGAATATATGTGATTTTTGGGAAGAAGAATCAGCGTGAGAGGTGGTCCACAGGCCCCACAAGCTCATAGGGCGCGCCCCTAGGGCTTGTGACCACCTCATAGGTCGGTTGGAGGTGTCTTTTGGCTGCAAGGAAGCTTATATACGGACAAAAATCATGTTAAAATTTCATCCCAATCGGAGTTACGGATCTCCGGGAATTTAAGAAACGGTGAAAGGCCAGAAAACAGGGACGCGAAATAGAAGAGAAACACACACACACACACACACACACACACACACACACACACAGAGAGAGAGAGAGAGAGAGATCCAATATCGGAGGGGCTCTCGCCCCTCCACCGCCATGGAGTTCATGGACCAGAGGGGAAACCCTCCTCCCATCTAGGGCAGAGGTCAAGGAAAAAATAAGGAGGGGGCTCTCTCCCCCTCTCTCCCGGTGGCGCCGAAATGCCGCTGGGGCCATCATCGTGATGGCGATCTACACCAACAACTTCGCCGCCATCATCACCAACTCTCTCCCCCTCTATTCAGCGGTGTAACCTCTCTTTTACCCATTGTAATCTCTACTTAGACATGGTGCTCAACACTATATATTATTATCAATGATATGTGGCTATCCTATGAGGTTTGAGTAGATTTGTTTTGTCCTATGGGTTGATTGATGATCATGATTGGTTTTAGTTGTATGTTTTATTATCAGTGTTGTCTTATGGCGCTTTCCATGTCTTGCAAGTGTGAGGGATCCCCTCTGCAAGGTGTTGCAATATGTTCATGATTCGCTTATGGTGGATGGCGTGAGTGACAGAAACACAGACCCGAGTAAGTGAGTTGTTGCGGATGGGAGTAAAGAGGACTTGATATTTAATGCTATGGTCGGGTTTACCTTAATGATCTTTAGTAGTTGCGGATGCTTGCGAGAGTTCCAATCATAAGTACATATGATCAAAGTAGATAAAATATGTTAGCTCATGCCTCTCCCACATATAAAATTGCAATAATGATTACTGGTCTAGTTGTCAATTGCCTAGGGACAAATAACTTTCTTGTGTGACAAAAAGCTCTCTACTAAAACTAACTTAATTGTTTCTTTATCTAAACAACCCATAGATTTTATTTATGTGTTCTTTATTATCTTGCAAACCTATCCCTTTACACCTACAAAGTACTTCTGGTTTCATACTTGTTTGAGGTAAAGCAAACGTAAAGTGTGTGTAGAGTTGTATCGATGGTCGATAGAACTTGAGTGAATATTTGTTCTACCTTTAGCTCGTCGTTGGGTTCAACACTCTTAGTTATGGAGAAAGGCTACAATTGATCCTCTATACTTGTGGGTTGTCAAGACCTTTTTCTGGCGCCATTAACGGGGAGCAATAGCGTGGGGTGAATTGATGTCTACTACACAACTTGTTCTTGTAGACTCGTGTTGGGCCTCCAAGCGCAGAATTTTGTTGGACAGTAGCAAATTTCCCTCAAGTGGATGACCTAAGGTTCATCAATTCGTGGGAGGTGTAGGATGAATATGGTCTGTCTCAGACAACCCTACAACCAAATAATAAAAAGTCTCTTGTGTCCCCAACACACCAAATACAATGGTAATTTTGTGTAGGTGCACTAGTTCAGCGAAGAGATGGTGACACAAGCGTAGTAATGATAGTAGATATTGATTTTTGTGAGAGTAAAAATAAAAAACAGCAAGGTAGCAATTAACAAATGTGAGCACAAACGGTATTGCAATTCCTACAAATGAGGCATAGGGTCCGTACTTTCGCTAGTGCAATCTCTCAACAATGCTAATCTAGTTGGATCATATAACCATCCCTCAACGTGTGGTCAAGAATCACTCCAAAGTACTTATCTAGCAGAGAACATAAGAAGAAATTGTTTGTAGGGTACGAAACCACCTAAAAGCTATTCTTTTCGTTAGATCTATTCAAGAGTTCGTACTAAAATAACGCAAAACTATTCTTTCCGTTCGATATATCCAAGATTTCGTACTAAAATAACACCATATGATTCGCATCAACCAACTCTAATGTCACCTAGATACTCCAATGTCACCACAAGTATCCATGAGTTAATTATACGATACACATCAAACAATTTCAGATTCATAATACTCAATCCAACACAAAGAACCTCAAAGAGTGCCCTAAGATTTCAATTAGAGAAACGAGGACAAAAACATGCATCAACCCCCATGCATATATTTCCCCAATGTCACCTCGGAATCCGTGAGTTGAATGCCAAAACATATATCAAGTGAATCAATATTACCCCATTGTCACCATAGGTATTCATATGCAAGACATATATCAAGTGCTCTCAAATCCATAAAAGTATTCAATCCAATAAAATGAAATCTCAAAGGGAAAACTCAATTCATCACGACAAGAAAGAGAGGGGAAAACACCATATGATCCAAATATATTAACAAAGCCTGCAATACATCAAGATCGTGCCATCAAGAACATGAGAGAGAGAGATTAAACACATGGCTACTGGTACAAACCCTCAGCCCCCAGGGTGGACTACTCCCTCCTCATCATTGTGGCCACAGGGATGATGAAGATGGCCACCGGTGATGATTTCCCCCTCCGGCAGGGTGCTGAAACAGGGTCTAGATTGGTTTTTCGTGCCTACAGAGGCTTGCGGTGGCGGAACTTCTTATCTATAGACTCCCCTAGGGTTTTTGGAATATTTGGGAATTTATAGGGCGAAGAGGCGGTGCGGGAGGCCACTAAGGTGGGTACAACCCAACAGGGTGCGCCTGGGACCCCAAGCACGCCCAGGTGGGTTGTGCCCCCCTTGGGGAACCCCTCTGGTACTTCTTTGGCCCAAGTTGTGTCTTCTGGTCCAGAAAAAATCCAAAAAGTTTCGCTGCATTTGGACTTCGTTTGGTATTGATTTTTTGCGATGTAAAAAACAAGCAAAAAACAACAACTGGCACTGGGCACTATGTCAATAGGTTAGTCCCAAAAATGATATAAAGTTGCTATAAAATGATTGTAAAACATTTAAGAATTAAGAATGATAATATAACAACATGGAACAATCAAAAATTATAGATACGTTGGATACGTGTCAGCATCCCCAAGCTTAATCCTGCTCGTCCTCAAGTAGATAAATAAGAAAAACAGAAATTTTGATGTGGAATGTTGCCTCACATGTTCTTTTCTTTTGTAGAATGGACATTTGGACTTTTATATGGTTCAAAGCAATAGTCTAGTTTTCACAAGAAGATTTCAATACTCAAGCAAATAAACAAGCAACATGTCTTTCAGAATATCAACACTAAAGAAAGTTATCCCTAGCCCATCATGCTCAATCATTGATCCATTCATGAAACACACTTGCATATTAGCTACATCCAGTGCTCAAGTATGATCATAATGCTCCCTGGTTGGTGCTTTATAAGAGAGATGGAGACTCAAATGAAAAATAAAGATTGCATAATGTAAATAGATAGGCCCTTCACAGAGGGAAGTAGGGATTTATAGAGGTGCCAAAGCTCAAAGCTTAAATTGGGAGATAAATTTTTTGAGAGGCATACTTTTTCAGATTCGGGGTTCCAGCAAACCCTTGAGGTTCGAACGCTGGGGTGTGCATGAAGATCTCTCTCTTCCTAGCTCGCTCTTGCAACGATTCTCAAGGCCTAGCTTGCCGAACCCAAGGAACAAGAGACACGAGGGTTTATACTAGTTCGGGCCACCGTTGTGGTGTAATACCCTACTCCAGTGTGGTGTGGTGGATTGCCTCGTGGGCAAAGGATGAATCAGTACAGTGGATGAACAGCCTCCTGAGGAGAGGTGTTCTTGAGCTCGATGAGCTGGTGTGTCTGAGGGTGGTCCGAATCATCTGTCCCTTGCTATGGTGGTGGCTAGCCCTATTTATAGAGGCCCGGGTCCTCTTCCCAAATGTTAGGCGGGAAGGGATCCCACAACTGCCAATTTTGAAGGGAGACAACTAGTACAAGTTATCCTGACAAAAGGTGGTCTTCGCCTGCCAAAGGTTCTGGTGGTGATGCAGTTGTGGGCTCCGCGGTGACCTCTGTCCTGCCATCCTGCTGGTCTTGGTCTCGTTGCACCGGTATGGAAACCTTTGCCTAGTTCCTCGGGACTCCTCGCCTGCGCCTGCCTCTTTAGCACCAAAGAGGAAACTGGCACTCTGTGCCCGCTGGCGCCCGCCTGGCTTTAGTCGTCACGGCTCACGTCACGCGAAACTCGCAAGGTGCCCCCTGCCTTGATATCTCCGCTCCTCGAGAGCCAACCTAGCAAGGCTGCCCCCAAGGAGGTCTTATGTCGTCCGCCTTGCGAGGCTTGGCCCCTCGCAAGGGTCTTGAGTGGTTGTTAATGAAGATGGGCCGTATCGGGCCGACGGTGGAGCCACACCGTGGGCCGCAGGAAGGCAAGTCTGGGTACCCCCGTTCTCAGGACGCCGACAGTAGCCCCCGAGCCCAAGGAGCGCTCGGACTTGGCTTCGAGGCAAAGCTAAAGGGCAAGTGCGGAGCGCCGCGGGCCCCAACCGCATGCAGCCTTGATTGATGCATGGCGATTTGACATGACGTGGGCGTCTCCGCTTCCCTATGCTGCCTCGGCAACCATTTGGCTTGACGAGTCCCCGCTACATGCGGAAAAACAATCATTACCTAAGATCATGGAGGCCGGCGGTTGGCCTCTTTCTGGATATAAATGAGGGGGGCAGAGCCCCCGTCACTCATCTCTTCCTCCATTCCGCCTTCTTCTTCTTCCTCTTTGCTCCACCGCCTTACGGCGACACTCATGGCGCCGACAAAGAGGTTCTCAGCTACAGAGAAGGGGAAGGCTCGCTAGGAGGGGCCCGGCTCACCACCGCCTAAGAGGGGGCATGGTCACCCCCGCAAGCATGTCGCAACCCCTGCTGTGGTCCCTCGTGGGCGCGGACGAAATTCCTTGGGGTCCGGCGCCGTCCCTGGAAGCCGCGGTGGCGTCTCTTCGCGTGGCGAGAGCCGCCTGAGACGCGGCAGTCACGCCCATGAAGGGAGGTGCGCTATTGTCGGAGTAATGGGCCACAGGTAGGCTAACCCAGGCCCAGAACCTTTCAAGACATTGAGGCAGACCGCGCCCCTCAAGACCCCAGGACAAACAGCCGCCTTGTGAGAGTCGGCAGTGAGGCGGCCGGCTGCCTACTCGCGGCCGAGTCCTGGGAACGACTTCAGGATGAGCCGACACCTGACTGGCGACTTCCAGAGAAGCCGGCCATGGGGAGTCGGCCCACGACGCCAACAACCCCCATGCCCTCATAAAGAGGAACGGGACGGGGAGTGGCCACAGTAAGGTCTACTCCCACCCATTTTCCAAGGGCAGGCGTGGCTACAGTACGCCGTACCCACGGAGATCTCCGCGCGACGCGACACTGTTGCCATGCCGGCCCTGACATCAGCCCCAGGGGGCGGAGCCCTGTGCCCACGACGGCCTGCTGGTATGACCCAGAGATGATGGGTCCCACCAGTCGGCGGGCATACGAAGGACGGCGAAAGCACCACTAGTCGGCCCGGATGGGAGTCGGCCACCAGAAGTCGGCCGGCCCCTCCCACGGGCCCCACCGCCATTAATCAAACACGACAAGTAGTGGCCACAGTGATCGCCCGCCAGACGGTGGGGCTGTCGCCACGACCTCATGACCGAGCCTGCGTCATTAGAGGCACGGCTACAGTAATTTGCAGCAGGCAAAGACCCGCCCGCGGCGGACGCGACCTATCGGCTCCACATCAAGCTAGTCGGCGGGGCCCACCAGTCGGTGGGCCCTAGGAGTCGGCGGATAAGACGGCGGCCAGAGAGACTGACGGCTGGGCCCGCGCCCAGCCGGATTACCATGGTACCCTTGGGGGTAGGCCTATATAAACCCCCCAGGGCATCCATTCAAAGGGTTGGAATCCATTAGCACTAGGCCAGATCATATAGGAAGGAGAAAGCTAGCCTTGCCCTCTCCTACCTCCACGAAACAGCTCAAGGAGCAACTGTGTAAACACTTTGCCATAGTGATCATGCGGAGACCCCGTAGAGCAGCAGTATGGGTATTATCTCCCTGGAGAGCCCTGAAGCTGGGTAAGATTCGCTGGCGTGCATGTCTTCGCCTTATCCCGTTTCCAGGCACCGGCGATGTTCTACTCGCCCCCACCATGATAAGCCATCCTTTGGCATATGTCGCACCCAACCCTCGACAGCTATGGACGCTCGGCCTCCCCGGTCACGCTTCCACTCGTCAGAAGTGCTGCCGGAGTTCCTTGTGTGGTCGGAGAACCCGACCAGCACCTGGCTTCAGCTTCCGCTCTCCTTTGCCGATGAGCTTCCGGCCTCGGGTCCAGGCAGCCTCTGGCTGCAGGCCGACGGCTGCCGCAGCAAGGTTTCGTTGGTCGCGGTGGAGGTCTCCGTCGCGTACAATGTAGCCCTGGCCCACGGCTGGCAGATGTTTTCCCGCGCGTGCGGTCTAAGCAGGCGGTGCACCCTCCACTTCAAGTACGACGGTGTCATGACCCTCTTCGTTAGGGTGTTCAGGGAAGATGGTCGCCGCGCCAGGTGCTGCCCTGAAGACAGCGATGGTGACGAAGTGCTCAGCCTTGGCGACGACCGTGACGAGGATGAGGGTGAACTCGCCCTCGGCAATGGCCGCGGCTCGTCTGGCAGCGGCAGCTCCTCCTTTGGTGAAAGCTCCAGCAGCGGTGGCTACGACCAGCCGCCACATCGTCGAGCTCGCTTCGAGGACGGTGATGGGTCATCCCGTCGCCACGCCCCAGTGAAACGCGAGGAGGGCTCCGGCTGAGTTCGGGGGCGCTGGGGGCCGATCCTCGTGAGAAGCCGCGTCGTAGGAGCCGCTTTTGCCTATCCTTTCCTTTCCTCCTGTATTACAAGAAACAAGTATGGGGCCCTGCGAGGGCGGGTAATGAACCGTAGTGCTTATGCTGCTTTGTGCTACGTTTATTGTTTCCAGGTTGTGTTGTGGAATCTGTGCTTTATGCAGGCATAGAGGAATAACTTAGCTTGATACATCCGAGGTAGCTTCCATCTTGTGAGGGCGCGCGCCTCCTGGCATCTGGCGGGCCTTCCCTGTTGCCGACTCGGGCGACATCATGAAGCTGCAAAAATTCATTAGGAAATCCTTATCCCTCCTTGCGCGAGGCCTCGGGCATAGGCTGATCATGGCCTAGCGCACCACGTCACGGTACCCGTGGGGCACAGACTTAAAAAGGGGGGGTGCGCCGATCACAAGCTCAATCAAGGGCGCCTCATAGAGACTAGGGGAGCGCGCACACACGCACACCTATCCAGCCATATCGCGAGGCATGCGAGGGAGAGCGTCGGGCAACTGCCGCCCTCCCTGCCGCAAAGCAAAGAACCGAGGGAAGAATCAGAGAGAAGAGGGGATTCAACCAAGCCATCAAGAAATGCCAGAACTTCAAATTGCATTAAAAAAGGGGGGCAAGCCAACTACAGAAAGCAAATGAATAGGAGCATCTGGCTCCTAGTCTAGTCTTCTCACCAGCGCGGAGCTAAGTGTTGCCACTAGGACGTGGGAGGGAGCCCCCGAGACCCGAGGGCGGCACTCCGGAGACTCCGGGGCGTGTACAGTCCCACTCATTATTACATGAGAGTGTCACAGCGGAGACCTTCATAGGCACTGGGCCTTGCTTCATGCGTAGAGCTTCCAAAGGTGCTGACTATTCTAGGCGTTCTGGATGGGGATCCCGTCCCACGTCTCCAGGCACGCGGCGCCAGGCCTAGAGACGCGGGCAATCCTAAATGGGCCCTCCCACATGGGTGAGAGCTTATGCAGCCCTTCCCTGGAGAGCACCCACCTCAGGACGAGATCGCCCACCTCGAGCATCCTGGAGCAGACACAACGACAGTGGTACCATCACAGCGCTTGCTGGTTTCTCGCCGCCCGGCACGAGGCTTGGCGGCGGCATTCCTCCCCCAACACGAGGTCCATCCCCCGCATGGCGTCCTGACATGCCTCGTCAAATGACAGGACCCGCACGGAGTGATGCTTGACCTCGTGAGGGAGAACTGCTTTGGCTCCATAGACAAGGAAGAATGGGGTCTCGCTTGTTGGCTTGGTGGCGGTGGTGCGGATGGACCATAGCACGGACTGGAACTCATCGTGCCAGCCCCTACCGTAGGCCTCGAGCCTCTTCTTGAATGTCCTGGTCTTGAGGCCTCTCAGGACCTCTGCGTTGGCGCGCTCGGCTCGGCCATTGCTCCTGGAGTGTGCCACTGAGGCGTAGCATATCTGCGTTCCAAGGTTAGCACAATATGTCTTGAAGAGATTGCTAGTGAACTGCGAGCCGTTGTCGGTGATGATGCAGTTAGGGACCCCAAACCGGCTCACGAGGCCCTTGATGAACTTAACTGGCGACCCAGCTGGGATGGTGCGGACGGCTTCCACCTCTGCCCACTTGGTGAAGTTGTCGATGGCGACGTAGAGGTAGCGGTAGCCCCCGGGTGCTCGAGGGAACAGACCCAGGATATCCAGCCCCCAGACCATGAACGGCCATGAGAGTGGGATAGTTTGGAGGCCTTGGGCCGGCTGGTGGATTTGCTTGGCATGGAACTGGTAGGCCTCACAGGACCTTACCAGCTCGGTTGCATCGTTGAGTGCCGTGGGCCAGTAGAACCCACTGTGGAACTCCTTGCCAACCAAGGTGCGCGACGACGAGTGATGCCCATAGTCCCTGCCATGTATGTCATCTCGCAGATCGCTTCCTTGCTTCCTAGAGATGCATCACAAGGAAACATCATTTGGTCGTTTTCTGTATAGCTCACCGTCCTGGATGCAATATGCCGTAGCCTACCGGGCCACTCGCTCCGCGTCCTCCTCTTTCTCTGGCAGCGTTCCTTGCACCAGGTATGCCCTGAACTCCTCGGTCCAGCACCCCTCCTGAGGCTCGAGCGCCAAGAGTAGGCGTGCTCTTGAGTTCGGGCCACAGGCGGGGGCTCCCGAGGCTGGTGGCTGGGGGAGTTCCTCTTGAGGTGGTGTAGGCTCTGCGGCCAAGGGGGCGCCGAGGGCTTGAAAAGTTGCTCTTCAAAGACACTAGGCCCTTGGGGCTGGCGCCTTGACGCTCTCTTCATGATCTCATCAGCTTCCTTGTTTGTGCCGCGTGGCACATGTTGCAGTTCCATGCCCAAGAATTGCTTCTCCATCTTACGCACCTCCGCGAGGTACGCCTCCATGTGCTCGTCCTTGGATCATACACCTTGTTGGAGAAGTTGACGAGGAGCTGGGAGTCGCCCTTGATGGTGAGGCGCTTCACCCCCAAGGTTGTTGTAACCTTGAGGCCGGCGATCAACCCATCGTATTCCGTGATGTTGTTGGAGACCTTCTCGCCCCGCTGGGAGCAGAGCTACACGGCATAGTATAGTTTGTCTTGAGTGGGCGAAATAAGGACGGCGCCAGCCCCCGCACCTTGGCATGCGAAAGCGCCATCGAAGTACATGACCCAGCCATCTGGCGCTTCACTTTCTGGTGAGAGGGATCGGCTCTCGCCTGCTTCGGGCTCCGAAGCGTCGGTCCATTTTTCCACGAAGTCAGTGAGGGCGGCTCCCTTGATGACCCTGGTTGTGCTGAACTCCAGCTGAAACGCTTGTAGCTCGATGTTCCACTCAGCGACTCTTCCCGCAGCGTTGGGGCTCCGGAGCACCCTCTCCAGTGGGTAGGCTGAGACGACCTTAATTGGGTGGCCTTGGAAGTAATGACGCAGCTTGCGTGAGGCCACCAGGAGTGCGAGCAAAAGCTTCTGTGGCATGGGGTATCATGCTCTTGCGTCTCATAACACCATGCTGACGAAGTATACCGGTTGCTCAACGAGGGCGGGAGCGTCGATGGAGCCTATAGCCTCCTGAGGTTGTGGCGCCTCTTGAGGTGGGTGGGTCTCGGGAGCTTGGTCACCCATCGAGGCCTCCGCAGGCCCAGAAATGCTGTCTTGTGGGGCCTGATCATCCGCGGGCGTCGTCGTGGCTTTGGTGGCGTCGCACCGTCTCGGCTGAGGGTGCGGAATTACGCGGCGTGCTCTTGGCCTGGCGCTCCTCCTGGACAGCCACCAATGCCACACTGGCTGAGTGGGGCGTGGCGGCCAGGTAGAGCACCAGGGGCTCGAGGGGACGAGGCGCTACCATCACCGGAGGGCTGGTCAAGTATCTCTTGAGGTCTTGAAATGCTAGGTCGGCCTTTGGGTTCCACTCGGACAGGCCCTTCTTCTGCATCAACTTGAAGAATGGCAGGGCACGCTCCCCTAGCTTGGAGATGAAGTGCCCCAGTGAGGTCATGCAGCCTGCGAGCTTCTACATTTCCTTTAGAGTTTGCGGTGGGCTCATGTCTTCTATCGCCTTGAACTTCTCTGGGCCTCGATCCCCCTGTGCGACACGAGGAAGCCCAGTAGCTTGCCGGAGGGGACACCAAACACGCACTTCTCTAGGTTGAACCGCAGGTCCACCTGGCGCAGGCTGCTGAAAGTGTCCTCCGGGTCCTGAATGAGGGTTCTCGCCTCCCAAGATTTTACCATGATTTCATCGATGTAGGCTTCAGCGTTTCTCCCTAGCTGCTGGCCCAGGGCGATGTGCATCAGCCGATGAAAGGTCACCCCAGTGTTGCGTAGCCCGAACGGCATGCAGGTGTAGCAGTATACCCCACATGGGGTCAAGAAGGTCGTCTTCTCCACATCCTCCACTTCCATCTTGATCTGGTGGTAACCCGAGAATGCGCCCAGGAAACACAGCATGTCGCACTCAATGGTGGAGTCGACAATTTGGTTGATGCACGGGAGCGGGAACGGGTCTTGGGGGTAGGCTTTGTTGAGGTTGGTGAAGTCGACACACATGCGTTCCTTCCCGCCTTTCTTGGGCATGACGACGGGGTTCGCCAGCCATTCCGGGTACCGGACCTCGCGGATGACACCTGCCGCTTGTAGTTTGCGAGTTTCCTGGATGATGAAGGATTGCTTCTCCGTGGACTGTCGTCGCGCCTTCTGCTTCACAGGGCGCACATTGGGGCACACCCTTAAGTGATGCTCGATTACCCCCCTTGGGACCCCTACCAGCTGCTTGGGCTCCCAGGAGAATACCTCCTTGTCCGCACGCAGGAAATTCACCTATGCCTCCTCTTGATCCAGGTCAAGGTTGGCGCCTATGGTGAAGGTGGCTCCCGAGGATCCATCCTCCTCGACCAGCACTTGCTTCATTTTGGCCCGATCCTGAGTGTACAACTGCTTCCTTTTCACCGGCGTGACCCCCTTAGCCCCTGGGGCAGCTTCGTCGGCCGGGTGTGCTGCCGCGACGGCCCTGAAGGCGAGCTTGAGGGCCGTCAGAGCCTCCTTGGTATCTTCAGCCACGGTGAGGACGCCGCTACTGCCCAGCATCTTCATGAGGTTGTAGGCCGGATGGGTCGCTGCCATGAACTGAGCCAGGGCAGGGTACCCGAGGATGGCGTTGTATGGGAGGCTGATGCGGGCGATGTCGAAGCCGATCAACTCGGTACGGTAGTTGTCCCGGGTACTGAAGGTGACCGGGAGGCGTATTTGCCCAAGGGGCTGGTGGATCCACTACCGACTCTAGAGAAAGGCTTGGTGGGGCGGAGCCGACCCTACGGCACGTGAAGCAAGCCGAAAGCTTCCACGGAGAGCACGTTGAGGCCAGCCCCACCGTCGATGAGGGTCTTGGTCATGGCAACGTTGCAGATGGTGGGTGTGCAGAGCATTGGGAGCGTGCCCGAGCCAACAGTGGTAGCGGGGTGGTCCCCTAAGTCAAAGGTGAGGTCGGCCTTGGGCGCCGCCCATCTTGGAGGGGCTCCCTGCTACACAAAGGCGGCGCCGATCTGGCGGAAGAACTTCTTGACATGGCGGTCCGAGGGCGGTGCCTGCGAGCCGCCGAGGAGGGCCGCAATGGCGACGGGCCCGGCGCCGCAAAGCGCACGATGAGAAGGCTGCACAGCTCCTCCCAAGAAGCCACAGAGGATCTTGGCAGGTTGAGCAGCCAGGCACGCAGTGCGCCAACGAGGGCCATGGGGAACCAGTTGGCCATGACCTTGTCGTCGCCTCCAGCCTCGAGAATAGCCTCCTCGTATGCCAGCAGGAAGGTCGATGGATCCGCAGCACTGTCATAGCAAGGTGGCATCTCCGGCCTGAACTTGTGCGGCCACTGCACCCGGCCCTGAGCCCCATGGCGCCGTCATGGGCATCTATCGGTCCAGTCGGAGGAGCAGCGCCGGCCATGAGGGGCCGAACGGGGAGGTGAAGCTGGTGGAGGAGTGAAGCTTCGACGCACCCCTACCTGGCATGCCAAATGTTGGATTCGGGGTTCCGACAAACCCTTGAGGTTCGAACTATGGGGTGTGCATGAAGATCTCTCTCTTCCTAGCTCGCTCTTGCAACGATTCTCAAGGCCTAGCTCGTCGAACCCAAGGAACAAGAGACACGAGGGTTTATACTGGTTCGGCCACCGTTGTGGTGTAATACCCTACTCTAGTGTGGTGTGGTGGATTGCCTCATGGGCTAAGGATGAATCAGTACAGTGGATGAACAGCCTCTTGAGGAGAGGCGTTCTTGAGCTCGATGAGCTGGTGTGTCTGAGGGTGGTCTGAATCATCTGTCCCTTGCTATGGTGGTGGCTAGCCCTATTTATAGAGGCCATGGTCCTCTTCCCAAATGTTAGGTGGGAAGGGATCCCACAAGGGCCAATTTTGAAGGGAGACAACTAGTACAAGTTATCCTGATAAAAGGTGGTCTTCGCCTGCCAAAGGCTCTGGTGGTGATGCAGCTATGGGCTCCGCGGTGACCTCCTTCCTGTCGTCCTACTGGTCTTGGTCTCGTTGCACCGATATGGAAACCTTTGCCTGATGCCTCGGGACTCGTTGCCTGCGCCTTCCTCTTTAGCACCAAAGAGGAAACTGGCACTCTACGCCCACTGGCGCCCGCCTGCCTTCGATCATCACGGCTCACGTCACGCGAACCTCGGGAGGTGCCCCCTGCCTTGATATCTCTGCTCCTTGGGAGCCAGCCTAGCGAGGCTGCCCCCAAGGAGGTCTTGTGTCATCCGCCTCACGAGGCTTGGCCCCTCGCGAGGGTCTTGAGTGGTTGCTGATGAAGATGGGCCGTACCGGGCCGCCGGTAGAGCCACGCCGTGGGCCGCAAGCAGGCAAGTCTGGGTACCCCCGTTCCCAGGACGCCGACATACTTTTCCGGTCAACGAAAATGACCGAGTAATTCCCAACACTTTCCATACTAGATATATCATAGGCGGTTCCCAAACAGAAAATAAAGTTTATTCCTTTTTCCACCATTCGTTCACAATCCATGGCTAGCCATATCCACGGGTGCCTTCCATACCAACACTTTCCAAGGAATTTATTATTTGACAACATAAAGTAAATTTCTTTTTCATTTCGGGACTGGGCATCCCTATTACCTTTGCCACACTCTCGTGCAATGAAAAGTGAATAAACACTCAACTTGAGAATAACTCATCTAGCATGGAAAATATTGGCCACCCTACGAGCACACAAAAAGGAAATTTATTTTTAAAATTAGAGATGGCACATACAAATTTGCTTAGAACGGCACGGAAATACCGCATATTGGTAGGTATTGTGGACTCATATGGCAAAACTGGGTTTAAAGATTTTGGATGCACAAGTAGTATTTCTACTTAGTACAAGTGGAGGCTAGCAAATAGATTGAGAAGCAACCAACCAAAGAAACGAAAAATCACATAAGCGAGCACTAAGCATAACTAACACCGAATAATGCACCACAAGTAGGATGTAATTTCATTGCATAACTATTGACTTTCGTGCTTGCATAGGGAATCACAAACATTAACACCAATATTCTTACTAAAGCACAATCACTCACCAACATGACTCACATATTATTTCTCCATATCGCAAAACTATTACAAAGAATCCAATTTATTTTGTCCAATGATCTTCATGAAAGTTTTTATTATATCTCTCTTGAATATCTATCACTTTGGGACTAGTTTCATATATTGCCATTCCTTTTGGCAAGCTCAAATAAATTGAAGTGATGAATATGAGCATAAAGATTTTCATCTCTCAAAATAATATAAGTGAAGCACAAGAGCATTTGACAAACTACTCCAAAAAGATATAAGTGAAGTTCAAACGAGTAGTTAAGTAAATGGGTAGCTATTTGAGGACTCTCTCTTATTTAAAAACTTTCAGATCTAAGTATTTTATTCAAACAGCAAGCAAAACAAAATAAAATGGCATTCCAACAATAGCACACATCATGTGAAGAAGCAAAAACTTAGGCTCAACCGAGGCTAAGCAATAATTATTGATGAAGAAAGGTCGGATGCCTACCAAGGCATGCCCAAGATTAGATGCTTGAGACTTCTTGGAATATTATCTTGGGATGCCCAAGCTTGAGCTTTTGTGTCTCCTTAATTCCTTTTATATCACGGTTTCCCTAAATCTTAAAAACTTCATCCACACAAACTCAACAAGAACTCGTGAGATAAGTTAGTATAAATCAATGCAATAACCTTATCACTCTCTACTGTAGCAAATCACTAAAATTATTATTCAACATTGCATACTAAATGCCTCTGCATTTTTAATACTCCTATCCTCAAATAGAATCTTTAAACAAGCAAACATATGGAAACAATACAAACATAACATCAATCTGCCAAAAGAGGATAGTCTGTAAAGAATGCAAGAAGATGCATACTTATTTAACTCCAAAAATTCTAAATATTTATGACACAAAACTATCAAAAATTTATAATAGCTTATTGTGCAAAAAGTTTCAACATTTTATCACATTCTAAATTTTCTAGAGAATTTTTGCAACAGCGATAAACTTTCTATTTTCAAACAGCCACATATAGACTTGCAAAATACGCATGGCAAAGGCTATACTTGACATTTTTATTGAAATTAAAAATTCAAAACATTATTATAAATAACATCAAAAAAATCCTAACAAAATAAAATGACACTCCAAGCAAAACTCATATCATGTGACGAATCACAATGTAGCTCCAAGTGAGGTTACCGATAATGTTGGAGACAACAGAGGGGATGCCTTCCGGGGTATCCCCAAGCTTAGTTACTTGGATCTTCCTTGAATATTACCTTGGGGTGCCTTGGGCATCTCCAATCTTATGGTATTTTCACTCCTTATTCTCCTCATGTCGATATCTCACCCAAAACTTGAAAACTTCAATCACACAAAACTTAACGGAATTTCGTGAGATAGGTTAGTATGATAAAGACAAATCATTCACTTTGGTACTATCAAGACAAGATTCATAATTGTTCTCACATAATGCCTACTGTATCTTATCATTTTCACAATTTATATTAAGCAATATAATCCATAGAAACTAGAAAACAAGCAAACTATGCATTGAAAATATAATCTGTCAAAAATAGAATAGTGTGTAATGACCTGGAAACTTTGTATACTTCTGTAACTAAAAAATTGAAACATTAGGACAACGTAGGAAATTTGTATATCAATATTGTGTGTAGAAATTAGGATTTTATCGCGCTTCTGTGAAGTTTTAAAATTATTTTACTGGGTGCAAAAGTTTCTGTTTTTCAACAAGATCAAATCAACTATCATCCACACTATACCAAAGGCTTTACTTGGTACTTTATTGAAAAAAGCAATAAAACATGATTACTACAATAGCTTAATCATGTGAACACACAAAAACAGTAGGTAAAAGTGATGGGTTGCCTCCCAACAAGCGCTTTTTATTTAATTCCTTTTAGCTAGGCATGATGATTTCAATGATGCTCGCATAAAAGATGAGAATTGAAACATAAAGAGAGCATCATGAATCACTGGCAAGCACATTTAAGCCTAAACCACTTCCTATGCATAGGGATTTTGTGAGCAAACAATTTATGGGAGCAAGAATCAACTAGCATAGGAAGGCAAAACAAGCATGACTTCTAAACTTTCAACACATAGAGAGGAAACTTGATATTATTGCAATACCTACAAGCATATGTTCCTCCCTCATAGTAATTTTCAGTAGCATCATGAATGAATTCAATAATATAACTATCACATAAAAGCATTCCTTTCATGATGCATAAGCATAGAAATTTTATTACTCTCCACATAAGCAAATTTATTCTCATGAATAGTAGTGGGAGCAAATTCAAGAAAATAACTATCATGTGATTGAAAACTAAAATCATTATGACAAGTTTCATGGTTATCATTATTCTTTATAACATACATGTCAACACCACAATCATCATAGATAGCAACTTTGTTGTCATTATCAATTGAAACCTTTTCCAAAATAGTGGAATCATCATTAAATAAAGACATGACCTCTCCAAATCCACTTTCATCAATATAATCATCATAAATAGGAGGCAGGCTTTCATCATAATAAATTTACTCATCAGAACTTGGGGGAGTAAAAATATCATCTTCATCAAACATAGCATCCCCAAGCTTATGGCTTTGCATATCGTAAACATTATTGATATTCAAAGAGTTTATACCAAATACATTTCAATCATGCTCATCATTCAAAGATTTTTTGTCAAACATTTTGTAGAATTCTTCTTCTATCAATTGAGCACAATTTTCATTTCCATCATTTTCAAGAAAAGACATGATAAAGATGAATAATATGATGCAACCTCAATTCCATTGTGTTTCTAGTTTTCTTTTTATAAACCAAACTAGTGATAAAACAAGAAACTAAAAGACTCAATTGCAAGATCTAAATATATACCTTCATGCACTCACCTCCCCGGCAATGGCGCCAGAAAAGAGCTTGATGTCTACTACAAAACTTGTTCTTGTAGACTCGTTTTGGGCCTCCAAGCGCAGAGTTTTGTAGGACAGTAGCAAATTTCCCTCAAGTGAATGACCTAAGGTTTATCAATCTGTGGGAGGCATAGGATGAAGATGGTCTCTCTCAAACAACCTTGCAACTGAATAATAAAAAGTCTCTTGTGTCCCCAACACACCAAATACAATGGTAATTTGTATAGGTGCACTAGTTCAGCGAAGAGATGGTGATACAAGCGTAGTAATGATAGTAGACATTGATTTTTGTGATAGTAACAATCAAAAACAGCAAGGTAGCAAGTACCAAAAGTGAGCACAAATGGTATTGCAATTCTTGAAAATGAGGCTTAGGGTCCGTACTTTCGCTAGTGCAATCCCTCAACAATGCTAATCTAGTTGGATCATATAACCATTCCTCAACGTGTGATCAATTATCAGTCCAAAGTACTTATCTAGCGGAGAACATAAGAAGAAATTGTTTGTAGGGTACGAAACCACCTAAAAGCTATTTTTCTGTTCGATCTATTCAATAGTTCATACTAAAATAATGCAAAGTTACTCTTTCCGTTCGATCTATCCAAGAGTATGTACTAAAATAATACCCTATGATACGCATCAACCAACTCTAATGTCACCTAGGTACTCCAATGTCATCGCAAGTATCCATGAGTTAATTATACGATACTCATCAAACAATTTCAGATTCATAATACTCAATCCAACACAAAGAACCCCAAAGATTGCCCCAAGATTTCTACCAGAGAAACAAGGACGAAAATGTGCATCAACCCCTATGCATAGATTACCCCAATGTCACCTCTGGAATTCGCGAGTTGAGTGCCAAAACATGTATCAAGTGAATCAATATGATACTCCATTGTCACCACGGGTATTCATATGCAAGACATATATCAAGTGCTCTCAAATCCATAAAAGTATTCAATCTGATAAAATGAAATTTCAAAGGGAAAACTCAATTCATCAGGACAAGAAAGAGAGGGGAAAACACCATATCATCCAACTATATTAATAAAGCCTGTGATACATCAAGATTGTGCCATCAAGAACACGAGAGAGAGAGAGAGATTAAGCAGATAGCTACCGGTACAAACCCTCAGCCCCGAGGGTGGACTACTCCCTCCTCATCATGGTGGTCGCAAGGATGATGAAGATGGCCACCGGTGATGATTTCCTCCTCCAGCAAGGTGCCGGAATGGGGTCTAGATTGGTTTTTCATGGATATAGAGGCTTGCGACGGTGGAACTTCTGATCTATCGACTCCCCTAGGGTTTTTGGAATATTTGGGAATTTATAGGGCGAAGAGGCAGTGCGGGAGGCCACCGAGGTGGGCACAACCCACTAGGGCGCTCCTGGGCCTCCAAGCACGCCCAGGTGGGTTGTGCCCCCTCAGGTCACCCATCTGGTACTTCTTTGGCCCAAGTTGTGTCTTCTGGTCCAGAAAAAAATTCCAAAACGTTTCGCTGCGTTTGGTATTGATTTTCTACGATGTAAAAAACAAGAAAAAAACAACTGGCACTAGGCACTATGTCAATAGGTTAGTCCCAAAAAATGATATAAAGTTGCTATAAAATGATTGTAAAACATTCAAGAATGATAATATAACAGCATGGAACAATCAAAATTATAGATACGTTGGAGACGTATCATGAATATTCTCGTGTGTTCTTGTTTGTTTTATCACTAAGTAGATTTTATTTTACGTTCTAAGTTGTTCTCTATCTTTAGCTATGGGTATGGAACACAAAATACCAAAAAAAGGTTTACTTGCTACTCATGGAGATGGGGAACTTCCTAAAACCCTCGATGCTCGTTATGTGAAAAATATTAAACACTACTTTGATAATCCTGAGAAAATCCCATTCAACTTGATAACGGGAGACATGTTGGATCAACGTGAATACTTTAGGGACTATCGCTTGACTCGAAAAGGGAAACTCTTATGGGATCAAATTGAAATGTTGCAATGGTATGCTTGGAAATTATGCTTATACTTGCTACTCTAGGATGAAAGCTCCACACCTTCCCTTTTCATGTGAATTTAGTGATAATGATACCTTGGCTTCTTATGCTAATGGTATATATGATTACTATGATGTGGAATGAATAGAATACTTTGTTGCTTTTAGGGGTGCTTATGAAATTGAATCTTTGTTTGAAAAGTGTGAAAATTATGATGATGTTGTTTATTGACTTGAAAATTACGCTATACTTAAATATTGCTATGATAATTATGAATATAATGCCGATATGGATGCATTTATTGAGAAAGTCTCCGCTGTCCAAGAAGAGACTAATATTTTGCAGGAATCTATGGAAGAAGAAATCGATGACACTATGAGCTCATTGGATGAAAAAGATGACAAGGAGAGCAAAGAACAAAAGGAGGAAGAGCTGATTAGCTACCCGTGCCCATGTTCTAATCAGAGTAACTCTTCAACTCATACATTGTTTAATTTCCCTTCATGCTTATCGAAGGATGAATGCTATGATGATTGCTATGATCTCGTGGATTCATTTGAATTATCCCTTTTTGATCAAATTGATGCTTGCTATGCGTGTGGCCATGATGCCAATATGAATGATGCTTATGGAGATGAACCTGCTATAGTTCCCTATATTATGAAAGAAAATGTTGCTATTGCACCCACACATGATAGTCCTATTATCTTTTTGAATTCGCCCAACTACACCATATCGGAGAAGTTTGCCCTTATTAAGGATTACATTGATGGGTTGCATTCTACCACTACACAAGATGATTTTGATAAATATATATAATATGCATGTGCTTGCTGCTCGTACTTGCAATTATTATGGGAGAGGAACCACATATCCTCCTCTCTACGTTTCCAATACTATGAAATTGCAAGAAACTGTTTATGATATGTATTGGCCCTTACTTGATGTGCATGAATTGTTCTTTTATGACATGCCGATGCATAGGAAGAGAGTTAGACTTCGTCATTTCATGATATATGTTGCTTTGTGCTCACTACTAAATTACAAATTATTGTTAATTCAAATTGGCTTTGATATACCTTGGGATCTGGGTGGATTAATTACTTGAGAACTTTATGCCTAGCTTAATGGCTTTAAAGAAAGCATTGCCAGGGAGACAACCCAGAATTTTTAGCGAGACGTTTACTTCTGTCATGTGCTTTTATAAAGTTTAAAAATAAAAAATATAGAGAGGAACTTAAAAACTTTTTCAAAAAGAGAAGCGATTAGAAGGTTATGCATTGGAGAAGTGAGGGTTGACCTTGAACACTTGCCTTCATGCTCATGGAAGCAATGTAGAATTTTTCATGGAAGTTTCTCACAAAAATAATTATCACCTTGTAAAAATCCACCGTATTATAAAAATAATGCGCCAAGATTTGCCTTTAGAATGATTAGATTGGTTGTTTGGTTTGTGCAGTGCAAAAATAGAAACTTTGGCTGTAGTGCGTGAATTTACATTTTTTTACTCAAATGACAAAAGTTTCTACAAAATTTACATAGTACTGCTATGCAAATTGTTTATTTTTTCCTAATGTTTCAGAATTTTTGGAGTTACAGAAGTGTGGCCAATGTTCATATTGCTACAGACTGTTCTGTTTTTGACAGATTCTGTTTTTGACGCATTGTTTTGATGAATCTATGGATTGTATCAGTGATATAAGCCATGGTGAAGTTATAGTACAATAGGTATAATGAAAAAAAATGAATGGGTTTGCAACAGTACTTAATGTAGAGATTTGCTTTATTATACTAACAGATCTCATGATGGTTTTGTTAAGTTTTGTGTGATTGAAGTTTTCAAGTTTTGGGTGAGATCACGATGTATGAAGGAATAAGGAGTGGCGAGAGCCTAAGCTTGGGGATGACTGAGGCACCCCAAGGTAATATTAAGGACTCCCAAGAAACTAAGCTTGGGGATGCCCTAGAAGGCATCCCCTCTTTCTTCTAACGACCATCGGTAATTTTATTTGGAGCTATATTTTTATTCGTCACATGATATGCGCAAATTCTTGGAGCGTCTTTTGTTTTTATTTTCCCTTTTTCTTTTATGCACCATGCTGGTATGAGATAGGCCTTGTTTGATTTATAGAATGCTCTATGCACTTCACTTATATCTTTTGAGTATGGCTTTATAGAATGCTTCATGTGCTTCACTTATATCTTTTGAAGTTTGGATTGTTTGTTTCTCTACATAGGAAAACTGTCATTTGTAGAATGCTCTTTTACTTCACTTGTATTTGTTAGATCATGGGCAAATCTTTTGTAGAAAGAATTAAACTCTCTTGCTTCACTTATATCTATTTAGAGAGTCAACGGGAATTTGTCATTCACATGGTTAGTCATAAAATCCTACATAAAACTTGTAGATCACTGAATATGATATGTTTGATTCCTTGCAATAGTTTTGTGTACAGAGATGGTAATATGTGGGGGGTACTAGTGAATGATTGTGGTTTAGTAAGAATATTGGTGTTAAGGTTTGTGATTCCCGAAGCATGCACGTATAGTCTCTCGTTATGCTATGAAATTGGAGCATGATTTATTATTGATTGTCTTCCTTATGAGTGGCAGCCGGGGACGAGAGATGGTCTTTTCCTACCAATCTACCCCCCTAGGGGCATGCGTAGTAGTACTTTGCTTCGAGGGATAATAAACTTTCACAATAACTATGTGAGTTCTTTATGACTAATGTGAGTCCATGGATTATACACACTCTTCCCTTTCCACAATTTGGTAGCCTCTTCGGTACCATGCATTGCCCTTTCTCACCTCAAGAGTTAGTGCAAACTTTGCAGGTGCATCCAAACTCCATGCTATGATACGCTCTATCACACATAAGCCCCCCTATATCTTCCTCAAAACTGCCAACATACCTACCTATCATGACATTTCCATAGCCATTCTGACATATATTGCCATGCAACTTCCACCATCATCATATACATGACTTGAGTATTCATTGTCATATTGCTTTTCATGATTGTAAGATAGCTAGCATGATATTTTCATGGCTTGTCCGTTTTTTGAAAGCTTTGCTATGCTAGATCATTGCGCATCCTGGTACACTGCCAGAGGCAATCATATAGAGTCATATTTTGTTCTAGTATCGAGTTGTAAGTAAATAAAAGTGTGATGATCATCATTATTAGAGCATTGTCCCAGTGAGGAAAGGATGATGGAGACTGTGATTCCCCTAGAAGTCGGGATGGGGCTCTAGACGGAAAATAAAAAGATAAAAAATAAGAGGCCAAAAGGAGCCTAACAAAAAGAGAGAGAAAAAGAAAAAAAGAGAAAAGAAAAAAATAAAATAAACAATGAGAGAAAAGATAGAAGGGGCTCTGTTACTATCCTTTTTCACACTTGTGCTTCAGAGTAGCATCATGTTTTTCATATAGAGAGTCTCCAATGTTGTCACTCTCATATACTAGTGGGAATTTTTCATTATAGAACTTGACTTGTATATTTTGATGATGGGCTTCCTCAAATGCCCGAGGTCTTCATGAGCAAGCAAGTTGGATGCACACCCACTTAGTTTTCAGTTTGAGCTTTCATACACTTATAGCTCTTAGTGCATCTGTTGCATGGCAATCCCTATTCCTCTCATTGACATCAATTGATGGGCATCTTCATAGCCCGTTGATTAGCCATGTCGATGTGAGACTTTCTCATTTTTTGTCTTTTCCACACAACCTCCAACATCATATTTTATATTCCACCCATAGTGATATATCCATGGCTTGCGCTCATGTATTGTGTGGGGTTGAAAAAGCTGAAGCACGTTAAAAAGTATGAACCAATTGCTCGGCTTGTCATCGGGGTTGTGGATGATAAATAATTTGTGTTAAGAAGATGGAGCATGACAAGACTATACGATTTTGTAGGAATAACGTTCTTTAACATTGATATTTTGAAAGACATGATTATTTGTTGGGATGCCTAAGTATTGATGTCTTTTTGTCAAATTATAGACTATTGCTTTGAATCACTCGTGTCTTAATATTCATGCCTTGATTAGATTATATGATCAAGATTATGTTATGTAGCATTCCACATAAAAAATATCTTTTTATCATTTACCTACTCGAGAGCGAGCAGGAATTAAGCTTGGGGATGCTGATACGTCTCCGTCGTATCTATAATTTTTTATTGTTTCATGCTAATATTCTACAACTTTTATATACTTTGGGCAATATTTTATATTATTTTTGGGACTAATATATTGATCCAGTGCCGAGTGCCAGTTCCTGTTTGTTGCATGTTTTTTGTTTCGCAGAATATCCATATCAGACGAAGCCCAAACATGATAAAAATTTAGGAAGATTTATTTTAGAATATATGTGATTTTTGGGAAGAAGAATCAACTTGAGAGGTGGTCCACAGGCCCCACAAGCTCATAGGGTGTGCTCTGGGGGGTAGGCGCGCCCCTAGGGCTTGTGGACACCCCGTAGGTCAGTTGGAGGTGTACTTTGGCCGCAAGGAAGCTTATATCCGGATAAAAATCATGTTAAAATTTCAGCTCAATCAGAGTTAAGGATCTCTTGGAATTTAAGAAATGGTGAAAGGACAGAAAACAGGGACAAGAAACAGAAGAGAAATAGAGAGAGAGAGAGAGAGAGAGAGAGAGATCCAATCTTGGAGGGGCTCTCGCCCCTCCGCCACCATGGAGGCCATGGAACAGAGGGGAAACCCTCCTTCCATCTAGGGCGGATGTCGAGAAAGAAGAAGAAGGAGGGGGATCTCTCCCCCTCTCTCCCGGTGGCGCCGGAATGCCGTTGGGGCCATCATCGTGATGACGATCTACACCAACAACTTCGCCGCCACCATCACCAACTATCTCACCCTCTATGCAGCGGTGTAACCTCTCTTTTACCCACTGTAATCTCTACTTAAACATGGTGCTCAATGCCATATATTATTATCCAATGATATGTGGCTATCCCATGATGTTTGAGTAGAACCGTTTTGTCCTATGGGTTGATTGATAATCATGATTGGTTTGAGTTGTATGTGTTTATTATTGGTGATGTCCTATGGTGCTCTCCGTGTTGCGCAAGAGTGAGGGATCCCCGCTATAGGGTGTTGCAATATGTTCATGATTCTCTTACGGTGTGTGGCGTGAGTGACAGAAGCACAAACCCGAGTAAATGAGTTGTTGCATATGGGAGTAAAGAGGACTTGATATTTAATGCTATGGTTGGGTTTACCTTAATGATCTTTAGTAGTTGCGGATGTTTGCTAGAGCTCCAATCATAAGTACATATGATCCAAGTAGAGAAAATATGTTAGCTCATGCCTCTCCCCGTATAAATTTGCAATAATGATTACCAATCTAGTTATCGACTGCCTAGGGACAAATAACTTTCTTGTGTGACAAAAATATCTCTACTAAAACTAACTTAATTG
This sequence comes from Triticum monococcum, assembly GCA_034509565.1. Classification (NCBI taxonomy): domain Eukaryota; kingdom Viridiplantae; phylum Streptophyta; class Magnoliopsida; order Poales; family Poaceae; genus Triticum; species Triticum monococcum. Next base: position 119,017,699 of record CM067844.1, read on the forward strand.
TTTCTTTATCTAAACAGGCCCTAGCTTTTATTTACATGCTCTTTATTATCTTGCAAACCTATCCCTTTACACCTACAAAGTACTTCTAGTTTCATACTTGTTCTAGGTAAAGCAAACGTAAAGTGTGCATAGAGTTGTATCGGTGGTCGATAAAACTTGAGGGAATATTTGTTCTACCTTTAGCTCCCCATTGGGTTCGACACTCTTACTTATCAAGAAAGGCTGCAATTGATCCCCTATACTTGTGGGTTATCAACACCTCCTGCATCAAGAGTCAATTGTCCAAGTGAAGGCCCTATCTGTCTCGTGGGATTGCCTCAATAATTAAGATTGCAATAATCAAACAAAAGCATTGGGCGTTTAACAACGACACCTCTTGAATCCTGGAGATAGGACCCATGTTATCGTACTAAACCTTTCTGTCACTGATGTTCAGAAGAACACTTCACCGTCTCCTTGCCCTTAGCCTCTCTGTGGCTTGTTCTCCAAGATCATCGATACCTGCAGGGATGAAGAACGCGAACTAGACAAGCAACAACTATAGAAGATTTTTTACACAAACAAGACATTAATTTAAAACACTTCAATTGATCCCTCCAACAAATAATCGGGTTGCCAGGCTCTTGCCTCAAACCATACTTTACCGGACTACTCACATATGGAGATCAGATCACACGAGGAACACATCATAAAGCACATCACGATGGTAGATTGGTAAATAATATGTCTTACAATGGATGCCACGTGTGATACACGATTACAAGGGAAAGGGAGATGAAGGTGGTGGCTAGAGAGAAATGGAGATGGGAAATGGCGGTGAGAAATGGTAACATAATAAGGGAAAGGGAGCTAGCTGCTTCCATATCGCGCCAAAAAAGAACCAAAAAGTTCCAAAGGCATCTTCCACTCATTTCGATAGGGTAGGTGGGGATGAGGATGATGACGAGTCTCTGTTTTGCAATCCTATGACTCTTCTATTATCATTTTGGCCTCGACCCCTTCATAAAGTATGTTTAGGTGGACGACGGGGCTTTGGTTTCCATGCCACATGACCACTCATGTGAGCTAGCGCGGTCGCTTAGAACGCTGGCTTTTGCTCTGGAGCTTCTGCTGTGCCTCCCACTTGATTTCCTCTATCTCCTCTTTACTCATTTCCTTGTTCTAGCTTGATTTCATCCATAAATAACCCATTTCATGAGGAAACAAAATAAAGACGGGATATTTGGAATCCTATGCATGAACTAGTCATTAGTGGCAATGCCAAAGTGAATATCTCAGTTTTAATGAGATGTATCAGCTTAAATCAGGTTAGAGGAGTGTAAAAATAACACTCATCAACAACACCACTGGTTCTGTTGTTAAAAGTCGGTGTCCAAAGTTATAGATGAGCATATTATTCACTCACTCTGTAAAGAAATATAAGAGTGTTTAGATCGCTAAAGTAGTGAACTAAACGCTCTTATATTTCTTTACAGAGGGAGTACCAATGAACACCGCTAATAGGATGATATTTTAGAAGAAATTGTTATATGCTATAGGGGAACAATAAGAAGCTAATAAAAATAGTGTTTGTGCAAAAATGCATGCAGTGAAGACATAGTACGAGTTGATATGCACAAAAACATTAACCATCAGGAAAAATGGTTCATTTTATCTTCGTATTTAGTAGAGGATGTTGTTGTAAAATACATGCATTGACACCTTGATGAAAAATTGCTAGCCTTCTATGGATTATTTGAATATTCGGAAACCCTAATGAAGAAAAATGGATGATGATTATTTTGACTTCATGGCATAGTAGAATTCAAAAATTTGCAGCAGAAACGAAGTACATGAAGTAGATCCTCACATGTCTCTATAGGAATGATGTTACTAATGGTGTCCTGGATTATGGGGTGCTCACCATGTCTCCCCCAGCCATGTCGGTCGGCAAAGGACCCCCATGATGATTTTCCAGTGGGCCACATTTGTCAGGCCCAAGAGCGCCAGGATGGGATGCTTACGCGCTTACTCCAAGATTCAGAGGTTGTATACACAATGATTGCCTTACACGTAACCGACCTATGTGTAAACCCTAGATACCCCCGGTGCATATGTAAACCGAGGGGTAGGGCTCGTAGACGTCAACCTCACACACACACACTGACACATATAGAGATTTCTGTTGGGGAACGTAGTATTTCAAAAAAAATTACCTACAATCACGCAAGATCTATCTAGGAGATGCATAGCAACGAGCGGGTAGAGTGTATCTACGTACCCTCGTAAACCGAAAGCGAAAGTGTTTAGTAACGCGGTTGATGTAGTCGAACGTCTTCGTGATCCAACTGATCAAGTACCGAACGCACGGCACCTCTGCGATCTGCACACATTCAGCTCGGTGACATCTCTCGGACTCGTGATCCAGTTGAGGCCGAGGCAGAGTTTCATCAGCACGACGGTGTGGTGACGTTGATGATGAAGTTACTGGCGCTGGGCTTCGCCTAAGCATGACGACAATATGACCGAGGTGTAAAACTGTGGAGGGGGGCACCGCACACGGCTAAAGATCAACTTGTGTGTTCTAGGGGTGCCCCTACCTCCATATATAAAGGAGAGAGAGGGAGAGGCAGCCGGCCCTAGGGGGCGCGCTAAGGTGTGGAGTCCTACTAGGACTCCCTAGCCCTAGTAGGATTCCACCTCCCACACGGAGAAGGAAAGGGGGAAGGGAGAAGGAGAACGAAAAGGGGACCGGCCCCCTTCTCCTAGTCCTATTCAGCCTCCTGCCCAAGGGGGGGCACCAGCCCCTTGTGGGCTAGTGTGCTTCCCTCTTATGGCCCATAAGGCCCATAACTTCTCCCGGGGGTTCCGGTAACCTCCCAATACTCCTAAAAAATGCACAAACCACTCGGAACCATTCCGATGTCCAAATACAACCTTCCAATATATGAATCTTTACCTCTTGACCATTTTGAGACTCCTCGTCATGTCCGCGACCTCATCCAGGACTCCAAACAACCTTCGGTACATCAAATCAAATAAACTCATAATACAAATCATCATCGAACGTTAAGTGTGCAGACCCTACGGGTTCGAGAACTATGTAGACCTGAACGAGACACATCTCCGATCAATAACCAATAGCGGAACCTAGATGCTCATATTGGCTCCTACATATTCTACGAAGATCTTTATGGGTCAAACCGCACAACAACATATGTTGTTCCCTTTGTCATAGGTATGTTACTTGCCTGAGATTCAATTGTCGGTATCACCATACCTAGTTCAATCTCATTACTGGCAAGTCTCTTTACTCGTTCGGTAATGCATCATCCCGTGACTAACTCATTAGTCGCATTGCTTGCAAGGCTTATAGTAATGAGCATTACTGAGAGGGCCCAGAGATACCTCTCCGACAATCGGAGTGACAAATCCTAATCTCGATCTATGCCAACTCAACAAACACCATCGGAGACACCTGTAGAGCATCTTTATAATCACCCAGTTATGGTGTGATGTTTGATAGCACACTGAATGTTCCTCTGGTATTCGGGAGTTGCATAATCTCATAGTCATAGGAACGTGTATAATTCATGAAGAAAGCAATAGCAATAAACTAAAGGATCATAGTGCTAAGCTAACAGATGGGTCTTGTCCATCGCATCATTCTTTAATTATGTGATACCGTTCATCAAATGACAACACATGTCTATGGCTAGGAAACTTAACCATCTTTGGTTAACGAGCTAGTCAAGTAGAGGCATACAAGGGACACTGTGTTTGTCTATGTATTCACACATGTACTAAGTTTCCGGTTAATACAATTCTAGCATGACTAATAAACATTTATCATGATATAAAGAAATATAAATAACAACTTTATTATTTCCTATAGGGCATATTTCCTTCAGTCTCCCACTTGCACTAGAGTCAATAATCTAGTTCAAATCGACATGTGATTTAACACCAATAGTTCACATCGCCATGTGACCAACACCCAAAGGGTTTACTAGTGTTAGTAATCTAGTTCACATCGCCATGTGATCAACACCCAAAGAGTACTAAGGTGTGATCATGTTTTGCTTGTGAGAGAGGTTTAGTCAATGGGTCTGCCATATTCAGATCCGTATGTATTTTTGCAAATTTCTATGTCTACAATGCTCTGCACCGAGCTACTCTAGCTAATTGCTCCCACTTTCAATATGTATCCAGATTAAGACTTAGAGTCATCTGGATCGGTGTCAAAGCTTGCATCGACGTAACCCTTTACGACGAACTTTTTGTCACCTCCATAACCGAGAAATGTATCCTTATTCCACTAAGGATAATTTTGACCGCTGTCCAGTGATTCACTCCCGGATCACTACTGTACCCTCTTGCCAAACTCATGGTGAGGTACACAATAGGTCTGGTACACAACATAGCATACTTTATAGAACCTATGACTGAGGCATAGTGATACGTCTCCGTCGTATCTATAATTTTTTATTGTTCCATGCCAATATTCTAGAACTTTCATATACATTTGTCAACTTTTTATACTAGTTTTGGGACTAACATATTGATCCAGTGCCTAGTGCCAGTTCGTGTTTGTTGCATGTTTTTTGTTTCGCAGAATATCCATATCAAACGAAGTCCAAACGGGATTAAAACTGACGGAGATTTTTTTGGAATATATATGATTTTTGGGAAGAAAAATCCACGCGAGGCGATGCCTGAGGGGGTCACAAGGCAGGGGGGCGCGCCCCTAACCCTCGTGGCAACCCCTTAAGGCGGTTGTTGCCCTTCTTTTGCTGCAAGAAAGCTAATATCTGGATAGAGATCGTGTCAAAATTTCAGCCCAATCGGAGTTACGGATCTCCGGGAATACAAGAAACGGTGAAAGGGAAGAATCTGAGAACGCACAAACAGAGAGAGACAAAGAGACAGATCCAATCTCGGAGGGGCTCTCGCCCCTCCCACGCCATGGAGGCCATGGACCAGAGGAGAAACCCTTCTCCCATCTAGGGAGGAGGTCAAGGAAGAAGAAGAAGAAGGAGGAGGAGGAGGAGGAGGAGGGGGGCTCTCTCCCCCTCGCTTCCGGTGGCACCGGAGTGCCACCAGGGGCCATCATCATCACCGCAATCTTCACCAACAACTTCACCGCCATCATCACCAACTCTTCCCCCCTCTATGCAGCAGTGTAACCTCTCTCTTACCTGCTGTAATCTCTACTTAAACATGGTGCTCAACGCTATATATTATTTCCCAATGATGTATGGCTATCCTATGATGTTTGAGTAGATCCGTTTTGTCCTATGGGCTATTTGATGATCAAGATTGGTTTGAGTTGCATGTTTTATTATTGGTGCTGTCCTATGGTGCTCTCTGTGTCGCGCAAGCGTGAGGGATCCCCGTTGTAGGGTGTTGCAATACGTTCATGATTCGCTTATAGTGGGTTGCATGAGTGACTGAAACACAAACCCGAGTAAGGGGGTTGTTGCGTATGGGATAAAGAGGACTTGATACTTTAATGCTATGGTTGGGTTTTACCTTAATGATCTTTAGTAGTTGCGTATGCTTGCTAGAGTTCCAATCATAAGCGCATATGATCCAAGTAGAGAAAGTATGTTAGCTTATGCCTCTCCCTCATATAAAATTGCAATAATGATTACCGGTCTAGTTATCGATTGCCTAGGGACAAATAACTTTCTCATGACAACAAGCTCTCTACTAAAACTAACTTAGTTATTTCTTTATATAAACAGCCCCTACTTTTTATTTACTTGCTCTTTACTATCTTGCAAACCTATCCAACAACACCTACAAAGTACTTCTAGTTTCATACTTGTTCTAGGTAAAGCGAACGTCAAGCGTGCGTAGAGTTGTATCGGTGGTCGATAGAACTTGAGGGAATATTTGTTCTGCCTTTAGCTCCTCGTTGGGTTCGACACTCTTACTTATCGAAAACTATTGCAATCTGTCGGGTTTCGGGTTCCGGCAGACCCTTGAGGTTCGAACACTGGGGTGCGCGCGGAGATCTCTCCCCTACCGATCTACGTCCGATCCACTCGTGCGAACTAAGATGAAAATGATGAAAAACACAAGGGACACGATGTTTATACTAGTTCGGGCCACCGTTGTGGTGTAATACCCTACTCCAGTGTGTGGTGTGGTGGATTGCCTCTGGGGCTGATGATGGACAGTACAAGGGAAGAACAGCCTTGCGAGAGGTGTTCTTGAGCTGGTGCGATGAACTGCTAGGGTGAGTTCAGTCGCCTCTCTCTCAGCTATGGTTCTACCAGATTTCCAGTCGTCCCCTCCTTCTATGGTGGCTAGCTCTATTTATAGAGGCCCTGGGCCTCTCACCAAATAATGAGCGGGAAGGGCGCCAACAATTGGCCATTTTGAAGGGGAACATTTAGTACAAGTTATCCTGACCAAAGGTGGTCTTCGGCTGCCAAAAGCACTGGCGATGACGCCATCCTGGGCTCCACGGTGACCTCCGTCCTGCCGTCCGGCTAGTCTTGATCTCGTTGCACCGGGATGGTAACCTTTGCCCGATGCCTTGGCCTGTGCTTGCCCCCTTTGCATCAAAGGGGAAACAAGGACACTGCGCAGGCCGGCGCCCGCCTGGCGCCCGCTTGGTCTCGATCGTCATGGCTTGCGTCACGGGTTCCTCGCGAGGTACCCCTGCCTTGATCTCTCTGCCTCCTCGCGAGCCTGCTTGATGAGGCTGCCTCCGAGGAAGCTTCCTGTCGTCCGCCCCGCGAGGCTTGGCCCCTCGCGAGGGTCTTGAGCTTGAGCTGATGAAGATGGGTTGTGCTGGGCCCCCGCATGAGCCACGCCGCAGGCCGCAGGCAGGCAAGTCTGGGGACCCCCGTTCCCAGAACGCCGACAGTAGCCCCGGGCCCAAGGCGCGCCCGGGTTGGCCTAGTAGGAAAATGAAACGGCAAGCGCGAAGCGCCGCAGGCCCTATCAGCCTGCGGCCTTGGGCGCCGCGTGGCGATTGATTGGACGTGGGCGACTGCGCTTCCCCACGACGCCTCAACGACCGCATGACATGATAAGTCCCTGCATGCAGAGAAACCGGTCATGATTACCTGCTATCGTGGTGCACGACGGTTGGCCTCCTGTGGCTATAAGTACGGGGCTGGGCGACCCCCTTCGGCCCATCGCTCCTTGCTGCTCCTTTCCTTCTTCTCGATTACTCATCGCTCCCATGGCTCCAAAGAGATTCTCGGCCGCGGAGAAAGGAAAGGCCCCCCAGGTTGAGCTTGACTCCCCCCTGGCCAAGCGCGGCCGAGGCCGCCCTCGCAAGTATAGCACGGTCCCCGTGGTGGCCTCCCGCGGCCATGGAGGCGGTTCCTGGCGCGGTGGTGAGCGCCAGGTTGCCGACGGGGGGCACGCCATGGGCGTGCGCCCCCCTAGGCCACGCTTTCGCTCTACGGAGGTGCTTCCGGAGTTCGTCATGTGGTCGGCAGACCCATCCAGCACCAGGCTCCAGCTCCCCCATTTCTTCATAGATGAACTGCCGGCCAGTGCCCGGTGCGGCTTCTGGCTCCAGGCAGACGGATGCTGCAGCAGGGCCTCCTGGGCGTCACTCGAGGTCTCTGTTTCTAGGAACGGGGCTCTGACATGCGGCTGGCAAATGTTTGCTCGTGCGCTTGGCCTGAGCCAGTGGTGCACCCTGTACTTCAAGTTTGATGGTGACGCCACCCTCTACGTGAGGGTGTTCGGGGAAGACGGTCGCCGTGCCGGGTGTTGCCCTGAAGACAACGACCGCGGCCGCCTGCCCAGCCCTAGCTCTGACCAGGATGAAGATGGCGACTGGTGTACAGGCGGCGGTGCTCGGGGTTCACCGAGCTTCGGCAACCCCCTCTCAGGCAGCAGCTCCTCCAGGGGTGGCCGCGACCAGCCTCCTCGCCATCGCGCCCGCTTGCGTGAAGGTAGCGGGTCAGCCCACCGTCGCGCCCCGGTGAAGCGAGAGGAGGGATCCACCTGAGCCCCAGGAGCAGCTCGAGCCTTCGCTGTGGGTTGGTGCAGGACGAATCGCGTCCATTTTGTTTTCTTTCTTATCCTGCGCAAAAATAGTAAGTAATGTAGGGCCCCGCGGGGGCGTATTAGAACTGTTGCTGTTTAACGATCACGTTGTTTCCGCTATTTCTGCACCGTGTTTTCGCGCCGCGCTCCCGTGTGCAGGAACTATTTAAGCTCGGTGGGGCTTGGCGCGGTCCTCGCCTCCCGAGGTCGTGGCCTCCTCGTGCGCTTCGTGCCCTGCAAGGATCAGTAGGAGGGGTAACTTATGGTCTTAGCTGTGGGGCCGATCGGCCCAGGTCCTATGCTCGTGTCGCGATGCCCTTGGGGCATGGACTGGGAGGGGTGCTCCGGCAGAGGACTCGGATAGGAAAGCTCCAAACGATCGGGGCAGAAAACACTCGCGAGGGCGCCCGCGATCCTCCCTCGCGAGACTTCGTGAGAGAAAACGAGGTGAGCGAGCGAGAAAGACAAAGAGCCACAAGCCAGGAACGTTAGCAACTCCAATAAAAACTTCAAACGGGAATAAACAAGCCAACTGCAGAAAGCAAATGGGAAAGCCGCGTCCGGCGCCTATTCTAGTCTTCGACGTCTTCTCACCAGCGCGAAGCTAAGTGCTGCCACTGGGCGTGTGTCGGCGTTCTGGGAACGGGGGTCCCCAGACTTGCTTGCCTGCGGCCTGCGGTGTGGCTCAAAGGGGGCCCAGCACTGCCCATCTTCATCAACACAAGACTCAAGACCCTCGCGAGGGGCCAAGCCTCGCAGGGCGGACGACACGGAGCTTCCTCAGGCACGGCCTCGTCAGGCTGGCTCGCGAGGAGGCGGAGAGATCAAGGCGGGGTACCTCGCGAGGTGCCCGTGACGCAAGCCATGATGACTCAGGGCGCCAGGCGGGTGCCAGCCCACGCAGCGTCCTCCTTTCCTCTTTGGTGCAAAGGGGGCAAGCGCAGCCGCGAAGTATCGAGGCATCAGGCAAAGGTTGCCATTTCGGTGCAACAAGACCAAGACCAGGAGGACCACGAGACGGAGGTCACCGTGGGGCCCAAGACGGCGTCATCACGAGAGCTTTGCACAGGCGAAGACTGCTTTTGTCAGGATAGTTGATACTTGTTGTCCCCCTTCAAATTAGCCCGCCATTGTTGGCTCCCTTCCCACTCGATATTTGGGAAGAGGACCAGGGCCTCTATAAGTAGGACAGGCCGCCCACCGAGCAAGGGGGTTGGCGGGTAAGTAAGAGTAAGGCAGTGAGTGAGAGAGAGAGAGAGAAAGGTAGCTGAACTCCTCCCAGCAGTTCATCACCCCAGCCAAGAACAGACCCTCGCGAGGTTCTTCTTCCTTGTGTCGTTCATCATCATCAGCCCCAAGAGGCAATCCACCCACCACACACTGGAGTAGGGTATTACACCACAACGGTGGCCCGGACCAGTATAAACCTTGTGTCTCTTGTGCAATTCTTTCAGTAGTCTAGATCTTTGCGAGACGGAGAGGTAGGAGACGTAATCTCCGCGCGCACCCCAGTGTTCGAACCTTAAGGGTCTGCCGGAACCCGAAATCCGACATTTGGCGCACCAGGTAGGGGTGCGCCGGAATTTGTCTTCCACTGCTCCGTGACCCGGCGCGTCGTCATCACCATGCCCGGCGACCAGGAGGGCAACCCCGACCCATGGGCTGCGTGGCCTGCCCGCGTAGAACCGCTCGCCTCGGGCGACCCCGTGCCCCAGGCAGCTCGCGGTCTGCAGGGCGCTGCGGGCCACGGGCGACGCGGACAGACTTCGACAACTCTTACACCGCGGTAGGCACGGTCGGCAGCAAGGGCCTCCAATCACGCTGCGACCACGACATCATACAACCGCCGGGAGCAGGCGAACTCGAGGGCCGCGCTCACGATGGCCCGAGAGCTGCTGCGGTGCAGACTGTTGGAGGGCGGCCATGACGTGCTGCTAGAGCAAGTGGCGGAGCTCTTGAGCTTCGCCGCCTCGGGGACTCACCCCTTCTCCACCCAGCTACCATCTCAAGCCCAGGGCAACCAGCGCGGGGGCTCCGCGCGCGCCCGCGGGCTCCAAGACTACTCCGACGCCAGCGAAGCTGTCAGCACTGGACCGGCGGCGGTGCTGCCCCCGCCCCCGGCCCGCGAAGAAGAAGGACTCAACGTGACCCGCGGCCCCAGTGGGCGGCCGCGCTGCCACCGTGCAGTGGGCGTGACAGGCGGGACCGCGTGGCATGCGGGGCATCACGGCGTGGCATTCGAGATGACGGCGCTGAAGGAATACATGCCCCTCATGATGGACTAGGGACACCCTCACGAGAACGGACAAGGCTCGCTCCTCGGCCCAAGCTGGGGGGACGAGGCACTAGAAGCTGAGCCTTTCCAGGAGCCCCGGAACGGTCCTGCTGGCCACGCTGGAGGCAACGATTATCGGGCGCCGCTAATTCTTCAGGAGCAGGTATACACTAACCATGGATCACAGGAGGTGTAGGTCGCCGCGGCAAGCAGCTGCCTCGCTCCCACAGTCTCCTACCCCTCGGGAGGAGGGCGCAGGGGGCTGCAGGAGAGGGGCTGAGATCCGACATCACCACCGCGACGTTCGGAGCAAGGTGTTCTCAGGAGGTAGGCCCTCTGCTGAGGAGGTGCCTCAGGGCCTGCCCCTGGCGGAGGACCCGTGGTCGTCGGGGGAACTGCTGGCGACCGCTCTACCCCATCGGGCAGCGTCCTGGGTTCCGGTCGTTGCTGATGGCACTAGAGTGTGGCGCAAGGCGGGGCCCTCATCTGGCGATATGAAGCAAGGCCAGTACTTGTGAAGAAGGCCCGGTGCCTGTGAAGCTCGCCACCCCATGACACTCTCACGTAATAATGAGTGGGGTTGTACACGCCCCAGAATCTCAGGGGTGCCGGCCTCAGGCCCTGGGGCTCCCTCCCACGCCCAGTGGACAGCACTTAGCTCCGCGCTGGTGAGAAGACGTCCAAGACTAGATTAGGTGCTGGACGCGGCCTTTTGTCTGCTTTCATTGCCTTTCCCTTTGGCTGTAGCTTTTCCCTCGCTGGATTTAAGTTGGATTCGAATTTGAGATTTGCGTGTGTTCGGGGAAGGGGTGCTTATTCTCGTTCGAGCCATTTCTCACGTTCTGGTTACCGCTTCGCCACAGCTGCCTCCCCTCGCGAGCCCCTCGCGAGTCGGATCAGGCCTGGCTCGTGCGCAACCCAAACTGCCGCTGTTGCTCCCTCTCGAGAGGATTTTCGGGTGCCTGCGGAGGTTGTCCTGTTGGGAAAAGGCCCAGAGCATGTGAAGCAAGGTGAGTGCCTGTGAAGCTATCGCATTTTGGAAAAGGCCCAGAGCCTATGAAGCAAGGCGAGTGCCTGTGAAGCTATCGCGTTTTGGAAAAGGCCCAGAGCCTGTGAAGCAAGGCGAGTGCCTGTGAAGATATCGCGTTCTGGAAAAGGCCCAGAGCCTGTGAAGAAGGCGAGTGCCTGTGAAGCTATCGCGTTTTGGAAAAGGCCCAGAGCCTGTGAAGCAAGGGGAGTGCCTGTGAAGCTATCGCGTTCTGGAAAAGGCCCAGAGCCTGTGAAGAAGGCGAGTGCCTGTGAAGCTATCGCATTTTGGAAAAGGCCCAGAGCCTGTGAAGAAGGCAAATGCCTGTGAAGCCGTCGCATTTGGTAAAAGGCCCGGAGCCTGTGGAAAAGGCCAACGTCTGTGAAGCTCCCCGCCGGCGACACTCTCATATCCTACGGATTCAACTAAAGAACACCCCAGACGTCACGCCCTCCCACAGGCTGCTTCGGGGCTTGCGCGAAACAAAGGTAAACCAGCCAATCACCAGGCGCGGGCGCTCGTGCAATATGACAACTACTAATACGATGAACACAGGTTTTACATGAGGGGCTTCCCCTCCCAAAATGCTCCCACAACCATTAGGTCAAAAACCTGAGTTCTATTCATGCAGGGTAAAAAAGACAGGAGCGATACACACTCAGTCGGACCAATCCCCCAATGCGTCCTCGGAAGCACCTCCCGAGCCGTCGCTGGCATCGCCGAACTCACCATCGTTGTCTGCGTCGCCACCAATGGCGTCAGGGCCATTCACTGCACCGCCCTCGTCAGCAGCCACGATCACGTCGTCGTCGTTCGAAGAGAAGGCCCTGACAAGGGCGTCCACGTTGTCTTCCACCCAGTGCGCCAGGTCGCCTCGGACGGCCTGGGGAACTGGGGCGATGACGGCGTCAAAATCAAAGTGGGAATCCATGTTCAGGAGATGACTAAAGACACGGGAAAAGGCGCGCCCGAGCAGGGCGCGGCTCCTCTCTTCCACCAACCTGTCGGCCCTGGCCGACCGCGCCTCCAGCTGCGTCACCACGGCGGTGAAGAACTGAAGGTTGCCAGTATAGTTGGCTGTGTGTGGCTCGCCAACAGCCGCCTCACAGCTGTTGCCCAAGGCTGCACTAGCCCTCTCCCGAAGCGTGGCGAGCATGGGGCCGTGCATGTGCTCCAGGACCTACCGCTGACATATCTCATCCGTGTTCTGGCGCGCGGCGCCCTCAGCCTCCTCCACCCGCTGGCGAAGACAGAGCATCTCAGCCTGGGAGGCGGCTAACTCCCCTTGCGCAGCCTCAAGGGCGGCCCGGGAGGCGTCGGCCAGCCGCGTCGCCTCCTCCCGCTTGGCCCTCGAGGCTGCGGTCCTCCCTTCAGCTCTGACCCGGATCAACTCCAGCCTCCCCTCGAACTCGCGCTCGAGGTCTTGGCGCGCCATCGCCACCTGACGTCCGACCTCCTCCAGGACACGAGCCTCCCGTGCGGCGACATCGTCCTCCGCCTACGTCACCAAGCGCTCCCTCGTCTCCAGCCGCTCGTACTCGCGGGTGCATTCGGCGGCTTCCAGCGTCAACGCTTCTTCATGCTTATGGAGCTCAGCTGGGTCGCCAGAGGCCACCCGCATCGACGCAAGGGCCAACTCGCGCAGCTCCACTTGCTCCTCCAGTGAGTGGCACCGGGCCAGGAGCTCACGAGCCCGCTCCTCCGCCGCCTCTCACCGTCGGTCAGCTCCCCGGGCCTCCTCGGCGGCCTGGGATCGGGCCACCCGAGAGGCCTCCAGCGACACCTTCGCCTCTTCATCGTCAAGATCACACTGACGGCGCGCGAGGGCGATGGCGGCCTCCAGCTCGCGCCTCCCTGCAGCCAGGCGCAGGCCCTCGGCCTCTAGGCGTGCGTCTTCGTCAGCAAGCTCCTCCCCAAGCAGGTTCACCGCGTTGGTCGCCCTTCGAAGGAACCCTTGGCGGCGAGCGCGGCGCTCCCGGGCGCGCTCAAGCACGTCTTCCACACCATCATCTGCCCCAAGCAAGCGTCGGGGGCCACGAATCATCGTTCCTCCTCCGGGCAGGGGGCTGGGGACTAGCGCCCTCGCGACGGCCGGGCGCGCCGCACCAGAAGCCCAGCCTGGAGCCAGCCCATCCCCAGATGAAGGGCGCAGGAGGCGCCTCAACCAGTCGCAGTCCATGACCAGACGAGAAGCCCACGGCAGGCTGGCTATTCCCTGAGAGGGTCCGCGAAGGAAAATCGGGGGGAATGAAGGGCCGCAGTGCACCTCGGGATGGTCCACCCCTTCAGTCGCCCTCACCACAAGGGCAGAGCTGCTCAGAGCACTTGAGGACGGTAGAGGGGGCGAAGCCAAAGGAGGCAGCACCTCAGCTACTTCCGCGAGCTCGGCCGGAAGGGGCCTGCGGAGCAAGGATCAGTGAAAGCAACAAGAGGATCAAGAGCCAGAAAGGGAGAAGACTTACTCGTCAGTGGCGAAGTACTTCCTGCGCTTCAGCACACGACAAGGGAAGTCATCACCCAGGGCCTCCCTTTTCCTCCGGAGGGCCTCAAAGTCCACACGGAAGCGGCCCAAGAGAAGAGCGCAAGGATCAACCTATGACGAAGATGGGGCATCGGAGCGATCCACGTCAGGGGCGCCTGCCTGGCGTGTGCCGTCCATCACCTCGCCAGAAGACGCGGCTGGGGCCTCCGAGGCCTCAGCCCCGGGCGCCGGGAGCGGCTGCTTGCCACCCTCAGCGGCACGGGTCCCAGGAGTTGTGCCCTCGAGAGCATCACCTGGCGCTATCACCTCATCGGGAGCCCCCTCGGCCTCCGGCGCCTCCTGCCTCCCTGCTCCGCCACTTGAGGAGGAGTCGCCTTGGCCGATTGGAAGGGCAGTCACCACCACTGGGTTCTCACGAGGTCCCTGGAGGCCGGCGGGGTGCAGCCCCCACTCATCAAAGACGGGCATCTGCTTCACGAAGTCGACCCTGCTCTGGCAGAGATACAGCAAGGCCCCTCCCTGCCGGACGCTGCCGGGGTTGGGGTCCCTAGCCAAGGTCAAGAGCGTCGACTTCAGCACCTCAGGAGCCAGGTCCTCTTCCTGGAGCCTCATGCTATCCTCGCGCCCACGGAAGGCCCACATCCAGCGAGAGTGGCGTTGAAGGGGAGCAACACGGCATAACAGAAACTCCTTCACCACCTTGGGTGCTGTCACGCCGAGCTTCCTCAGGAGTGCGAAGCAGTGCCAGACGAAGACGAGCCGGGGGCTCTCGAGCGTCTCCTGGCCCCAACCCGAATTGGGGACAGCAGGCGATGTCGGCTCTGATAGCAGGGGGCTGGGCACCCCTGCGTCCACATACAGCCACCGCTCGCGGAACCCAACCGCGGGCAGGGGGAGCTTGAAGTCAATCCCAGAGGCCGCGGTCTCAGGCTCGGCAGCAAAGCTCATGCACGCCCAGCATTGGGTAGGGTCAACAAGATGCAGCGAGAAGAAGTGGCGCAGCAAGGCAACCGAAGGAGGGATGCCCACCATGGCTTCGCAAACGAAGGCGAAGACCGAAAGGAGGGTGATGGACTCAGGACTTAGATGCATCATGTGGATCTGATAATGGTAGAGCATGGCATTGAAGAAATCAGAAAAGGGGGGAACCAGACCCGCCCACAGGGTGTCGGTAAAATATGGGACCTCGGTAGCTATCCTGTCGATGGAGAAGTGGGGCGCGGGCCAGGCCGTCGTCCTCCTGCACTCATTGAAGATGGTGGCCAGAGCCAAGCTGACCTTGCCCAGGCACTCTTGATTGAGTATGGTTGACTGGCCGACGGCGGGGGCCACCGATGGCGGCACACAAGACAGAGGCATCGGAATCTTCCCTCTCTCCTTCTTCGTCGGAGCCATGGCGATGGGAAGGAGGGGGAAGATTCAAGATTGGATTGGAGGCAGGAGCAGGCGTTCGAAGGAAGGAAGAACAGGGGACGCTCGAGCAACAGGAAGGGGAGAGGCTGTGTGCAACTACAAGTCCGCCTAGCAGGGCGCAGAATAAGGGGGCGTGGGGGAACAGTGCCACCCACGTCCCATCAACCGCCATGCGGCGCCCAAGGCCGCAGGCTGTTAAGGCCCGCGGCGCTTCGCCTTTGCCCTTTCGCCTCTCAGCACGGCCAAGTCCAGGCGCACCTTGGGCCCGGGGGCTACTGTCGGCGTTCTGGGAATGGGGGTCCCCAGACTTGCCTGCCTGCGGCCTGCGGCGTGGCTCAAAGGGGGCCCAGCACGGCCCATCTTCATCAACACAAGACTCAAGACCCTCGCGAGGGGCCAAGCCTCGCAGGGCGAACGACATGGAGCTTCCTCAGGCACGGCCTCGTCAGGCTGGCTCGCGAGGAGGCGGAGAGATCAAGGCGGGGTACCTCGCAAGGTGCCCGTGACACAAGCCATGACGACTCAGGGCGCCAGGCGGGTGCCAGCCCGCGCAGCGTCCTCCTTTCCTCTTTGGTGCAAAGGGGGCAAGCGCAGCCGCGGAGTACCGAGGCATCAGGCAAAGGTTGCCATTTTGGTGCAATGAGACCAAGACCAGGAGGACCACGAGACGGAGGTCACCGTGGGGCCCAAGACGGCGTCATCACCAGAGCTTTGCGCAGGCGAAGACTGCTTTTGTCAGGATAGTTGATACTTGTTGTCCCCCTTCAAATTAGCCTGCCATTATTGGCTCCCTTCCCGCTCGATATTTGGGAAGAGGACCAGGGCCTCTATAAATAGGACCAGCCGCCCACAGAGCAAGGGGGTTGGCCGGTAAGTAAGAGTAAGGCAGTGAGTGAGAGAGAGAGAGAGAAAGGTGGCTGAGCTCCTCCCAGTAGTTCATCACCCCAGCCAAGAACAGATCCTCGCGAGGCTGTTCTTCCTTGTGTCGTTCATCATCATCAGCCCCAAGAGGCAATCCACCCACCTCACACTGGAGTAGGGTATTACACCACAACGGTGGCCCGAACCAGTATAAACCTTGTGTCTCTTGTGAAATTCTTTTAGTAGTCTAGATCTTTGCGAGACGGAGAGGTAGGAGATGTAGTCTCCGCGCGCACCCCAGTGTTCGAACCTTAAGGGTCTCCCAGAACCCAAAATCCGACAGCGTGGGCGGGAGCCCCCGAGGCCCGAGGGTGGCACTCCCGAGACTCCGGGGCGTGTACAGCCCCACTCATTATTACGTGAGAGTGTCACTGGCGGCGAGCTTCACAGGCATTGGCCTTATTCACAGGCACCGGGCCTTTCTTGAAATGCGGCAGCTTCACAGGCATTCGCCTTCTTCACAAGCTCCGGGCCTTTCCCAAAACGCAGCAGCTTCACAGGCATTTGCCTTCTTCATAGGCACCGGGCCTTTTCCAAAACGCAGCGGCTTCACAGGCATTCGCCTTCTTCACAGGCACCGGGCCTTTTCCAAAACGCAGCGGCTTCACAGGCATTCGCCTTCTTCACAGGCACCGGGCCTTTTCCAAAACGTAGCGACTTCACAGGCATTCGCCTTCTTCACAGGCACCGGACCTTTTCCAAAATGCTGCGGCTTCACTCAGGGGTAGAACCTCCGGAGATGTTGAATGTTCCGTGGGTTCTGGATGGGTACTCCCTCCGGAGTCTCCAAGCGCGCGGAGCCAGGCCTGGAAACATGAACAACCTTGAACAGGCCCTCCCACATGGGAGAGAGCTTGTGCGGCCCCTCCCTGGAGAGAACCTTTCTGAGCACGAGATCCCCTACCTCAAGGGTCCTGGGGCGGATGTTGCGGCTGTGGTATCGTCGTAGCGCCTGTTGATACCTTGCTGCTCGCAGTGCGGCTTCCCGACGGCGTTCCTCCCCCAGCACGAGATCCGTCCCCCGCATGGCGTCCTGCTGAGCCTCATCGAATGCCAGGACCCATGCGGAGCGACGTCTGACCTCGTGAGGGAGAACAGCCTCCGCTCCGTAGACGAGGAAGAACGGGGTCTCGCCAGTCGGCTTGGTCGCTGTCGTGGGGATTGACCATAGCACGGACTGGAGCTCGTCATGCCAGCCCCTGCCACAGGCCTCCAGCTTCTTCTTGAAGGTCCTGGCCTTCAGGCCCCTCAGGACCTCTGTGTTGGCTCGTTCAGCCTGGCCATTGCTCCGGGGGTGTGCTACCGAAGCGTAGCATATCTGCGTTCCAAGGTTAGCACAGTACGTTTTGAAGAGATTACTGGTGAACTGTGAACCGTTGTCAGTGATGATGCGGTTAGGCACCCCAAACCTGCTCACGAGGCCCTTGATGAACTTGACTGCCGAGCCTGCCGGGATTGTGCGGACAGCTTCCACCTCAGCCCACTTGGTGAACTTGTCCACAACAACGTAGAGGTAGCGATAGCCCCCTGGCGCCCGAGGGAACGGGCCCAGAATGTCCAACCCCCAAAATGCGAACGGCCAGGAGATGGGTATGGTCTGCAGACCCTCCGCAGGCTGATGGATCTGTTTAGCGTGAAACTGGCAGGCCTCGCAAGCCTTCACCAGCTCAACGATGTCGCTGAGTGCTGTGGGCCAGTAGAACCCGCTGCAGAACACCTTGCCGATGAGGGTTCGTGACGACGAGTGGTGCCCGCAGTCTCCGTTCTGTATGTCCGCCAGCAGTTCCTTTCCTTGCTCCCTGGAAATGCAACATAGGGACACATCATTTGGCCGCTTCCTATAGAGCTCACCATCCTGGATGTAATAAGCTGTGGCCTGTCGTGCCACACGCTCCGCCTCCTCCTCGTTCTCCGACAGAATCCCTTGCATCAGGTAGTCCTTGAGCTCTGGGATCCAACATCCCTCCTGAGACTCCAATGCCAGGAGCAGGCGTGCCCCTGATGCCGGGCCGCAAACCGGAGCTCCCGAGGCAGGCGGCTGAGGAGGCTCCTCCCTTGGTTGCGTCGCGCCTGATAGCGACGGCGCTGCCGAGGGCTTGAAGAGCCGCTCCTCCAAGATGCCAGGTTCCTGTGGCAGCCGCCTAGACGCCCTCTTGGCAATGCCGTCAGCCTCCTGATTGGTGCCGCGAGGCACATGCTGCAGCTCCAGCCCCCAGAACTGTTTCTCCATCCTGTGGACTTCGGCGAGGTAAGCTTCCATGTGCTCGTCCTTCGACTCGTATATCTTGTTGGAGAAGTTGATGAGGAGCTGTGAATTGCCCTTGATGGTGAGGCGCTTTACCCCTAAGGCGATCACGGCTTTCAAGCCTGCTATCAGGCCTTCGTATTCTGCTATGTTGTTGGAGACCTTCTCTCCGTGCTGGAAGTAGAGCTGCACGGCGTAATAGAGTTTGTCCTGGGTAGGGGACACAAGCACTGCGCCAGCTCCTGCACCATGTCGGGAGAATGCCCCATCGAAGTACACGACCCAGCCGTCCGGTGCTTCACTTCCCGGGGAAAGTGATCGGTCTTCGCCTGCCTCGAGACCCGGCGCTTCTGCCCATTCTGCCACGAAATCTGCAAGTGCGGCTCCCTTGATAAATCTGGTCGTGCTGAATTCTAGCTGAAATGCCTGCAGCTCAATGTTCCATTCAGTGACCCTTCCAGCTGAGTTGGGGCTCCTGAGCACTCTTTCCAAGGGGTATGCTGAGACGACCTTGATGGGATGTCCTTGGAAGTAGTGGCGCAGCTTGCGCGAGGCCACTAGTAGAGCGAGGAGGAGTTTTTGAGGCATGGGATACCATGCCCTTGCATCCCATAGCACCGTGCTGACAAAGTACATGGGATGCTCGACGAGGTTGAGGGTGTTGGCGCTGCTTGCGTCCTCCAGAGGTCAAGGCGTCTCTGGAGACGACGGAGCCCCCGGGGCTTGGTCACTTGAAGAGGCCTCTCCTGCTCCGGGTGCGTTCTCCTGTTGCGGCTGTCCCTTTCTGGCTGTGGTTGCGGCCTTCGCGAGGCCCTCCTGGCTCTGCTTTGCTTCAGTTCGGACGGTCGATGCAGGCTTGGCACAGCGCTCCTCCCTGACTGCCACCAGGGCTGCGCTGGCGGAGTAGGGGGTGGCCACAAGGTAGAGCACCAGGGGCTCCCGAGGACATGGAGCTACCATCACTGGCGGACTGGTAAGGTACCTCTTGAGGTCTTGGAATGCCTTGTCGGCCTCTTCAGTCCATTCGAAGGGGCCCTTTTTCTTCATCAGCTTGAAGAAGGGCAGGGCTCGTTCCCCCAGCTTGGAGATGAAGCGCCCCAACGCAGTCACACGCCCGGTGAGCTTCTGCATTTCTTTGAGGGTCCTCGGCGGGCTCATATCTTCGACTGCCTTGACCTTCTCCGGGTTGGCCTCGATGCCCCTGTGGGATACGAGGAAACCCAGGAGCTTGCCCGAGGGGACTCCAAATACGCACTTCTCCGGGTTGAGTCGTAGGTCCACTTCGTTGAGGCTGGCAAAGGTTTCTTCCAGGTCTTGTATCAGGGTTCTTGCCTCATGAGACTTCACCACAATGTCATCAACATAAGCTTCAACGTTCCTCCCGAGCTGCCGGCCTAAGGCGATGTGCATCAGCCGCTGAAAGGTCGCGCCTGTGTTGCGCATCCCAAACGGCATGCACGTATAGCAGTACACTCCACACGGGGTCAGGAAAGCCGTCTTATCCACGTCTTCTACCGCCAACTTGATCTGGTGATAGCCCGAGAAGGCATCCAGGAAGCACAATAGGTCACACTCTACGGTGGAGTCGACTATCTGGTCGATGCGGGGGAGCGGAAATGGATCCTGCGGGCAGGCCTTGTTGAGGTTGGTGAAATCAACGCACATGCGCTCTCCCCCCCCCCCCTTCTTTGGCACGACAACAGGATTAGCCAGCCAATCGGGGTAGCGGACCTCGCGGATAACCCCTGCCGCCTCTAGCTTCCGGGTATCTTGAACGATGAAAGCATGTTTCTCAGTAGACTGCCGCCTTGCCTTCTGCTTCACGGGGCGTACATTGGGGCACACGTTGACGTGATGCTCAATCACTTCCCTTGGGACCCCCGCTAACTGATCTGGTTCCCACGCGAACACCTTCTTGTTCGCACGCAGGAACCTGATTAGGGCCTTCTCCTGCTCAGGCTTGAGGTTGGCCCCTATGGTGAAGGTGGCGCTAGTGGACCGGTTTCCGCCTTGTCTTGGGTGAACAACTGCTTCTTTTTAGCCGGCCCAGCCCCCTTGGGTTCAAGGGCATCGGTGCTAGTGGGCTGCGCCACCGAGGCTGCCCTGAAAACAAGCCGGAGCACCTGCAGTGCATCCCTTGTGTCTCCTGACATGGTGAGGGCGCCGCTGCTCCCGGGCATCTTCATGAGGTTGTACGTCAGGTGAGTTGCTGCCATGAACCGAGCCAAGGCCGGATAGCTCAGGATGGCGTTGTAGGGGAGGCCGATAGGGGCGATGTCGAAGTCGATCAGCTCCGTGCGAAAGTTGTCGCAGGTGCCGAAGGTCACTGGGAGGCGGATCTATCCCAAGGAGGCGGTGGAACCGGCTTCGACGCCCGAGAAAGGCCTGCTGGGTTGGAGCCGCTCCGGCGGCACGTGGAGTAGGCTGAAGGCCTCCACCGAGAGCATGTTGAGGCCGGCACCACCGTCGATGAGGGTCCTGGTGACGGCTACCTGGCAGATGGTGGGGGTGCACAGCATCGGGAGCGTGCTCGAACCAATGGGGTTGAAGGGGTGGTCCTCCGAGTCGAAGGTTAGATCGGCCTCGGGCGCCACCCAGCCCGGGGGGGCTTCTTGGCGCCTGGAGGCGGTGCTGATCCGGCGGGCGAATGGCTTGACATGATGACTCGAGGGTGGTGCCTGGGAGCCACCCAGGAGAGTTGCGATCACGGGCGGCGCTGGTGCGGCAAAACAGGCGAGGAAGAGGTCGCGCAGCTCCTCCCAGGAGGTGACAGAGGCCGTCGGCAGGTGGAGGAGCCATGCGCGCGGGATGCCGGTGAGGGCCATGGGTAACCAGTTGGCCATCACCCGATCGTCGCTCCCGGCTCCGAGGATGGCCTCCTCGTACGCCAGCAGGAAAATCATCGGGTCTGTCGCACCGTCGTAGCGCGGCGGCATCTCGGGCCTGAACTTGCGCGGCCAACGCACTTGCCGCAAGGCGGGGGCCAAGGCCCGGAGCCCCCTGGCCCCAGTGTCGGCATCCGTTGCTAGAGCGGGCCGCGCGTTGTCCGCCATGAGGGCGGGATGTGATGTCGGGGGAGAGCGGGTCGTCAGGAGGGAGGACTCCGGCGCACCCCAACCTAGCGCGCCAAATGTCGGGTTTCGGGTTCCGGCAGACCCTTGAGGTTCAAACACTGGGGTGCGCGCGAAGATCACTCCCCTACCGATCTACGTCTGATCCTCTCATGCAAACTAAGATGAAAATGATGAACAACACAAGGGACACGATGTTTATACTGGTTTGGGCCACCGTTGCGGTGTAATACCCTACTCCAGTGTGTGGTGTGGTGGATTGCCTCTGGGGCTGATGATGGACAGTACAAGGGAAGAACAGCCTCGCGAGAGGTGTTCTTGAGCTGGTGCGATGAACTGCTAGGGTGAGTTCCATCGCCTCTCTCTCTCTGCTATGGTTCTACCAGATTTCCAGCCGTCCCCTCCTTCTGTGGTGGCTAGCTCTATTTATAGAGGCCCTGGGACTCTCCCCAAATAATGAGCGGGAAGGGCGCCAACAATTGGCCATTTCGAAGGGGAACATCTAGTACAAGTTATCCTGACCAAAGGTGGTCTTCGGCTACCAAAAGCACTGGCGATGACACCGTCCTGGGCTCCACGATGACCTCCGTCCTGCCGTCCGGCTGGTCTTGGTCTCGTTGCACCGGGGTGGTAACCTTTGTCTGATGCCTTGGCCTATGCTTGCCCCCTTTGCACCAAAGGGGAAACAAGGAGACTGTGCAGGCCGGCGCCCGCCTGGCGGCCGCCTGGTCTCGATCGTTGTGGCTTGTGTCACGGGTTCCTCGCGAGGTACCCCTGCCTTGATCTCTCCGCCTCCTCGTGAGCCTGCCTGATGAGGCTGCCTCTGAGGAAGCTTCATGTTCTCCGCCCCGCGAGGCTTGGCCCCTCGCGAGGATCTTGAGCTTGAGCTGATGAAGATGGGCCGCGCTGGGCCCCCGCATGAGCCACGCCGCAGGCCGCAGGTAGGCAAGTCTGGGGACCCCCATTCCCAGAACTCTGACACGATCCCCTATACTTGTGGGTTATCACATAGGGAATGACTTTTCATTCTCTTTCTATTTTCTGCTGTGGTCGGGTTTTGAGTCTTTAATCAACTTTACACCTTGTAACACAGGCAAGAACTCCTTCTTCGACTGTTCCATTTTGAGCTACTTAAAAATCTTGTCAAGGTATGTACTCATTGAAAATACTTATCAAGCGTCTTGATCTATCTCTATAGATCTTGATGCTCAATATGTAAGCAACTTCACTGTGGTATTTCTTTGAAAAACTCATGTCAAACACTCCTTTATGCTTTCCAGAAAATTCTACATCATTTCCGATCAACAATATGTTGTTCACATATACTTATCAGAAAGGGCTGTAGTGCTCCCACTCACTTTCTTGTACATACAGGCTTCACCGCAAGTCTGTATAAAACTATATGCTTTGATCAACTCATTAAAGCATATATTCCAACTCCAAGATGCTTGCACCAATCCATAGATGGATCACTGGTGCTTGCACACTTTGTTAGCACCTTTAGGATTGACAAAACCTTCTTGTTGTATCATATACAACTCTTCTTTAAGAAATCCATTAAGGATGTAGTTTTGACATCCATTTGGCAGATTACATAAAATGTGGCAATTGCTAACATGATTCGGACAGACTTAAGCATCGCTACGAGTGAGAAAATATCATCGCAGTCAACACCTTGAACTTGTCAAAAACCTTTTTCGACAAGTTGAGCTTTGTGGATAGTACAGCATCTGACTTCCTCTTGAAGATCCATTTATTCTCAATAGCTTGCCGATCATCAGGCAAGTCAACCAAAGTCCACACTTTGTTCTCATACATGGATCCCATCTCAGATTTCATGGCCTCAAGCCATTTCGCGGAATCTGGGCTCATCATCGCTTCCTCTTAGTTTGTACGTTTGTCATGGTCAAGTAACATGACCTCCAGAATAGGATTACCGTACCACTCTGGTGCGGATCTTACTCTAGTTGACCTACAAGGTTTGGTAGTAACTTGATCCGAAGTTTCATGATCATCATCATTAGCTTCCTCACTAATTGGTGTAGGAATCACTGGAACTGATTTCTGTGATGTACTAATTTTCAATTAGGGAGCAGGTACAATTACCTCATCAAGTTCTACTTTCCTCCCACTCACTTCTTTCGAGAGAAACTCCTTCTCTATAAAGGATCCATTCTTAACAACAAATATTTTTGCCTTCGGATCTGTGATAGAAGGTGTACCCAACAGTCTCCTTTGGGTATCCTATGAAGACACATTTCTCCGATTTGGGTTCGAGCTTATCATGTTGAAGTTTTTTTACATAAGCATCGCAACCCCAAATTTTAAGAAATGACAGCTTAGGTTTCTTGCTACACAAGAGTTCATACAGTGTCATCTCAATGGATTTAGATGGTGCCCAATTTAACGTGAATGCAGCTGTCTCTAATGCATAACCCCAAAACGACAGTGGTAAATCGGTAAGAGACATCATAGATCGCACTGTATCCAGTAAAGTACGGTTACGATGTTCGGACACACCATTACGATGTGGCATTCCAGGTGGCGTGAGTTGTGAAACTATTCCACATTGTTTTCAATGAAAGCCAAACTCATAACTCAAATATTCACCTCTACAATCAGATCGTAGAAACTTTATTTTCTTGTTACGATGATTCTCCACTTCACTTTGAAATTCTTTGAACATTTCAAACATTTCAGACTTGTGTTTCATTAAGTAGATATACTCATATCTGCTCAAATCATGTGTGAAGGTTAGAAAATAACGATACCTGCCGCGAGCCTCAACACTCATCGGATGGCATACATCAGTATGTATTATTTCCAATAAGTCAGTGGCTCGCTCCATTGTTCCGGAGAACGGAGTCATAGTCATCTTTCCCATGAGGCATGGTTCCCAAGCATCAAGTGATTCCAAAATCCCATAAGTATAGAGTTTCTTCATGCGCTTTACACCAATATGACCTAAATGGCAGTGCCACAAACATCTTGCACTATCATTATGAACTTTGCATATTTTGGCATCAATATTATAAATATGTGTATCGCTGCAATCGAGATTCAGTAAACCATTTACATTTGATGTAAGACCATACAAGTTTTTATTCATGTAAACAGAACAACAATTATTCTCTGACTTAAATGAATAACTGTATCACAATAAACATGATCCAATCAAACCATGCTCAATGCAAACCCCAAATAACATTTATTTAGGTCCAATACTAATCCCGAAGATAGAGGGAGTATGTGATGGTGATCTTATCAACCTTGGAATTACTTCCAACATACATCGTCACCTCGCCCTTAACTATTCTTTGTTCATTTTGCGACTCTTGTTTCCAGTTACTGATCACAACAACTGAACCGACATCAAATACCATGGGGTTACTATGAACACTAGTAAAGTACACATCAATAACATGTATATCAAATATACCTTTGTTCACTTTGCCATCCTTCTTATCCGCCAAGTATTTGGGGTAGTTTCTGTCGGCGTTCTGGGAACGGGGGTCCCCAGACTTGCCTGCTTGCGGCCTGCGGCGTGGCTCAAATGGAGGCCCAGCATGGCCCATCTTCATCAGCACAAGACTCAAGACCCTCGCGAGGGGCCAAGCCTCGCGAGGCGGACGACACGGCGCATCCTCAGGCGCAGCCTCCTCGGGCTGGCTCACGAGGAGACGGAGATATCAAGGTGGGGTACCTCGCGAGGTGCCCATGACGCAAGACATGACGATCGAGGGTGCCAGGCAGGTGGCAGCGCGCGCAGCGTCCTTCTTTCCTCTTTGGTGCAAATGGGGCAAGCGCAGCCGCGGAGTACCGAGGCATCAGGCAAAGGTTGCCATTTCGGTGCAACGAGACTAGGACCAAGCGGACTACGAGACGGAGGTCACCATGGAGCCCAGCATGGCGTCACCGCAGGGTCTTTCACAGGCGAAGACCAACTTTAGTCAGGATAAGTGTACTAGATGTTCCCCTTCGAATTGGCCAATTGTTGGCGCCCTTCCCGCTCAATATTTGGGGAGAGGCCCAGGGCCCTCGCCTATAACTAGGACCGGCTACCCACGTAGCAAAAGGGGGTTCGGCGTGTGGATCCGACTAGCAAGCAGAGAGAGTAAGTGAGAGAGAGAGAGAGAGAAGGTGACTGAACTCCTCCCAGTAGTTCGTCGCCCCGGCCAAGAACAGACCCTCGCGAGGCTGTTCTTCCTTGTATTGTTCGTCATCATCAGCCACAAGAGGCAATCCACCCACCACACACTGGAGTAGGGTATTACACCACAACGGTGGCCCGAACCAGTATAAATCTTGTGTCTCTCATGCAGTTCCTTTAGCAGTTTAGATCTTTGTGAGACGGGGAGGTAGAAGGCGTGATTTCCGCGCGCACCCCAGTGTTCGAACCTTAAGGGTCTGCCGAAACCCGAAATCCGACATTTGGCGCGCTAGGTAGGGGTGCGCCGGAATCCGTCTTCCACCGCTCCGCCCTCCTCCGACTGCCGCATCCATGTCCGACGCTCGTCGGGCCCGCGCCGAGCGCCGGGCCGCCATCGCTTCTCGCGTCGCCCAGACGGCCCCCGTCGGTGGGCGTCCTCATCGTTCCCCATCGCCCGCCGTCAACGCCGCCACCGGTCCGGCGGGGGCGAGCAGCAGGCATCGTCTCAGCACCCGTCCGTGTGTTAAAACGGCCGCACCGCTACTCCATCACTCGCACCAGCCGGTTCTTCGTCCCGCACGCTCCGTGCACCCTTGGAGGCTCGAGCTGCGCTCCTCGCGACAAACGAGCTCCTGCGCTACCGCCCCGTCGACGACGTCTACGAAGAGTGGCTCGACCGCGTCGCCAAGCTTGTCCGCGCCGCAGGGGGCTCTTCCGCGCCATCCGTTCCTCTGCGCCACACTCCGCCCCGCGCGGGCAACGAAGCTCCAGAGGTGCACCGGCCGCCTCCCCTCCAAGAAGATGCCATGGATCCAAGGCGCTTGGCCCCTAGGTGGAACCCGCTCCGTCAGGCGCCAGCGCAGCAAGAACGGAGCTGCCAAGAAGTCCCTCGCCCGCAAGGGGCTGCCAGGGCGCTCCCTGCTCCAGCTCCGGCGCGCCAAGACCCCGCCCTGCTCCTAGCTGCAGCGCGTGGGGACCCTCAAGACCAAGCTCTCCACCAACCGAAGCCTTTCGTGGCCACCGCAGGCTGCCGTGCCTACACCACTGAGCTGCGCGGCGTCGCGTGGCCCGGCAAGTTCAAGCCTGACCTGCCTCCTCGTTACGACGGCACAACCGATCCCGCAGAGTTCCTCCAGCTCTATGAGCTGGGCATCGAGGCTGCCAGCGGGGATGAAAAGGTCATGGCGAACTGGTTCCCCATGGCGCTCAAGGAAGGAGCTCGAACCTGGCTCCTGAATCTGGCTCCAGGCACGATATCCTCCTGGGACCAGATGCGCACCCGCTTCATCGCCAACTTCCAAGGTACTCGCGACCGGCCACCCGCCGTGAGCGACATGCGCCGCATCAAGCAACAACCCGGAGAGACCCTGCAAAAATACATCCAGCGCTTCAACAATGCGCGCCTCAAGATCCCCAAGGTGTCTGAGGAGGCCATCATCTCGGCCTTCTCCGACGGCGTGCGCGGCGTCAAGATGAAGGAGGAGCTGGCGATGCACGAAGACCTCTGCACCTCCCTGCAGCTGTTCAACTTGGCGAACAAGTGCGCCAGGGCTGAGGAGGGACGTCTCTCCCTACTCGAGCTGCCAGCCGTGGACCCAGAAGAGAAGAAGCCCAAGGCCAAGGACGTGAAGCGCAAGGGGGCTGCCGTACTCGCGGCAGAACCAGACACAAAGCGGGGCAAGGATCGGCCCGAACCCTCCAGAGGCAGCCGGTACTGTGTGTACCATGACCTCCACACCCACAACACCAACGAATGTCAAGAACTCCGCGTCGTGCGAGAAGGAAGGATCGGCCGTCGCCCTGACCGTGCTGACCGGGGCTACGGCCGAGGAGGAGGAAGAAACCCAGGACGCTGGGAAGATCGCGGCCCGCGCCCGGGGTGGCGCTACCAGCCTCGCGAGGACTGCTGGCGGGACCTGCCTCGCGAGGGGGACTGGAGGGATCAGCCTCGTGAGGATCGCCCTCATGGCAATGCAGGCCTACCTCCGCTACCGCCTCAGCCAAGGAGGAACGAAGACCGCCATCAAGACGAGGGGGCTGGGGGCTTCCAAGAGCCGCGCGCAATCGCCTACATCCTAGGCGGAGCTCAAGCCCCAGCCTCTCAACGTATCTTCAAGCAATTTGCCCACGAAGTGAATGCAGTTTTCCCCAAGCTCGAAGCAACGCGCCCCCTTAGGTGGTCGGCGTGCGCCATCACGTTCTGCTCGGCAGACCAGCTCAAGTGCGCAGCCATGGCCGGAGTCCTCCCGATGCTCTGCTCCCCAGTCATCAGCAACGTGTTGGTCACTAAGACCCTCATCGACGGAGGGGCAGGGCTCAACGTCTTGTCCGTGGAAACATTCAACAACCTCCAAGTGCCCTATGACCAGCTTCAGCCGACCAAGCCTTTCTCCGGGATCACTGACGGTTCCACACTCTCGATCGGGCAGGTCCGCCTCCCTGTCACCTTCGAGGCTCATAGCAACTACCGCACCGAGCTCATTGACTTCGATGTCGCCCACATCCGCCTGCCGTACAACGCCATCCTTGGGTACCCTGCGCTGGCCAAGTTCATGGCCGTGACTCACCATGGCTACAACGTCCTCAAGATGCCAGGAAGTGGCGGCGTCATCACGGTGCCCTGTGAAGAGAAGGATGCAGTGTGTTCCCTGGAGCGAGCCTATCAGGCCGCGTCGCTAGAAGACCCAGATCGCGGAAGCAGGAGGCTTCCTGAGACCACCCCCAAGAAGAAGAAGACGTCGTCAGGCTCAGCCCCTCAGGAGGCAGGCCCTTCAGGGCCCGTCTCTGCCCAGGGGGACCCTCCTTCCATCGCATAGGGAAGCGCGCCCGGCGCCCTCCTCAGGCAGGGCTCGGGGGCTCTCACCTGGAGGGCCACTGACCTAGCCAGGGTCACGAGGGAGGCGCTTGGGCACCATGTGGAAGCATGCTTCGCAGCACGTTTCCCCCGAGAAGGAGCCAGGCGAGGAAGGTCAGACCAGCAGGAGTTCGTTAACAAGGCCATTCAAGAACTACAGGAGACAAGGATCATGAGAGGTTGCCGCCGCCTACCAGCCGTGGCCCCACATCCAGGTGAGGATGGTGGGCTGCGCGTCTGCGTCGACGTACCAGGGCTCAATCAGATCGCCACGACGGAGCATCTGTGGCCCTCACAAGTGGGGCGCTGCGGGGGACCACCCCACAGCTATGTTCGCATGCCCTACGGCCTGCCGAGCATGGTTGCGGCGCACCAGCGCCTCATGAGGGGCATCATGGAGGCTCAGGAAGACAGGCGTTCAGCGGCCTTGGCGGAGATGAAGGCAGCTCGCGAGGATCCACTAGTGCCTCCGGAGCCTCCCGAGGCCCCGGGACCTGGGGGCTCGTGAGGATCAGCTTCTGCAGCCCATCAAGTCTGCTGCACCAACGCCACTACGCCGACGACATCCTCAGGTGACATTTTTCAAGTTCCATTCCCAGCTGGGAGTGCCCTCCCAGGGTTGCATCACTCCCAGGCCGCGTGGGTTCGTCCCTGTGGCATGTATCCCCTTTTATCTTTTGGTCGTTAGTTTGCCTTGTTGGGGGCGCCCCTCGGGCTGCATCATCCCCAAGCCGCTCGGGCCAGACCCAGCGGCGTGTATCTCACTCGCGTTTATTTCCAACTATGCATTGCCTATCACGCTTAACTGCATGGTGCCTGTCCGCGGCATCCTTTTTTCTCCATGTCGGCCACTTGCACGTTAAAGGGGGGGTGCATGAGCATCGCGACTCAGGGCTCTTACTGGCCCTCCAGCCCTCACCCTCTGGCCTTGTCCACGGCATCGCGACCTGGCATACCAGCGACGGCTGAGACATGCTCGAGGGCCGGGACCCGAGGACGTAGAGTACCGGCATCTAACCAAATTTTGCAAGGACACATCTCAAGATACGGCCCAGTGCCAGGCGCAACCCGCCTAGAGGTAGGGCCTCATGAGTCCCGCGCTAGCTCACGGGTGCCCAGATACACCTCACCTACTCCAACCAGCGAGCTCTTGAGCCACTAACGATCAACTAATGACTGCCATGGCAACCCCATCTTCTTTCTGTGATGAACCTGCAGGATCCTT
This sequence comes from Triticum monococcum, assembly GCA_034509565.1. Classification (NCBI taxonomy): domain Eukaryota; kingdom Viridiplantae; phylum Streptophyta; class Magnoliopsida; order Poales; family Poaceae; genus Triticum; species Triticum monococcum. Next base: position 119,047,363 of record CM067844.1, read on the forward strand.
GGAAGGGACTGCGCTAGCCAAGGCCCTCACGAGGTTCCCTTCACCCTCGCCCGCGCGAACCGCTTGCACGTTAAAGGGGGGGCCTGAGCATCGCGACTCAGGGCTCTTACTGGCTCTCCAGCCCTCACCCTCTGGCTTTGTCCATGGCATCACGACCTGGCATACCAGCGACGGCTGAGACAAGCTCGAGGGCCGGGACCCGAGGACGTAGAGCAGAAAGGGGAGCAGAGGCGAGGGGGAAGGGGCTCGCGAGGACCTTGCCGAGCGATTCCGCTCCTACCGAGATAAGTCACCTCCCACAGCGCTGGCTACCGTGGCACTACCCCTGCACCTAAAGCAATTCCGTACTAGCGACATTGCTTCCCTTTCTCACCAAGCAACAGCTTCTTGGGCGCCAAAGGGGACCTCCTGAGCATCGCGACTCAGGGGCTCTTACCGGACCCCGGGTCGCTCACCTCCTGGCCTTGACCACGGCATCGTGACCTGGCATACCAGCGACGGCTGACGCTGCCTTGGGACTGGGACCTGTCGGCGTAGAGCACCAAGCCCTCGCGAGGTTCGAAAGGGAGAACTAAGCTATGACGAAATCGGCAACTCGCACAAATCCATAGCGAAGGTCATGTATTAGCAAACGGGACTACAGACACCTTACAAGCCCCCGTGGGGCGCATTTTGATTCCTCGCAGGGAACGGATCCTAAGGAGTGCTAATTACACGGGCTCCTGCAAAAGATGCCATCATCAACAGTGGGCCGTCAGGCGCCGGCGCCAACCCCGTCCAGATCAGGGTCGGCGACGGCCTGACGAGCCCGCCCTGCTCCGGGAGGGGCGCCGGCTCGGGGCTCGTAGCTGTCGTCGCTCGTCTCCAGAGTCACGAAGATTTTGCTAGAATCGCTGGACCCCCCCGGCGCCTCCGCCAAGGGAGCGGTCGACGGGCCTAGCCCTCACCAGGGCAAGGTCCTGGCCACCTCTCCCGCGGCAACACTCCAGCCGGCGCCCGATCGCGTCGAAGACCTTGAAGAACATCACCGCGGCGACATCGTACTCCAGGTGGACCGCGAAGACGCCCCTCTCCTTGCAAGCCCGGGCGATTTCTCTCCAGCCGCGGGACAAGTAGACCTCGCCCGGGGCAGCGACCATGACCTCAGCCTCGGTCGCGAGGGCGCTGCAGCCGGCGTGCTGCAGTCAGAGCTCCAGAGGCCCTCCTGGAGGGACAATGGAGGCAAAGAAGGGAGGCACACGGATCCAGGACTGAAGAGGAACGACGACGTGGAGCACGAACTCATGGGAGGAGCCCTCGGCATGGACTCCGGGAGGAACAACCCACGCCTTCGTGACCCGACGGCAACTACGACGGCGCCGGCCGCGAAGATCAACATCGACACCCTCGGGGCCCTCGGCGGGGGCGTACAAAGGAAGCGGGAACCCCGACGGAGCCCGCTCGCACCGGGGCCTTGGCTCCACCTGCCGGTCTTCCTCGCCCGGGCTGCAAAGGGCGAGCGTTTCTTCGGCTGGAGCGGGTCTGGCCCCTATCGAGGAGCTTTTCCCTTCTCCGCTATGGAGAACCGGCGGATCGGAGCCATCCCAGCAAGGCGGACCAAGGATCGGGAATAAGGAGAAGCCAGGAGGAATGTGAAGGAAATATGCCCTAGAGGCAATAATAAAGTTATTATTTATTTCCTTATATCATGATAAATGTTTATTATTCATGCTAGAATTGTATTAACCAGAAACATAATACATGTGTGAATACATAGACAAACAGAGTGTCACTAGTATGCCTCTACTTGACTAGCTCGTTAATCAAAGATGGTTATCTTTCCTAACCATGAACAAAGAGTTGTTATTTGATTAACGAGGTCACATCATTAGTTGAATGATCTGATTGACATGACCCATTCCATTAGCTTAGCACCCGATCGTTTAGTATGTTGCTATTGCTTTTCTTCGTGACTTATACATGTTCCTATGACTATGAGATTATGCAACTCCCGTTTGCCGGAGGAACACTTTGGGTACTACCAAATGTCACAACGTAACTGGGTGATTATAAAGGAGTACTACAGGTGGCTCCAAAGGTAGATGTTGGGTTGGCGTATTTCGAGATTAGGATTTGTCACTCCGATTGTCGGAGAGGTATCTCTGGGCCCTCTCGGTAATGCACATCACTTAAGCCTTGCAAGCATTGCAACTAATGAGTTAGTTGCGGAATGATGTATTACGAAACAAGTAAAGAGACTTGCCGGTAACGAGATTGAACTAGGTATTGGATACCGACGATCAGATCTCGGGCAAGTAACATACCGATGACAAAGGGAACAACGTATGTTGTTATGCGGTCTGACCGATAAAGATCTTCGTAGAATATGTAGGAGCCAATATGGGCATCCAGGTCCCGCTATTGGTTATTGACCGGAGACATGTCTCGGTCATGTCTACATTGTTCTCGAACCGTAGGGTCCACACGCTTAACGTTACGATGACAGTTATTATGAGTTTATGCATTTTGATGTACCGAAGGTTGTTCGGAGTCCCGGATGTGATCACGGACATGAAGAGGAGTCTCGAAATGGTCGAGACGTATAGATTGATATATTGGAAGCCTATGTTTGGACATCGGAAGTGTTCCGGGTGAAATCAGGATTTTACCGGAACCCCCCGGGAGGCAAATGGGCCTATTGGGCCTTAGTGGAAAAGTGAAAGGGGCTGCCATAGAGGGCTGCGCACCTCCCCCCTTTCCCTAGTCCTATTAGGACTAGGGAAGGTGGCCGGCCACCCCTTCTCTCTTTCCCCCTTGAGGATTCCTATTAGGAATAGGATTGGGGGGAGTCCTACTCCCGGTGGGAGTAGGACTCCTCCTGCGCCCCTCTCCCTTGGCCGGCCGAACCCCTCCCCCTTGCTCCTTTATATACGGGGGCAGGGGGCACCTCTTGACACACAAGTTGATCATTGTTGATCGTTCCTTAGCCGTGTGCAGTGCCCCCTGTCACCAAATTCCACCTCGGTCATATCGTTGTAGAGCTTAGGCGAAGCCCTGCGTCGGTAGAACATCAAGATCGTCACCACGCCATCGTGCTGACAGAACTCTTCCTCGATGCTTTGCTGGATCGAAGCCCGAGGATCGTCATCGAGCTGAACGTGTGCTAAGAACTCGGAGGTGCCGGAGTAACGGTGCTTGGATCGGTCGGATCGGGAAGAAGACGTACGACTACTTCCTCTACGTTGTGTGATCTCTTCCGCAGTCGGTCTGCGTTGGTACGTAGACAACACTCTCCCCTCTCGTTGCTATGCATCACCATGATCTTGCATGTGCGTAGGAATTTTTTTGAAATTACTACGTTCCCCAACAGTGGCATCCGAGCCTAGGTTTTGTGGTTTGATGTTATTTGCACGAGTAGAACACAAGTGAGTTGTGGGCGATACAAGTCATACTGCCTACCAGCATGTCATACTTTGGTTCGGCGGTATTGTTGGACGAGACGACCCGGACCAACCTTACGCGTACGCTTACGCAAGACCGGTTCCCTCGACGTGCTTTGCACATAGATGGCTTGCGGGCGACTGTCTCTCCAACTTTAGTTGAACCGAGTGTGGCTACGCCCGGTCCTTGAGAAGGTTAAAACGGAGTCTATTTGACAAACTATCGTTGTGGTTTTGATGCGTAGGTAAGATGAGTTCTTGCTTAAGCTCGTAGCAGCCACGTAAAACTTGCAACAACAAAGTAGAGGACGTCTAACTTGTCTTTGCGGGGCATGTTGTGATGTGATATGGTCAAGGCATGATGCTAAATTTTATTGTATGAGATGATCATGTTTTGTAACCGAGTTATCGGCAACTGGCAGGAGCCATATGGTTGTCGCTTTATTGTATGCAATGCAATCGCGATGTAATGCTTTACTTTATTGCTAAGCAGTAGTGATAGTCGTGGAAGCATAAGATTGGCGAGACGACAACGATGCTACGATGGAGATCAAGGTGTCGCGCCGGTGACGATGGTGATCATGACGGTGTTGGGTAACGCAGTAATTTCAAAAAAAATTCCTACGCACACGCAAGATCATGGTGATGCACAGCAACGAGAGGGGAGAGTGTTGTCTACGTACCAACGCAGACCGACTGCGGAAGCGATCACACAACATAGAGGAAGTAGTCGTACGTCTTCTTCCTGATCCGACCGATCCAAGCACCGTTACTCCGGCACCTCCGAGTTCTTAGCACACGTTCAGCTCGATGACGTTCCTCGGGCTCCGATCCAGCAAAGCGTCGAGGAAGAGTTCCGTCAGCACGACGGCGTGGTGACGATCTTGATGTACTACCGATGCAGGGCTTCGCCTAAGCACTGTAACGGTATGATCGAGGTGGAATTTGGTGGCAGGGGGCACCGCACACGGCTAAGGAACGATCTCAAGGATCGAGTTGTGTGTCTTGGGGTGCCCCATGCCCCCGTATATAAAGGCCAGGGGCAGGGGGTTCGGCCGGCTAGGAGGGAGGCGCAGGGAGGAGTCCTACTACTCCCACCGGGAGTAGGACTCCTCCCCTCCAATCCTATTCCAACTAGGATTCTTGGGGGGGAAGGAGAAAGAGGGGGCCGGCCCACCTCTCCTAGTCCTATTAGGACTTGAGAAAGGGGGGGCGCCGGCTAGGCTTGTGGGCTGCCTCTTCTCTCTTTTCCACTAAGGCCCAATAGGCCCATTTACCTCCCGGGGGGTTCCGGTAACCCTCCCGGTAATCCGGAAAAATCCCGATTTCACCCGGAACGCTTCCGGTGCCCAAACATAGGCTTCCAATATATCAATCTTTACGTCTCGACCATTTCGAGACTCCTCGTCATGTCCGTGATCTCATCCGGGACTCCGAACAACCTTCGTTACATCAAAATGCATAAACTCATAATAACTGTCATCGTAACGTTAAGCGTGCGGACCCTGCGGTTCGAGAACAATGTAGACATGACCGAGACACGTCTCCGGTCAATAACCAATAGCGGGACCTGGATGCCCATATTGGCTCCTACATATTCTACGAAGATCTTTATCGGTCAGACCGCATAACAACATACGTTGTTCCCTTTGTCATCGGTATGTTACTTGCCCGAGATTCGATCGTCGGTATCCAATACCTAGTTCAATCTCGTTACCGGCAAGTCTCTTTACTCGTTCCGTAATACATCATCTCACAACTAACATATTAGTTGCAGTGCTTGCAAGGCTTATGTGATGTGCATTACCGAGAGGGCCCAGAGATACCTCTCCGACATTCGGAGTGACAAATCCCAATCTCGAAATACGCCAACCCAACATCTACCTTTGGAGACACCTGTAGTACTCCTTTATAATCACCCAGTTACGTTGTGACGTTTGGTAGCACCCAAAGTGTTCCTCCGGTAAACGGGAGTTGCATAATCTCATAGTCATAGGAACATGTATAAGTCATGAAGAATAGCAACAGCAACATACTAAACGATCGGGTGCTAAGCTAATGAAATGGGTCATGTCAATCAGATCATTCAACTAATGATGTGACCTCGTTAATCAAATAACAACTCTTTGTTCATGGTTAGGAAACATAACCATCTTTGATCAACGAGCTAGTCAAGTAGAGGCATACTAGTGACACTCTGTTTGTCTATGTATTCACACATGTATTATGTTTCCGGTTAATACAATTCTAGCATGAATAATAAACATTTATCATGATATAAGGAAATAAATAATAACTTTATTATTGCCTCTAGGGCATATTTCCTTTCAGTCTCCCACTTGCACTAGAGTCAATAATCTAGTTCACATCGCCATGTGATTTAGCAGCAATAGTTCACATCACCATGTGATTAACACCCATAGTTCACATCGTCATGTGACCAACACTCAAAGGGTTTACTAGAGTCAGTAATCTAGTTCACATCTCTATGTGATTAACACCCAAAGAGTACTAAGGTGTGATCATGTTTTGCTTGTGAGATAATTTTAGTCAACGGGTCTGTCACATTCAGATCCGTAAGTATTTTGCAAAATTCTATGTCTATAATGCTCTGCATGGAGCTACTCTAGCTAATTGCTCCCACTTTCAATATGTATCCAGATTGAGACTTTAGATTCATCTGGATCAGTGTCAAAAACTTGCATCGACGTAACCCTTTACGACGAACCTTTTTGTCACGTCCATAATCGAGAAACATATCCTTATTTCACTAAGGATAATTCTGACCGTTGTCCAGTGATCTACTCCTAGATCACTATTGTACTCCCTTGCCAAATCAGTGCAGGGTATACAATAAATCTGGTACACAGCATGGCATACTTTATAGAACCTATAAATGAGGCATAGGGAATGACTTCCATTCTCTTTCTATCTTCTGCCGTGGTCGGGCTTTGAGTCTTTACTCAACTTCACACCTTGTAACACAGGCAAGAAACTTTTTCTTTGACTGTTCCATTTTGAACTACTTCAAAATCTTGTCAAGGTATGTACTTATTGAAAAACTTATCAAGCGTCTTGATCTATCTCTATAGATCTTGAAGCTCAATATGTAAGCAGCTTTACCGAAGTCTTTCTTTGAAAAACTCCTTTCAAACACTCCTTTTATGCTTTACAGAATAATTCTACATTATTTCCGATCAACAATATGTCATTCACATATACTTATCAGAAATGCTGTAGTGCTCCCACTCACTTTCTCGTAAATACAGGCTTCTCCAAAAGTCTGTATAAACCCAAATGCTTTGATCACACTATCAAAGCGTTTATTCCAACTCCGAGATGCTTGCACCAGTCCATAAATGGATCGCTGGAGTTTGCACACTTTGTTAGCTCCTTTTGGATCGACAAAACCTTCGGGTTGCATCATATACAACTCTTCTTCCAGAAATCCATTCAGGAATGCGGTTTTTACATCCATTTGCCAAATTTCATAATCATAAAATGCGGCAATTGCTAACATGATTCTGACAGACTTATGCATCGCTACGGGTGAGAAAGTCTCATCGTAGTCAACTCCTTGAACTTGTCGAAAACCTTTTGCGACAAGTCGAGCTTTGTAGATAGTAACATTACCATCAGCGTCAGTCTTTTTCTTAAAGATTCATTTATTCTCAATTGCTTGCCGATCATCGGGCAAGTCAACCAAAGTCCATACTTTGTTCTCATACATGGATCCCATCTCAGATTTCATGGCTTCAAGCCACTTTGCGGAATCTGGGCTCACCATCGCTTCTTCATAGTTCGTAGGTTCATCATGATCTAGTAGCATGACTTCCAGAACAGGATTACCGTACCACTCTGGTGCGGATCTTACTCTGGTTGATCTACGAGGTACAGTAGTATCTTGATCTAAAGTTTCATGATCATCATCATTAACTTCCTCTCTTATTGGTGTAGTTCTCACAGAAACAGTTTTCTGTGATGTACTATTTCCCAATAACGGAGTAGGTATAGTTACCTCGTCAAGTTCTACTTTCCTCCCACTCATTTCTTTCGAGAGAAACTCCTTCTCAAGAAAGTTTCCGAATTTAGCAACAAAAGTCTTGCCTTCGGATCTGTGATAGAAGGTGTATCCAATAGTTTCCTTTAGATATCCTATGAAGATGCACTTCTCCGATTTGAGTTTTGAGCTTATCGGGATGAAACTTTTTCATATAAGCATCGCAACCCCAAACTTTAAGAAACGACAACTTTGGTTTCTTGCCAAACCATAGTTCATAAGGCGTCGTCTCGACGGATATAGATGGTGCCCCTTTTTAACGTGAATGCAGCTATCTCTAATGCATGACCCCAAAAACAATAGTGGTAAATCGGTAAGAGGCATCATAGATTGCACTATATCCAATAAAGTACGGTTATGATGTTCGGACACACCATTATGCTGTGGTGTTCCAGGTGGCGTGAGTAGTGAAACTATTTCACATTGTTTTTAACTGAAGGCCAAACTCGTAACTCAAATACTTTTCTCTACGATCAGATCATAGAAACTTTATTTTCTTGTTACGATGATTTTTCACTTCACTCTGAAATTCTTTGAACTTTTCAAATGTTTCAGACTTATGTTTCATCAAGTAGATATACTCATATCTGCTCAAATCATCTGTGAAGATCAGAAAATAATGATACCTGTCGCGAGCCTCAATATTCATCGGACCACATACATCAGTATGTATGATTTCCAACAAATCTGTTGCTCGCTCCATTGTTCCGAAGAACAGAGTCTTAGTCATCTTGCCCATGAGGCATGGTTCGCAAGCATCAACTGATTCATAATCAAGTGATTCCAAAAGCCCATCAGCATGGAGTTTCTTCATGCGCTTTACACCAATATGACCTAAACGACAGTGCTACAAATAAGTTGCACTATCATTATTAACTTTGCATCTTTTGGTTTCAATATTATGATTATGTGTATCACTACGATCGAGATCCAACGAACTATTTTCATTGGGCGTGTAACCATATAAGGATTTATTCATGTAAACAGAACAACAATTTATTCTCTTACTTAAATGAATAACTGTATTACAATAAACATGATCAAATCATATTCATGCTCAATGCAAACACCAAATAAGACTTATTTAGGTTCAACACTAATCCCGAAATTATGGGGAGTGTGCGATGATGATCATATCAATCTTGGAACCACTTCCAACACACATCTTCACTTTACCCTTAACTAGTCTCTGTTTATTCTGCAACTCCCGTTTCGAGTTACTAATCTTAGCAACTGAACTAGTATCAAATACTGAGGGTTTTCTATAAACACTAGTAAAGTACACATCGATAACATGTATATCAAATATACTTATGTTCACTCTGCCATCCTTCTTATCCACCAATCACTTGGGGTAATTCCACTTCCAGTGACCAGTCCCTTTGCAGTAGAAGCACTTAGTCTCAGGCTTAGGATCAGACTTGGGCTTCTTCACTTGAGCAGCAACTTGCTTGCCGTTCTTCTTGAAGTTCCCCTTCTTCCCTTTGCCCTTTTCTTGAAACTAGTGGTCTTGTCAACCATCAACACTTGATGTTTTTCTTGATTTCTACCTTCGTTGATTTCAGCATCACGAAGAGCTTAGGAATTACTTTTGTCATCCCTTGCATATTATAGTTCATCACGAAGTTCTACTAACTTGGTCATGGTGACTAGAGAATTCTGTCAATCACTATCTTATCTGGAAGATTAACTCCCACTTGATTCAAGCGATTGTAGTACCCAGACAATCTGAGCACATGCTCACTAGTTGAGCGATTCTCCTCCATCTTTTAGCTATAGAACTTATTGGAGACTTCATATCTCTCAACTCGGGTATTTGCTTGAAATATTATCTTCAACTCCTGGAACATCTCATATGGTCCATGACGTTCAAAACGTCTTTGAAGTCCCGATTCTAAGCCATTAAGCATGGTGCACTAAACTATCAAGTAGTCATCATATTGAGCTAGCCAAACGTTCATAACGTCTGCATCTGCTCCTGCAATAGGTCTGTCACCTAGCGGTGCATCAAGGACATATTTTTTCTGTGCAGCAATGAGGATAAACCTCAGATCACGGATCCAATCCGCATCATTGCTACTAACATCTTTCAACATAATTTTCTCTAGGAACATATCAAAATAAAACACAGGGAAGCAACAACGCGAGCTATTGATCTACAACATGATTTGCAAAATACTACCAGGACTAAGTTCATGATAAATTTAAGTTCAATTTAATCATATTACTTAAGAACTCCCACTTAGATAGATATCCCTCTAATCCTCTAAGTGATCACGTGATCCAAATCAACTAAACCATAACCGATCATCACGTGAGATGGAGTAGTTTTCAATGGTGAACATCGCTATGTTGATCATATCTACTATATGATTCACGCTCGACCTTTCGGTCTCCGTGTTCCGAGGCCATATCTGTATATGCTTGGCTCGTCAAGTATAACCTGAGTATTCCGCTTGTGCAACTGTTTTGCACCCGTTGTATTTGAACGTAGAACCTATCACACCCGATCATCACGTGGTGTCTCAGCACGAAGAACTTTTGCAACGGTGCATACTCAGGGAGAACACTTCTTGATAATTTAGTGAGAGATCATCTTATAATGCTACCGTCAATCAAAGCAAGATAAGATGCATAAAAGGATAAACATCACATGCAATCAATATAAGTGATATGATATGGCCATCATCATCTTGTGCTTTGTGATCTCCATCTCCGAAGCACCGTCATGATCACCATCGTCACCGGCGCGACACCTTGATCTCCATCGTAGCGTCGTTTTCGTCTCGCCAATCTTATGCTTCCACGACTATCACTACCGCTTAGCAATAAAGTAAAGCATTACATCGCGATTGCATTGCATACAATAAAGCGACAACCATATGGCTCCTGCCAGTTGCCGATAACTCGGTTACAAAACATGATCATCTCATACAATAAAATCAGCATCATGCCTTGACCATATCACATCACAACATGCCCTGCAAAAACAAGTTAGACGTCCTCTACTTTGTTGTTGCAAGTTTTACGTGGCTGCTACGGGCTTAAGTAAGAACTCATCTCACCTACGCATCAAAACCACAACGATAGTTCGTCAAATAGACTCCGTTTTAACCTTCTCAAGGACCGGGCGTAGTCACACTTGGTTCAACTAAAGTTGGAGAGACAGTCTTCCGCAAGCCATCTGTGTGCAAAGCACGTCGAGGGAACCGGTCTCGCGTAAGAGTACGCGTAAGGTTGGTCCGGATCGTCTCAACCAACAATACCGCCGAACCAAAGTATGACATGCTGGTAGGCAGTATGACTTGTATCGCCCACAACTCACTTGTGTTCTACTCGTGCATATAACATCAAACCATAAAAACCTAGGCTCTCATGCCACTGTTGGGTAACGCAGTAATTTCAAAAAAAATTCCTACGCACAGGCAAGATCATGGTGATGCACAGCAACGAGAGGGGAGAGTGTTGTCTACGTACCAACGCAGACCGACTGCGGAAGCGATCACACAACATAGAGGAAGTAGTCGTACGTCTTCTTCCTGATCCGACCGATCCAAGCACCGTTACTCCGGCACCTCCGAGTTCTTAGCACACGTTCAGCTCGATGACGTTCCTCGGGCTCCGATCCAGCAAAGCGTCGAGGAAGAGTTCCGTCAGCACGACGGCGTGGTGACGATCTTGATGTACTACCAACGCAGGGCTTCGCCTAAGCACTGTAACGGTATGATCGAGGTGGAATTTGGTGGCAGGGGGCACCGCACACGGCTAAGGAACGATCTCAAGGATCGAGTTGTGTGTCTTGGGGTGCCCCCTGCCCCCGTATATAAAGGCCAGGGGCAGGGGGTTCGGCCGGCTAGGAGGGAGGCGCAGGGAGGAGTCCTACTCCCACCGGGAGTAGGACTCCTCCCCTCCAATCCTATTCCAACTAGGATTCTTGGGGGGGAAGGAGAAAGAGGGGGGCGGCCCACCTCTCCTAGTCCTATTAGGACTTGGGAAAGGGGGGGCGCCGGCTAGGCTTGTGGGCTGCCTCTTCTCTCTTTTCCACTAAGGCCCAATAGGCCCATTTACCTCCCGGGGGGTTCCGGTAACCCTCCCGGTAATCCGGAAAAATCCCGATTTCACCCGGAACGCTTCCGGTGCCCAAACATAGGCTTCCAATATATCAATCTTTACGTCTCGACCATTTCGAGACTCCTCGTCATGTCCGTGATCTCATCCGGGACTCCGAACAACCTTCGGTACATCAAAATGCATAAACTCATAATAACTGTCATCGTAACGTTAAGCGTGCGGACCCTGCGGTTCGAGAACAATGTAGACATGACCGAGACACGTCTCCGGTCAATAACCAATAGCGGGACCTGGATGCCCATATTGGCTCCTACATATTCTACGAAGATCTTTATCGGTCAGACCGCATAACAACATACGTTGTTCCCTTTGTCATCGGTATGTTACTTGCCCGAGATTCGATCGTCGGTATCCAATACCTAGTTCAATCTCGTTACCGGCAAGTCTCTTTACTCGTTCCGTAATACATCATCTCACAACTAACATATTAGTTGCAGTGCTTGCAAGGCTTATGTGATGTGCATTACCGAGAGGGCCCAGAGATACCTCTCCAACATTCGGAGTGACAAATCCCAATCTCGAAATACGCCAACCCAACATCTACCTTTGGAGACACCTGTAGTACTCCTTTATAATCACCCAGTTACGTTGTGACGTTTGGTAGCACCCAAAGTGTTCCTCCGGTAAACGGGAGTTGCATAATCTCATAGTCATAGGAACATGTATAAGTCATGAAGAATAGCAACAGCAACATACTAAACGATCGGGTGCTAAGCTAATGAAATGGGTCATGTCAATCAGATCATTCAACTAATGATGTGACCTCGTTAATAAAATAACAACTCTTTGTTCATGGTTAGGAAACATAACCATCTTTGATCAACGAGCTAGTCAAGTAGAGGCATACTAGTGACACTCTGTTTGTCTATGTATTCACACATGTATTATGTTTCCGGTTAATACAATTCTAGCATGAATAATAAACATTTATCATGATATAAGGAAATAAATAATAACTTTATTATTGCCTCTAGGGCATATTTCCTTTCATACGGTGCTTCGGAGATGGAGATCACAAGCACAAGATGATGATGGCCATATCATATCACTTATATTAATTGTATGTGATGTTTATCTTTTATGCATCTTATCTTGCTTTGATTGACGGTAGCATTGTAAGATGATCTCTCACTAAAAATTATCAAGTAGTATTCTCCCTGAGTATGCACCGTTGCAAAAGTTCTTCGTGCTGAGACACCACGTGATGATCGGGTGTGATAGGCTCTACGTTCAAATACAACGGGTGCAAAACAGTTGCACACGCGGAATACTCAGGTTATACTTGACAAGCCAAGCATATACAGATATGGCCTCGGAACACGGAGACCGAAAGGTCGAGCGTGAATCATATAGTAGATATGATCAACATAACGATGTTCACCATTGAAAACTACTCCATCTCACATGATGATCGGTTATGGTTTAGTTGATTTGGATCACGTGATCGCTTAGAGGATTAGAGGGATATCTATCTAAGTGGGAGTTCTTAAGTAATATGATTAATTGAACTTAAATTTATCATGAACTTAGTCCTGGTAGTATTTTGCAAATTATGTTGTAGATCAATAGCTCGCGTTGTTGCTTCCCTGTGTTTATTTTGATATGTTCCTAGAGAAAATTGTGTTGAAAGATGTTAGTAGCAATGATGCGGATTGGATCCGTGATCTGAGGTTTATCCTCATTGCTGCACAGAAGAATTATGTCCTTGATGCACCGCTAGGTGACAAACCTATTGCAGGAGCAGATGCAGACGATATGAACGTTTGGCTAGCTCAATATGATGACTACTTGATAGTTTAGTGCACCATGCTTAATAGCTTAGAATCGGGACTTCAAAGACGTTTTGAACGTCATGGAACATCTGAGATGTTCCAGGAGTTGAAGTTAATATTTCAAGCAAATACCCGAGTTGAGAGATATGAAGTCTCCAACAAGTTCTATAGCTAAAAGATGGAGGAGAATCGCTCAACTAGTGAGCATGTGCCCAGATTGTCTGAGTACTACAATCGCTTGAATCAAGTGGGAGTTAATCTTCCAGATAAGATAGTGATTGACAGAATTCTCTAGTCACCATCACCAAGTTAGTAGAACTTTGTGATGAACTATAATATGCAAGGGATGACAAAAGTAATTCCTAAGCTCTTCGTGATGCTGAAATCAACGAAGGTAGAAATCAAGAAAAACATCAAGTGTTGATGGTTGACAAGACCACTAGTTTCAAGAAAAGGGCAAAGGGAAGAAGGGGAACTTCAAGAAGAACGGCAAGCAAGTTGCTGCTCAAGTGAAGAAGCCCAAGTCTGATCCTAAGCCTGAGACTAAGTGCTTATACTGCAAAGGGACTGATCACTGGAAGCGGAACTACCCCAAATGATTGGCGGATAAGAAGGATGGCAAAGTAAACATAAGTATATTTGATATACATGTTATTGATGTGTACTTTACTAATGTTTATAGCAACCCCTTAGTATTTGATGCTAGTTCAGTTGCTAAGAGTAGTAACTCAAAACGGGAGTTGCAGAATAAACAGAGACTAGTTAAGGGTGAAGTGACGATGTGTGTTGGAAGTAGTTCCAAGATTGATATGATCATCATCGCACACTCCCCTATACTTTCGGGATTAGTGTTGAGCCTAAATAAGTGTTATTTGGTGTTTGTGTTGAGCATGAATATGATTTGATCATGTTTATTGTAATACGGTTATTCATTTAAGTAAAAGAATAAATTGTTGTTCTGTTTACATGAATAAAACCTTATATGGTTACACACCCAATGAAAATAGTTCATTGGATCTCGATCTTAATAATACACATATTCATAATATTGAAACCAAAAGATGCAAAGTTAATAATGATAGTGCAACTTATTTGTGGCACTGCTATTTAGGTCATATTGGTATAAAGCGCATGAAGAAACTCCATGTTGATGGGCTTTCGGAATCACTTGATTATGAATCACTTGATGCTTGCGAACCATGCCTTTTGGGCAAGATGACTAAAACGCCGTTCTCCGGAACAATGGAGCGAGAAAAGATTTGTTGGAAATCATACATGCTGATGTATGTGGTCCGATGAATATTGAGGCTCGCAACAGGTATCATTATTTTCTGATCTTCACAAATGATTTGAGCAGATATGAGTATATCTACTTGATGAAACATAAGTCTGAAACATTTGAAAAGTTCAAAGAATTTCAGAGTGAAGTGAAAAACATCATGACAAGAAAAGAAAGTTTCTACGATCTGATCGCGGAGACAAATATTTGAGTTACGAGTTTGGTCTTCAGTTAAAACAATGTGAAATAGTTTCACTACTCACGCCACCTGGAACACCACATCATAATGGTGTGTCCGAACATCATAACCGTACTTTATTGGATATAGTGCAATCTATGATGTCTCTTACCGATTTACCACTATTGTTTTTGGGGTCATGCATTAGAGACAGCTGCATTCACGTTAGAAAGGGGCACCATCTATATCCGTCGAGACGACGCCTTATGAACTATGGTTTGGCAAGAAACCAAAGTTGTTGTTTCTTAAAGTTTGGGGTTGCGATGCTTATATGAAAAAGTTTCATCCTGATAAGCTCAAAACTCAAATCAGAGAAGTGCATCTTCATAGGATATCCAAAGGAAACTATTGGATACACCTTCTATCACAGATCCGAAGGCAAGACTTTTGTTGCTAAATTCGGAAACTTTCTGGAGAAGGAGTTTCTCTCGAAAGAAGTGAGTGGGAGGAAAGTAGAACTTGATGAGGTAACTGTACCTGCTCCCTTATTGGAAAGTAGTACATCACAGAAAAATGTTTCTGTGACACCTACACCAGCTAGTGAGGAAGCTAATGATGATGATCATGAAACTTCAGAACAAGACACTACTAAACCTCGTAGATCAACCAGAGTAAGATCCGTGCTAGAGTGGTACGGTAATCCTGTTCTGGAAGTCATGCTACTAGATCATGATGATCCTATGAGCTATGAAGAAGCGATGGTGAGCCCAGATTCCGCAAAGTGGCTTGAAGCCATGAAATCTAAGATATGATCCATGTATGAGAACAAAGTATGGACTTTGGTTGACTTGCCCGATGATCGGCAAGCCATAGAAAATAAATGGATCTTCAAGAGGAAGACGGACGCTGATAGTAGTGTTACTATCTACAAAGCTAGAATTGTCGCAAAAGGTTTTCGACAAGTTCAAGGTGTTGACTACGATGAGATTTTCTCACTCGCGTCTATGCTTAAGTCTGTCCGAATCATGTTAGCAATTGCCGCATTTTATGAAATCTGGCAAATGGATAAACAAAACTGCATTCCTTAATGGATTTGCTAAAGAAAAGTTGTATACGATGCAACTAGAAGGTTTTGTCGATCCTAAAGGTGTTAACTAAATATGCAAGCTCCAGCGATCTATCTGTGGACTGGTGCAAACATCTCGGAGTTGGAATATACACTTTGATGAGTTGATCAAAGCATATAGTTTTATATAGACTTGCGGTGAAGCCTGTATTTACGAGAAAGTGAGTGGGAGCACTACAGCATTTCTGATAAGTATATGTGAATGACATATTGTTGATCGGAAATAATGTAGAATTATTCTGTAAAGCATAAAAGGAGTGTTTGAAAGGAGTTTTTCAAAGAAAGACTTCGGTAAAGCTGCTTACATATTGAGCTTCAAGATCTATAGAGATAGATCAAGACGCTTGATAAGTTTTTCAATAAGTACATACCTTGACAAGATTTTGAAGTAGTTCAAAATGGAACAGTCAAAGAAAAAGTTTCTTGCCTGTGTTACAAGGTGTGAAGTTGAGTAAAGACTCAAAGCCCGACCACGGCAGAAGATAGAAAGAGAATGAAAGTCATTCCCTATGCCTCATTCATAGGTTCTATAAAGTATGCCATGCTGTGTACCAGATCTATTGTATACCCTGCACTGATTTGGCAAGGGAGTACAATAGTGATCTAGGAGTAGATCACTGGACAGCGGTCAGAATTATCCTTAGTGAAATAAGGATATGTTTCTTGATTATGGACGTGACAAAAAGGTTCGTCGTAAAGGGTTACGTCGATGCAAGTTTTTGACACTGATCCAGATGAATCTAAAGTCTCAATCTGGATACATATTGAAAGTGGGAGCAATTAGCTAGAGTAGCTCCATGCAGAGCATTATAGACATAGAATTTTGCAAAATACTTACGGATCTGAATGTGACAGACCCGTTGACTAAAATTATCTCACAAGCAAAACATGATCACACCTTAGTACTCTTTGGGTGTTAATCACATAGAGATGTGAACTAGATTACTGACTCTAGTAAACCCTTTGAGTGTTGGTCACATGACGATGTGAACTATGGGTGTTAATCACATGGTGATGTGAACTATTGCTACTAAATCACATGGCGATGTGAACTAGATTATTGACTCTAGTGCAAGTGGGAGACTGAAGGAAATATGCCCTAGAGGCAATAATAAAGTTATTATTTATTTCCTTATATCATGATAAATGTTTATTATTCATGCTAGAATTGTATTAACCGGAAACATAATACATGTGTGAATACATAGACAAACAGAGTGTCACTAGTATGCCTCTACTTGACTAGCTCGTTAATCAAAGATGGTTATGTTTCCTAACAATGAACAAAGAGTTGTTATTTGATTAACGAGGTCACATCATTAGTTGAATGATCTGATTGACATGACCCATTCCATTAGCTTAGCACCCGATCGTTTAGTATGTTGCTATTGCTTTTCTTCGTGACTTATACATGTTCCTATGACTATGAGATTATGCAACTCCCGTTTGCCGGAGGAACACTTTGGGTACTACCAAACGTCACAACGTAACTGGGTGATTATAAAGGAGTACTACAGGTGGCTCCAAAGGTAGATGTTGGGTTGGCGTATTTCGAGATTAGGATTTGTCACTCCGATTGTCGGAGAGGTATCTCTGGGCCCTCTCGGTAATGCACATCACTTAAGCCTTGCAAGCATTGCAACTAATGAGTTAGTTGCGGAATGATGTATTACGAAACGAGTAAAGAGACTTGCCGGTAACGAGATTGAACTAGGTATTGGATACCGACGATCAAATCTCGGGCAAGTAACATACCGATGACAAAGGGAACAACGTATGTTGTTATGCGGTCTGACCGATAAAGATCTTCGTAGAATATGTAGGAGCCAATATGGGCATCCAGGTCCCGCTATTGGTTATTGACCGGAGACATGTCTCGGTCATGTCTACATTGTTCTCGAACCGTAGGGTCCGCACGCTTAACGTTACGATGACAGTTATTATGAGTTTATGCATTTTGATGTACCGAAGGTTGTTCGGAGTCCCGGATGTGATCACGGACATGACGAGGAGTCTCGAAATGGTTGAGACGTAAAGATTGATATATTGGAAGCCTATGTTTGGACATTGGAAGTGTTCCGGGTGAAATCGGGATTTTACCGGAATACCGGGAGGGTTACCGGAACCCCCCGGGAGGCAAATGGGCATATTGGGCCTTAGTGGAAAAGTGAAAGGGGCTGCCATAGAGGGCTGCGCACCTCCCCCCTTTCCCTAGTCCTATTAGGACTAGGGAAGGTGGCCGGCCACCCCTTCTCTCTTTCCCCCTTGAGGATTCCTATTAGGAATAGGATTGGGGGGGAGTCCTACTCCCGGTGGGAGTAGGACTCCTCCTGCGCCCCTCTCCCTTGGCCGGCCGAACCCCTCCCCCTTGCTCCTCTATATACAGGGGCAGGGGGCACCTCTTGACACACAAGTTGATCATTGTTGATCGTTCCTTAGCCGTGTGCGGTGCCCCCTGCCACCAAATTCCACCTCGGTCATATCGTTGTAGAGCTTAGGCGAAGCCCTGCGTCGGTAGAACATCAAGATCGTCACCACGCCGTCGTCCTGACAGAACTCTTCCTCGACGCTTTGCTGGATCGAAGCCCGAGGATCGTCATCGAGCTGAATGTGTGCTAAGAACTCGGAGGTGCCGGAGTAACGGTGCTTGGATCGGTCGGATCGGGAAGAAGACGTATGACTACTTCCTCTACGTTGTGTGATCGCTTCCGCAGTCGGTCTGCGTTGGTACATAGACAACACTCTCCCCTCTCGTTGCTATGCATCACCATGATCTTGCGTGTGCGTAGGAAATTTTTTGAAATTACTACATTCCCCAACAGAATGGACTGGAAGGGCACGCGCCGTACCGTACTTATAGCTGGCGAAGGCCAACCGCCGGCCTCCACGATCACAGGTAATCATGACACGATTTGCATGCAGGGACTTGTCCAGCTCTCGCGATCACCGAGGCGTCATGGGGAAGTGGATTCGCCCATGTCCAATCAACCGCCACGCGGCGCCCAAGGCCACAGGCTGTTAGGGCCCGCGGCGCTTCGCCCTTGCCCTTTCGCCTCTCGGCACGGCCAGGCCCATGCGCGCCTCGGGCCCGGGGGCTACTGTCGGCGTTCTGGGAATGGGGGTCCCCAGACTTGCCTGCCTGCGGCCTGCGGTGTGGCTCAAATGGAGGCCCAGCATGGCCCATCATCATCAGCACAAGACTCAAGACCCTCGCGAGGGGCCAAGCCTCGCGAGGCGGACGACACGGCACATCCTCAGGCGTAGCCTCCTCAGGCTGGCTCGCGAGGAGACGGAGATATCAAGGCGGGGTACCTCGCGAGGTGCCCGTGACGCAAGCCATGACGATCGAGGGTGCCAGGCGGGCGCCAGCGCGCGCAGCGTCCTTCTTTCCTATTTGGTGCAAAGGGGGCAAGCGCAGCCGCAAAGTACCGAGGCATCAGGCAAAGGTTTCCATTTCGGTGCAACGAGACCAGGACCAAGCGGACTACGTGACGGAGGTCGCCATGGAGCCCAGCACGGCGTCACCACAGGGTCTTTCGCAGGCGAAGACCAACTTTAGTCAGGATAAGTGTACTAGATGTTCCCCTTCGAATTGGCCAATTGTTGGCGCCCTTCCCGCTCAATATTTGGGGAGAGGCCCAGGGCCCTCGCCTATAACTAGGACCGGCTACCCACGTAGCAAAAGGGGGTTCGGCGTGTGGATCCGACTAGCAAGCAGAGAGAGTAAGTGAGAGAGAGAGAGAGAGAAGGTGACTGGACTCCTCCCAGTAGTTCGTCGCCCTGGCCAAGAACAGACCCTCGCGAGGCTGTTCTTCCTTGTATTGTTCGTCATCATCAGCCACAAGAGGCAATCCACCCACCACACACTGGAGTAGGGTATTACACGACAACGGTGGCCCGAACCAGTATAAATCTTGTGTCTCTCATGCAGTTCATTTAGCAGTTTAGATCTTTGTGAGACGGGGAGGTAGAAGGCGTGATTTCCGCGCGCACCCCAGTGTTCGAACCTTAAGGGTCTGCCGGAACCCGAAATCCGACAGTTTCGCTTCCAGTGACCATCGCCTTTGTAGTAGAAGCACTCCGTTTGAGGCTTAGGTCTAGCTTTGGGTTTCTTCATGGGAGTGGCAACTTGCTTGTCATTCTTCTTGAAGTTCTCTTTCTTTCCTTGCCCTTTTACTTGAAACTAGCAGTCTTTTCAACCATCAACACTTGATGCTTTTCTTGATTTCTACCTTCACTGATTTCAGCATCGCGAAGAGCTCGGGGAATCGTTTTCGTCATCCCTTGCATATTATAGTTCATCACGAAGTTCCAGTAACTTGGTGATAGTGACTAGAGAACTCTATCAATCACTATCTTATCTAGAAGACTAACTCCCACTTGATTCAAGCAATTGTAGTACTCAGACATTCTGAGCATATGCTCACTGGTTGAGCTATTCTCCTCCATCTTGTAGGCAAACATACTTCTCAGAGGTCGCATACCTCTCGACTCGGGCATGAGTCTAAAATACCAAGTTCAACTCTGGGAACATCTCATATGCTCCATGGCATTTCAAAACATTTTTGAAGTCCCGTTTCTAAGCCGTAAAGCATGGTGCACTAAACTATCAAGTAGTCATCATACCGAGCTTGTCAAACATTCATAACGTCTGCATTTGCTCCTGCAATAGTTCCGTCAACTAGTGGTGCATCAAGGACATAATTCTTCTGTGCAGCAATGAGGATAATCCTCAGATCATGGACCTAGTCCGCATCAATGCTACTACCAACTTTCAACCTAGTTTTCTCTAGGAACATATCATAAATAAAACGGGGAAGCTATACCCGAGCAATTGATCTACAACATAGATATGAAAATACTATCAGGACTAAGTTCATGATAAATTTAAGTTCAATTAATCATATTACTTAAGAACTCACACTTAGATAGACATCCCTCTAGTCACCTGATGACCACGTGATCCATATCAACTAAACCATGTCCGATCATCACGTGAGATGGAGTAGCTTTCAATGGTGAACATCACTATGTTGATCATTTCTACTATATGATTCACGTTCGACCTTTCGGTCTCAGTGTTCCGAGGCCATATCTGCATATGCTAGGCTCGTCAAGTTTAACCCGAGTATTCTGCATGTGCAAAACTGGCTTGCACCCGTTGTATGTGAACGTAGAGCTTATCACACCCGATCATCACGTGGTGTCTCAGCACGAAGAACTGTCGCGACGGGCATACTCAGGGACAACACTTATACCTTGAAATTTTAGTAAGGGATCCTCTCATAATGCTACTGTCGTACTAAGGAAAATAAGATGCATAAAAGATAAACATCACATGCAATCAAAATATGTGACATGATATGGCCATCATCATCTCGTGCCTTTGATCTCCATCTCCAAAGTATTGTCATGATCTCCATCATCACCAGCATGACACCATGATCTCCATCATCTTGATCTTTATCAACATGTCATCACATGGTTGTCTCGCCAACTATTGCTTTTGCAACTATTGCTATCGCATAGCGATAAAGTAAAGCAATTATATGGCGCTTTCATCTTATGCAATAAAGAGACAACAATAAGGCTCCTGCCAGTTGCCAATAACTTTAGCAAAACATGATCATCTCATACAACAATTTATATCTCATCACGTCTTGACCATATCACATCACAACATGCCCTGCAAAAACAAGTTAGACGTCCTCTACTTTGTTGTTGCAAGTTTTACGTGGCTGCTACGGGCTTCTAGCAAGAACCGTTCTTACCTATGCATCAAAACCACAACGATTTTTCGTCGCGTGTTTTGTTTTAACCTTCAACAAGGACTGGGTGTGGTCAAACTCGATTCAACTAAAGCTAGAGAAACAGACACCCACTAGCCACCTGTGTGCGAAGACGTCGGTAGAACCAGTCTCATGAACACGGTCATGTAATGTCGGACTGGGCCGCTTCATCCATCAATACCGTCGAATCAAAGTAAGACATGCTGGTAAGCAGTATGACTATTATCGTCCACAACTCATTTTTGTTCTACTCGTGCATATAACATCTATGGATAGACCTGGCTCGGATGCCACTGCTGGGGAACGTAGTATTTCAAAAAAAATTACCTACAATCATGCATGATCTATCTAGGAGATGCATAGCAACGAGCGGCGAGAGTGTATCTACGTACCCTCGTAGACCGAAAGCGGAAGCGTTTAGTAACATGGTTGATGTAGTCGAACGTCTACGCGATCCAACTGATCAAGTACCGAACGCATGACACCTCCACGATCTGCACACGTTCAGCTGGTTGACATCTCTCGGACTCTTGATCCAGTTGAGGCTGAGGCAGAGTTTCGTCAGCACGACGGTGTGGTGACGGTGATGATGAAGTTACTGGCGCAGGGCTTCGCCTAAGCACTACGACAATATGACCGAGGTGTAAAACTGTGGAGGGGGGCACCGCACACGGCTAAAGATCAACTTGTGTGTTCTAGGGGTGCCCCCTGCCTCCATATATAAAGGAGGGAGAGGGAGAGGTAGCCGGCCCTAGGGGGCGCGCTAAGGTGTGGAGTCCTACTAGGACTCCCTAGTCCTAGTAGGATTCCACCTCCCACACGGAGTAGGAAAAGGGGGAAGGGAGAAGGAGAAGGAAAGGGGGGCGCCCCCCTTCTCCTAGTCCTATTCGGCCTCCTGCCCAAGGGGGGCGCACTAGCCCCTTGTGGGCTAGTGCGCTTCTCTCTTATGGCCCATAAGGCCCATAACTTCTCCCGGGGGGTTCCGGTAACCTCCCAGTACTCCGGAAAAATGCCCGAACCACTCGGAACCATTCTGATGTCCAAATGCAACCTTCCAATATGTGAATCTTTACCTCTCGACCATTTCGAGACTCCCCGTCATGTCCGTGATCTCATCTAGGACTCCCAACAACCTTCGATACATCAAATCACATAAACTCATAATACGAATCGTCATCGAATGTTAAGCGTGCGGACCCTACGGGTTCGAGAACTATGTAGACATGACCAAGACACATCTCCGGTCAATAACCAATAGCGGAACCCGGATGCTCATATTGGTTCCTACATATTCTATGAAGATCTTTATCTGTCAAACCTCACAACAACATACGTTGTTCCGTTTGTCATCGGTATGTTACTTGCCCGAGATTCGATCGTCGGTATCACCATACCTAGTTCAATCTCATTACCGGCAAGTTTATTTACTCGTTCCATAATGCATCATCTCGTGACTAACTCATTAGTCACATTGCTTGCAAGGCTTATAGTGATGAGCATTACCGAGAGGGCCCAGAGATACCTCTCCGACAATCGGAGTGACAAATCCTAATCTCGGTCTATGCCAACTCAACAAACACCATCGGAGACACCTGTAGAGCATCTTTATAATCACCCAGTTATGGTGTGATGTTTGATAGCACACTCAATGTTCCTCTGGTATTCGGGAGTTGCATAATCTCATAGTCATAGGAACATGTATAAGTCATGAAGAAAGCCATAGCAATAAACTAAACGATCATAGTGCTAAGCTAACAGATGGGACTTGTCCATCACATCATTCTTTAATTATGTGATCCCGTTCATCAAATGACAAGACATGTCTATGGCTAGGAAACTTAACCATCTTTGATTAACGAGCTAGTCAAGTAGAGGCATACTAGGGACACTTTGTTTGTCCATGTATTCACACATGTACTAAGTTTCCGGTTAATACAATTCTAGCATGAATAATAAATATTTATCATGATATAAGGAAATATAATTAACAACGTTATTATTGACTCTAGGGCATATTTCCTTCAATTTTGTGATAGATCAAGATGTAACTTGTACTCCGATCAACTTGTACTCTCTCAAAATCAATACAAACAAATTTGCGGTACCGCCGAAGGCACGACAAAATAGATTCTCCAAACCATACTGCATATTTGAAACATAAAGATAATTCATCACCGGAGTTCATACATTCAAACATACAAACTTAAAAACATAGTAACTAAAACCTGATCTAAACTAGTTTACGGCTTCGTGTTAAGGTAGAAGTTGAAGCCTTATGGAAATGACGTGAAGAAACCTTGTGCATGCAAGCTTTGTGGAGAAATAGGACACAACCATAAAGAACACAAGGATGAATGCCCTCATTGTGAAGGAAGTCACCAAGCTAAAGAATGCCCAACTAGGCAGAATACTTGTTTCTTGTGTGAAGGGACTACCCACTACCCTGCTCAATGTCACATTTACCTCGTGGTTCAAAGAACCATCCAACAAAAGAAAGAAGCAATGAAAGGAGCCCTCATGGAAATTTTAGAAGAACCTATAGTGAAGGAAGACGTGGAGGGCACACCCGAAGAAGATCAAATTCAACCTTGCACCAAGTCATGCTATTCATGTGGAGAAGAAGGACACATCTCCCAGACTTGTATGAATGGGGGTCTAGTAGAATTACCAATAGAGGAAGTAGAGTATGACCCTCAGGAAATAGAAGCCCTGATTGGAACGGAAAAGTCCAGGAAGAGAGGTAGATTGGATACCAGGAAGGACCCGAGTCATATCACCTGTTTCAGGTGCAAGGAGTCAGGTCACTACTTCAGCAGTTGCCCAAAAAGGAAGCTGAGGACCCAAGGTGGCTATGTAATCATGAGGAAACCTCAAGACTTGTCAGAAGTAATATGTTTTTGTTGTAATGAAGCAGGGCAGTTTGCCAGAGATTGTCCCAAGGAGAAGGAGACTTGTGATAATTAGTTGTGTTTGTGAGAAGTATAGTAGTAGTGAGAACATTTTCCTTTATATTGAGATGTTGAGTTGAGGCATGTAATGGAAGTGCAGGAGATTGTAATACTTTGAGAATCAATAAAGTTAGTATCGTGGGTACTATTTGGATTTTATGAGTTGTTACTCTATGAAGAAAGATTTTGACCATTTTCGAGGATATGAGAAATATGGTCTATGGATGAATTTGTGCATTTCAAGGGTGGTAGTACCCTGTGAGGACACTTTACCTTTGGAAAGGATAATGATATTCCACGGAGTGGACTACGTACAAAATAAGTATGAGTTTTATCTCGATATGTGGTATACCCCAAGAATATGGAGGGATGAAGTACTATTGGATATAAAGGAGGTATAATGTTGGTAATATGGAGCGATTGTAACTCCATGATGAGTAGTTTGGTGCCAGTAGAAGGAAGGGAGACACTACAGTTGGATGGATTTAAGAAATTTTAGGAAGCCGGATGTTGGAATAATGATCAGTTGCCCGATGATGATTTCAAGGTTTGCAAGTGATGAGATGGGCCATAACCCACAGGCCCCGGGACCTGCCAAGAAGAAAGCACACTCTTGCTGAAGGAAAAACCCTAGAAGAAGATACAACTTTATCAACAGACGATCTTATAGGAGTTTACGCAAAACCTGAGAGTTGTGAATAAATGATAGATGTTTGTTTGGCTTGCAGAATCAATGGATTTATCCGAACTTTGTTCGTCGACAAGAGAAATTCTGCAATGCTTGTGATGATGACCGAGTGTTAGAATGCGAGATTCGCTAAACCATATATAAGGTAATGATTTGGGTGCGGGATGGATTGATCACCATACCGACTTACTCTTATTATTCGCCTTGCTATATGGGATGGTAAATCTGAGTGACTTATCCATAGTAGAGTGACGACGATCAAAACCTTGTTTGAACCTTAGAATGGTATGAAAATTTTCCCTTGTACACGACAGCTATTGCCAACCGTAGGTCATACGATGGGGTTCAAGCCCAGACCCATTTTCTGCAGGGACCCAGTCAAATTGTTTGATGACCACCATGAGATATCGATAGTTGTTTAGTATTGGCGCCAGACCCGTCAGCTAAGAAAACCCAGTCTCGGAAGAACCTTACTGAGGGAGTCCTGGATTAGGGGGTCTTCGGACAGCCGGACTATCTCCATTGGTCGGACTGTTAGACTATGAAGATACAAGATTGAAGACTTCGTCTCGTGTCCGGATGGGATTCTACTAGGCATGGACGGCAAGCTAGGCAATACGGATATGGATATCTCCTCCTTTGTAACCGACCTTGTGTAACCCTAACCCTCTCCGGTGTCTATATAAATCGAAGGGTTTTAGTCCGTAGGACAACAATCACAACATACAATCATACCATAGGCTAGCTTCTAGGGTTTAGCCTCTCTGATCTCGTGGTAGATCTACTCTTGTACTACCCATATCATCAATATTAATCAAGCAGGACGTAGGGTTTTACCTCCATCAAGAGGGCCCGAACCTGGGTAGAACATCGTGTCCCCTGCCTCCTGTTACCATCCGGCCTAGACGCACAGTTCGGGACCCCCTACCCGAGATCCGCCGGTTTTGACACCGACATTGGTGCTTTCATTGAGAGTTCCTCTGTGTCGTCGCCGTTAGGCTTGATGCCTCCTACTATCATCGATAGCGATGAGGTCCAGGGTGAGACTTTTCTCCCCGGACAGATCTTCGTATTCGGCGGCTTTGCACTGCGGGCTAATTCGCTTGGCCATCTGGAGCAGATTGAAAGCTATGCCCCTGGCCATCAGGTCAGATTTGGAAGTTTGAACTACACGGTCGACATCCACGGAGACTTGATCTTCGATGGATTCGAGCCATAGCCGGGTGCGCCGCACTGTCGCGATGGGTATGACCTAGCTCTGCCGCCGAACAGTACCCCAGAGGCCGCGCCCGCATCAGCTCCGACCCTTAGCTCGGAGCCCACTGCGCCAATCGAGGACGGGTGGTTAGACACCACCTCAGGGGCTGCAGTCTCAACGGCGATCGAGCCAAACACCAGCATAATCCTTTGCGCAGCCCGTGACTCCAAGGTGCTGGACTCTTTTCCGGACTCCGAACCATCCGCGCCCCTGCCAATCGAATCTGATTGGGTGCCGATCATGGAATTCACCGCCGCGGATATATTTCAGCACTCGCCCTTCGGCGACATTCTTAATTCACTCGCCCTTTGTTAGGAGAGCCCTGGCCGGATTATGGCCAACAGGATTGGGATGCGGACGACAAAGAAATTCGACGCCCACCCACCATCCACTTCGTAGCCACTGTTGATAATTTAACCGACATGCTCGACTTCGACTCCAAAGACATCGACCGTATGGATGACAATGTAGGAGACAAACATGGACCAGCACCTATTGGGCACTGGAAAGCCACCTTGTCATATGACATATACATGGTGGATACACCCAAAGAAGGCAATGTCGACGAGATAGCGGAGGATGACCCCTCCAAGAAGCAACCCAAGCGCCGACGTCAGCGACGCCGCTCTAAGTCCTGCCAAAGCAAAAGTGGTGATACCGGCACAGGAGATAATAACACTCCGGATAGCGCCGAAGACAACAACAATCCCCTCCAGCAAGACATAGAGCACGAGGATGAAGGAGCCAGCTCTCCTGAGAGAGTGGCAGACAGAGAGGAGGAGTATGACAATCACATGCCCCCCTCCGAAGACGAGGCAAGCCTCGGCGACGATGAATTCGCCGTACCAGAGGATCCCGTCGAACAAGAGCGCTTCAAGCGCCGACTTATGGCCACAGAAAATAGCCTGAAGAAAAAGCAGCAGCAGCTTCAAGCTGATCAAGATCTGCTAGCTGACAAATGGACTGAAGTCCTCGCGGCCGAGGAATATAAACTCGAGCGCCCCTCCAAGAGTTACCCAATGCGCAGGTTACTACCCCGACTGGAGGAAGAAGCGCATGATACGGCTGATCGGCCACCTCGTGGCCGCGATAGAGAGGCATTCCAGCCAAAAGCTCGCCTCCACCCCAACGTCATTCAAATAAAAAGGCATGGGGAGATACACCAGACCTGTGAGACATATTGGAGGACAAGGCAAAGCATTCAAGATCGATCTACGGATCACAAGGGCGCACCACTCTGTGAGACGACAAACGTCATGCCGGATACAGTAAAAGCAAATCCGGCCGGGCCGAACACAGCGGGCAAGACCCATTCGAGCTACGTCGCGATATAGCCCAATACAGAGGCGCCGCACACCCCTTATGCTTCACAGACGAAGTAATGGAACATCAATTCCTAGAAGGTTTCAAACCTGTAAATATTGAATCATATGACGGCACAAGAGATCCCGCAGTATGGATTGAGGACTTCCTCCTCCACATCCACATGGCCCGCGGCGATGACTTACACGCCATCAAATACCTCCCACTAATGCTCCAACGACCAGCGCGGCATTGTCTTAACAGCTTGCCAGCGGACACCATTAGCTGTTGGGAAGATCTGGAAGCCGCATTCCTCGACAACTTTCAGGGCACTTCTGTGCGACCACCAAACGTTGATGATTTGAGCCACATAATTCAGCAGCCAGAAGAGTCGGCCAGGAAATTCTGGACTCGGTTCCTTACAAAGAAAAATCAAATCATCGACTGTCCGGATGCAGAGGCCTTAGCGGCTTTCAAGCACAACATCCGAGACGAGTGGCTAGCCCGGCACCTTGGTCAGGAAAAGCCGAAATCTATGGCAGCTCTCACGACGCTCATGACCCGCTTTTGTGCGGGAGAAGACAGCTGGCTGGCTCGCAGTAATAACATATCAAAGAACCATGGTACCTCAGATACCAAGGACGGCAATAGCAGGTCATGTCGCAACAAGCATAAGCGCCGCATTAACAGCGAAAATACTGAGGATACGGCAGTCAATGCCGGATTCAAAGGCTCTAAACCCGGTCAGCGGAAAAAGCCATTCAAACAAAGTACGCCGGGTCCGTCCAGCTTGGACCGTATACTCGATCGCTCGTGTCAAATACACGGCACCCCAGACAAGCCAGCCAATCACACCAACAGGGATTGTTGGGTGTTCAAGCAGGCCGGCAAGTTAATCGCTGAAAACAAGGACAAGGGGCCGCATAGCGATGACGAGGAGGAGTCCCGGTAGCCGCACACCGGAGGACAGAAGAGGTTTCCCCCGCAAGTGCGGACGGTGAATATGATATACGCAACCCACATCCCCAAGAGGGAGCGGAAGCATGCACTCAGGGACGTATATGCGCTGGAGCCAGTCGCCCCAAAATTCAACCCTTGGTCCTCCTATCCGATCACCTTCGATCACAGGGACCATCCCACTAGTATCCGTCATGGCGGATTCGCCGCACTGGTCCTAGACCCAATCATTGATGGATTTCACCTCACTCGAGTCCTTATGGATGGCGGCAGCAGCCTGAACCTGCTTTATCAGGACACGGTGCGCAAAATGGGTATAGACCCCTCAAGGATCAAACCCACAAAAACGGCCGTTAAGGGCGTCATTCTAGGTGTAGAGGCCCATTGCACAGTCTCAATTACACTGGAAGTGGTCTTCAGATCCCCGGATAACTTCCAAAGCGAAGAGTTAATCTTCGATATAGTCCTGTTCTGAAGTGGTTATCATGCGCTGCTCGGGCGAACCGCATTCGCCAGATTCAATGCGGTACCGCATTATGCATACCTCAAGCTCAAGATGCCGGGACATCGCGGAGTTATTACCGTCAATGGAAACACAGAGCGCTCTCTCCGAACAGAGGAGCACACCGCGGCCCTCGCAGCAGAAGCGCAAAGCAGCCTCTCAAGGCAATCAACCAGTTCGGCGCTTCAAAGCCCGGACACCTTCAAGTGCACTCGGGGCAATCGGCAAATAGACCGCCTGGCGCGATCGGAGCTTGCGTAGCAATACGGCGGCCACCCCAATCCCAGCCCAACGGTGATATTCGTGTCGCACGTACATAATTACGCATTAAAAATACCATGGGCACAGGTGGGGAGGGGGCACAACTGCGGCACGGCCCAAGACGCGGCCTAAACCGCACTAGGGGATTCCCGTTCGGTTATTTTTCTTTTTCTTTCAGGACCTTAATCTCTGGAAACACTGTCCGACAGCACTATTGCCGAACACATGATGCAGCAACCAAGGAGGCAGACATCTACGTTATACCACGGAATTCCCTGGTTGATTACAGTAACGAGTGAAATATTCAATTTAATATCATTCCTTAGCTTGCCCTTGGAAGGGACATAGTCCTACTCTTTGCTTATCACACTATCTGTATCACTCTGCTTTAACACAATTTTTTAATAAACAATGCATGACATTACGACTATTATTGCATTTTTCTTGTTATATATATATGTGTGTGTGTGTGTGTGTGTGTTTTCATTAATGACGCCTTGCAACCGTACACTCTGGTACGGCCAATACACCAGGGGCTTACGTACCCCACAATGCGGTGTGAAAAGTTCGAACACTTTCACAAGTGCGGCACCCCAAACTTATAGCATTATATGCATCAGCTCCGAATCATGTCTTTGGTCAAATGTTGGGTTTTCCCGGCTCCTATGTTTTGGTACCTTACGTTCCGCTCTATCGCTAAGGTAGCGCTAGGAGAACTACTGCGATTGTGCCCCAGTTCTGCCGGGCTTAGCACCTCAGTAGAGAAAGCTAAAACTGACTGTCATGATAAGGCGAGAGACTGGTCGCTGTTCGGCTTGGTTTTTCGAGTCCCTAAAGACTTATGCCGCTTAGGGCGAGGGGACGGCCCTGTCCGGCTTAGAGGCATGTATCGCGCCCCGAATTTGGCCTTCCGAATACCAGGGGCTTCGCCGAAATTTAAAATTATAGAATTCTATGGCTAAGTGAGAGTGATAAAGCATTATTAGTCTGGTTGCCTTGTTCGTTGTGCTGAGCACCTCCCTCAAAGGACCCAAACACGGGAACAAGTGTGCTCAGGTTTATCCCAAACACCCCGGCACTCGTGGCATGGGGGCAGAAGCCGAGGACTAGCCATCTCTCAGATTGGATAAACAGCCAAACAGAAGGTAATATTTTAAATTCCAACAAGCGTTTCATAGCGCATATGAAACAAGTTTTCATACATACAGGATAAAACGAGAAAGTCTCATTCAAATATTACATCTTTTGAACACTCATCTGCGATAAGACGGGCACCCAGCAGAACACCCTCGTAGTACATCTCGGGGTGGCGGTGCTCCTTGCCCTCCGGCGGCCCCTCCTTGATCAGCTTCACGGCGTCTAGCTTGACCCACTGCAATTTCACACGGGCGAAAGCCCGGCGTGCACCTTCCATGCAGGCAGATCGCTTGACGACCTCCAGCCATGGGCAGGCATCCACAAGCCGCCTCACCAGGCCAAAGAAGCTGTTCAGAAGGGCGTCGCCAGGCCACCGCCGGACTATAAATCTCTGCATGGCCTGATCGGCCGTCTTATGTAGCTCGACCATCTGCTTCAGCTGGTCGCTCATTGGCACCGGGTGTTCGGCCTCAGCATACTAAGACCAGAACAGCTTCTCCTTCGAGCTTCCGTCCTCGGCCTGGTAAAATTGTGCGGCATCGGACACACTGCGGGGCAAATCTGCGAATGCTCCTGAAGAGCTCCGGATCCGGGTAAGTAATCGGTAATTTACTTTTACATGCTTGCTTTGCATATAGAAAGCCTTACCTGTCGCTATCTTCTTCATCGCGTCGATCTCTTGGAGGGCCTTTTGGGCTTCGGCCTTGGCACTTTTTACACTCTCGAGGGCCGCGGCAAGCTCAGACTCCCGCGTCTTGGAGTTAATCTCCAACGCCTCGTGCTTCGCCACAAGAGCCTGGAGCTCTTGCTGCACCTCGCCCACCCGAGCCTCGTGCTTCTCTCGCTCGGTGCACTCCTTGGCCGCTGTAACTTCGGCCTTGATGAGCGCTTGCTTTAGGGTTGCCACCTCGGTCGTGGCCCTGGCAAACATACAATGATCCTGTCATTTTGCAATCGCGTCCTTTTTTATATATACATATCTATAGACGGGGTATTACTTACCCTTGTTCTCCTTGAGCTGCCTCTTGGCAAGGCCGAGCTCTTTCTTGGACCCCTTGAGGTCCTGCTTCAGTACGGCGACCTCCACAGTTAGTGCGGCGGACGCCAACAGCGAAGCCTGCATATGCATATTGACATACTTATATTAGACTCCTGCGATATTATTTGATCCTTTGTTCGGCTTTTGTTTGTGAACACCGAACAAAGCATCAGGGGCTACTGTCTATGCGGTAATATTTCTGCTACATTTTAAAACACTTACCTCGAAGCCTGTTAGAAGGCTGGCACATGCTTTAGTCAATCCTCTCTTGGCGGACTGAACCTTCTGGATCACCGCACTCATGATAGTACGGTGCTCCTCGTCGATGGAAGCACTGCGAAGCGCTTCCAACAGATTGTCCGGTGCCTCTGGATGGCCAGAGGTCACCGGCACAGGTGTCTTGCCCCTCTTAGAAGGAGGCCGCCTGAACGAGTCTGGAACCGCTGGAGGTTCCAGTGCGGTGGTCGGCTGAGGGCCGAACTCGGAGCTCTCAGGGGCCTCGTCCCCTCGGCTCCCGGAGTCCGGAAGGTCGCCTTGAGGCGCCTCCGGGACTGTCTCCCCTCGATCCGGTGCCTCTTGAGACAACACCTCGGCGTCGTCGGCAGGATGAGGGGAGGTGGCGGTCGGGACTGGATCGCTATCCATGTCTGACAAGCCCAAGGAGTCGTCCAATGATACATCGATACTGGCTCGTGGCGGCCTGCATAATCATGTTCGGCGTTAGGGAAAGCAGTGCGACAAAGGAATGCTATGAGTTACTCTGGTATCTGAATACTTACGATCTCCCCGGGGGCTTGGCCCGGGGCAACCACTCACCTTCGCCCTCGTCGGCGGCGGTGGAACTGTCCGGAAGGAGAGTCCTCCCCTTCTTGGACCCTTCGTCCTCCCCAGTTGGGGTGGCCTTCCTTTTCTTGTCTCACCCGGTCGATGGGGGAGCATCTTCTTCTTCTTCTTCCTCGTCTTCGGGGGAAGAGTGCGCCGCAGAGTCATCAGACAGTGAGTCCGACGACGCCTGGCGTCGGGAACTCTTTCGGGTTCCCTTGGCCTTCTTGGTCTTCTCCGGCACCTTATAAGGGGCCGAAGTCAGCATCTTCGCCAGAAGAGCGTCTGCGGGGCCTTCGGGCAAAGGAGCCGGACAGTCAATCTGTCCGGCCATCTTCTGCCAGTCCTGTCAAAGGTACGGGAGTTTAGATCCCGCATAGAGTCAATCTATATAAAAAAATAAGTATCCTATGAAAGGTAAAGCAGCTTACCGCACTGGCTTGGTGCTTCGCGCTGAATCCGCGATCCTCAGTAATAGGGGGAGGGACCTCGGCACTTTTGAACAGCACCCTCCAGGTGTCTTCATGAGTCGTGTCGAAGAGCCTGTTCAGAGTTCGGTGTTGCGCCGTATTGAACTCCCACAAGTTGAACTCCCGTTGTTGGCACGGGAGTATCCGGCGGATGAGCATAACTTGGACTATGTTGACAAGCTTGAGCTTCTTGTCCACCATGTTTTGAATACATGTTTGGAGTCCGGTCAGCTCTTTCGAACTACCCCAGGACAGGCCCTTCTCTTTCCAGGAGGTGAGCCGCATGGGGATGCCAGATCGGAACTCGGGGCCGCTGCCCAAGCGGGGTCGCGCGGCTCGGTGATATAGAACCACCCCAATTGCCACCCCTTTATGGTTTCCACAAAGGAGCCCTCGAGCCATGTTACGTTGGGCATCTTGCCCACCATGACGCCTCCGCACTCTGCCTGGCGGCCGCCCACCACCTTCGGCTTGACATTGAAGGTCTTCATCCATAAGCTGAAGTGGGGTTTGATGCGGAGGAAGGCCTCGCACACGATGATAAACGCCGAGATGTTGAGGATGAAGTTCGGGGCCAGATCGTGGAAATCTAGGACGTAATAAAACATGAGCACCGGACGAAGGGATGGAGAGGGAATCCCAGTCCACGGAGGAAATGGGTGAGGAATACTACCCTCTCATGGGGCCTGGGGGTGGGGATGAGCTGCCCCTCATCTGGGAGCCGGTGCGCGATGTCGTCGGGCAGGAATCCGGCTCTCCTCAGTTTCTTGATGTGTCCCTCCGTGACGGAGGAGACCATCCACCTGCCTCCCGCTCCGGACATGATTGGAGAAGGTCGAGGTGGGAAGTGCGGACTTGGGCGCTAGAGCTCGAGTGTGCGAAAACGGATGGGTAAGGGAGGAAGAAGGCGTGGATAGAAAGGTGAATCCTTATCCCTTTATATGGGCGGACGAAACTAAGCGTCCCCACTTGCCTGGTAAAACTCGCTTATCCCCCAAGCGCCGCAATTGATGGCGCGGTTGGGTTACCCACGCCCGTATTGATGAGAATCCCGTAATAAGGGGACACGATCTCTGCTTTGACAAGACGTGTCGAAAAACTGCCTCGCGTTATGTGCGGGGCTGGTTAAAAGAAACGGTTCAAATAATTACCGGGCCATGATGTAACGTCATGCTGCCAAAACAAGCCAGCAAATTAGATCTGCGAAAATATTATTCTCTCTGCGGTGGAATGTGGAACTTATTTTGCAGGGTCGGACACTATCCTCGTATTCAAATTCTTCTGTGATGTATTCGGAGAAGGAACCCGCCTTGCAATGCCGAAGACAATACTGCGCGCCGGACTCATCGTCATTGAAGCCTGGTTCAGGGGCTACTGAGGGAGTCCTGGATTAGGGGGTCTCCGGACAGCCGGACTATCTCCATTGGCCGGACTGTTAGACTATGAAGATACAAGATAGAAGACTTCGTCTCATGTCCGGATGGGACTCTACTTGGCATGGAAGGCAAGCTAGGCAATACGGATATGGATATCTCCTCCTTTGTAACCGACCTTGTGTAACCCTAACCCTCTCCAGTGTCTATATAAACCGAAGGGTTTTAGTCCGTAGGACAACAATCACAACATACAATCATACCATAGGCTAGCTTCTAGGGTTTAGCCTCTCTGATCTCGTGGTAGATCTACTCTTGTACTACCCATATCATCAATATTAATCAAGCAGGACGTAGGGTTTTACCTCCATCAAGAGGGCCTGAAGCTGGGTAAAACATCGTGTCCCCTGCCTCCTGTTACCATCCAGCCTAGACGCACAGGTCGGGACCCCCTACCCGAGATCCGCCAGTTTTGACACCGACAATTACCAAGATGAAAGGACACAAGAATTGAGGAAAAATGTTAAGCCACTACCGGAAGAGCCCCGAGAAGGAATTATCCTAAAGATCTGAGAAGATCGACACTGCCAACAATGAGGACGGAGTATATGAGTTTTGATGGAATCGTAACAATGCTTCTAAGGGTGGTAGCACCCGAGACACCGGAGACGATCGAGGTATTTTGAGAAGACCCCAAACCTAACTTATTTCTTGCTAGCCTCTCCGAATCTCGAGGACGAGATTCGTTTTAAGGGTGGTAGGTTTGTAACATCCCAAAATTCTAAATTTTGGAATGTTCTATTAAATAAATAGATTTGTTTGATTATGGTGTGGTTAGTTGTGTGAAATTGAGTGAAATTTGAAACTTTTTGAAAGTTAAATGAGAGGGAATAAAATGACTTCCCCAAAACTGTCGGCGTTCTGGGAACGGGGGTCCCCAGACTTGCCTGCCTGCGGCCTGCGGCGTGGCTCAAAGGAGGCCCAGCATGGCCCATCTTCATCAACACAAGGCTCAAGACCCTCGCAAGGGGCCAAGCCTCACGAGGCGGACGACACGCAGCTTCCTCAGGCACGGCCTCGTCAGTTTGGCTCGCGAGGAGGCGGAGAGATCAACGCGGGGCACCTCGCGAGGTGCACGTGACGCAAGCCATGACGACTCAGGGCGCCAGGAGGGTGCCAGCGCACGCAGCGTCCTTCTTTCCTCTTTTGTGCAAAGGGGGCAAGCGCAGCCGCGGAGTACCGTGGCATCAGGCAAAGGTTGCCATTTCGGTGCAACAAGGCCAAGACCAGGAGGACTACGAGACGGAGGTCACCGTGGAGCCCAAGACGGCGTCACCACCAGAGCTTTGCGCAGGCGAAGACTGCTTTTGTCAAGATAGTTGATACTTGTTGTCCCCCTTCAAATTAGCCTGCCATTGTTGGCTCCCTTCCCGCTCGATATTTGGGAAGAGGACCAGGGCCTCTATAAATAGGACCAGCCACCCACATGGTAGGGGGGGTGGAAATAAAAGGGAGAGAGAGAGAGAAGGGTGACTGAACTCCTCCTAGCAGTTCATCACCCCAGTCAAGAACAGACCCTCGCGAGGCTGTTCTTCCTTGTATTGTTTGTCATCATCAGCCCCAAGAGGCAATCCAACCACCACACACTGGAGTAGGGTATTACACCTCAACGGTGGCCCGAACCAGTATAAATCTTGTGTCCCTTGTGCAGTTCTTTTAGTAGTTTAGATCTTTGCGAGACGGGGAGGTAGAAGGCGTGATTTCCGCGCGCACCCCAGTGTTCGAACCTTAAGGGTCTGCCGGAACCGATGAATCTGACATTTGGTGCGCCAGGTAGGGGTGCGCCGGAATCTGTCTTCCACCACTTCTCGCGTCGCCCAGACGGCCCCCGTCGGTGGGCGTCCTCGTCGTTCCCCGTCGCCCGCCGTCAATGCCGCCACCGGCCCGACGGGGAACGAGCGGCAAGCGCCCCCCCCCCCCCCAGCATCTGCCTATGCGGCGGAGTAGCTGCACCGCAACATCGACGCCTCCGGTCGTTGCGGCCCTCCTGGGCAGCTCGCAGTCGCCGCCCACGAGTCGCCACGTCAAGCCTTTTGCCCGCCGGGTTAGCGCCATTTCCGCACGGCAGGGGGCTCCCCCGGACCAGGCAGCGCGCGAGGCCGATCTGACCTTCAGCTCGGAGGACCACCCCACCAACCTGGTCGGCTTAGGCGCGCTCCCCCTGTTGTGCACCCCCACCATCTGCCAGGTGGCCGTCACCAGAACTCTCGTTGACTACGGCGTGGGCCTTAGCGTGCTTTCGGTCGAGACTTTCAACCTCCTCCGCATACCCCGGGAGCGGTTGCGGCCCAGCCGATCTTTCTCGGGCGTCGGGGGCGGATCATCCGACTCCCTGTGACAGATCCGGCTCCCGGTAACCTTCGGCACCTACGACAACTTCCGCACGGAGATGGTCGACTTCGACATCGCCCCCATCGGCCTCCCTTACAACGCCATCCTCGGCTACCCGGTGCTGGCTCAGTTCATGGCCGCCACGCACCCAGCGTATAACCTCATGAAGATGCCCAGGAGCGGTGGCACCCTCGCTGTGCACGGGGACACCGGGGACGCCCTGCGAGTACTCAAGCTCGCCTTCAAGACAGCGGCATCGGCATGGCCCGTCAATACGGAGACCCCTGAGACCAAGGGGGCTGCGCCTGCCAAGAAGAAGCAGTTGTTCACCTAGGACAAGGTAGAAACCAAGCAGATACCCGTTGACGAGGACGGGTCCTCCAGTGCCACTTTCACCATAGGCGCTAACCTTGAGCCTGAGCAGGAGGAGGCCTTGGTCAAGTTCTTGTGCGCGAACAAGAAGGTATTTGCTTGGAAGCCCGATCAGCTGGCGGGAATCCCCAGGAGTGTCATCGAGCATCACCTCAACGTGTGCCCAAATGTGCGCCCCGTGAAGCAGAAGACCAGGCGGCACTCCGTGGAGAAGCAGGCCTTCGTTGTCCAAGAGACCCGCAAGCTAGAAGCCGTTGGGGTCATTCGCGAGGTCCGATACCCGGATTGGTTGGCCAACCCTATCGTTGTGCCCAAGAAAGGGGGGAAGGAACGCATGTGTGTCGACTTCACCAACCTCAACAAAGCATGCCCGCAAGATCCATTTCTGCTCCCCCGCATCGACCAGATCGTCGACTCCACTGCGGAGTGTGACCTGCTATGCTTCCTGGACGCCTTCTCCGGGTATCACCAGATCAAGATGGCGGTAGAAGACCTTGAGAAGACCGCCTTCTTAACCCCGTGTGGGGTATACTACTATACATGCATGCCATTCGGACTGCGTAACGCAGGGGCAACCTTTCAGCGGCTGATGCACATCACCTTGGGCCCGCAACTCGGAAAGAATGTCGAAGCCTACGTTGATGACATTGTAGTAAAATATCGGGAGGCCAAGACCCTGATACAAGACCTGGAGGAGACCTTCGCGAGCCTCGACGCAGTAAACCTGTGGCTCAACCCGGAGAAATGTGTGTTTGGCGTCCCCTCGGGCAAGCTTTTGGGATTCCTTGTGTCCCATCGTGGCATCGAGGCCAACCCCGAGAAGGTCAAGGCGGTCGAGGACATGAGTCCACCAAAGACCCTCAGGGAAATGCAGAAGCTCACTGGGCGCGTGACCGCGCTAGGGCGCTTCATCTCCAAATTAGGGGAGCGAGCGCTGCCTTTCTTTCAGCTGATGAAGAAAAAGGGGCCCTTTGAATGGAATGAAGAGGCAGATAAGGCGTTTCAAGATCTCAAGAGGTACCTGACCAGTCCCCCAGTCATGGTGGCTCCGCGCCCTCAAGAGCCCCTGCTGCTTTACCTCGCTGCCACTCCCTACTCCGCCAGCGTAGCCCTGGTGGCGGTTAGGGAGGAACGCCAAGTCAAGACCGCAGCGGCAGCCCGAGGCAAGACAAAACGGGAACAAGGAAAGCCTGCAGAAGCCGCAACCGCAGTTGAGGAGGGTCAGCTGCCGAAGAATGCACCAGAAGCAGGTGAGGCTGCACGCCCGAATGGTCCACCTCCCGAGGCCACGTCATCTCGCGAGGCACCCTTGCCTCCCGAGGGCGCCGCGGCCCCAGATACTCTCAGCCTTGTTGAGCACCCCGTCTACTTTGTTAGCACGGTGTTACGGGACGCGAGGGCACGGTACCCAATGCCTCAAAAGCTCCTCCTCGCGCTGCTGGTAGCCTCACGCAAGCTACGTCACTACTTCCAGGCTCATCCCATCAAGGTCGTCTCATCGTACCCCCTGGAGAGAGTGCTCAGGAGCCCTAACTCAGCCGGAAGGGTCGCCGAGTGGAACATGGAGCTGCAGGCGTTTCAGCTCGAGTTCAGCACAACCAGGGTCATCAAGGGAGCAGCATTGGCGGATTTCATAGCGGAATGGGCGGAGGCACCAGGCCTCGGGGACAACGAGGATCGGTCCCTCTCTCCAGGGAGTGAGGCGCCGGAAGGCTGGGCATGTACTTTGATGGGGCGTTCTCCAGACACGGCGCGGGGGCTGGTGCGGTGCTGATATCACCCACTCAGGATAAGCTCTACTATGCCGTGCAGCTCTATTTCCAGCAAGGTGAAAAGGTCTCCAACAACATTGCAGAGTATGAGGGACTGATAGCCGGGTTGAAGGCCGCAGTAGCCCTGGGAGTGAAACGCCTCACCGTCAAGGGCGACTCGCAGCTCCTAGTCAACTTCTCCAACAAGGTGTACGAGCCAAAGGACGAGCATATGGAGGCCTACCTAGCGGAGGTCCGCAGGATGGAAAAGCAGTTCTGGGGGTTGGAGCTGAAGCACGTGCCCCGTGGCACCAATCAGGAAGCTGACGACATAGCCGGACGGGCATCCAGGCGGTTGCCGCAGGAACCCGGCGTCTTCGAAGAGCAGCTCTTCAAACCCTCAGCACAGCCAATGTTATCAAACACCGCTCAGTCTCGAGAGGAGCTCCCCCAGCCGCCAGCCTCGGGAGCCCCGGTCTATGGGCCGACCTCAGGAGCACGCCTGCTCCTGACGATGGAACCTCAGGAGGAGTGCTGGATCGCAGAACTCCGGAGTTACTTAACGCAAGGGGCCCTACCAGAAAAGGAAGAGGAAGCGGAGCGTGTGGCGCGACAGGCCACGGCATACTGCATCAGAGATGGAGAACTTTACCGGAAGTGACCAAACGGTGTATCTCTGCGTTGCATCTCCAGGGAGCAAGGAAAGGAACTACTGGAGGACATACACGGCGGAGACTGCGGACACCACTCATCATCACGGACCCTCGTCGGCAAGGCATTCCGTAGCGGGTTCTGTTGGCCCACCGCGCTCAATGACGCGATCGAATTGGTAAAGGCTTGTGAGGCCTGCCAGTTTCATTCCAAGCAGATCCATCAACTGGCAGGGGGCCTGCAGACAATACCCATCTCGTGGCCATTCGCAGTTTGGGGGTTGGATATTCTGGGCCCGTTCCCTCGGGCGCCAGGGGGCTACCGCTACCTCTATGTCGCCATTGACAAGTTCACCAAGTGGGCAGAAGTGGAGGCTGTCCGTACCATCCCCGCTGGCTCCGCGATCAAGTTCATCAAGGGTATTGTGAGCCGGTTCGGGGTGCCGAATCGCATCATCACAGACAACGGTTCGCAGTTCACTAGTAATCTCTTCAAAACATATTATGCTAACCTTGGGACGCAGATATGCTACACTTCGATGGCACACCCGCGAAGCAATGGGCAGGCCGAACGAGCCAACGCGGAGGTCCTGAGAGGCCTCAAGACCAGGACATTCAAGAAGAAGCTGGAGGCCTGCGGCAGAGGCTGGTACGACGAGCTCCAGTCCGTGTTGTGGTCCATCCGCACAACCGCAACCAAACCAACTGGGGAGACCCCGTTCTTCCTGGTCTATGGAGCCGAAGCAGTCCTTCCTCACGAGGTCAGGCATCACTCCGCGCGGGTCCTGGCGTTCGACGAGGCGCAGCAGGACGCCATGCGGGGGATGGACCTCGTACTAGGGGAGGGATGCCGCCGGGAAGCCGTGCTGCGAGCAGCAAGGTACCAACAGGCGCTATGACGATATCACTGCCGCAACATCCGCCCCAGGACCCTCGAGGTAGGAGACCTCGTACTCAGGCGGGTTCTCTCCAGGGAAGGGCTGCACAAGCTCTCTCCCATGTGGGAGGGCCCGTTCAAGATTGTTCATGTTTCTAGGCCAGGCTCCGTGCGCTTGGAGACTCAAGAGGGGGAGCCGATCCAGAACGCGTGGAACATCCAGCACCTCCGGAGGTTCTACCCCTAAAAGGCCCAGAGCCCGTGAAGCAAGGCGAGTGCCTATGAAGACTATCCCTTTTTGGAAAAGGCCCATAGCCTGTGAAGCAAGGCGAGTGCCTGTGAAGACTATCCCTTTTTGGAAAAGGCCCAGAGCCTGTGAAGCAAGGCGAGTGCCTGTGAAGCCATCGCATTTTGGAAAAGGCCCAGAGCTTGTGAAGCAAGGCGAGTGCCTATGAAGCTATCGCGTTTTGGAAAAGGCCCGGAGCTTGTGAAGCAAGGCCAATGCCTGTGAAGCTCGCCGCCTTGTGACACTCTCACGTAATAATGAGTGGGGCTGTACATGCCCCGGAGTCTCAGGAGCGCTGGCCTCAGGCCCTGGGGCTCCCTCCCACGCCCAGTGGCAGCACTTAGCTCCGCGCTGGTGAGAAGACGTCGAAGACTAGATTAGGTTCCGGACACGCCTTTTTCATTTTCTTTCCGCAGTTGACGTGTTTACTTGCATTTGAAGTTTTATTGGAGTTGCCGATGTTGCCTATTTGTGGTTCGTCGATTTTCCCTCCTCGCTTTGGTTTCTCTCATAAACGACCTCGCGAGGGATGGTACTCAGACGTCCTCGCGAGCGTTTTTGCTCTAGCCGCTGGAAGGTTTCATGGCCCAGGCACGTTACAGGAGCACCCCTCTAGTCCGTGCCCCTCGGGCACCGCGACGCGCACACAGGGCCTGGGCCGGTCCCCCCCCCCCCCGGTAGGGGTCAAAGACTATCTACGCATAGGCGTATAGTTAAGAGGCGCAAAAATAAGATCAAGGTAATGGCGAAAACAGCAATAATTCCCAACACGCCCCAGCGGGGCTCCATGCAGTTGTTTTGTCTTACACAGGAAACAAAAGGGAAAGTAAGGGACGAGCCCGGCGCAGCCCTCCTCACATCAGCCCGCGGAGGCGACCCGGGCTGCCTCCGGACCTCAAGGAGACTCCCTCTCGCGCTTCACCAGGGCACGACGGCAGGCGGACGAGCCATCACCTCCCAAGCAAGCTCGACGGCGCAGGGGTTGACTACGGCCACTGCTGGAGGAGTCGCCAAACACCCTCACATAGAGGGTGGCGTCGCCGTCAAACCTGAAATGCAGGGTGCACCGGCGCCCCAGGCCGCGAGCGCGGGCGAACGCCTGCCAGCCATGAGTTAAGGCCAGGCCCCCGTTGGCGGAGACCTCCAGCGCGGCCCACGAGGACCTGCTGCAGCAGCCCTCCGCCTGGAGCCAGAGGCCACTAGAAGCACCGGCCGGGAGCTCACCAAGAAGGAAGCGAGGGAGTTGGAGCCGGGCGCTAGTCGGCTCCGCCAACCAGACGACGAACTCCGGCAGCGCCTGAGCAGCGCGAAAGCACGGCCTGGGGGAGCATGCAACCCAGGCGCGTCCCTCGGCCACAACGGCTCGCCCGCCGCCGCGCTGGGAGCCGCCACCATGACCACCAAGCGCTACCGGGGCGGCCACCGGATGCTTCCGAGGACGCCCACGACCGCGCTTGGGCAAGGGAGAGGCAGGATCGACCTGGAGGGCCTTCCCCTTCTCCGCAGCCGAGTACCTCCTCGATGGAGCCATCACGCCAAGGCGGGGCAAGAATTGAGGCAAAGGAGAAAACAAGAAGAGATGGACTGGAAGGGCACGCGCCGTGCTGTACTTATAGCCGGCGAAGGCCAACCGCCGGCCTCCACGATCACAGGTAATTATGACACGATCTGCATGCAGGGACTTGTCCACCTCGCGCGGTCACCGAGGCGTCGTGGGGAAGTGGAGACGCCCACGTCCCGTCAACCGCCACGCGGCACCCAAGGCCGCAGGCTGTTAGGGCCCGCGGCGCTTCGCCCTTGCCCTTTCGCCTCTTGGCACGGCCAAGTCCATGCGCGCCTTGGGCCCGGGGGCTACTGTCGGCGTTCTGGGAACGGGGGTCTCCAGACTTGCCTGCCTGCGGCCTGCGGCGTGGCTCAAAGGAGGCCCAGCATGGCCCATCTTCATCAACACAAGGCTCAAGACCCTCGCGAGGGGCCAAGCCTCGCGAGGCGGACGACACGGAGCTTCCTCAGGCACGACCTCGTCAGGTTGGCTCGCGAGGAGGCGGAGAGATCAAGGCGGGGCACCTCGCGAGGTGCACGTGACGCAAGCCATGACGACTCAGGACGCCAGGAGGGTGCCAGCGCGCGCAGCGTCCTTCTTTCCTCTTTGGTGCAAAGGGGGCAAGCGCAGCCGCGGAGTACCGAGGCATCAGGCAAAGGTTGCCATTTTGGTGCAACGAGGCCAAGACCAGGAGGACTACGAGACGGAGGTCACCGTGGAGCCCAAGACGGCGTCACCACCAGAGCTTTGCGCAGGCGAAGACTGCTTTTGTCAGGATAGTTGATACTTGTTGTCCCCCTTCAAATTAGCCCGCCATTGTTGGCTCCCTTCCCGCTCGATATTTGGGAAGAGGACCAGGGCCTCTATAAATAGGACCAGCCACCCACATGGTAGGGGGGATGGAAATAAAAGGGAGAGAGAGAGAGAGAGAGAGAGAGAGAGAAGGGTGACTGAACTCCTCCTAGCAGTTCATCGCCCCAGTCAAGAACAGACCCTCGCGAGGCTATTCTTCCTTGTATTGTTCGTCATCATCAGCCCCAAGAGGCAATCCAACCACCACACACTAGAGTAGGGTATTACACCACAACGGTGGCACGAACCAGTATAAATCTTGTGTCCCTTGTGCAGTTCTTTTAGTAGTTTAGATCTTTGCGAGACGGGAAGGTAGAAGGCGTGATTTCTGTGCGCACCCTAGTGTTCGAACCTTAAGGGTCTGCCGGAACCCGTGAATCCGACAAAAACTTTCACCTTGCTTTCCGATCTCCAAGAATTCAAATTTATTTCGTCACAAAACCCTAGAGAGAAGATAACATGACTTCTTCCATTTAAATAAATGAAAAGGGTTGTTGAAAATATTTGAATTTCATTTGGAAATATTTCAAATTTAGAAACTTTAAGCAACTCAATGATTTTCATGAAAAAAAGATAAAATGACTTCTTCAAAACATATGAAATATGAGTTGGAAATTTAAAAGAATCAAATTTAAAGTCCCTTTGAAATTATTTTCAATTTAGAGTTATTTGGGTTTTATTCAAATTATTTTTCTCCAAAAATAAAATAAATGAAAAATAGGGTAAAATGATTCCCTACATCAGAAAATTGGAGATAAATAATTTTGAAATCATTTTAGTATTTCTAAAATGATTTTTATTGGGTTTTATTGTAGAAGTAGCACTGTTTGAATTATTCGAATTTTTGTGGATTTCATTTGACACTAGAAAAATGTTCAAGCTATAGAAAATCTTTTTCTGAAAATTTCTATATATAATTTTACTTTTATTTTCGTTATTACTTTTTTTCCTTTTTTGTTTCAAAAAAACTGCACATGCGCCTGGAACTAATTGTCGCCTACGTGCACAGCATATTTGCATCGGGCGCCCCATTATTTTATTTTTTTTCTCTTCTCTCCTACATGGGCCAGGCCCAGCGAGCCTTTTTATATTTGACCGAATTTTGTTTAA
This sequence comes from Triticum monococcum, assembly GCA_034509565.1. Taxonomy (NCBI): domain Eukaryota; kingdom Viridiplantae; phylum Streptophyta; class Magnoliopsida; order Poales; family Poaceae; genus Triticum; species Triticum monococcum. The sequence goes on from CM067844.1 coordinate 119,091,706, forward strand.
AAAGAAACTACTGTGCGTGGCTGGGCCTAACTTTTAGCCATGATTTTTTCAAATTTCATCTACGTACGTATATTTTTAGTCCCACATTGCTTGGTCTTTGATCCCTAAACCTCTTTTCCACCTATAAATATAGACTCATAGAGCCTCCAAAAATCATCGGATTCGGGTTAAATCAATATTTTGGTTTGACTAAATTCATTAAAGAAAACATTATTTTTCTCCTTTTTGACGGGACTTCTGAAAATTGTCCACTCTCCGAAATCGTCTTTTCTCTGTTTTATAAAGGTATTTTTTTCTTTTTTTCTTTTTATACTTTCGTGGCTTATTATTTCTAGACTAGTACAATAGAATAATTAGATTATCAATTAGTCTATGTATTTATACATTAGATCTAGATTTTTTTAATCGTAGCTATTTTTTTTCGTAAAACAGCTTGGCTCTGATTTTTCAAATAGCCATACTTTTTAGTCGTTCATCCAAATTAGATGAAACCAGCGCCTATAGTTTTGTCTTGTTTTCGCCTATCTAGTGAACCTGTACATCAAATTTTTGAAATTTTGAAATTTTGAAATTTGTTCAAATTCATATTCAAACTTTTTTTGATCATAACTTGAGTTTTATAACTCCGATTTGATTGATTCTTTTTGCAAATCGAAGCTCTTGACCTAAAATTTCTGTTAAGGCCAAATTCACATAATTTTGGTACTGTTAGAAATTGTTTTATGTTGCAAGAGTTATTTGCTTGGTTTTGATGTTTTCTGAACTGCCTTCTTCGTTCTTCCTGATCTTTTGAGTGATTGCTTATGTGTGGTTACTATTGCTTGCTCACGATAGATTGAACGGAGTGTGACGAGTAAAACTAGCAGGAGTTATGAGTGTGAATCATCTTCGTCAACTGTATAAGGCAAGTTCACACTTTGATCATACTTTTCATTACCCAATTTTTATGCATTAGTTTCATCCTCAAACATTGCATGGTTAGGATTTGATAACATGTGGGTATTGGGAAATAGTTAATGAGGTAGGAACCTATTGTCCTGCATTCAAATATTGGGAGTTACTTCTACGTTATGCTTATACTGCTATGCTATGCACTTAGACATGGATTGGTTTGAGAGAATTCATGAAAGATGTGAGAGATTATTGTTAACTAAGGTTTAACTTAAGGTGGCTATTTAAACACATATCTGGATGGATTGGTTGCGGGCACCTGGGGATATACCAGTGTGGTCCTTTTTGGTTCGCCACCCAGGCTCAAAGGGATCATAAGATTATTCATGCTGAAAACTTTCGTGTGCAACCACAAGCTATTATGGGCTCTAGCATAGTTGAGTAAGTTGTGGGAACCCTTTCCATGATAGGCTAGCAGATGTAGGGGATTGTAGGTGTACGGTCCTATCTATCGGTTAAGGGGACCTCTTCGGAAAGACTATGTCCTGGTCATCCGTTTCTCAAACACCATGCAGTGCGAGAAATACAACGGAGGAGATTGAGCCTTGTGAGGAAAAGTGCGTAAATCTCTGCAGGGTATACAAACTAATCATGATTAGTCATGTCCCCAGTTATGGACATCTTGAGTATCTGATTCTTGGATTATCATGTTGGTCTCAACACTTTATTTAATTAATTTGATTGGGTTAATGATTATTATTTTACGATTGAGTTGGGGATATACCTTCTCAATTTTTTTTCAAACAACTGTGTAGTTAAATGAAATTTATTCTTTCAAGGTAGAAAAAAATTGGCTTTATGCAAAAATAAATCTAAAGTTTTCCACCAGCCAATTATGCATGTAGTAATAGCTATTATTCATCTTTATCCTTTATGACTGCAACGTCTCATGTTGCAGGATTCTTACGACGAGTAAGTGATATGTTAGGGTTACAATTTCTTCACTCAACTTCACCGTTGGTGTTGATGGGAATCCACAACCTTTATTACTTCTGTTATATGGATTGAAGTAATAGTATTTACGTTGCTTTATACATATGATTTACCTCTGTTATAAATCCTCGAGTACTGCGTGTCAACATACCGATTCAGAAAAAACACTGAAGCACAGAGACTTGACCGTCTGAGTTCGTATCGCTACAAAATGAGTGTGTGCGTGCAAGAATCAGTCACGGTAGAGATAGGTTGAAGAAATGCTGGATGGAAACCCTAAATTGGTCAGGATTCGGTAAATATAGTGGCGAAGTCGGAATATATGGTCCATTTGTATATTTTTAAGGGCTGGGTCTTTTTCACAGGGCCAGAAAATAAAAAGATAGATGTAGTTAGGTCTCAGTCAACTAACATTTAACCAAAAAAAAAAAAGATAGGTGTAGTTAGGTCTCAGTCAAGTAACATTTAACTGATTCTGTCTCTATATCAAGTGACGTAAAATGTAAAAGAAAAAGAAAAAACCAAATAAAAAAATGCAAAATCTCGCGTATATAGCATCGACTGAGACTTGGTAAGACTGTTTACAAGAGAATCTGCGAGAGTTACTCTAAGTCCGGGTATATTTCAGATTCAAGTTTAGGTGACGAGCCATTGTTCTATTCCTTACTTCGCTTGATTTACTTTGTTGTGTGTGGTACTGAACATACAAAAAAAATGCTACTGGGACGTAAAGAATCGTTACATTACGCACAGCTCCGGTGCTATACATGATCGGACCACTAGTTATTTATCCGGTTACAGATTGCACCAAAGAATCTCAAACCAAAACCGAACACATTTCTTCAGTGCCTTGGGGCGTAACTGAAATGCAAACCTACGTTCCCAGACAAACGCGATGCAAATATTAAGAACATTAGAAAAATTGGTAGGAGCTGTACTAATATCAGTGCTGTTGCTTGCGTCCAAGGAACCAATCGTCATCATCAGTTGATCACCGATGCCTTGTCAGTGACTCAGCGGCAGTAGTGCCATGCATGCATGCGTCCTCGATCACCTAGTAACCTGCCATGATTAGCAGCTCGCTCACCAGTGCTCGCCAGCGCCATGGCGGCTTCCGGCGTGCATCTGCTTCAGCTTGGTGAGCTCCTTCCGCCTCTTCCTCGCCTCCGCCGCCGTCGCCGCCTTCTCTCTGCCGCTAAGCGCGACCTGCAGCCCCACTGCCCCCACCACGCCGCTGCCACTTTGGTAAGCGTTGGGACAGGCGGCGGGGCTCTTCTTGTCGGCAGCATCGATGGCGAGGGTCAGCGAGCAAGGGTCGTCGTCGGTGTCCTCCCCGGCCGTCCCGCCACTGCCTGTCGGCTCCTGGAACGGCTGCACGTAGGCCGGGGGCGAGCCGCGGGGGTCGGTGGCAGCGGCGACGACGGGGTAGTACCACGCGCAGGCCGGCGGGACGCAAAGCGGGGGCGGAGCGTGTCCCGCCATGCCAGCCGGGTTGCCGCCATGCTCGTACACCCCCGGCCCGCACGGGGGCCAGGAGCCCCAGACGTAGGGCACAGGCATGGACGTCGGCGGCGCGCTGTACAGGAAGCTTGGCTGCGGCGGCGTCTGTGGCGGGGTGGCCTCCGCGCTCTGTGCCGGCGGCGCGATGTCCATGGGCGTGATCGCTGGTGTAGACGACGGCTTCTTCTTGGTCGTCTTGGCCACCTGCAAAGACAGACAAAAAAGTTACCCGACTCAGCACTTACACTTACTTTGCGTGTGACAAGTTCAGGCACGAGAAAAGATTCCGCATGTTCTTCCACAGTTACGTAGCGAGAAAACTAGTGTCCCGTCTAGCGAACGCATGTTATTTAACTATTATTATTAGTGCCCGATGAAGAGCCAGCTGCCCGCCGACTAGTGAAACGTGCAACGATCATATTCAACGAATTTCACTGTTTCCAGATCTGTCGAAAGATGTGGAAAAAGATGAAGAATCGTTCAGAGGAACCACTGTTGCCGCGTGCAACCGTTGCTGCATGCCATTGCCATGGCATCAACATTTTGTATGGCTCACCCGCCGCCGACATGGCGCATGCATGGCGAGGCCGGCATGTGTTTGCACCGATTGGTCGCTTTTTTAAAAAGAAAATCCAAATAATAATTCTAGAATGGACTGCTTCCGTTTCTTGGTTTAGACTTTAAAGAGACACCCGTGACGAAGTTTGCCGAGATTCTATCAGCATCCTGCAGGTTTGATCCGGTGCAGCGTGTCACCGCATCCATGGAAATTTCGCGAAGGGTGGACGCCCGGCTAGCTCGCCTCAGAGTTTATCCAGACCGAATACAATAGCCTCCGAGGCCGAGATCGATCTGAAGTCGCGATGCTGTTTGGCCGCTTGCCCAACCGTGGATCGTCACCTGTCCGTCAATGATGCACCGAGCTACGTACGTACACATGGCCTCTACCTGGACGAGCACGGCCAAACCCGTGCCGCAATCCTCCACCGGATCCCGATCGCGGAACCGACTAGGCCGACCACCCGGCTGGACAGATATGCGGACGCATCAGCAAGTTGGCGCACACGCATGTGTTGGTGCCGAGAAAGCAAGCACATACCCAAAGAAGCAAAAGACAAATACAGAAGGGAGGGCACATAGAGTATATTATTGTCCGAACATCACTGTCAGAGCAAAATGTAAATAATATACAGACATGAGCGATTGACAGGCCCCCGGTTTGACCATAATTAGTAACTAGCATAGGTGTACTGCAGCGTGACTGTAGTCCTCTCGTGGGGGCACAACTGGAGCTGGATTGGAACATACTAGGTACCCTTCTGGGATTTCTTTTCTTTTCTTTTCCGTTGCCTAACAATGGTGGTAGCAGGGGGAGTACTAATAATGGATGACGGGGAAAAGGAAAGGAAATTAAAGGAATGAAAGCGATAGATGATGTGCCTGTTGTTTCAGCTGCTTGTTCGTCTCCTTGAGCGTGAGGTACTGTTCCAGCACCTTGTCCTTCTCCTGCACCGTTCGGGATTAATTAAGCAACTTGATGGTGATCTGACATTTCAAGGTACTCCAGGAATACACATGACGCTGCTTAATTAGAGTACCTTCTTCATGTTCTCGTTCTGCGACGCTAAATCCGCGACTTTCCTCGCCAGTTCGTCCCGGATCGCCTGGACACGACGACACGGTGCGAATCGTATCAGAATGATCAGACACAGTTGATGCCACAGCAGCTGTAGTAGTAATTAATTTACATATGGATTCGGGCTAGCTAGCGATTAGTCACCTGGCGGCGGAGGATGGTTTGCCGGGCGGACTCCCGGTTCGCGAGCACGCGCCGCAGCCGCTTCGCCTCCTTCTCCGCCTGCAATGTTTCGTCGATTGGCGGTTCAGGGTTGATCGATGCAACGTAAGAAGTGATGAGCGGGTTAATTACCTCGGTGAGCATGTGCCGCGGTCTGCTGAGGCCGTATCCCGTCACGGCCGCTGACGACTGCGGCGGCTGCTGCCCGGCGCCGCTGGAGCTGCTGGAGCATGGGGATGACTGGATGCCGACGTTGCCCAGCTCAAGGCTCAGCCTCGTGCTCGCCAGCTCCTCGTCCTCCTGCTCCATCGCCGCCTGCTACCCACGCGCGGCCGGCCAAATCAATCGGAATCCTTCCAAACCGAAAACCAAAATAGGGCCAGCTACCCAATCGGCGAAATCGAATACCTGGGCCGCTGGGGCGGCGGCGTGGCGCAGGTGCTGCGCCGGGAGCGCGAGGTCGGCGGCCGCCCCGGCCCCGGCCCCCGCCATGTCGGCCAGCGCCATGGCGGCGCGGAGCTCGACGTCGACGCTGGCGCCCCTCCGCCGGCATTGCGCCTGGTGGCCGCCGTCGCTGCTGCTGCCGTGATCAGTCGGCATGGGTGGGGGGCGGCAAGGATGGGATGAGATCTCGAGCGCAAGGCGGAGAGCGGTGCCAAGCGAGAGTACGGCGGGGCCCCTGCCCCCGCTTTAAATATCCTCTCCCCGGAGGCGGCGCGAGGGCCTCGGACAGGTGGTACCGTGCACCGGCGCCTCTGCGGCCGGATGGGGAGCATCTGGCCCGTCCGGCGCGGCCACGTCGCGCGTATGCACAGGGAGGCCTCTATTCCCTCCACGCAGCAGCGGGGGCGTGGACACGTGGAGCCGCCGCGTGCGGCGCCCAGCATGCACCGCGACGGCTCGTGAAACGAGGAGGGCCCCGGGGGCCAGCGGGAGCCCCCGTGCTGTCGGGCGTCGACGTGGATCGCCGCAGCGGTACACGTGGGCCGGGTTACGGCCCGGTGACTCGTCGCCGGGATGGGACAGAGGAGCCCACAGGTCAGCAGGCTGGAGCAGCCGCCGCGTGTGAAACCGGACGGACGCCGGTGGGTGGAAGTGCCTAGAAGACCACGCAACTGGAGCCTTTGGCTGCGGTGGGAGCTGCATCGCATGCACGGGCAAAGCCAAAGCTTGTCAGCGCCATCGAAATGGCCGATGCGTTCCATCCAGCGGCCGAAACAAAATAGTAAATGTATCTACTGCTAGCTCGTCTATGCATGATTCCGTTTTTGTTTCTCGTCGTCCCCGATATGTTTTTGTGTGCCGATGCGAAGTATTGCTTCCTAATTAAGCAAAGATGATGTTCCCGTTTTCTGGCTAGGGTAAGCTAGATCGTGTTCAAGTGTGGAGGTCGGCTGCTTGGCTCAAGCAATTGGCCTGTGTCGTTTTAGGTGCGTGTGGTTGCTTTCGTTTTTGCATCCTTCATTTTGCTCTCTCACGGGTGAACTCATGCTTGCAAAGTATCTACACTTATTCCAATTTCAGGTGTTTGTATATGGTAGTAGGAGATTCTATGTTGCATTTGTTTAATGGATTTCCCATGGTAGAATTGACTCGTCTAGATTGAACTATGGAATCCTAACTTTGTTGCCTAAATGTCATCATCAGTGAACAATAGAACTACTGTTATAGCTCCTAAGATTGTAGCTCCTGTACAAACAACTTTTTTATTAAAGGTAGGTATATGAGAAAATCTGCTGTTACTTTTGTGTGGGGCGTTGAATGAAATTCATAAAAAAGAAAAATGTTGTAGTGATGTTTAAAAAAGATTTTCAAAAAGCGTGTGGTAAAATCAGCTGGATTTTATATTTGATGTGATAGAATTGAAAGGTTTCCTACCAAGTATATTAGCTGGATTAAACAGATTGTGCAGAGTGGTAGTCTGACGGTTATGGTCAATGGACAAGTAGGTCCTTATATTTTGAAACATGGAAAGGGTTGAGGCAGGGATCCCCTCTCACCTATCCTATCTAATATTGGTATTTTTTTTTGCAAGAAGGGTATGATTTTATTCCTCTGAAATAGTGTTACAGTCCGTTAAAACAAAATTAGAAACACTGCCTGGCACACGGCGCAGCCAAAAAGCGGTGCGACCTCCAGATCTACCAATATTGGCTAAACTATATGCAATACTATTTTGAATGCGATCAATGTTCTGCGGAATAAAATCACGGGGTTCCAAAAGCTTCTTGACTTTCATTATAAGGTGTCCATAGGCAGATTTATTCAGAGAAACATCCATCAACGCAGCTATTACAACAACACTATCAGATTGAATCATAATGGGTAGCTCTGACTGTTGTATACTGAATGAGACACATTCCAATACAACACTTATTTCAGACTCGAGTGCATTCTGACAATGAAATGGGTATCTATAGGCTGAGAAAATGACTCCACCATCTGAGTTTCTCAATACCATACCTGAGCCTGTTGATCCGGTTTCCTTGACGAAGGACCCATCTACCGATAGCGCAACCCAGCTAGGCGGGGGTTTTGGCCACGATTTCTTTTGCTTCACCACAGGAACCGCCCTATAGGGCTCTCTGATGTTCATCTTCCCTTTAATAATATCCTCTATTCCATAGTTTTGTGCCTGAGTATAGGAACTTAAATAGCTGCACAAGAAAGTCCTTGATATTTCTGTAGATGGAGTCGACTTGCCATGAAGTGTTTCATATCCATAAACTCCATATCCTCCGTAATAACATGATTATCATTGCTATTGATGTGCTGCAAGAACTGATTAGTAGGGCTAAGAACTAGGGGTAGTGCCTAATTTAGAATATGGAGGGCTGGTTATGTTGCAGTGTGCAAACGATATGGCATTTCTGCTTGAAACTGTTGTGGATAGTGCTTGAAATTTAAATTGTTTTTTATGCTTGTATGAACATCTTTTTAGATTAAGTAAAGCTTACCTTTTATGAAAGGAAATGCTTTGTCGAATCTCCGGTGGTCCCTCGTCGAATTTGAGGTTATGGGTGGCGCTGTGACGATCGTCGGGGTCTCTAGGTGTAGCTAGGATACACAGGGGGTTGGCTGGGTGGCTTGAATTTAAGGGAAGTCAGTGGCGGCAATGGTAGATGTGGTGGTGGACTACGAGCCTGGGAGCTCATGTGGATGTGCAAGGAGGTTGCTAGGATGGTGAGGGAGAGGTGTGTGGCATTTGTGAGGTGCGGGGGTGGCTTAAACAGTTGGCCAGCATTGGCGGATCGACTTGGTCACCATGCTTCTCTGGCCGGGTTCGGGGGCACGCTAGCGGTGTCTTGGAATTTTGCGGCTGTTGGGAGAGGATTAGGGGGGGCTTGGAGGTTCACGGACATGCATGGGAGCTCGGGAAGTGGGGGCAGCTTGGCAGCAAGCGGCTGGGCTACAGACGTGCTGGCCACGGCAACGCCGTGCCGTGGGGAGCATGCGGGCGGTGGTGAGAAGCTCAGGGCATGGCATGCTGGGACACGAGGGGGCCGTCGGGAGACGACGATAGCGGCATTGGGTCCCGCAGAGCAAAGTTTTTGCCATAACACTGTTGCGGTCATGATGTGTGTGCATGCTTTGAGACATTTTGGACTTCTCTAACATTTTTCAAACGGGGTTGTCAAGGTATCTTGCATCTCTAGGTGTAATTTACTGGGTTTTTAGTGGATTAGATCAAACTGGATCATCCAAAATCTCTTTTGTCAACAGGGTGTTTGCACTAAGCCCCTGTTCACTGGCTTGGGTTATGAAGTTGAGTTTTGGTGTGGTGTAGATTGATAGGATGGTGAGTAGGTTTGCAAAGTTTCACAGCATTTGGGTGGGTGTACGTGGCGCTTCATGTACATACATGATTTTTGGCCAAAAGCTTGGAGAATTTGTTGTGGTCAAAAGGAGTGATGTATTTGGCTGAATTTTGGGTGGTAGTGGTGCCTTGTCATGGTTAATCTTCATGACAAATTTTAGCTTAAATGGGTATGTGCATAAAGCACTTCCTTCACAAGGTGGATTTCTAGAATTTGTGGAGTGAGTTGTAGGAGTCGTGTGAGGCTCAAAATTGGTGGATAGGCATCATGTGGCTAGGTTAGGCTCTGTGAAAAAATTCAGCTTCATAGGATAAGAACACAATGCACTTGCTTCACAAGTCATAAGATTTGGCAGAAACTTAGGATGGATGCTCTGGTCAAAATTTGAACTATAGGCCTTGGTCTCGGGATGGAAATGGTGAAGATATCTATAGTATAAGCTCTACCAATTATTTAGGAACTTTCCCAGCAACAAAAATAGGGTTGTTGTGGAAACTGGCAAAAATGGTGCATGGGCCTTCCAGGGAAAACCCATTTTTCTTTCTTTTAGACAATTTTTTTACCAGAGCCCATAATAGATGTTAAGATCATCTTCACCAGTTTTGAGGGCTGAGGGTCAAAGGAAATTGGGGTTCCTTTGTAATGGTGGTCTCTAGGGTTTAATTCCAACTAGTTGATATTTAGGTTTTAAAAGGTAAGATACTAAGGCAAAACATTCCTAGGGTCAAGAAACTTGGGTGGGCTATTTAGGATTGAGGCACAAGGCAAGTCAATCATCATCACATACACACCAAGTTCAAATAAAATCCAAGAACACCAGAAGAAAAAGACAAAAACCAGAACTTGTTAAATTATTTTTCCACGAGTGAAAATCTAGGGTATTACAACAAACCACTTGGGTTTCTCTCCAGGTTCATCTACTTCCTCTTCCCAGACAAAAATTTCAAATTCATCATCTTCTAGATGCAACCTCTCCGGCAGGGAGGTTGGATCCTCCAATTTCTATCCACTGGACCACCAGCCTCAGAAGAATTTGCCATGCCTCTCGATTCTCCTGTCATGCCTCCAAACACAAGGCAGCTAACCACGTTAACCCCTAGAATAGTCCGAGCAGCAACAGATACAGAGGGCACCGTCGTTGCAGCAAGGAGATGTCGTCCTTGGGGGGAACTCACGACGGTGCCGCTGGAGGTGTATGAAACCTTAGTGGAGAACTCGCCGGATTGCTTCTGCCTCATCGTGGTCGTAATCCTGAACAAGTCACTTTTGTCCACCATCCACTCATTTTTTATATAGATGGCGATCATCCCAAAAGTAATGTATCAAATCAAAAAGGAACTTTTTCTTTTTTCGGTATGTAAAGTGAGGAGGTGGTATATATTTAGTAATAATGTAATTTGCATAATCAGCAAACCAAGGGTTCTAATGAGAGAAACGTTAACATGAACAAGTTTTTCATCCGAAAACTATATAGCATTCACTTGTATAGGATCAATAGGGATGTTTTCTGATGTCTACTACGCAATTTTATTCTTGTAGACTTTCTTGGGTCTCCAAGCGCAGAGTTTTGTAGGACAAAAAAAATCCCTCAAGTGGATGACCCTATTAATTCGTGGAAGGTGTAGGATGAAGATGGTTCTATCTCAAACAATCCTTCAATCAAATACAAATAATCTCTTGTGTCCCCAACCGACCCAATACAATTGTCAATTATATAGGTGCACTAGTTCGGCGATGAGGTGATGATAGATGTGTAGTATGGATGATAGAAATAGCTTTTCACAATCTGAATAAATATAAACAACAAGGTAGCAAGTAACAAAAGTGTGTGAAAACGATGTCTCAACAATTAGAAACAAGGCCTAGGGTTCATAATTTCGCTAGTGCAATCTCTCAACATCATTAACATAATTGAACCACATGATAATTCCTCAAAGTGTAGCAAAGAATCACTCCAAAGTTTCTATTTCTATTGATAAAGTAGGATGAAATCACGTAGGTAGCAAACCACATCAATGTTGTGTTTGCAATCAATTTATTGAACCACCCCAAAGTGTCACGAATAGTCCTAGAGATCACACTACGACAACACCATATGATACGTATCAATTAACCTTTATGACATCTAGAACACCCCAATGTTACCACGGGTATCCGCAAGTTAAGACATGCATCAAGTGATCTCAAACCCAAAGTATTCGATCCAACATAAAGAAATTTGAAAGAGTGAGACTCAATTCATCATCAAAGAGATAGATAGGGAAGAACATCATAAGATCCAATTATATTGATAAAGCTCATAATACATCAAGATCTTATCAAATCAAGAACAAGAGAGAGAGAGAGAGAGAGAGAGAGAGATCAAACACATAGCCACTAGTACAAACCCTCAGCCCGGGGATGAACTACTCATGCATCACCATCGAGGCAACAAGGATGATGAAGAAGCCTCCCATGATGGCTTCCCCCTCCGACGGAGTGCCGAAAAAGGGCTCCAGATGAGATCGCTTCAGAATAGAGGTTTGCGGCAGTGGAACAAAAATTCTAGGTTTCTTTCTATGGGTTTTTCTATTTATAGGATTTTTAGTGTTGGAATCACGCCAAACGGAGTTAAGAGGGACACACAAGCCAGGGTGGCCCACCCTACCCCCCTAGGGCATGCCCCCTGACTTGTGGCCGCCTCGTGGGTCTTTTGCTCCTCCCCCGAAGCTTCAGGGGTCTCTTATGTTCATAAAAAATCATGAAAAAGTTTCACCGTGTTTGGACCTTCGTACGAATCAATTTTATGTAAAACCAAAAACAAGCAGAAAACAACAACTGGCACTAGCCACTAGATTATGTTATTCCATGCCAATAATATAAAGGTGCACCAGAACCATATGTAATTGCTATAAATATAGCATGAATACTTCATAAATTTTAGATACGTTGGAGAAGTATCAGCAACCTCAAGCTTAATTCCTGCTCATCCACGAGTAGGTGAATGATAAAATAAATAATTTATGAACTACGAATGCTAGAATAGAACATACCTTTGATCACATAGGCAATTATAATTCTAATAACAAGTAGCATCATTCTAATAAGTTCGACATATCATAAAGTCATAATGAAGTATCTCGTGATCTTTCATGATTATATTGCAAACATAAAGCAACAAATGAATTAAGGATGACGACTAGGTACTCCAATTTGAAGATAACCATCATACTTATACAATGCTCAAAAAATTTCTATTAGGAGAATGCATGCAAGCTAAGAGTGATCCCCATGCTCAATACGTGGTGCCAAAAGAGATAGAAAGATGGAATTGACTCAACATGAAAAGTAAATAAATAGGCCCTTCACAGCGGGAAGCAGGGATTAACATATGCAAGAGGTCATTTGGTTGAAAAACAGAGATAAATATATTTTGAGAGGTGTACTTTTCCTGTCAATGGTTTAACGACACAAATTTCCAATATCTACCATGCTAAACACATTAATGGTGGTTCCCATGCTCTTACAATCCTCCCCCACAATACTAACACAGACCATGGCTAGATGAATCCACGAGTGCCTGCTAAGTTTCAAATATTTTGGGGGAGTTTCCTTTTCAACATTTCTTTTTCATTTTGGACTGGGCATCCCTATTACCGGACTTCCTCATAAATTTGACAAGTGAATAAACTCTTGTCGCGAGTAAAACACATTTAGCATGGAAGATATTGACTACCCACACCGCTCCATGAGCTCTACGAACACACAAAACAAAAGTTTATTTGAAGGTTTAGAGGTGGCACGTGCAAATTTACTTGGAATGGCAGTGAAATACCATCTATAGGTAGGTATGGTGGTGAAAGGAAATATGCCCTAGAGGCAATAATAAAGTTATTATTTATTTCCTTATTTCATGATAAATGTTTATTATTCATGCTAGAATTGTATTAACCGGCAACATAATACATGTGTGAATACATAGACAAATAGAGTGTCACTAGTATGCATCTACTTGACTAGCTCGTTGAATCAAAGATGGTTAAGTTTCCTAGCCATAGACATGAGTTGTCATTTGATTAACGGGGTCACATCATTAGAGAATAATGTGATTGATTTGACCTGTTCCGTTAGCATAGCACTTGATCGTTTAGTTTGTTGCTATTGCTTTCTTCATGACTTATACATGTTCCTATGACTATGAGATTATGCAACTCCCGTTTACCGAGGAACACTTTGTGTGCTACCAAACGTCACAACGTAACTGGGTGATTATAAAGGTTCTCTACAGGTGTCTCCAAAGGTACTTGTTGGGTTGGCATATTTCGAGATTAGAATTTGTCACTCCGATTGTCAGAGAGGTAACTCTGGGCCCTCTCGGTAATGCACATCACTTAAAGCCTTGCAAGCATTGCAACTAATGAGTTAGTTTGCGGGATGATGTATTACGGAATGAGTAAAGAGACTTGTCGGTAACGAGATTGAACTAGGTATTGAGATACCGACGATCGAATCTCAGGCAAGTAACATACCGATGACAAAGGGAACAACGCATGTTGTTATGCGGTTTGACCGATAAAGATCTTCGTAGAATATGTGGGAGCCAATATGAGCATCCAGGTTCCGCTATTGGTTATTGGCCGGAGACGTGTCTCGGTCATGTCTACATAGTTCTCGAACCCGTAGGGTCCGCATGCTTAAAGTTTTGGTGACGATTGTATCATGAGTTTATGTGATTTGATGTACCGAAGGTAGTTCGGAGTCCCGTATGAGATCGGGGACATGACGAGGAGTCTCAAAATGGCCGAGACGTAAAGATCGATATATTGGATGACTATATTCGGACATCGTAAAGGTTCCGAGTGATTCAGGTATTTTCGGGGGTACCGGGGAGTTACGGGAATACGAGGAAGAAGTAATGGGCCTCATGGGCGAAGTGGTGGAAGAGAGGAGGCAGGGCGCGCAGCCCCCCTAGCCCAAACTGAATTGGACTAGGGGGGCGGCCCCCCTTTCCTCATTTCCCCCCTCTCCTTCCTTCTCCTTCTCCTCCTTCCTTTCCTCCTCCTAGTAGGAGTAGGAAATGGGAGTCCTACTCCTATTAGGAGGAGGACTCCTCCTGGCGCGCCCATAGAGGGCCGGTCGGCCTCCCCCCTTGCTCCTTTATATACGGGGGTAGGGGGCACCTCTAGACACACAAGTTGATCAGTTGATCTCTCCCAGCCGTGTGCGGTGCCCCCCTCCACCATATTCCACCTCGGTCATATCGTAGCGGTGCTTAGGCGAAGCCCTGCATCGGTAGCAACATCATCACCATCACCATGCCGTCGTGCTGACGGAACTCTCATGTGAAGCTCTGCTGGATCGGAATTCGCGGCACGTCATCGAGCTGAACGTGTGCTGAACTCGGAGGTGCCGTGCGTTCGGTACTTGGATCGGCCGGATCGTGAAGACATATGACTACATCAACCGCGTTGTGCTAACGCTTCCGCTTTCGGTCTACGAGGGTACATGGACAACACTCTCCCCTCTCGTTGCTATGCATCACCATGATCTTGCGTGTGCGTAGGAAAATTTTGAAATTACTACGTTCCCCAACAGTGGCATCCGAGCCAGGTTTTATGCATTGATGTAATATGCATGAGTAGAACACAAGTGAGTTGTGGGCGATATAAGTCATACTGCTTACCAGCATGTCACACTTTGATTCGGCGGTATTGTTGGATGAAGCAGCCCGGACTGACATTACGCGTACGCTTACGCGAGACTGGTTTTACCGCCGTGCTATGCACACAGGTGACTAGCGGGTGTCAGTTTCTCCAATTTTAATTGAACCGAGTGTGGCTACGCCCGGTCCTTGCGAAGGTTAAAACAGCACCAACTTGACAAACTATCGTTGTGGTTTTGATGCGTAGGTAAGAACGGTTCTTGCTCAGCCCGTAGCAGCCACGTAAAACTTGCAACAACAAAGTAGAGGACGTCTAACTTGTTTTTGCAGGGCATGTTGTGATGTGATATGGTCAAGACGTGATGAGATATAAGTTGTTGTATGAGATGATCATGTTTTGTTGAAGTTATCGGCAACTGGCAAAAGCCTTATGGTTATCTCTCTATTGCATAAGATGCAAGCGCCAAATAATTGCTTTACTTTATCGCTATGCGATAGCAATAGTTGGCGAGACGACCATGTGACGACACATTGATATAGATCAAGATGATGGAGATCATGGTGTCATGCCGGTGACGATGGAAATCATGACGATGCTTTGGAGATGGAGATCAAAGGCACAAGATGATGATGGCCATACCATGTCACATATTTTGATTGCATGTGATGTTTATCTTTTATGCATCTTATTTTGCTTAGTTCGACGGTAGCTTTATAAGATGATCTCTCACTAAATTTCAAGATAAAAAGTGTTCTCCCTGAGTATGCACTGTTGCCAAAGTTCGTCGTGCCTAGACACCACGTGATGATCGGGTGCGATAAGCTCTACGTCCATCTACAACGGGTGCAAGCCAGTTTTGCACACGCAGAATACTCAGGTTAAACTTGACGAGCCTAGCATATGCAGATATGGCCTCGGAACACTGAGACCGAAAGGTCGAGCGTGAATCATATAGTAGATATGATCAACATAGTGATGTTCACCATTGAAAACTACTCCATTTCACGTGATGATCGGTTATGGTTTAGTTGATTTGGATCATGTGATCACTTAGAAGATTAGAGGGATGTCTTTCTAAGTGGGAGTTCTTAAGTAATATGATTAATTGAACTTAAATTTATCATGAACTTAGTCCTGGTAGTATTAGCATATCTATGTTGTAGATCAAAAGCTCGCTTTAGATCCCTGTTTTATTTTTTGATATGTTCCTAGAGAAAACTTAGTTGAAAGATGTTAGTAGCAAGGATGCGGATTGGATCCGTGATCTGTGGTTTATCCTCATTGCTGCACGGAAGAATTATGTCCTTGATGCACCGCTAGGTGACTAACCTATTGCAGGAGCAGATGCAGACGTTATGAATGTTTGGCTAACTCAATATGATGACTACTTGATAGTTTAGTGCACCATGCTTAACGGCTTAGAATCGGGGCTTCAAAGACGTTTTGAACGCCATGGAGTATATAAGATGTTCCAAGAGTTGAAATTGGTATTGCATACTCATGCCCGTGTTGAGAGGTATGAGACCTCTGACAGTACTTTGCCTACAAGATGGAGGAGAATAGCTCAACCAGTGAGCATGTGCTCAGATTGTCTGAGTACTATAATTGCTTGAATCAAGTGGGAGTTAATCTTCCAGATTGAAACACAAGTCTGAAACATTTGAAAAGTTCAAAGAATTTCAGAGTGAAGTGGAGAATCATCATAACAAAAATAAAAATTTCTACAATATGATCGCAGAAGTAAAATACTTGAGTTACGAGTTTGGCCTTCAGTTAAAACAATGTGAAATAGTCTTACTACTCACGCCACCTAGAACACCACAGTGTAATGGTGTGTCCGAATGTCGTAACCGTACTTTATTAGATATGGTGCAATCTATGATGTCTCTTACCGATTTACCACTATCGTTTTGGGTTTATGCATTAGAGACAGCTACATTCACGTTAAATAGGGCACCATCTAAATCCGTTGAGATGACATCGTATGAACTATGGTTTGCCAAGAAATCTAAGCTGTCGTTTCTTAAAGTTTGAGGTTGCAATGCTTATGTGAAAAAGTTTCAACCTGATAAGCTCAAACCCAAATCGGAGAAGTAAATCTTCATAGGATACCCAAAAGAAAATGTTGGGTACACCTTCTATCACAGATCTGAAGGCAAGTTATTCATTGCTGAGAATGGATCCTTTCTAGAGAAGGATTTTCTCTTGAAAGAAGTGAGTGGGAGGAAAGTGGAACTTGATAAGGTAATTGTACCTTCTCCCTTATTGGAAAGTAGTTCATCACAGAAATCTGTTCCTGTGACTACTATACCAATTAGTGAGGAAGCTAATGATGATGATCGTGTAACTTCAGATCAAGTTACTACCGAACCTCGTAGGTAAACCAGAGTGAGATCCGCACGAGAGTGGTATAGTAATCCTGTTCTAGAGGTCATGTTACTTGACCATGACGAGCCTACGAACTATGAGGAAGCGATGATGAGCCCAGATTCCATGAAATGGCTTGAGGCCATGAAATCTGAGATGAGATCCATGTATGAGAACAAAGTATGGACTTTGATTGACTTGCCCAATGATCGGCGAGCCATTGAGATTAAATGGATCTTCAAGAGGAAGACGGACGCTGATAGTAGTGTTACTATCCACAAAGCTAGAATTGTCGCAAAAAGGTTTTTGACAAGTTCAAGGTGTTGACTACAATGAGAATTTCTCACTCGTATCTATGCTTAAGTCTATCCGAATCATGTTAGCAATTGCCGCATTTTATGAAATCTGGCAAATGGGTAAACAAAACTACATTCCTTAATGGATTTATTAAAGAAGAGTTGTATATGATGCAACCAAAAGGTTTTGTCAATCCTAAAGGTACTAACAAAATATGCAAGCTCCAGCGATCCATCTATGGACTGGTGCAAGCATCTCGGAGTTGGAATATACGCTTTGATAAGTTGATCAAAGCATATAGTTTTATACAGACTTGAGGCGAAGCCTGTATTTACAAGAAAGTGAGTGGGAGCACTACAGCATTTTTGATAAAGTATATGTGTATGACATATTGTTGATCGGAGATAATGTAGAATTATTCTGCAAAAGCATAAAGGAATGTTTGAAAAGAGTTTTTCAAAGAAAGACCTCGGTGAAGCTGCTTACATATTGAGCATCAAGATCTATAGGATCAAGACGCTTGATAAGTTTTTCAATGAGTACATACCTTGACAAGATTTTGAAGTAGTTCAAAATGGAACAGTCAAAAAGGAGTTCTTGCCTGTATTACAAGGTGTGAAGTTGAGTAAGACTCAAAACTCGACCACGGCAGAAGATAGAGAGAAAATGAAAGTCATTTCCTATGCCTCAGCCATAGGTTCTATAAAGTATGCCATGCTGTGTACCAGACCTATTGTATACCCTGCCCTGAGTTTGGCAAGGGAGTACAATAGTGATCTAGGAGTAGATCACTGGACATTGGTCAAAATTATCCTTAGTGGAATAAGGATATGTTTCTCGATCATGGAGGTGACAAAAGGTTCGTCGTAAAAGGTTACGGTGATGCAAGTTTTGACACTGATCCAGATGACTCAAAGTCTCAATCTGGATACATATTGAAAGTGGGAGCAATTAGCTAGAGTAGCTTAGTGCAGAGCATTGTTGACATAGAAATTTGCAAAATACTTACGGATCTGAATGTGGCAGACCCGTTGACTAAACTTCTCTCATAAGCAAAACATGATCACACCATAGTACTCTTTGGGCGTTAATCACATAGTGATGTGAACTAGATTATTGAATCTAGTAAAACCTTTGGGTGTTGGTCACATGACGATGTGAACTATGGGTGTTAATCACATGGTGATGTGAACTATTGATGTTAAATCACATGGCGATGTGAACTAGATTATTGACTCTAGTGCAAGTGGGAGACTAAAAGGAAATATGCCCTAGAGGCAATAATAAAGTTATTATTTATTTCCTTATTTTATGATAAATGTTTATTATTCATGCTAGAATTGTATTAACCGGAAACATAATACATGTGTAAATACATAGACAAACAGAGTGTCACTAGTATGCCTCTACTTGACTAGCTCGTTGAATCAAAGATGGTTAAGTTTCCTAGCCATAGACATGAGTTCTCATTTGATTAACGGGGTCACATCATTAGAGAATGATGTGATTGATTTGACCCATTTCGTTAGCATAGCACTTGATCGTTTAGTTTGTTGCTATTGCTTTCTTCATGACTTATACATGTTCCTACGACTATGAGATTATGCAACTACCGTTTACCGAAGGAACACTTTGTGTGCTACCAAACGTCACAACGTAACTGGGTGATTATAAAGGTGCTATACAGGTGTCTCCAAAGGTACTTGTTGGGTTGGCGTATTTCGAGATTAGGATTTGTAACTCCGATTGTCGGAGAGGTATCTCTGGGCCCTCTCGGTAATGCACATCACTTAAAGCCTTGCAAGCATTGCAACTAATGAGTTAGTTTGCGGGATGATGTATTATGGAACGAGTAAAGAGACTTGTCGGTAACGAGATTGAACTAGGTATTGAGATACCGACGATCGAATCTCAGGCAAGTAACATACCGATGACAAAGGGAACAACGTATGTTGTTATGCGGTTTAACCGATAAAGATCTTCTTAGAATATGTGGGAGCCAATATGAGCATCCAGGTTCCGCTATTGGTTATTGGCCAGAGACGTGTCTCGGTCATGTCTACATAGTTCTCGAACCCGTAGGGTCCGCACGCTTAAAGTTTCGGTGACGATTGTATTATGAGTTTATGTGATTTGATGTACCAAAGGTAGTTCGGAGTCCCGGATGAGACCGGAGACATGACGAGGAGTCTCGAAATGGTCGAGACGTAAAGATCGATATATTGGACAACTATATTTGGACATTGGAAAGATTTCGAGTGATTCGGGTATTTTCGGTGGTACCGGGGAGTTACGGGAATACGAGGAAGAAGTAATGGGCCTCATGGGCCAAGTGGTGGAAGAGAGGAGGCAGGGCGCGCGGCTCCCCTAGCCCAAACCGAATTGGACTAGGGGGCCGGCCCCCCTTTCCTCCTTTTCCTCCCTCTCCTTCCTTCTCCTTCTCCTCCTTCCTTTCCTCCTCCTAGTAGGAGTAGGAAAGGGGAGTCCTACTCCTACTAGGAGGAGGACTCCTCCTCCTGGCGCGTCCATAGAGGGCCGGTCGATCTCCCCCTTGCTCCTTTATATACGGGGGTAGGGAGGCACCTCTAGACACACAAGTTGATCAGTTGATCTCTCCCAGCCGTGTGCGGTGCCCCCCCTCCACCATATTCCACCTCGGCCATATCGTAGCGGTGCTTAGGCGAAGCCCTGCGTTGGTAGCAACATCATCACTGTCACCATGCCGTCGTGCTGACGGAACTCTCCCGTGAAGCTCTGCTGGATCGGAATTCGCGGGACATCATCGAGCTGAACGTGTGCTGAACTCGGAGGTGCCGTGCGTTCGGTACTTGGGTCGGCCGGATCATGAAGACGTACGACTACATCAACTGCATTGTGCTAACGCTTCCGCTTTTGGTCTACAAGGGTACGTGGACAACACTCTCCCCTCTCGTTGCTATGCATCACCATGATCTTACGTGTGCGTAGGAAAATTTTGAAATTACTACATTCCCCAACAGGTGGACACTTTATGGCGTAAACTTGTTTTAAGTATTGGATGCACAAGCAGTATTTCTGCTTAGTATAGGAAAATGCTAGCAAAAGACTGGAGGAAACTACTTTACTAAGCACAAAAACCACAATCATGCATTCTCTAATAGTAACATTATTAAGAAAATATAATCATGGTGATAACCTACAAATCTTAATACCACCAAGGCTGAATTTGGAATTTATCAAACATGTGTAAACATGTGCCAAGTCAATCATCTGTCCTACATTGGAAGATAATTATCACCACACATGATAGGTTCAAGTTAATAAAACTAATGATCATTGTCATTATAATATAACTCTCTTACTTGATTAAAGATATGTACTATCATAGTCTCACTTCTACTTTAAGGATTAAATGGAGGATGCATGTTTACTTCTCAATATACATATGATAACTGAAGCACATGACATTCAATTCATTGATAAATTTCTTACTCTAAAGATATAAATGAAGCACATGACTAAGCAACAAACTACTCTAAAATATATAAGTGAAGAACAAAGAGTAGTTAAGTAAATAGGTAGCTATCTAAAGACTCTCTCCGATTTCAAAATTTTCACATATTAGGATTATATCAAATAGCAAACAAAATGAAAGATCAACACCACTCTGATGCAGAGGTAGAAATAGATTATTATGATCATTTAAAATATATTTTCTCTAGAAATAATAAAACGAGAGGTGGCTCACCAGCAAATAGTTATGTGAAGGACACCATCTCCATTGGGGGGGCAAAAAACTCAAGAAAAAAAAAGACATGATAGGCATGTTTTGGAATGTTAGGGGGATTGGGCAAGATATTAAGAAAATATTTGTTAGAGAAACTATTATAGAAAAGAACCTAGATTTTATTCGGCTTCAATAAACAATTAAATCAGATTTTCGTCAAAATGAATTACATGATTTTTATGCTAGTAGAAATTCTCTTTGGGAGTGGATTGCACCTAATGGTAAAGCTGGTGGTATTTTAGTTGGCATTAATAATTAATCTTTTGACATTGTTCATGTTGAAGAAATGGGTTTATTTTGTTAGACTTCTCTTATATGATAAAATTGCTAAATTTCACTGGAATTTAGTAATAGTATATGGTGATGCCCAGAATGATGGGAAGGCTTATTTTCTGGCTGAGCTTTCTAGGATTTACCAGGATAATCCCCTGCCATGTGTGATTGGTGGGGATTTCAATATTATTAGAAGTAATGACAATAAAAATAAACCTAGGGATACTGATCACTAGAGTTTTATTTTTAATGTAATTACTGAGCAAGTTGGGCTTAGAGAGCTCCCCTTAAATGGTAGAAACTTCACCTGTGCTAATAACTTACATGTTCCTACCTTTGAGAAATTGGACCGGGTTTTGATCTGTCCTGATTGGGAAGACAAATCCCCCTTGCTTTGGTTCCTGCATTAGAAAGAGAAATTTCTGATCATATTCCTTTGATTCTTGATACTGATGCTCACAAATCCTCTCCCCTCATCTTTAGATTTGAAACTTCCTGGATGTTGATGGAGGGAATTAAGGAATTTGTTGAGAAACAGGGGAGCACCCCATGTGTGGGCTCTAATACATGTGTTTGGTAAAAAATGAGATTCCTAAGACAAAAAAATCAGGGATGGGTCTTAAATGCTAATGCTGCTTATAGAAAAAAGAAAAGGAAGTTGATAGATTGATTAATTGAGATAGATAAGACTGCTGAAAATATTGGGCTAAGTGCTGATGATAGATATTTGCAAAAAATTAAGAAGATAATTAAATGAAATTCTTAAAAAAGAAGAAGTAAAATGGCTTTAGAGATTTAAAGATAAATAGATTAAAGAGGGTGATTCTAATACTAGATATTACCATGCTAAGGTCAATGGTAGGAGGAGGAAGAATAAGATCTTGTCTCTGGAGCACGAGGAAGGGTTGATTGAAGGAGATGAAAACCACATGAGATATATTACTATTTTTTTATAAAAACCTATTTTGGCAAGTTGATTCCTCTTCCATTGCTCTAAACATTCAAGATTCTGAATCAATTTCCTCTTAGGATGCCATAGAATTGTTAAACCCCTTCTCTATGGAAGAGTTACATGTTGTGGTCTTCTCTATGAAAAAAAAACAAAAGCCCCAGTCCGGATGGTTTCCCGTTGATTTCTATCAACATTTTTGGGAAATGATCAAGTGTATTCTCGAGGATTTGCCTTATGATTTCCATGCTGACAAGGCAGATATTTCTAGAATCAATTATGGGGTCATTACTCTCGTCCCCAAAACTAAAGATGCTAACCAAATTCAAAAGTTTAGACCTATCTATTTGTTAAATGTTAGTTTCAAGATAATTACTGAAGTTCTGATGAATAGACACAGTAAGGTGGTTAACCCTATTATTTCTCCCATACAAACTGCTTTTGTAAAAGGGGGATATATTATGGAAGGAGTGGTGGTCCTTCATGAAGCTTTAAACACAATTCATGTTAAAAAGTAGAATGCTATGTTGTTTAAAGTGGATTTTGAGAAAGCGTGTGATAAAATAAAATGGCTTTTGGTGCACAAAATGCTTAAACTTAAAACAAATCCTGATAAGTGGTGTGATTGAGTGATGCACACCATAAGAAGGGCAGGTTGGCATTAAAGTCAATGAAGAAGTTAGTTCCTTCTGCAAAATCCACAAAGGACTAAGACAGGGGGTTCTTTATCTGCCTTACTATTTGACCTTGTTGTTGATGCATTGGTAATTATTCGAGATAAGGCTAGAACTTAAGGGTTTATAAATGGGGTGTTGACTAAATTTCATGAAAATGTGGTGAATATGATGCAATATGCTGATGATACTAGTTTATATTACAAGATGATGAGGAGAGCACCAAAAACCTTAAATTTATACTAACTATGTAGCGACCAGACCTCAGACAGTCCGATCTCTGTGCTTCAGTGTCATCCCTGAATCAGTAATGCTAACACGCACAGTACTTGAAGGATTTATAACAGAGTAGCAATCACACACTTATTACATCAAATGTCTCCAAAGAGAACTTATTGCAAACAATATGGCTTAAGGCCATCTAATAAAGATAACAGCGGAAGGCTTGGAAGATAAGTGCGTCCATCAACTCCAACGGCATCACTGAGTATAGAACCACGACCTAAGGCACCTTACTCGTCGTCTGAAAAATCTGCAACATGAACATTGCAGCCCGAAAACGGGTCAGCACATGGAATATGCTGGCAATGTAACACATAGAGAGTAATGAACAGAAATAGGCTATACTACATGCATATATGGCTAGTGGAAGGCTCTATGGTTACAGTTTTGCGTAAAGCCAATTTTTCCCTACTGCAAAGGAATAAATTTTATTTAACTAACACGGTGGTTGTTAAACATTGAGAGTGTAGACACCCTCTCAATCCCAATTAAGCATCATCATTAAAACCCAAAAAAATTAATTAAAGTCACATGATGAGATTCACATGATAATCCAAGTACTAGATACTCAAAACGCCCATAACCGGGGACACGGCTAATCATGATTAGTTTATACACTCTGCAGAGGTTTGTGCACTTTCCCCCACAAGACTTGATCTCCTCCGTTGGATTTGTCGCATTACAAGGTGTTTGAGAAACGGATGGCCGAGACACAGTCTTTCAGAAGCGTTAGCACCTTACGATGGGGTAGACAGTTACACCTACTTTCCCCTACATCTGCTAGTCTACCACTGTAAGAGTTCGCATGACTTAATCAACTATGATAGAGCCCATAGTAGCTTGTGGCTGCACACGGAAGTTTCTAGCATGAATAATCTCATGATCCCTTTGAGCCTGGATGGCAGTCCATAAAGAAAAGCAGGCAATCGCTGGAATACCCAGGTGCCTCAATCCATCCAGATGTGTGTTAAAGTTGCCACCTTAAGTAAACCATTAAATAACAATCTCACATCCGTCATGGATACACTCACCCAATCCACGTCTACTAGCATAACATGGCATAAGCAAACGTAGAAGTAACTCCCAAAGGTTTGATAATAAAATAGGTAATAGGTACTACCTCATCTACTTCCCAAAACCCACATATTAATCAGATCCTATTCATGCAATTGTTTGAGGATTGATCTAATGCAATAAAACTGGGTAGTAAAGAGGTATGATCAAAGTGTTACTTGCCTTGCTGATGATCCGTGAAACCTAGAGATTCGAAGTAGCAAGCGGTGCACTCTGGGTAATCTAATGCAAATAAACAAGCATACAATAAGCACTCATCTAATGCACAGGTAAAACTCAAATAAGAGATCTAACCAGAAAGTTCAACTTAAGAACTCCGGTTTGCAAAAAGAAGCAAATCGAACGAAACAACGAAAGTCAAACGGCGAAAGAAACAAGCTTCGTTTACAAATCTGGACTTAAGTCAAATTTTATAGAAGCAAAAACTTGTTTGAGTTGGTTAAACGGAAAGAGGGTTTCGAAACGAAACACTAGGCGCTTGAATCGCCCGATTTCGATAAACGAGCGAAAAGTTATACTAAAACGAAAATCGGATCAGAAATCACAATCAGAAATAATCGCGGAAAATCCGAGAAAAAGAAAAACTGACGAACAAACGTTTGTTAACTGAAACTAAATGGTGAACTCGTCCGTTAGAACGAACGAACGAGCGAACGCTCGCTAAATAAGTGAACCGAGAAAAACAAAAAAACTGATCTAAATAAAAAAACTAGGGTTTTCAAAAAAACCGAATCGGTTTTCTTCTGAAAACCGGCGGCGGACGGCGGCTACCTCGTCGGAAACCGGTGGGACTCGGGGCTCCGGCGGGGTGGGGTGGCGTCGGCGGCGGGCGGCGCGAGCGTCAGCGGCGGTGGGCGCGGCACGCGGCGGCACACAGCGGCGGGTGGTGCGGCTGCTGCGGGAGGCGGGGCGGGTCGGGATGGCGGGGTGAGGCGGTGGCGACAGGCGGTATTTAAGAGAGAGGGGGGGGGGCGTCGGCGGCTTGGGGAAGGGGGCGCCGGGTCGGGGTCGGCCTCGGGAGGCGTGCCCCGGCCAGACTCGGCGGCGGCGGCGAGTCGGACTCCCGTGGGGAAGGCGGCGGCGGCGCGGGCCTGGCCTGGCTCGGCTGGGTGCGCGGTATTTTTTTTTAAAAAAATTCCGCCGAAACTAAGAAAAATTCTTGAATATAAAATAAAATTCTAAAAATGCCAAAATAAATTTTCACCGCCTAAATAAAATATTTAGAACGAGATGAACATTTTCTTAGCCCTAAAATGCAGTTTTGAAAAACATGCAATTTTTCCTAAATTAAAAAAAAAACTAGCCAAAAACTCCGAAATAAAAACTTATTTGATTTTTTATTAAATCCTCAATATTTCTTCATTTTGGGAAACTCATTTTATTCCCTCTCTCTCATATTTTTATAATAGAAATAATTGAAGATAAAATAAATAAAATCAAAATTTGAGAAAACTCAAATATGAAAATAACGAAATCCCTAACTCTCTCCATGGGTCCTTGAGTGGCGTAGAATTTCTGGATCAGGTCAAAAGCAATAAAATATGATATGCAGTGATGATCTAATGTATAAAATTCCAAATTGAAAATTTGGGATGTTACAAACCTACCCCCTTAGGATGAATCTCGCCCTCGAGATTCGGGTTGGCTAGAAAATAGGTGCGGGTGGTCCTTAAGCAGATCTTCTTCTCGCTCCCAGGTGGCTTCATCCTCGGTGTGGTGGCTCCACTGAACTTTGCAAAACTTGATAACCTTGCTGCGGGTGACTCGGCTGGTATACTCGAGAATCTTGACTGGTTTCTCCTCATAGGTGAAATCACTATCCAACTGAATCGCTTCCAGCGGCACTGTATCTCTCAGCGGTACATCCGCCATCTCTGCGTGGCACTTCTTCAACTAGGAAACGCAGAACACATCATGAACTCCTAACAATCCCTCAGGAAATTCCAATTTATAAGAAACTTCTCCCATGCGTTCCAAAACTTTGTATGGTCCCACAAAACGTGGCGCTAACTTTCCCTTAACTCCAAAGCGCTTAACTGCTCGAAGTGGGGATACATGAAGATAAACTCTATCTTCGGCTTCGTAAATTGTATCCTTGTGTTTAGAATCTGCATAGCTCTTCTGCCTAGACTGGGCTACCTTGAGCCTATCGCGAATCAACTTCACCTTCTGTTCAGACTCCTTAATCAAATCTGGTCCAAACAACTGGCGGTCTCCAACTTCATCCCACGACAATGGTGTTCTGCACCTTCTTCCGTACAAGGCTTCAAAAGGGGCCATCTTCAAACTGGATTGATAACTGTTGTTGTAAGAGAACTCCGCATATGGCAAGTTGTCATCCCAACTAGATCCACAATCTAGCGCACAAGCTCTCAGCATATCCTCTAAAATCTGATTGACTCTCTTAGTCTGTCCATCTGTCTGCGGATGAAAAGCTGTACTGAACTCTAATCTGGTACCCAAAGTTTCATGCAACTGATTCCAGAACTTTGAGGTAAACTGGGTTCCTCTATCTGATACAATGCTCCTCGGAACTCCGTGTAGACATACGATCCTGGTCATGTATATCTTTGCTAACTTAGCACTGGTGTAAGTGGTCTTTACTGGGATGAAATGAGCTACCTTCGTCAAGCGATCGACTACAACCCATATCGAGTCATAGCCTGAACGGTTCCTGGGTAATCCCGTGATAAAATCCATGCCTAGCTTATCCCACTTCCATTCGGGTATTGGCAATGGCTGTAGCAATCCTGCTGGCTTCTGATGCTCTGCCTTCACTCTCTGACATACATCACAAACTACCACATACTCCGCAATATCCTTCTTCATTCCGGTCCACCAGAAAGTGTCTTTCAAATCCAAATACATCTTCGTATTTCCTGGGTGAATCGAGTACGACGAATCATGGGCCTCTTGCAAAATCAACTTCCTGATCTCCGGATCATTAGGCACACAAACGCGGTCCTCAAACAATAAGGTATCGTGTTCATCCTCACGAAATCCTTTAACTGTTCCCTTGCTCACCTTCTCCTTTATAGTGGCATTCTCCTTGTGAGTCTTCTAAGCTTCTCTGATCTTATCCATCAAAGTAGACTGAATCTCCAATGCTGCTACATAGCCTCTCGGAACTATCTCCAAACATAGCTCACGAAGATCCTCGGCTAACTCATTTGGTAACTCTCCGGCCATTAGTGTGTTGACATAGCTCTTGCGGCTCAATGCGTCAGCTACTACATTAGCCTTTCCAGGATGATAATGCAACCTCATATCATAATCCTTGATGAGCTCCAACCATCTCCTTTGCCTGAGATTCAACTCCTTCTGCGTGAAGATGTACTTCAAACTCTTGTGATCCGTCTACACCTCACAATGGTTTCCGATGAGAAAATGTCTCCACGTCTTCAATGCGTGCACTATGGCTGCCAACTCCAAGTCGTGTGTAGCATAATTTAACTCATGGGGCTTAAGCTGTCATGAGGCATATGAAACAACTCTTCCCTCCTGCATAAGCACTGCTCGAAGTCCTCGATGTGAAGTGTTGCAATATACCTCATAAACCTTGCGCTGATCTAGTAGAGTCAACACTGGCAATGTAACCAAACATTTCTTAAACTCCTGGAAACTGGCCTCACATTCTTCAGTCCATTTGAACTTGGTATCCTTCTTCAACAACTCCGTCATAGGTTTTGCAATCTTTGAGAAATTTTCAATGAATCTCCGATAGTATCCTGCGAGTCTAGGAAAACTCCGGATCTCTCCAACTATTGTTGGGGCTTCCCAATTTGTCATAGTGTCAACCTTGGTGGGATCTACTACTATTTGTTCTCCGGATATAACATGTTCGAGGAATCCAACTTCCTTCAACCAAAACTCACATTTGCTGAACTTGGCGTACAACTGCAGTTCTCTGAGCTTCTCCAGTACCAAACGCAAATGCTCCTTATGTTCTTCTTCATTCTTTGAGTAGACCAAAATATCATCAATGAACACCACAACAAACTTATCTAGAAACTCCATAAACACCTTGTTCATCATGTTCATGAATTAGGCAGGTGCGTTAGTCAGACCAAATGACATAACATTATACTCATACAGCCCATACCTGGTGGTAAAAGCCGTCTTACGTATATCCTACTCTCTAATCTTCAACTGATGGTATCCTGACCGCAAATCGATCTTGGAAAATACCTTAGCTCCTTGCAATTGGTCAAACAGATCATTGATCATCGGAAGTGGGTACTTGTTCTTAATTGTTACTTCATTCAATCCTCGATAATCAACAAACATCCTCAATGATCCATCCTTCTTCTCCACAAGAAGTACTGGTGATCACCAAGGTCAAGAACTTGGGCGAGTATAGCCTTTATCCAATAACTCCTTAATCTGCTTCTTAATTTCCTCCAAATCTTGTGCGGGCATCCGGTACGGTCTCTTACCTATCGGCCCTGTGCCTGGCAAAAGCTCAATCAAAAACTCAATATCTCTATCCGGTGGCATGCCTGGTGTCGGTGTCAAAACCGGCAGATCTCGGGTAGGGGGTCCCGAACTGTGCGTCTAGGCCGGATGGTAACAGGAGGCAAGGGACACGAAGTTTTACCCAGGTTCGGGCCCTATCGATGGAGGTAAAACCCTATGTCCTGCTTGATTAATATTGATGATATGGGTAGTACAAGAGTAGATCTACCCCGAGATCAGAGAGGCTAAACCCTAGAAGCTAGCCTATGGTATGATTGTTGATGTGTATGTTGTCCTACGGACTAAAACCCTCCAGTTTATATAGACACCAGATAGGGTTAGGGTTACATAGAGTCGGTTACAATGGTAGGAGATCTGAATATCGTCGCCAAGCTTGCCTTCCACGCCAAGGAAAGTCCCTTCCGGACACGGGACGAAGTCTTCAATCTTGTATCTTCATAGTCCTGGAGTCCGGCTGAAGGTATAGTCCGGCCATCCGGACACCCCCTAATCCAGGACTCCCTCAGTAGCCCCTGAACCAGGCTTCAATGACGACGAGTCCGGTGCGCAAATTGTCTTCGGCATTGCAAGGCGGGTTACTCCTCCAAGTACTTCATAGAATATTTTTAACACAAAGGTAGTGCCCGGCTCTCAGCGCGTCATGCGAGGCGGTTTCCATGGCACGTCTTGTTAAAGCATAGATCATGTCCCCTTATTCCGGGATTCTCATCAATACGGGCGTGGGTAACCCAACCGCTTCTAGGACTCCTAGATTATAGGCAAGTCCAAACGGACACGGAGAGGACGCTTGATATTCACCCTCTTTATAAAGGGGACACGGCTTTTATTTTTCCCTCCCGTGCTCAATCAAATTCTTCCCCCACCTCGAGCTCAAACGCCCAAAGTTCAGGTCAGGTGCGCCGAACCTTCAGTCATGTCCGGATCTAGCTTTCAAGGCCAGTGGGTGCCTTCCTCCACCACGGAAGAGGACATCAAAAAGTTGAGGGAGGCCAGATATCTGACCGCCGAAATTTTGCATCGGCTGCCTCCTCGAGGGCAGGCCGTTCCCACCCCCGAACCCAACGAGAACGCCGTGTTCATCTCCCACTTCCTTCGAGGTCCAGGCCTTGCTCTGGATCCTTTTATCAGGGGTTTGATGTTTTATTACGGGCTAGACTTCCATGATCTAGCTCCGGACTCCTTTCTTCATATCACGACATTTTTTGTCGTGTGCGAGGCCTTCCTCCGGGTTACCCCTCACTTTGGCCTCTAGCTCAAGACCTTTGAAGTGAAGCCGAAGATGATCAAGGGGCAACATGCAGCGTGTGGAGGCGCCTCAATACGCAGGATGACGGGAGCCCCGTGGCCCAAAGGTTCCATCCCAGAGGTGTCTGAATTGTGGCAATGGGAGTGGTTCTATATCACGGCTCCTAGAAGTGCCAAGTGGGCGGCCGCCCCTGTTTTCTGCTCGGGCCCTCCACCACAACTGATGTCATGGATCAGTAGAGGTCTGAGCCGGGGGCCGGCCAAGGACGTGCCCATACTGCAAAGCCGCATTCGAGATCTCTTCAATGGAGATTTCAGTTTGGTTGCGGTAATACAAGTTATGCTAGTTCGTCAAGTCCAGCCTTGCAAATGCCGACCTCTTCGCCTATGGGAGTTCAATCCCGAGGGACCATGTGTCATTTAAGATTTTCTCGGCCTGACGCACGAGGAGATGTACAAGTCATTCTTCGGACCTCAGGTGGAGTGTCCGGAAATCACCGAGGATGTGGGCCTGAGTAGTAACCGCGCCGCCGAACAGGTAAGGTATCCTCCAGCCAAACATACTATCTCTCTTTTGTTACGAAGTTATTTTTTTTGAGAGTTCGCTTTTTGACCAGGACTGGCTAACAAAGGTGAAGTTGATTCGGTGTTCGACCCCCCTCCCTGAGGGTTTGGAAAACCCGGTATTGGAAAAGATGCTCCAGACCGCACCTTGCCCGGAGCCCTTGAAGGAAGATACTGTGGAGGATAACGCGGGCGGACGCGGGCCCCCAACGCTACCCATTCTAACCGAGGGAGCGAGCGTCTCCATGAAGGAAGATGACCTGAAGAGGAAAAGGACTGCGCCCGGGGATTCGGAAGCCGAAGCTTCCAAACGGGAGAAAAAGTCTCCCACAGAGGGTCCTGCTTTGGGGGGCGCTATTACCGCACAAAGTCCGCGGGGGGATCAATTCTCCCGCGAGTTGTAAGTGACTCGAATACTTTAATAGTACAGATATGCCATCTTTTTCT
Source organism: Triticum monococcum (assembly GCA_034509565.1). Classification (NCBI taxonomy): domain Eukaryota; kingdom Viridiplantae; phylum Streptophyta; class Magnoliopsida; order Poales; family Poaceae; genus Triticum; species Triticum monococcum. The sequence goes on from CM067844.1 coordinate 119,122,762, forward strand.
TCTGAGAAGATAACCACCGCATATATTTTTGCAGTTCAGGCCTTAGCCCCTCTCAAATGAGCTCGTCTTCGGGGGATCTTCTTCCAGAGATGATGGAGAGCGAAACGCCTCCTCCGGAATCCTCCGCTCCGGAAGCGGGCGAGCCTGAAGTGTCGTCGCGGAGGGCCTCTCCGAGTCCGGTGAGGCCAGAAGATAATCCCATTGACCCCCGAAGCTCCCAGTGCCCAGCTCCCGAAGAGAGCAAACAAAAGAGTCCGACACCATCTAGTGTGCGATCGGATGTTCTGAGGGAGTTGGTGGGGGGAGCGGCCATCTCAGATGAACACCGTGTGCTGATGAATATGGTGATGGAGAGAATATCGTCCACCGAAAGCGGATTGCATGAAGCTTTTATGAGTCTACTGACAGGCTTTGAGGTACGTAAAAGAATGTATGATAGTCCTGCACATACTAGGTGTGCCCTGTGTAGATAGTAGCCCCTGAGACTCTGGTTGTCGTTGAAAACGATGACGAACAGATGATCATATTCCCAGGTAATAACCATACTGCCTCTATGTGCAGGTGATGGAAGCTCTGGTGGTTAGCTGGACTAGCGAGTTTGCCCATTTAGAGCGGCAGTTGGATGCGGCAGACGCCGACATCTAGCTTGTTAACAAAAGGCTTGACGATGCATAGGGTAAGTGTCATTTTTTGATAAACGCCACAATAGGAAGAGCAGTATGATTCCAGCATCTGTAATATGTTGTGACTGCAGATGGAGCTGCCACTGTTGAAGCCGTGCAGGCAGAACTTGCCCGAGCCAAGGAACACGCGAGGTTGGGTAGTGCGGCTGCTTTGAAGGCAGCCGAAGAGTTGCAAGCCGGGAAGGCCGCACATGGCGAGAGCCGAGACAAGATGGCCAAGATGGCCAAAGAATTAAAAGCCGCCGCCGATCGTTGCCGGGTTCTTGAAAAGGAAAACCAGGCGAAGGCATTGGACCTTGAGAAGGCTGCTGCGACGAGAAAAGACCACCGCTCTGCTATGAGGGCAAAGAAGGAGGAGCTGCGGGAAGCCGGGGATATTTCTAGCTGGGAAATCCTTTATGCTGCAGAGGAGGTTCGGAGATCCACGGTATGCCCCTCTGGATTGGCTGTGGAGTTCAGAGGATGTGCATATGGATTTGGCGGCGAGCGCTGCCGATGCAGCCAAGTACTTCCAGGGTCAGACGGACCGTGAAGTAGATCAGCTATTTTGGAGACAATTCCATTCTCCCGAGCGTCCGCTGTCATTGACTAACCAATTAGCCGAATGGGCCGAACTAAATAGGTTGTCCGGACTCTCCATGAGGTCTGTTGTGGATCAGTTATGGCCGAAAGGGTCAAAACTGAACAACTATTTCAGCTTGGTGCAGCAGTTACTTGATGTGGTGCCGCGCATTGATGCGATGAAGAGGTCGGCGTGCATAGAGGGCGCACGGATGGCCTTTGCCCGTGTCAAGGCATACTGGGTGGAGATGGATGCTACCAATGTTGCAGCGCGGGATTCGGCCATAGGCCGAAAGGCTGCTGAGCACTACTTTGAAGAAGTTCTTGAGGGTGCCCGTTTGGTAGAGGCCCAGTGCTCAAAAAAATATTATGTTTGAGTGATATGTAATCTCATTGTAAGCGAAATGCTTTTATAGAGTTTGATAAGGCTATTTTTATACTTTTGCCTGAAAGTAATATGATGCCTCCTGGGCGGCCGTTTTTGTATACGTGTGTATAACCTGAAAGATTGCAGTCGTCGGCTTCAACCCCCACGCATATAATGCGGAGGTGCTAGAAAAAACATGCGTTCACACTTAACCCAACGTCTTGGTCCTATTAAGGAGGTGATAGCGGAGCGAGCGAGGCAACCGGACTATAATGCTTTAACACTTTCACTTAGCCATAGGAGTTTGACAGTGGGGCTACTAGATAGCCCCTGGTGGCTCCGCACTCTCCCGATCTCGGGGTGCATACATGCCTGGCCGGAAAATGGCCCTTCATTTAGGCGGAGGAATTCTAGCATTCCCATAGGTCATCGAGTGGTTGACCAGTCTCACGCTATATCATGACAGTCAGTTTTCGGCTTTCTCTACTAAGGTGCTCGTCCGAATGAACCAGGGCACAATCGCAGTAGTTCTCCTGGTGCTACCTTAGCCGGTAAAGCGGAACGTAAGGCACCAAAACACAGGAGCCGGGCAAACCCAACATTTGACCAAAGACAATGATTCGGAGCTGATGCATATAGGGCCAAACTCGCGACGCCGAACACTCCCTAGGGTATTCGGTCTTTGTGGTATAAACCGGGCCTAAATAATGGCCTTTGTAAGAAGCCCCTTGTGTCCAGGTACGTGCATTGTTCTGGCGTGGCCACATGCCAAGACGTCAGCATCCTTCACAACGGTGGATATGTATCAACAAGAGACAGTAAAAAAGGTTTACGCAGGGTCTTAATCTAAAAAGAATCCTTTGAGCGGGTCCCTACTGCACGTCTGCGCCTGTGTCTCCGTTGTGCCGTATCCTGGACGGGTGTAGCACGATGATCGTCTGTAAAAGAGAGGAAGTTAAGTGAGAAAGTTGTCATGCGAAAAGGTGGTTTTTAAAGAAACCATGTATAATGGAAGATGATAAGAAATTGCCACTTGTCTGCACGCGTTGAGCCCCTTGTATTGACAAATAGGGGTGTGGTCACTTATTCGGTGTAAATAGCGGCGCCGGACTCGATCGCTGGTCCGGACGCCTTTAATGTTCGGCTGCCAAGGCAGCCTCACTCTCTTCGGCGCGCAGAGAGCGCTTGATATCTCCGTGCACTGTAATGATGCCACGTGGACCGGGCATCTTGAGTGTGAGGGAGGCGTAGTGTGGTATTGCATTAAAGCGAGCAAAAGCTTCGCGTCCGAGCAGTGCTTGATAGCCACTTTGAAACGGAGCGATGTGGAAAGTTAAATGCTCGCGACGGAAGTTATCAGGGGAGCTGAATGTAACTTGTAATGAGAGGGAGCCCGTACAATGGGCCCCTGGGCCTGGTGTTACTCCTTTAAAGGTAGTATTGCTATGGTGAATTTGTGTTGGGTCTAACCCCATCCCGTGGATTGTATCCTGATATATTAGGTTTAGGCTACTGCCGCCATCCATCAAGACTCGTGTGAAGTGATATTCGGCAATTACTGGGTCTAATACCAGGGCAGCCCATCCTACATGTCGGATACTTGCTGAGTAATCGCGATGGTCGAAAGTGATCGTTTGAGACGACCAGTGGCAGGACTTCGCGGTGACAGGCACTTGGGTATATGTTCCCGAGAGTGCCGCGTTGTTTTTTCCCTTGATCACGTGTAACACGTTTACTGTTTTGACTTCTGGTAGAAATTTCTTTTGCTACGCTGCGTCTTGTTTGGGAGGCTCGTCCTCGTCTTCACTTGGTGTATCCTCCCCCTTGTGTACGGCATTGAGCTTGCCGGACTGCTTGAAGACCCAACATTCTCTGTGGGTATGATTAGCGGGTTTACCAGGGGTACTATGGATCTGACATACTTGGTCCAGAATTTTGTTGAGGCTGGACAGTTCATCCCTGGTGCCTTTAGGGGGTGGCTTTTGACCTGGCCAAGAGCCTTTGAATCCGGCATTTACTGCCGTGCCCTTCATGCTGTCTTCTTTAATCTGGCGCTTGTTATTGCTGTTGCGTCGTGATTTCCCGTTTCCATCTCTAACTTCAGATGTACTTGGGTCGCTGGTGCTGCATCTGGCTAGCCAGCTGTCCTCACCCACGCAAAAGCGGGTCATGAGGTTTGTTAATGCGACCATCGTTCTCGGCTTATTTTGGCCAAGGTGTCTGGCTAGCCATTCGTCACGAACGCTATGCTTGAAAGCTGCCAAGGCTTCGGCATCCGGACAGTCGACAATCTGGTTCTTTTTAGTAAGAAACATGTTCCAAAGCTTTCGGGCTGACTCTCCGAGCTGTTGAGTTGTATGACTCAAATCGTCCGCATCCGGAGGTCGGACATAAGCCCCTTGAAAATTTTCCCGAATGGCGTCTTCTAGCTCTTCCCAACTTCCAATGGAGCTTTTGGGGAGGCCTTTGAGCCAGTGACGACCTGGCCCTTTGAGCTTGAGGGGTAGGTACTTGATGGCGTGTAGATCATCTCCTCGAATCATATGGATATGAAGGATGTAGTCCTCAATCCAGACCCTAGGGTCTATTGTTCCGTCGTAAGCCTCTATGTTTACGAGCTTGAATCCCTCTGGAAATTCATGGTCCAGCACCTCATCGGTGAAACATAGGGGGTGTGCGGCACCCCTGTAGCTGGGTGTACCACGTTGTTCGAGTGTTTGTTGTGTTGCATTGTATGCTGGGGCGCGCTTGCGTGGTCCATAGATGGATCTTGTTGCGCCGTCCTTTGGGTGCGAGCCCTCGCATGGGTCGCGTATTGTATTGTGAGCGGTGTTGTATGCCGCTCTGTGTTGGTAGAGGGGTTGTCTATCCGACTAGGTGGCTGCTTTGATATTTGGTTGTGGGGGGTCTGAGGCCTCCTCATCGAATTCGGGTAGCAGCTTCCGCTTTGGGTAGCTCTTGGAGGGGCGATTGTCGCCATACCTCGCTGCTGTGTTGAGTATTTTGCTGCATCTAAGGTGGAGTGTGTCTTGCGCAGCCTTGAGCCTTCGCTTCTGCTTTTTCAGACTCCTCGCGGTGGCAACAAGCCTTTTACGGGCAGTCTGCTGCTCCGGGTGTCTGTCCGGCGTTATGTCGTCCGGACCATTATCCTTGATAGGATTTGTTTTTTCGGTTTGATTATCCGGATTACCGTTGTCCGGCAGCGGTTCGCCCTGCTCCAACGCTGGGTCTGTGTGATCGCTATTTCTGTCGAGGCGGGATTTGGGGCGGCGCTTGCATCGCCGCTTTGACTGCCTTTCGAGGGAACAAGCCTTCGGTGCGTCCTTCCGCTCCTCGTCGTCATCTTTTGGCGCGTCCACCATGTATACGTCATATGACGAGGTGGCGTTCCAGGGCCCAATAGGCGCTGGTTCTTCCTCGTCTCATTCATCGGCGTCCATACCGTCGATGTCTTTGGAGTCAAAGTCGAGCATGTCGGTTAAATCATCGACAGTGGCAACAAATTGGGTGGTGGGTGGGCTTTGAATTTCTTCATAGTCCGCATCTCAATCTTGCTGACCGTAGTCCGGCCAGGGCTCTCCTGATAAAGAGAGAGACTTCAGTGTCTTCAGAATATCGCCAAAAGGCGAGTGCTGAAAGATGTCCGCGGCAGCAAACTCCATGATCGGCGCCCAATAGGATTCGATTGGTTGGGGCGCGGAGGGTTCGGAGTCCGGAGAGGAGTCCGGCTCCTTGGAGTCACGAGTCTCGCAGAGTGCAGGGCTGGTGTTCGGCTCAATCACCATGGGGATCGCAGCCCCCGAGGCGGCGTCCAACCGGCCATCCTTGATCGGCGCGTTTGGCTCCGAATTAAGGATCGGAGCCGATGCGGGTGCGTGTAGGACCTTGAAGTAGATGTGTCTAGAGGGGGGGTGATTAGACACTTAATACTAAAGTTGCAATTTTTAAGCCTTTTTGGTTTAAGTGGAGTTTAAGCATAATTTCAACATTCAGAATACATATCAAGAAAGCATGCAAAGAGTGTATAGGCAGCGGAAAGTAAAGCATGCAACTTGCGAGAATGTAAAGGGAAGGGTGTGGAGAATTCAAAGGCAATTGGAGACACGGATGTTTTTCCCGTGGTTCGGATAGGTGGTGCTATCCTACATCCACGTTGATGGAGACTTCAACCCACGAAGGGTAACGGTTGTGCGAGTCCACGGAGGGCTTCCACCCACGAAGGGTCCACGAAGAAGCAACCTTGTCTATCCCACCATGGCCATCGCCCACGAAGGACTTGACTCACTAGCGGTAGATCTTCACGAAGTAGGCGATCTCCTTGCCCTTACAAACTCCTTGGTTCAACTCCACAATCTTGTCGGAGGCTCCCAAGTGACACCTAGCCAATCTAGGAGGCACCACTCTCCAAGAAGTAACAAATGGTGTGTTGATGATGAACTCCTTGCTCTTGTGCTTCAAATGATAGTCTCCCCAACACTCAACTCTCTCTCATAGGATTTGGATCTGGTGGAAAGAAGATTTGAGTGGAAAGCAACTTGGGGAAGGCTAGAGATCAAGATTCATACGGTAGGAATGGAATATCTTGGTCTCAACACATGAGTAGGTGGTTCTTTCTCAGAACATATGAGTTGGAAGTGTAGATGTGTTCTGATGGCTCTCTCCACGAATGAAGAGGAGGTGGAGGGGTATATATAGCCTCCACACAAAATCCAACCGTTACACACAATTTACCAATCTCGGTGGGACCAAATCAACAAACTCGGTCAGACCGAAATAGTAAACCTAGTGACCGTTAGAGATTTTCGGTGGGACCGACTGGATCAACTCGGTGGGACCGATGTGCTAGGGTTAGGGTAAATCCAAGACTCGGTTTGACCGATTACTCAAACTCGGTGGGACCGATTTGGGTAATAAGCGAAACAGAGAGTTGGCCAAGCAAACTCGGTGGGGCCGATTGCATATCTCGGTGGGACCGAGGGTATTGCAATAGGTAACAGAGAGTTTGCAAGCCCATCTCGGTGAGACCGAGATCCCATCGGTGAGACCGAACTGATTAGGGTTTCTGGCAGTGGCTATGACAAGTGAAACTCGGTGGCGCCGGATAGAAATAATCGGTAGGTCCGAGTTTGGCTTTGGGTTTAGATCATATGTGGAAGTGGGAAAGTAGTTGAGGATTTTGGAGCATATCATTAAGCACTTGAGCAAGAGGCTCATTAAGCAACACCTCATCCCTCCTTGATAGTATTGGCTTTTCCTATGGACTCAATGTGATCTTGGATCACTAAAATGTAAAATGAAGAGTCTTGAGCTTTAAGCTTTAGCCAATCCTTTGTCCTTAGCATCTTGGAGAACTTCCCACAACCTTTAGTCCATGCCACTCCATTGTTGAACTTATCTGAAACATACTAGATAGAAACATTAGTCCAACAAGAGATATGTTGTCATTAATTACCAAAACCACCTAGGGAGCACTTGTGCTTTCAATCTCCCCCTTTTTGGTAATTGATGGAAACATACATCAAAGCTTTAGATAAAGATATAAAGAACAACAAGTAAAGCTTTGGAAGGACATGTAACAAGCAAAGGCTCCCCCTACATGTATGCACTCATGTAAATGTGAAATATAGAAGCATGTGAGGGCATAACCATGACAGAGTAGGCAATGTGTTACATGTATCTTGGCCATATGCATCAGAGCAAAAGATTATCAAGGAAAATACCTTCATGCTCATGAGTCCTTCTTGCAAACAGTATGTACATAAGCAAGAATTCCTTATACTCATGATTTTGATGCATACACTTACCTTGTAGTCCTTAGCTGGCTTAGGATGGAATGAACCTGCACAAACAAGGTTAGATAACACAGGCACCTCCACTAGCCAGAGCAAACCCAAGAAGCCACAAGAGAACCAAGACTGGGATGACATGTAGAGAGTGAGTACAAGGTACCACATTGGATTCAACATGTCCCCAAGAGTAAAGATATGCAATGAATTTGACTGATTTCTTTTCGGTAGGTGTCTTGCTCCCCCTGAATCTTACATGGGATATTGGGAGAAGATAGGGAACAGAAAATCAGAGCTGAAAGATACAAATGGATAGAACTTAATGCAAATAAGCACATATGAACATGTCTTTTCCCCCAAAAAGACATGTGACATCTCTCCTCTTGAACATCAAGCATCTGGGACATCTGGGATCCTTGAGTATTCTCTTCCCCTGGAAATCTCTTTCTCCCCCTTAATACTTTCTCTCTTGTAGGTTTGGTCCTTGAGACTTTCTCTCCCCCTTGAGCTTTGATGTGATCTCTCTCTCCCCCTTTGACATCAATTTCCAAGAAGGGATTTCTGGAATCCGTCGTATAGGTTTGGTCCTTGAGACTCAGCACAAAGCAATGGATAAAACTGTGATGCTTGTAGAGGACAAGATTCATCGAGTAGAGCTGGATCAGAAGAAATATAGAACAAGTGGCAAACTGTTTTTCCTGTTGCGAAGTCGGTGGCACCGAGTGGCATGTTTCGGTGGTACCGAAAAGATTCGGTTGGACCGAAAATTACAAGTCAGTGAAACCGAGTTCACACAGAGGAAAACACTTGTCACCTGAGCTCACTAGACATGTAGGATCTCACAAAGATTTGCAATGAATTACCTAAAGGATTTGCAAGGAATTGAATGCAGAAAATGCAGAACAAAAACAAAAAGAAAAGAGAAGAAACTGAAGGATCTAGATGAAGTTGAAAAAGAGAAAGAAAATAAACATGCATGAGACAAATGCAATAACACAAAAAAGAACACAAGAGAACTTCATCTAGAGTTGGGCGGTGACACAGTCACCTATGTTAGAGTATATTAACTTAGGAGTCAAGTGAGAACACTTGATCATAGGTCATACTCATCGTTTAAGCTCAAAATGGGGTTACCATTTTTCGTTTAAGCATCTTGATGTATTCACATCTTGTTGAGTTGCTTTGACTCATGTCTTGGAGTAAAGCTTCTCTAAGATGGAATAACATACCTTGGGTGGTGGTGTGGTTCTTGCTCATGTAATTGAACTTGTGTGGGTGCTCAAGGTTGATGTAGCTCATCAAGAGTTGGGAGCACCACTTGGAGTTTGAGTTCATGTACCTACATGGGTTAGTTCTTGCAAGGAAGAGCACTTGTGTATCTAAAAATGACAATCATGAAGCTCAACATAGAATTTGTCAAAGGATATGTTTGAATGGTTTTGTGCTTCCTTGTCTTCAACCACCATTGTGTAGAGACTTGGTGATGTAGAGATTTCTCAAGATGTGAGTGAGTCGCAATCTCATGGAATTAGATTCAACCAAGCACCTACATTGGTTAGACAACATGCAAGGTACAAATATATCCAAGACATAAGATAGTCATCATAAGAGATATATCATGGATTAGTCATAAGCTCATGTCTTGCATGTATCCAATGTAGTTCCTACTCCAAGTTCAAAGCATCAATAATGTTCAATTCACCTCTCAACCTGCAAAATACTTTCTCATCAAGAGGTTTAGTAAATATATCCGCTAATTGCTTATCGGTACGAACATGCTTAAGATCAATGTCACCCTTAGCAACATGGTCTCGAATGAAATGATGACGAACTTCAATATGCTTAGTTCGAGAATGTTGTACAGGATTATGACCAATTTTGATAGCACTTTCATTGTCACAAAGCAGTGGAACATGTTCCACATAGATCCCATAATCTTTAAGAGTTTGGGTCATCCAGAGTAATTGAGCACAACATGAACCGGCGGCAATGTATTCCGCTTCGGCGGTGGATAAGGATACCGAGTTTTGTTTCTTGGAAGACCAAGACACAAGAGATCTACCAAGAAATTGACAAGTACCTGAAGTAGACTTTCTATAAACCTTGTCCCCGGCATAATCCGAGTCGGAATAGCCAACAAGATCAAAAGAAGACCTCTTAGGATACCAAATGCCAAAGTTTGGTGTATGAATTAAGTATCTCACTATCCTTTTCACAGCCCTAAGATGACATTCTTTAGGAGCAGCTTGATAACATGCACACATGCACACACTTAGCATAATGTCGGGACATGAAGCACATAGGTATAACAAGGAACCAATCATAGAGCAATAAACCTTTTGATCAACCGGTTCACCATCTTTGGTCAAATCAAGATGTCCACTAGTAGGCATGGGTGTAGGCATACCTTTGCATTCTTGCATATTAAACTTCTTGAATAAGTCCTTGGTGTACTTCGTTTGAGAGAGAAATGTACCTTCCTTAGTTTGCTTGATTTGCAAACTGAGAAAGAATTTGAGTTCACTCATCATAGACATCTCAAACTTCTCTGACATTAGCTTTCCAAACTTTTCACTAAAGAGAGGGTTAGTTGAACCAAATATGATATCATCAACATAAATTTGGCATACAAATAGTTCTCCATTAACCCTTTTAGTAAAAAGAGTAGAATCAATTTTACCAATTTCAAAACCACTTGCAATAAGGAACTTGGTCAAGCATTTATACCATGCTCTAGGAGCTTGTTTAAGACCATAAAGAGCTTTGTGAAGTTTGTAAACATGATTTGGTTTCTTAGGATTGATAAAGCCGGGAGGTTGTTTGACATAAACTTCCTCCTCTATTTCACCATTTAGAAAAGCACTTTTAATGTCCATTTGGTACAAGGTGATATTATGGTGATTAGCATAGGCAAGTAAGATGCGAATGGACTCAAGTCTAGCAACGGGAGCATATGTCTCACCATAGTCCATACCTTCGACTTGTGTGTACCCTTGGGCGACGAGATGTGCTTTGTTGCGAACCACTTGTCCATCTTCATCTTGCTTGTTGCGAAACACCCATTTGGTACCAATGATGTTGTGGTTGTTGTCGGGCTTCTCAACCAATGTCCAAACTTGGTTTCTCTCAAAGTTGTGTAGCTCTTCATGCATAGTGTTTATCCGATCCGGATCTTCCAATGCTTCTTCAACCTTCATAGGTTCAATGCTAGAGATGAATGAATAGTTTTCACAAAAGTTAGCTAAACGAGTCTTTGAGCGAGTGATTCTCCTGGTTTGTATATCATTGAAGATTTGCTCGACGGGATGATCTTTGGCAATTCTTGCTCGAACTCGTGAGAGCTTTTGCTTGGGTCTTTGTTGAACATCTTCTTCATCTTGTTCTTCTTCTTGGCCTTCTTCATTGTTGACGTTGTCGTTCTCTTGTCGTGGAGGAGAAGGAGGTTGTCGATGTTCGTCTTGATGCATTTCCTTGTCTTCTTCATCTTGGTGTGTCCCACTTGTGGATGCTTCCATATCAATTCTTAGTTCACCTTGTCGTGAAGTAGAAGCTTCCACTTGGACGGACGAGGTACTCTCCTTCACCTCCGTTGGACGAATTTTTCCAATAGACAAGTCTTGGATTGCTTCTGAAGGGTCTTTGTCTCCTACATCGATTGGCAATTGCTCTACTTGCGAGCCATTAGATTCATCAAACTTCACATCAACCGTCTCTTCAACCTTTCGGGTGAAATTGTTGTAGACATGGTAAGTGTGAGAGTTTGAGCCATAACCAAGTAGAAAACCTTCATGAGATTTAAGGGCAAACTTTGAACGACGATGCTTGTCAAGAATGTAGCACTTTGAGCCAAATACTCGAAAGTATCCAACTTGGGGTTTGTTACCGGTGAGGAGCTCATATGCCATCTTGCCGAGTAGCTTGTGAAGATACAAGCGATTTGTTGCATGACAAGCTGTCTCAACTGCTTCTACCCAAAAGTGCTTCGGCGTCTTGTATTCATCAAGCATCGTTCTTGCCATTTCGATGAGCGTCCGGTTCTTCCTCTCAACAACTCCATTTTGCTGAGGTGTGTACGTGGCCGAGAACTCGTGTGAAATCCCTTCTTCGTCAAGAAAGGTGTCCACATTTGCATTCTTGAACTCCGTTCCGTTGTCACTCCGAACCTTCTTGATCTTCACGTCAAACTGATTTTGGGCCTTCCTAGCGAAGTTTTTGAAGATCTTCTAAACCTGCGACTTGTCATTAAGAAAGAACACCCACGTAAATCTTGAAAAAATCATCAACTATAACTAGACCAAAAGAATTTCCACCGAGACTCTTGTAGGCGTTGTGACCAAAAAGATCCATATGAAGTAGCTCGAGTGGCCTCCTTGTGGTCATGATGTTCTTCACGGGATGCCTTCCTCCAACCTGTTTACCTGCTTGACAAGCACTGCAAAGTCTATCCTTATCAAATATGACATCGTTAACTCCAAGGATATGATTTCCTTTAATAAGATTGTCAAGGTTTCTCATGCCAACGTGACCTAGTCGTCTATGCCACAACCAACCTTTTGAGGATTTAGCAATAAAGCAAGTTTTAGGTTGTGCCTTTTTAGAGAAATCGACAATGTAAAGATCACCTCTACGCATACCGGTAAGGACCATTTTATGGTTGTCTCGACGAAATACTTGGCAATCTACCTCAGTAAATAGGACATTCAAACCGAAATCAGCAAGTGTAGATACTGAAAGTAAGTTGTAGCCGAGAGATTCAACGAGCATGATATTTTGAATGGAACTATCATGTGAGATGGCCACCTTACCAAGGCCAACCACTTTACCCTTTGAATTATCACCAAAGGTGACATATTTTCGAGGGCCGTCATTTTCCGCAAGCTCACGGAACATCTCTTCATCTCCGGTCATATGATCAGTACATCCACTATCAAGAACCCATTCCTTTCCTCCTGACACATATCCCCGAAGCTTTGCCGTAAGACCAAAATGTCTCATTTCATCATCAAGATCGAAGTCACTATCATCATCATCATCATCATAGTATCCATGTTCACCATGATCTTGTGACTCATCATTTCCTAGAGAGGGTAATTCATTAGATAAATGATCATCAAAGTAGTCACTTTTATAAATTCTTATAGCTTCGGATATAATAATTCCAACATCTCCTTTAGCACGCTTGAGATTGGTAAGCTCAAATAGACAATCACCAAAACTAGGATCACTAGAGTTCATCTTACTCAAGGCAATAGATTTATGGAGAATTTCATCCAAATTTTTCAAGGAATGATCGGGAAATCGTTGCTCAAGAAATTTCCATATAGTATAGACACAATTAAGAGTAGGCAAACTAGCAATCAAATTTTTGGGCAATCCTCTAATGATGAGCTCAATAGTTCTAAGATTGCGAGTCATGTCAATATCTTCATCTAGGGTAGGATGCAAAGGATCAATATGAGGTGCACAAGGACTAGCAATATACTTGTTCAAATGATATTGATTGAAGATTACAAGCATCTCATTTTTCCACTCATGAAAATATTCTCCATCAAGAATAGGCACTCTATGTCTAAGACTCCCTAAAGTAGACACATCCATCTTCCTCCAATGGTGATTAAACCAAGGCAATGGAAACCTGGCTCTGATACCACTTGTAGGACCTTGAAGTAGATGTGTCTAGAGGGGGGTGATTAGACACTTAATGCTAAAGTTGCAATTTTTAAGCCTTTTTTGTTTAAGTGGAGTTTAAGCATAATTTCAACATCCACAATACATATCAAGAAAGCATGCAAAGAGTGTATAGGCAGCGGAAAGTAAAGCATGCAACTTGCGAGAATGTAAAGGGAAGGGTTTGGAGAATTCAAACGCAATTGGAGACACGGATGTTTTTCCCGTGGTTCGGATAGGTCGTGCTATCCTACATCCACGTTGATGGAGACTTCAACCCACGAAGGGTAACGGTTGCGCGAGTCCACGGAGGGCTTCCACCCACGAAGGGTCCACGAAGAAGCAACCTTGTCTATCCCACCATGGCCATCGCCCACGAAGGACTTGCCTCACTAGCGGTAGATCTTCACGAAGTAGGCGATCTCCTTGCCCTTACAAACTCCTTGGTTCAACTCCACAATCTTGTCGGAGGCTCCCAAGTGACACCTAGCCAATCTAGGAGACACCACTCTCCAAGAAGTAACAAATGGTGTGTTGATGATGAACTCCTTGCTCTTGTGCTTCAAATGATAGTCTCCCCAACACTCAACTCTCTCTCATAGGATTTGGATCTGGTGGAAAGAAGATTTGAGTGGAAAGCAACTTGGGGAAGGCTAGAGATCAAGATTCATATGGTAGGAATGGAATATCTTGGTCTCAACACATGAGTAGGTGGTTCTTTCTCAGAACATATGAGTTGGAAGTGTAGATGTGTTCTGATGGCTCTCTCCACGAATGAAGAGGAGGTGGAGGGGTATATATAGCCTCCACACAAAATCCAACCGTTACACACAATTTACCAATCTCGGTGGGACCGAATCAACAAACTCGGTCAGACCGAAATAGTAAACCTAGTGACCGTTAGAGATTTTCGGTGGGACCGACTAAATCAACTCGGTGGGACCGATGTGCTAGGGTTAGGGTAAATCCAAGACTCAGTTTGACCGATTACTCAAACTCGGTGGGACCGATTTGGGTAATAAGCGAAACAGAGAGTTGGCCAAGCAAACTCGGTGGGGCCGATTGCATATCTCGGTGGGACCGAGGGTATTGCAATAGGTAACAGAGAGTTTGCAAGCCCATCTCGGTGAGACCGAGATCCCATCAGTGAGACCGAACTGATTAGGGTTTCTGGCAGTGGCTATGACAAGTGAAACTCGGTGGCGCTGGATAGAAATAATCGGTAGGTCCGAGTTTGGCTTTGGGTTTAGATCATATGTGGAAGTGGGAAAGTAGCTGAGGATTTTGGAGCATATCATTATGCACTTGAGCAAGAGGCTCATTAAGCAACACCTCATCCCTCCTTAATAGTATTGGCTTTTCCTATGGACTCAATGTGATCTTGGATCACTAAAATGTAAAATGAAGAGTCTTGAGCTTTAAGCTTTAGCCAATCCTTTGTCCTTAGCATCTTGGAGAACTTCCCACAACCTTTAGTCCATGCCACTCCATTGTTGAACTTATCTGAAACATACTAGATAGAAACATTAGTCCAAGAAGAGATATGTTGTCATTAATTACCAAAACCACCTAGGGAGCACTTGTGCTTTCAGTGCGGCCTCCAGGGCACTGTTCGGCGGCAGAGCTAGATCATGCTCGTCGGGAAAGTGCGCCGCGCTCGGCAGTGGCTCGAATCCGTCGAAGATCAAGTCCCCTCGGATGTCAGCCATGTAGTTTAAACTTCCAAATCTGACCTGACGGCCAGGGGCGTAGCTTTTGATCTGCTCTGGACGGCCAAGTGAATCGGCCCGCAGTGCGAAGCCGCCGAAGACGAAGATCTGTCCGGGGAGGAAGGTCTCACCCTGGACTGCATCGCCATTGATGATCGTTGGAGCCATCGAGCCTGACAGCGACGACACAGAGGAACTCTCAATGAAAGCACCAATGTCGGTGTCAAAACCGGCGGATCTCGGGTAGGGGGTCCCGAACTGTGCGTCTAGGCCGGATGGTAACAGGAGGCAAGGGACACGAAGTTTTACCCAGGTTCGGGCCCTCTCGATGGAGGTAAAACCCTACGTCCTGCTTGATTAATATTGATGATATGGGTAGTACAAGAGTAGATCTACCACGAGATCAGAGAGGCTAAACCCTAGAAGCTAGCCTATGGTATGATTGTTGATGTGTATGTTGTCCTACGGACTAAAACCCTCTGTTTATATAGACACCGGATAGGGTTAGGGTTACATAGAGTCGGTTACAATGGTAGGAGATCTGAATATCCGTATCGCCAAGCTTGCCTTCCATGCCAAGGAAAGTCCCTTCTGGACGCGGGACGAAATCTTCAATCTTGTATCTTCATAGTCCCGGAGTCCGGCTGAAGGTATAGTCCAGCCATCCGGACACCCCCTAATCCAGGACTCCCTCACTTGGCAACTCCTCTGGAAATACATCAGGGAAATCCTTCACCAGTGGTACTTCCTCCCACAGAACTCCTGATAAGGTATTTACTTGTGTCCTCTTCGGATTATGTCTTGATACATACTTGATCCTTCTCCCTTCCGGGGTGGTAAGAAAAATTGACTTACTGGCGCAATCGATGTTTCCTCCATACATCGATAGCCAATCCATACCCAGAATTACATCCAGACCTTGCGATTCCAAAATGATTAAATCCGAGGGGAACACATGCCTACCTATACTCAATGGCACTTGAAAACATCCTCGACTGGCCATATACTCCGCTCCTGCTGAGCTTACTAACATAGGTGTTCTAAGAACCTTGGTGGACAATTTATACTTATGCACAAATCCCCTTGATATGTATGGATGCGTGTAGGACCTAGAAGTAGATGTGTCTAGAGGGGGGTGATTGGACACTTCATGCTAAAGTTGCAATTTTTAAGCTTTTTCGGTTTAAGTGGAGTTTAGGCATAATTTCATCATTCACAATACATAACTAGCAAGTGTGCAAAGAGTGTACAGGCAGCGGAAAGTAAAGCATGCAACTTGCAAGAATGTAAAGGGAAGGATTTGGAGGATTCAAACGCAATTGGAGACACGGATGTTTTCCCATGGTTCCGATAGGTGGTGCTATCCTACATCCACGTTGATGGAGACTTCAACCCACGAAGGGTAACGGTTGCGCGAGTCCACGGAGGGCTCCACCCACGAAGGGTCCACGAAGAAGCAACCTTGTCTATCCCACCATGGCCATCGCCCACGAAGGACTTGCCTCACTAGCGGTAGATCTTCACGAAGTAGGCGATCTCCTTGCCCTTACAAACTCCTTGGTTCAACTCCACAATCTTGTCGGAGGCTCCCAAGTGACACCTAGCCAATCTAGGAGACACCACTCTCCAAGAAGTAACAAATGGTGTGTTGATGATGAACTCCTTGCTCTTGTGCTTCAAATGATAGTCTCCCCAACACTCAACTCTCTCTCATAGGATTTGGATCTGGTGGAAAGAAGATTTGAGTGGAAAGCAACTTGGGGAAGGCTAGAGATCAAGATTCATATGGTAGGAATGGAATATCTTGGCCTCAACACATGAGTTGGTAGTTCTCTCTCAGAAATAGGATGCTGGAAGTGTAGGCTTAGTCTGATGGCTCTCTCCTTGAATGAAGAGGAGGTGGAGGGGTATATATAGCCTCCACAAAAAATCCAACCGTTACACATGATTCACCAATCTCGGTGGGACCGAATCAACAAACTCGGTCGGACCGAAATAGGAAACCTAGTGACCGTTAGGGATTTCGGTGGGACCGACTGGATCAACTCGGTGGGACCAATGTGCTAGGGTTAGGGTAAATCCAAAACTCGGTTTGACCGATTACTCAAACTCGGTGGGACCGACTTGGGTAATAAGCGAAACAGAGAGTTGGCCAAGCAAACTCAGTGGGACCGATTGCATATCTCGGTGGGACCGAGGATAATGCAATAGGTAACAGAGAGTTTGCAAGCCCATCTCGGTGAGACCGAGATCCCATCGGTGAGACCGAACTGATTAGGGTTTCTGGCAGTGGCTATGAAAAGTGAAACTCGGTGGGACCGGACAGGAATAATTAGTAGGTCCGATTTTGGCTTTAGGTTTAGGTCATATGGGGAAGTGGGAAAGTAGCTGAGGATTTTGGAGCATATCATTAAGCACATGAAGCAAGAGGTTCATTAAGCAACACCTCATCCCTCCTTGATAGTATTGGCTTTTCCTATGGACTCAATGTGATCTTGGATCACTAAAATGTAAAATGAAGAATCTTGAGCTTCAAGCTTTAGCCAATTCCTTTGTCCTTAGCATCTTGGAGAACTTCCCACAACCTTTAGTCCATGCCACTCCATTGTTGAACTTATCTGAAACATACTAGATGAAAACGTTAGTCCAACAAGAGATATGTTGTCATCAATTATCAAAACCACCTAGGGAGCACTTGTGCTTTCAATCTCCCCCTTTTTGGTAATTGATGGCAACATACATTAAAGCTTTAGATAAAGATATAAAGAACATCAAGTAAAGCTTTGGAAGGACATGTAACAAACATAGGCTCCCCCACATGTATGCAATCATATGAATATAAAATATAGAAGCATGTGAGAGCATAATCATGATAGAGTAGGCAATGTGTTACATGTATCTTGGCCATATGCATCAGAGTAAAAGATTATCACGGAAAATACCTTCATGCTCATGAGTCCTTCTTGCAAACAGTATGTACATAAGCAAGAACTCCTCATACTCATGATTTTGATGCATACACTTACCTTGTAGTTTTTGAGTTGGCTTAGGATAGAATGATCCTGCACAAACAAAGTTAGATAACACAGGTACATCCACTAGCCAGGGCAAACAAAAGAGAACCACAAGAGTACCAAGACTGGGATGACATGTAGAGAGTAAGTACTAGGTACTACGTTGAATTCAACATGTCCCCAAGAGTAAAGATATGCAATGAATTTGACGGATTTCTTTCCCTTAGGTGTTTTGCTCCCCCTGAATCTTACATGGGATATTGGGAGAAGATAGGAAACAGAAAATCAGAGCTGAAAGATACAACTGGATAGAACTTAATGCAAATAAGCGTATATGAACATGTCTTTCCCCCAAAAAGACATGTGACATCTCTCCTCTTGAATCATCAAGCATCTAGGATCCTTGAGTATTTTCTCTCCCCCTGGAAATCTCCCTCTCCCCCTTAATAACATCTGGGATCCTTGATAGTTTCTCTCCCTTGATGTGATCTCTCTCTCCTACAAGCTTTGATGTGATCTCTCTCTCCCCCTTTGACATCAATTTCCAAGAAGGGCTTTCTGGAATTCGTCATATAGGTTTGGCCCTTGAGACTCAGCACAAAGCAATGGATAAAATTGTGATGCTTGTAGAGGACAAGATTCATTGAGTGGAGCTGGAGCAGAAGAAATACAGATCAAGTGGCAAACTATTTTTAACTGTTGCGAAGTCGGTGGCACCGAGTGGCATGTTTCGGTAGTACCAAAAGATTCGGTTGGACCGAAAATTACAAGTTGGTGAAACCGAGTTCACACAGAGAAAAACACTTGTCACCTCAGCTCACTAAACATGTAGGATCGCACAAGGATTTGCAATGAATTACCTGAAGGATCTACAAGGAATAGGATGCAGAAAATGCAGAACAAAACAAAAAGAAAAGAAAGAAACTGAAAGATCTAGATGAAGTTTTTTTGTTTTTAAAAAAGAGAGAGAAAATAAACATGCATGAGACAAATGCAATAACACAAAGAAGGAACACAAGAGAACTTCATCTAGAGTTGGGCGGTGACATAGTCACCTATGTTAGAGTATATTGACTTAGGAGTCAAGTGAGAACACTTGATCATAGGTCATACTCATCGTTTAAGCTCAAAATGGGGTTACCATTTTTCGTTTAAGAATCTTGATGTATTTACATCTTGTTGAGTTGCTTTGACTCATGTCTTGGAGTAAAGCTTCTCTAAGATGGAATAACATACCTTGGGTGATGGTGTGGGTCTTGCTCATGTAGTTGAACTTGTGTGGGTGCTCAAGGTTGATGTAGCTCATCAAGAGTTGGGAGCACCACTTGGAGTGTGAGTTCACCTACCTACATGGATTAGTTCTTGCAAGGAAGAGCACTTGTGTATCCAAAAATGACAATCATGAAGCTCAACATAGAATTTGTCAAAGAATATGTTTGAATGGTTTTGTGCTTCCTTGTCTTCAACCACCGTTGTGTAGAGACTTGGTGATGTAGAGATTGCTCAAGATGTGAGTGAGTCGCAATCTCATGGAATTAGATTCAACCAAGCACCTACATGGGTTAGACAACATGCAAGGTACAAATATATATCCAAGACATAAGATAGTCTTCATGAGAGATATATCATGGATTAGTCATAAGCTCATGTCTTGCATGTATCCAATGGAGTTCCTACTCCAAGTTCGAAGCATCAATGATGTTCAATTCTCCTCTCAACCTGCAAAACACTTTCTCATCAAGTGGCTTAGTAAATATAAACGCTAATTGCTTATCGGTGCGAACATGCTTAAGATTAATGTCACCCTTAGCAACATGATCTCGAATGAAATGATGACAAACTTCAATATGCTTAGTTCGAGAATGTTGTACAAGATTATGACCAATTTTGGTAGCACTTTCATTGTCACAAAGCAGTGGAACATGTTTAACATAGATTCCATAATCTTTAAGAGTTTGGGTCAGCCAAAGTAATTGAGCACAACATGAACCAGCGGCGATGTATTCCGCTTCGGCGGTGGATAAGGATACGGAGTTTTGTTTCTTGGAAGACCAAGACACAAGAGATCTACCAAGAAATTGACAAGTACCCGAACTTGACTTTCTATCAACCTTGTCTCCGGCATAATCCGACTCGGAATAGCCAACAAGATCAAAGGAAGACCTCTTAGGATATCAAATGCCAAAATTTGGTGTATGAATTAAGTATCTAACTATCCTTTTCACGGCCTTAAGATGACATTCTTTAGGAGCAGCTTGATATCGTGCACACATCCACACACTTAGCATAATATTGGGACGTGAAGCACATAGGTATAACAATGAACCGATCATAGAGCGATAAACCTTTTGATCAACCGGTTCACCATCTTTGGTCAAATCATTATGTCCACTAGTAGGCATGGGTGTAGACATACCTTTGCATTCTTGCATATTGAACTTCTTGAATAAGTCCTTGGTGTACTTCATTTGAGAGACAAATGTACCTTCCTTAGTTTGCTTGATTTGCAAACCGACAAAGAATTTTAGTTCACTCATCATAGACATCTCAAACTTCTCTGACATTAGCTTTCCAAACTTTTCACTAAAGAGAGGGTTAGTTGAACCAAATATGATATCATCAACATAAATTTGGCATACAAATAGTTCTCCATTAACCCTTTTAGTAAAAAGAGTAGAATCAATTTTTACCAATTTCAAAACCACTTGCAATAAGGAACTTGGTCAAGCATTTATACCATGCTCTAGGAGCTTGTTTAAGACCATAAAGAGCTTTGTGAATTTTGTAAACATGATTAGGTTTTTTAGGATTGACAAAGCCGGGAGGTTGTTTGACATAAACTTCCTCCTCTATTTCACCATTTAGAAAAGAACTTTTAATGTCCATTTGGTACAAGGTGATATTATGGTGATTAGCATAAGCAAGTAAGATGCGAATGGACTCAAGTCTAGCAACGGGAGCATATGTCTCACCATAGTCCATACCTTCGATTTGTGTGTACCCTTGGGCGACGAGACATGCTTTGTTTCGAACCACTTGTCCATCTTCATCTTGCTTGTTGCGAAACACCCATTTGGTACCAATGATGTTGTGGTTGTTGTCGGGCTTGTCAACCAATGTCCAAACTTGGTTCCTCTCAAAGTTGTGTAGCTCTTCATGCATAGCGTTTATCCAATCCGGATCTTCCAATGCTTCTTCGACCTTCATAGGTTCAATGCTAGAGATGAATGAGTAGTTTTCACAAAAGTTGGCTAAGCGAGTTTTTGAGCGAGTGATTCTCCCGGTTTGTATGTCATTGAAGATTTGCTCGACGGGATGATCTCTGGCGATTCTTGCTCGAACTCGTGAGAGCTTTTGCTTGGGTCTTCGTTGAACATCTTCTTCATCTTGTTCTTCTTCTTGGCCTTCTTCATTGCTGATGTTGTCGTTCTCTTGTCGTGATGGAGAAGGAGGTTGTTGATGTTCGTCTTGATGCATTTCCTTGTCTTCTTCCTCTTGGTGTGTCCCACTTGTGGATGCTTCCGTATCAATTCTTGGTTCACCTTGTTGTGAAGTAGAAGCTTCCACTTGGACGGATGAAGTACTCTCCTTCACCTCCGTTGGACAAACTCTACCTATGGACATGTCTTGGATTGCTTCTGAAGGGTCTTTGTCTCCTACATCAATTGGCAATTGCTCTACTCGCGAGCCATTAGATTCATCAAACTTCACATCTACCATCTCTTCAACCTTTCGGGTGAAATTGTTGTAGACAAGGTAAGTGTGAGAGTTTGCGCCATAACCGAGTAGGAAACCTTCATGAGATTTAGGAGCAAACTTTGAACGACGATTCTTATCAAGAATGTAGCACTTTGAGCCGAATACTCAAAAGTATCCAACTTGGGGTTTGTTACCGATGAGGAGCTCGTATGGCGTCTTGCCGAGTAGCTTGTGAAGATACAAGCGATTTGTTGCGTGACAGGCTGTCTCAACCGCTTCTGCCCAAAAGTGCTTCGGCGTCTTGTATTCATCAAGCATCGTTCTTGCCATTTCGATGAGCGTCTGGTTCTTCCTCTCAACAACTCCATTTTGTTGAGGTGTGTACGTAGCCAAGAACTCGTGTGAAATCCCTCCTTCGTCAAGAAAGGTGTCCACATTTGCGTTCTTGAACTCCGTTCTGTTGTCACTCCGAACCTTCTTGATCTTCACGTCAAACTGATTTTGGGCCTTCCTAGCAAAGTTTTTGAAGATCTTCTGGACCTGCGACTTGTCATTAAGAAAGAACACCCATGCAAATCTTGAAAAATCATCAACTATAACGAGACCAAAAGAATTTCCACCGAGACTCTTGTAGGCCTTGGGACCAAAAAGATCCATATGAAGTAGCTCGAGTAGCCTCCTTGTGGTCATGATGTTCTTCACGGGATGCCTTCCTCCAACTTGTTTACCTACTTGACAAGCACTGCAAAGTCTATCCTTATCAAATATGACATCGTTAACTCCAAGGATATGATTTCCTTTAATAAGCTTGTCAAGGTTTCTCATGCCAACGTGTCCTAGTCGTCTATGCCACAACCAACCTTTTGATGATTTAGCAATAAAGCAAGTTTTAGGTTGTGCCTTTCTAGAGAAATCGACAATGTAAAGATCACCTCTACGCATATCGGTAAAGACCATTTTATGATTGTCTCGACGAAAAACTTGGTAATCTACCTCAGTAAATAGGACATTCAAACCAAAATCAGCAAGTCTAGATACTGAAAGTAAGTTGTAGCCGAGAGATTCAATGAGCATGACATTTTGAATGGAACTATCATGTGAGATGGCCACCTTACCAAGGCCAACCACTTTACCCTTTGAGTTATCACCAAAAGTGACATATTTTCGAGGTCCGTCATTTTCAGCAAGCTCACGAAACAGCTCTTCATCTTCGGTCATATGATCAGTACATCCACTATCAAGAACCCATTCCTTTCCTCCTGATGCATATCCCCGAAGATTTACCGTAAGACCAAAGTGCCTCATTGCATCATCAAGATCGAAGTCACTATCATCATCATCGTCATCATAGTATCTATGTTCACCATGATCTTGTGACTCATCATTTCCTAGAGAGGGTAATTCATTAGATGAATGATCATCAAAGTGGTCACTTTTATGAATTCTTATAGCTTTGAATATAATATCACTAATGATTCCAACATCTCCTTTAGCTCGCTTGAGATTGGCAAGCTCAAATAGACAATCACCAAAACTGGGATCACTAGAGTTCATCTTACTCAAGGCAATAGATTTATGGAGAATTTCATCCAAAATTTTCAAGGAATGGTCTGGAAATCGTTCCTCAAGAAATTTCCATATAGTGTAGGCACAATTAAGAGTAGGCAAACTAACAATCAGATTTTTGGGCAATCCTCTAATGATGAGCTCAATAGTTCTAAGATTGCGAATCATGTCAATATCTTCATCTAGGGTAGGATGCAAAGGATCAATGTGAGGTGCACAAGGGCTAGTAATAAACTTGTTTAAGTGATATTGATTGAAAATTACAAGCACCTCATTTTTCCACTCATGAAAATACTCTCCATCAAGAATAGGCACTCTATGTCCAAGACTCCCTAAAGTAGACACATCCATCTTCCTCCAATGGTGATTAAACCAAGGCAATGGAAACCAAAGCTCTGATACCACTTGTAGGACCTAGAAGTAGATGTGTCTAGAGTGGGGTGATTAGACACTTCATGCTAAAGTTGCAATTTTTAAGCTTTTTCGGTTTAAGTGGAGTTTAGGCATAATTTCATCATTCACAATACATAACAAGCAAGTGTGCAAAGAGTGTATAGGCAGCGGAAAGTAAAGAATGCAACTTGCAAGAATGTAAAGGGAAGGATTTAGAGGATTCAAACGCAATTGGAGACACGGATGTTTTCCCGTGGTTCGGATAGGTGGTGCTATCCTACATCCACGTTGATGGAGACTTCAACCCACGAAGGGTAACGGTTGCGCGAGTCCACGGAGGGCTCCACCCACGAAGGGTCCACGAAGAAGCAACCTTGTCTATCCCATGACGGCCATCGCCCACGAAGGACTTGCCTCACTAGCGGTAGATCTTCATGAAGTAGGCGATCTCCTTGCCCTTACAAACTCCTTGGTTCAACTCCACAATCTTGTAGGAGGCTCCCAAGTGACACCTAGCCAATCTAGGAGACACCACTCTCCAAGAAGTAACAAATGGTGTGTTGATGATGAACTCCTTGCTCTTGTGCTTCAAATGATAGTCTCCCCAACACTCAACTCTCTCTTATAGGATTTGGATCTGGTGGAAAGAAGATTTGAGTGGAAAGCAACTTGGGGAAGGCTAGAGATCAAGATTCATATGGTAGGAATGGAATATCTTGGCCTCAACACATGAGTAGGTAAGTCTCTCTCAGAAATAGGATGCTGGAAGTGTAAGCTTAGTCTGATGGCTCTCTCCTTGAATGAAGAGGAGGTGGAGGGGTATATCTAGCCTCCACACAAAATCCAACCGTTACACATGATTCACCAATCTCGGTGGGACCGAATCAACAAACTCGGTCGGACCAAAATAGGAAACCTAGTGACCGTTAGAGATTTCGGTGGGACCGACTGGATCAACTCGGTGGGACCGATGTGCTAGGGTTAGGGTAAATCCAAAACTCGGTTTGACCGATTACTCAAACTTGGTGGGACCGACTTGGATAATAAGCAAAACAGAGAGTTGGCCAAGCAAACTCGGTGGGACCGATTGCATATCTCGGTGGGACCGAGGATAATGCAATAGGTAACTGAGAGTTTGCAAGCCCATCTCGGTGAGACCGAGATCCCATTGGTGAGACCGAACTGATTAGGGTTTCTGGCAGTGGCTATGACAAGTGAAACTCGGTGGGACCGGATAGGAATAATCGGTAGGTCCAATTTTGGCTTTAGGTTCAGGTCATATGGGGAAGTGGGAAAGTAGCCGAGGATTTTGGAGCATATCATTAAGCACATGAAGCAAGAGGTTCATTAAGCAACACCTCATCCCTCCTTGATAGTATTGGCTTTTCCTATGGACTCAGTGTGATCTTGGATCACTAAAATGTAAAATGAGATCTTGAGCTTCAAGCTTTAGCCAATTCCTTTGTCCTTAGCATCTTGGAGAACTTCCCACAACCTTTAGTCCATGCCACTCCATTGTTGAACTTATCTGAAACATACTAGATGAAAACATTAGTCCAACAAGAGATATGTTGTCATCAATTATCAAAACCACCTAGGGAGCACTTGTGCTTTCAATGCGATGCACCAGTATAAAAAACGATTGAAGTAAATGACTTAACCAAAAACTTACCTATTACTGCATCTGGCTGGGCTTCAACCTCCTCCACGTTAACGTGGTTCACCTGTCCCCTGTTGAAAGGGTTCGGCTTATTCCCAAAGCTTCCATTGCCATCTCCATTCTGGGCTTCAGGACATTCATTGGCATAATGTCCAGTCTTCTGACACTTATAACAAGTGACTTGGCTCAGGTCTCTCTTGGCTGGGGTTGATGGGTTGGTACGGTTCTGACCGTTGCTTCCCCCATTCCCATTACCGTTCTTGGGGCCATTAAGATTATGCGAATTCCCTCCTCCATGGGTATGGAGAAAATGTCCTCCTGCTTTCGGGGTAAAACGTGGCTTCTGCTGAGCTCATGAATTGTACTTCCCTTGTCCATACTTCCACTTGCAGTTCTCAATCTGCTGCTGCTTCCTTTCAATCATGAGCACGATCTACCAGCTCCTGGTAGTTGTTGAAAGTTGCTACCATCAACTGCATGCTCAGCTCATCATTCAGTCCTTCCAAAAACTTCTCCTTCTTAGCTGCATCCGTAGCAACGTCATCCGGGGCATAACGTGCTAACTTACTGAAGTCATCCACATATTGGCCAACTGTCCGTCCTCCTTGGCGCAAGTTGCGAATCCCATGCTTATTCATGGCCATAGCTCCCGCTGAAACATGGGCAGTGCGGAAAGCCTGCTGAAATTGGTCTCGTGTCATCGTGGCTATAGGGTAGGTGATAGTGTAATTCTCCCACCATGATGTTGCTGGTCCATCCAACTGATGTGCAGCAAAACACACCTTCTCAGTGTCAGTACATCCTGTAGTGGTTAACTCCCTTCCAATCTTGCGAAGCCAATCATCTGCTACTATAGGCTCGGTGCTACCGGAGAACACCAGCGGATTCAGTCTAAGGAAACAGGTTAAGTGACCAACAGGTGGTGGTGGTGGTGGGTTGTTGTTGTTGTTGTTGTTGTTGTTGTTCCCCTGATTCTGATTCTGGACTAGCAACTACATCAATGCATTCTGCTGCTGGATCAACTGAGTGAGCTCCGATGGGAAATCAAATCCATTGTCACGTCTCGGAGGCATCTGATGGGTTTAGAGGGGAGAGATTAGAATAGAATGAGGTCTAATGAAAAAGCACTACCCATATGCACATGAGACAAACACAAACATTTCACTCAATTAAGCAATCAAGTCATACAATCGGTCTAACTATCGCAAAAGTGCTCGGACTACTCTATTTACATGGTGGAATACTACTACCGATGTGGTGGTCTACTAGAAATATTCCTCGGTTGCAGACTCCATGATATCTGCTCCAGCTTCGTCTTCAAAGTCATCATCACTCAAGTCAGAGTCGGTGTCGTGGTATTTCTCACGGGGGGCTTGCGAGTCGACAGATGCTACAAGGGCTTAGTGTGTGGGTAAGACTGCTGCTGATAGGACCGGGAGCGGGTATGCGAGTAGCACGCGGTGGTTTACCCAGCTGCGGAGCTCTCCAGAGAGATAATACTCCTACTGCTGCATGTGTAAGTGTATCTGGTATATCTGGTACAGAGTTGCTCCTAGAGCTGTATCTGAGGTCAGTGCCATAGGCATCTGGCCTCGTATATATGCGGGTGGCCGGATGAGCATGCAAGCTCTAGTGGCCGAATGGCACTTGGCCATGGGTGTGTGCGTGAGAGTGTCCAGGGAGCCATTGTGGCCGGCCTCGTGCATGTGGCATGGCCTCTGCATGTGGCGTGGCCTCCCTGGTGAATGGATGGATGGGTGCCTTATATAGGCATGGGGGTAGCTTACTACCTAAGCTAGGTAGTGGCATGGGGGGCAAGTGGGCATGGGGCACCATGCCCATGTACGTGGCATGCATGCCTCTTTGTCCCTGGTGCACTTTATAAAACAGTGCCCAGGGACGGATACACTGTAGATGATGTCGTTGTTACTATTCATCAATAGTGTCAGCTACGATCGTTTCGTCGGTGTCGGGTCAGGCTGCAGTCGGCAGCCGGCTGGTTGGTGCAGTCGGCAGCCGGCTGGTTGGCGTAGTCGGCAGCCGGCAGTCGGCCAGGCAGAGCAGTCGGATGGGGCACCGACGGGAGCGGCCGGACAGTCGGACTGAGGGGCTTTGCTAGCCCCGATGTCTTGAAATATCGTCTTGCCGTCCTCGGGGTACCCGTGGTCGGTTACTCCGACAGTAGCCCCCAAGCCTCCGGGCAACTTGGCAAAGTTGGGCGGAGGTTTTTTGGCGAGTGTTCATGGAAATTGTCAAGAAAAAAGA
The DNA here is from genome assembly GCA_034509565.1 of Triticum monococcum. Taxonomy (NCBI): domain Eukaryota; kingdom Viridiplantae; phylum Streptophyta; class Magnoliopsida; order Poales; family Poaceae; genus Triticum; species Triticum monococcum. Next base: position 119,150,132 of record CM067844.1, read on the forward strand.
CAAAGTTAGTCCATGCAGATATATCGAATGTTTGCTTTTAGCATTGCATGTTTTATGCGGAGGGTGCCGACTCAGCTTTGTCCGAGCCCCCTTAATCTTTTTCGTGTTCCCTCCGCTTTTTGGCTTGTGCTCTTGCTTGCCAGACAGCCGCTCTGCGGTCTGTGGCTAAGAGTGGGCCGCAAAGTGGAGTGTACAGTACTCAAAGTCTAGGAGCAGATTCAACCGAGTAGATACTTGTAAAGGAAACGGTCGGGTCGCCCGCATGTTTTTCTTCCCGGGCGTTTTTCGCGTGGGTGGCCTCCAGCATTCACTCTTGCTAGTCGGATAGCCGCTCTATTGTGTGTGACTAAGAGTGGGCCTTTGGTACCGCGCACGGTACTAAGCCGTCTGTGGGAACTAACGTCTCAGGCCAAGCGGCTAGCCCCCGGGCCAACTCTGGCTGGCGCCGGGGCGAACAGTGATGCTACTGTAACAAAATGCGGAGACAGCCCCCGAGCATCGCTCATGGTTATCCATGCTTGCGTGGTGCAAAAAATATGCGGGTGAGGAGCTCACATTGATTTTTGTGTAGTCGCGGTCGTTGAAGACAGCCGGCGCGACCCGGCGCTCGCGGAGCGCGTCGGCGCACCCGCTGGGTGAAGCCTTTGAGCCTCCGGGTGCTCGAAGGGTGGGTCCCGGCCGGCCAGGCTCGACCGGCCAGGCGGCGAGGCGTCTTGCAGCACCTATCTTCCCTTTTTTCTCTTCTGTCGGCTGTTCGGAGCCGGACAAAATTCTTCTCTTATTTGCAATCTTCCGTGGGGGGCGCGCCAGCGCACCCATTGGGTGTAGCCCCCAAGATTCGGGCCGACTGCTGAGCAGTCGGGCCAGATCTCCCGGCAACTACTTTGTCTTCTTCTTCGCGGGGGCGCGTCAGCGCACCTGCTGGGTGTAGCCCCCGAGATTCGGGCCGACTGCTGAGTAGTCGGGCCGGATCTCCCGGCAACTACTTTGTCTTTTTTTACTAGCAGCCGGCCGGGCACCCGGCCACTTGAACAGCCGGCCCTTTGACTTGGTCAGTCGGATCTCGGGCAGCCAACCCTCTTTTTTCTTTCTTTTGCTTCTTCTCGTCTCCAGTCGGCCAGCGAACTCGCAGGATGCAGCCGGGCACGGCGGGAGGCGGAGCAGCCGGCGTTTGGGAGGTGGCAGCAACCGGCGCCTATGTTGCAGGGAAAGCGGGGCGGACCCGGCTGTCACAAGCCGGAGGTGGCGGAGAGCGGGATGCGGCCGGTCACGGGGCGGGCACCCAAAGCCGGCGCGAAGCAAGCGGCCCAGGCATGGGGGGCCGACTGTGCGGCGAGCAGGAGTCGGCCATAGGCGGGCCGAGTGGCGGAGGCGCGTGGGAGCAGACGGGCGGCCGCCGTACCAGCGCAGGCAAGGCGGAGTCCGAGCTCGGGGTGGAGCACCCGGCCGCTGGCAGAGGCAAAGGTGGCTGGGGCGGAGCCGACAGGCACGAAGCACCCGACCGCGAGGCGCGAGCAGCCGGCATCGCCGGAGTGGCGAAGGCGGCGATGAGGCGCGGCAGCAGCCGGCCGAGGAGCCGTTGCCACAGCCGGCGCAGACAGCGGAGCCGGCAGGCGGGTGGAACCAGGCGGCGAGGCGGGTGAGGAGGCGGACCAGCGGCGCGGGAAGCCGACCCGTCGCAGGCCGGGTGGTAGAGGTGGCTCGGAGCAGGCGACCACAGGCGGGGCGGACCTGGCGGTCGGGAGGCCGACGAGTAGCCGACCGGCGGAGCACCTGGCCATGGGCAAGGCAACCAGAGGGGCGCGGGAGTCGGCCAGGTGTGCGGAGCAGCGCAGGCGGCGGGGGCCGGAGCTGCAGGCGGAGATGGTGCTCGGGGCGCGGCCGCGCGGTAGAGGCGCCCGGGCATGCAGGCGGCCGGAGCCGGTGAGCCGGCCATCCGGCGTGGGAGCAGCAGGCGCGGACCCGGCAGTGGCGGCAAGCCGGCCGGACGGGATGCGGCCGCGGCGGGAGCGGAAGCCGGCCTCCGCGGCGGCAGCCGACGCGGGTGGGGAGGCACGCGAGGGGAGCCGAGGCACGGCGCGCTGCGGGGCTCGGGAGGGAGAGCTCGCACGCAGGGCCTGCGTGTGCCGAGGCTGCGGCCTCCAGAGGAGCTTCGCGGGCAGTGCAGGGGCGCAGCCGGGGCGGTGCGTTAGCGGTGACTCTGCGAGTGCGGCGGCGAAACTGCGGCTGCAGCAGAGCAGCGCGGGGTCGAGGTCGAGCCACTGTCCGGGCCGTTATCTGACCATTGCCCGGCCAAAATCTGACTGTTGTACAGAAAGTGTATGGGCAACGTATGAGTAGTGCACGGGGAACTTCTGGGTTGCATCTCGACTACGCATGGGTGTATGGGGTAGTCTGGGTAGTATTTTGCTAGTGTATGGCCAATGGTTTGACTTGCATCTAGCCAGCTTGCATAGATGGTATGAGGAGCGAACGCGTGTTTCAGCCGGAGCAAGGCACAACGCGGAGGGGAGCAGACGCGAGCGGCGCGTGGATGGACACCGCCAACCGAAACACGGCCCCGCATGCGGCGCGCGCGGACGGGCGGCCGGCGTTGCGGTGGTGGTGAAGGAGGCAAGGCCGATGGCGAGGTCATGCCGCCCCTCACGGCCATTCCGGAAGCATGTCGATGTCGAGCCCCCGACCGCTATCGGAGAGGCGGCGCGACGCCGCGGTGGTGAAGACGAAGAGGCCGACGACGAGGACGCGCCACCCCTCGCGGCCGCTCTCGGGGCGGGTCGGTGTCGAGCCCCCGAGCGCTACCGGAGAGACGGCGCGACGCCGCGGCGGAGGCAATGAAGAAAAAAGGGTCCTGCCCGGACAGCGAAACCAGCAGCAGCGTGGTAGCATAGTAGTACCGCCCCACGGTGGGCGCCAAATGTCGTGGTATTTCTCACGGGGGGCTTGCGAGTCGACAGATGCCACAAGGGCTTAGTGTGTGGGTAAGACTGCTGCTGATAGGACCGGGAGCGGGAATGCGAGTAGCACGCGGTGGTTTACCCAGCTTCGGAGCTCTCCGGAGAGATAATACTCCTACTGCTGCATGTCTGAGTGTATCTGGTATATCTGGTACAGAGTTGCTCCTAGAGCTGTATCTGAGGTCAGTGCCATAGGCATCTGGCCTCGTATATATGCGGGTGGCCGGATGAGCATGCAAGCTCTAGTGGCCGAATGGCACTTGGCCATGGGTGTGTGCGTGAGAGTGTCCAGGGAGCCATTGTGGCCGGCCTCGTGCATGTGGCGTGGCCTCGTGCATGTGGCGTGGCCTCCCTGGTGAATGGATGGATGGGTGCCTTATATAGGCATGGGGGTAGCTTACTACCTAAGCTAGGTAGTGGCATGGGGGGCAAGTGGGCATGGGGCACCATGCCCATGTACGTGGCATGCATGCCTCTTTGTCCCTGGTGCACTTTATAAAACAGTGCCCAGGGACGGATACACTGTAGATGATGTCGTTGCTACTATTCATCAATAGTGTCAGGTACGGTCGTCTCGTCGGTGTCTTGTCGGTGTCGGGTCGGGCTGCAGTCGGCAGCCGGCTGGTTGGCGTAGTCGGCAGCCGGCAGTCGGCAGCCGGCCGGGCAGAGCAGTCGGACGGGGCACCCGCAGGAGGGGCCGGACAGTCGGACTGAGGGGCTTTGCTAGCCCCGATGTCTTGAAATATCGTCTTGCCGTCCTCGGGGTACCCATGGTCGGTTACTCCGACAGACGGTGTCGTTGATGATGATGTAGTCTTCTAGGCGAATCTCCTTGGGCTCTTCGTCTTCTTCTACTGGTGTGGGGTCTCCCATGAATATTCCGATCTTCTTAATAAGGTCGTCATTCTTCTCCACTAGTACGACGTGTAGCCTTGAGTTCTTCCTCCAGTTCCGCAATCCTAGTCATTGGCTTCTTCAGATCTATCATGCTTGCGCACATCTGATTCTCCTAGCGTCGAATGTGTTGGTTTAGTTCCTGGATGAAAGCTGCAATTGATCTATCCTTCCTGGTGCTGATCATCTCCCATTGCTCATCTCGGTGCCCACAAATCTGGTAGGTATTATCCTTGAGATCATTGAGGTAAACTTCTCCAATACTTCCCATGGTGATGTGGGCTGCCATGCTCTTTCCTAGACTCCAGGTTGGTGCATCAAAGGAAAACTCTATAGGCTCAGTGACTGGCGCGAATGTCCTTCCTGGAACTTGAACTTGGATCATCCAGCGCTCCTCCTTGGGTAAAGTGGCATTGTAGGTCCCAGTGAAGCTTGGTACTCTGACGTTTAGGTACTTAGTGACTTCCTTCAGGTTGCGTCCAAAGGGTGTATCTTCATCCGGTTGCGTGAACTTGTTCCTTGCATCCGCCATCCTAAAAGAGTAGAAAAGATGAGGAGTGAGAAATGAGAAGAGAGTAGTGATCTAGGGCTTTATCTTAGTGGTCGTGTCCTACAGTCATCGTGTGCTCTGATACCATCTTGTAGCGACCAGACCTCAAACAGTCCGATCTCTGTGCTTCAGTGTCATCCCTGGATCAGTAATGCTGACACGCACAGTACTTGAAGGATTTATAACAGAGTAGCAATCACACACTTATTACATCGAATGTCTCCGAAGAGAACTTATTGCAAACAATATGGCTTAAGGCCATCTAATAAAGATAACAGCGGAAGGCTTGTAAGATAAGTGAGTCCATCAACTCCAACGGCATCACTGGGTATAGAACCACGACCTAAGGCACCTTACTCGTCGTCTGAAAAATCTGCAACATGAACGTTGCAGCTCGAAAATGGGTCAGCACATGGAATATGCTGGCAATGTAACACATAGAGAGTAATGAACACAAATAGGCTATACTACATGCATATATGGCTGGTGGAAGGCTCTATGGTTACAGTTTTGCGTAAAGCCAATTTTCCCTACTGCAAAGGAATAAACTTTATTTAACTAACACGGTGGTTGTTAAACATTGAGAGTGTAGACACCCTATCAATCCCAATTAAGCGTCATCATTAAAACCCAACAAAATTAATTAAAGTCACATGATGAGATTCAAATGATAATCCAAGTACTAGATACTCAAAACGTCCATACAGGGACATGGCTAATAATGATTAGTTTATACACTCTGTAGAGGTTTATGCACTTTTCCCCACAAGACTCGATCTCCTCCGTTGGATTTCTTGCACTACAAGGTGTTTGAGAAACGGATGACCGAGACACAGTCTTTCAGAAGCGTTAGCACCTTACGATGGGGTAGACAGTTACACCTACTTTCCCCTACATCTGCTAGTCTACCACTGTAAGAGTTCGCACGACTTAATCAACTATGCTAGAGCCCATAGTAGCTTGTGGCTGCACACGGAAGTTTCTAGCATGAATAATCTCATGATCCCTTTGAGCCTGGGTGGCGGTCCATAAAGAAAAGCAGGCAATCGCTGGAATACCCAGGTGCCTCAATCCACCCAGATGTGTGTTAAAGTTGCCACCTTAAGTAAACCATTAAATAACAACCTCACATCTGTCATGGATACACTCACCCAATCCACGTCTACTAGCATAGCATGGCACAAGCAAACGTAGAAGTAACTCCCAAAGGTTTGATAATAAAATAGGTAATAGGTACTACCTCATCTACTTCCCAAAACCCACATATTAATTAGATCCTATTCATGCAATTGTTTGAGGATTGATCTAATGCAATAAAACTGGTAGTAAAGAGGCACGATCAAAGTGTTGCTTGCCTTGCTGATGATCCGTGAAACCTAGAGACTAGAAGTAGCAAGCGGCGCACTCCGGGTACTCTAACGCAAATAAGCAAGCATACAATAAGCACTCATCTAATGCATAGGTAAAACTCAAATAAGAGATCTAACCAGAAAGTTCAACTTAAGAACTCCGTTTTGCAAAAAGAAACAAATCGAACGAAACAACGAAAGTCAAACAGCGAAAGAAACAAGCTTCGTTTACAAATCTGGACTTAAGTCAAATTTTACAGAAGCAAAAACTTGTTTGAGTTGGTTAAACGGAAAGAGGGTTTCGAAACGAAACTCTAGGCGCTTGAATTGCCTGATTCCGATAAACGAGCGAAAAGTTATACTAAAATAAAAATCGGATTAGAAATCGCGATCAGAAATAATCGCAGAAAATCCAAGAAAAAGAAAAACTGACGAACAGATTAACGAATGTTCGTTAACTGAAACTAAATGTTGAACTCGTCCGTTAAAACGAACGAACGAGCGAACGCTCGCTAAATAAGTGAACCGAGAAAAACAAAAAAACCGATATAAATAAAAAAACTAGGGTTTTAAAAAAAAAAACGAATCAGTTTTCTTCCGAAAACAGGCGGCGGGCGGCGGCTACCTCTTCGGAAACCAGCGGGACTGGGGGCTCCGGCGGGGTGGGGTGGCGTCGGCGGCGGGCGCGGCACGCGGCGGCGGCACACGGCGTCGGGCGGCGCGGTTGCTACGGGAGGCGGGGCGGGTCGGGGTGGCGGGGTGAGGCGGCGGCGATGGGTGGTATTTAAGAGAGGGGGGGTGTCGGCGGCTTGGGGAAGGGGGCGCCGGGTCGGGGTCGGCCTCGGGAGGCGTGCCCCGGCCGGACTCGGCGGCGGCAGCGAGTGTCGGTGTCAAAACCGGCGGATCTCGGGTAGGGGGTCCCGAACTGTGCGTCTAAGGCGGATGGTAACAGGAGGCAGGGGACAGGATGTTTTACCCAGGTTCGGGCCCTCTTGATGGAGGTAAAACCCTACGTCCTGCTTGATTAATATTGATGATATGGGTAGTACAAGAGTAGATCTACCACGAGATCAGAGAGGCTAAACCCTAGAAGCTAGCCTATGGTATGATTGTATGCTGTCCTACGGACTAAAACCCCCCAGTTTATATAGACACCGGAAAGGGCTAGGGGTACACAAGGTCGGTTACAAAGGAGAAGACACACATATCCATATTGCCTAGTTTGCCTTCCATGCCAAGTAGAGTCCCATCCGGACACGAGACGAAGTCTTCAATCTTGTATCTTCATAGTCTAACAGTCCGGCCAATGGATATAGTCCGGCTGTCCGGAGACCCCCTAATCTAGGACTCCCTCAGTAGCCCCTGAACCAGGCTTTCAATGACGATGAGTCCGGCGCGCAGTATTGTCTTCGGCATTGCAAGGCGGGTTCCTCCTCGGAATATACCAGGAAGAATTTGAATACAAGGATAGTGTCCGACTCTGCAAAATAAGTTCCACATACCACCGTAGAGAGAATAATATTTCCACAAATCCAATTTGCTGACTTGTTTTGGCAACACAACATTATGTCACGACCCAGTGATTATTCGAACCATTTCCTTTAACTAGCCCCGCACATAACACGAGGCAGTTTTTCGACACGTCTCGTCAAAGCAGAGATCGTGTGCCCTTATCACGGGATTCTCATCAATACGGGTGTGGGTAACCCAACCGCGCCATCGATTACGGCACTTAGGGGATAAGCGAGTTTTACCAGGCTAGTGGGGATGCATAGTTTCGTCCGCCCATATAAAGGGATAAGGAATTACCTTTTCATCCATGCTTTCTTCCTCCTTTGCTCATCCATTTTCGCACACTTGAGCTCCAGTGCCCAAGTCCGCATTTCCCACCTCAACCTTCTCCAATCATGTCCGGAGCGAGAGGCAGGTGGATGGTCTCCTCCGTCACGGAGGGACACATCAAGAAGCTGAGGAGAGCCAGATACCTGCCCGACGACATCGCACACTGGCTCCCAGAAGAGGGGCAGCTCATCCCCATCCCCAGGCCCCATGAGAGGGTAGTGTTCCTTACCTATTTCCTCCGCAGACTGGGATTCCCTCTCCACCCATTGGTCCGGGGGCTCATGTTCTACTATGGCCTGGATTTCCATGATCTGGCCCCGAACTTCATCCTCAACATCTCGGTGTTTACCGTCGTGTGTGAGGCCTTCCTCCGCATCAAGCCCCACTACGGCTTATGGCTGAAGACTTTCAATGTCAAGCCGAAGGTAGTGAGCGGCCGCCAGGCGAAGTGCGGAGGCGCCATGGTGGGCAAGATGCCCAATGTCACATGGCTCGAGGGCTCCTTCGTGGAGACCATAAAGGGGTGGCAATTGGGGTGGTTCTACATCACCGAGCCGCGTGACCCTAAATGGGCAGCGGCCCCCGAGTTCTGATCTAGCATCCCCACGCGGCTCACCACCTCGCAAGAGAAGGGCCTGTCCTCGGGTAGTTCGGGAGAGCTGACCGGACTCCAAACATGTACTCAAAACATGGTGAACAAGAAGCTCAAACTCGTCAATGTAGTCCAGGTCATGCTCATCCGCCGGATCCTCCCGTGCCAACAACGGGCTTTCAACTTGTGGGAGTTCGACCCGGGCCAGCACCGAGCTCTGAACAGGCTCTTCGACACAACACATGAGGATGCCTGGAAGGTGCTATTCAAGGGTGTCGAGGTTCCACCTCCCACTACCGAGGATCGCAGATTCAGCGTGAAGCGCCAAGCCAGCGCGGTAAGCTATTTTACCTCTTACAGGATACTTGTTTTTCATAGTTTGACTCTATGCGGGATCTAAGCTCCCGTACCTTTGACAGGACTGGCAGGAGATGGCTGGACAGATCGACTGTCCGGCTCCTTTGCCCGAAGGCCCAGCAGACGCTCTTTTGATGAAGATGCTGACTCTGGCTCCTTACAAGGTGCCGGAGAAGACCAAGAAGGCCAAGGGAACCCGAAAGAGTTCCCGGCGACCAGGAGTATCGGACTCATCGTCCGAAAACTCTGCGACGCACTCCCCCCCCCCCCCCCCGAAGATGAGGAGGAAGATGAAGATGCTCCCCCTCCAGTCGGGGGAGACAAGAAAAGGAAGGCCGCCCCAACAGGGGAGCCCGAAGGGTCCAAGAAGGGAAGGACTCTCCTTCCGGACAGTTCTACCACCGCTGCCGACAGCGAAGACAAGTGGCTGCCTAGGGCCAAGCCCCTGGGAAATCGTAAGTATTCGGATACCAGAGTAACTCAAAGCATTCCTTTGTCGCACTGCTTCACCTAACGCCGAATATGATTATGCAGGCCGCCACGAGCCCGTATCGATGTATCATCGGACGGCTCCCTGGGCTCGTCGGATATGGATAGCGATCCAGTTCCGACTGCCACCTCCCCTCACCCTGCGGATGACACCGAGGTATTGTCTCAAGAGGCACCGGGTCAAGGGGAGACAGTCCCGGAGGCACCTCAAGGAGGCCTTCCGTACTCCGGGAGTAGAGGGGACAAGGCCCCTGAGGGCTCTGAGTTCGGCCCTCAGCCGAACACTGCGTCGGAACCTCCAGTGGTTCCAGACTCGGGCAGGCGGCCTCCTTCCAAGAGGGGCAAGACACCTGTACTAGTGACCTCTGTCCATCCAGAGGCCCCGGACAATCTGCTGGGAGCGCTTCACAGTGCTTCCATCGACGAGGAGCACCGTACTATTATGAGTGCGGTGGTCCAGAAGGTTCAGTCCGCCAAGAGCGGACTGACTGAAGCCTATGCCAGCCTTCTAACAGGCTTTGAGGTAAGTGTTTAAAATATAGGAAAAATATTACCGCATAGACAGTAGCCCCTGATGCTCTATTCGGTGTTCACAAAGAAAAGCCGAACAGAGGATCAAACAATATCGCAGGAGTCTAATATAAGTACGTCAATATGCATATGCAGGCTTCGCTGCTGGCATCTGCCGCACTGACTGCGGAGGTCACCGTACTGAAGCAGGACCTTAAAGGGTCCAAGGACGAGCTCGACCTTGCCAAGAGGCAGCTCGAGGAGACTAAAGGTAAGTAATACCTAGTCTATGGATATGTATAAAAAGAATGCGATTGCAAAATGACAGGATCATCATGAATTTGCCAGGGGCCACGGCCGAAGTGGCGACCGTAAAGCAAGCGCTGTCCGAGGCCGAAAACAAAGCGGCCAAGGAGCGCACCGAGCGAGAAAAGCAGGAGGCGCGGGTGGGCGAGGTGCAACAAGAGCTCCAAGCTCTCGTGACGAAGCACGAGGCGTTGGATATTGACTTGAAGACACGGGAGTCTAAGCTTGCCACGGCCCTTGAGAGCGCGAAGAATGCCAAGGCCGAAGCCCAAAGGGCCCTCCAGGAGATTGATGCGATGAAGAATATAGCGGAGGGTAAGGCATTCTATATGCAAAGCAAGCATGTGAAAGTAAATTACCTGTTACTTACCCGAATCCGGAGCTCTCTAGGAGCATTCGCAGAATTGCCCCGCAGCGTGTCCGATGCCGCACAATTTTATCAGACCGAGGAGGGAAGCTCAACGGAGAAGTTGTTCTGGTCTCAGTATACTGGGACTAAACACCCGGTGCCAATGAGCGACCAGCTAAAGCAGCTGGTCGAGCTACACAAGGCGACCGAACAAGCCATGAAGGGCTTTATAGTCCGGCTGTGGCCTGGCGACGCCCTTCCGAACAGCTACTCCGGCCTGGTGAGGCGGCTTGTGGATGCCTGCCCGCGGCTGGAGGTCGTCAAGCGATCCGTCTTCATTGAAGGTGCATGCCGGGCTTTCGCCCGTGTGAAGTTGCAATGGGTCAAGCTAGACGCCGTGAAGCTGATCTAGGAAGGGCCGCCGGAGGGCAAGGAGCATCACCACCCCGAGATGTACTACGAGGGCGTTCTGAAGGGTGCCCGTCTCGTAGCGGACGAGTGCACGAAAGATGTAATATTTGAGTGAAACTTTCTCGTGTGATCCTGTATTTATGAAAACTTATTCATATGCGCTATGCAACGCTTGTTTGAATTTAAAATATTACCTTCTGTTTGGCTGTTTATCCAATCTGAGAGATGGCTAGTCCTTGGCTTCTGCCCCCATGCCATGAGTGCTGGCGTGTTCGGGATAAACCTGAGCACTCTTGTTCCCATTTTTGGGTCCTTCGAGGGAGGTGCTCAGCACAACGAACAAGGCAACCGGACTAATAATGCTTTATCACTCTCACTTAGCCATAGAATTCTATAATTTTAAATTTCAATGAAGCCCCTGGTATTCGGAAGGCCGAATACGGGGCGCGATACACGCCTTTGAGACGGACAGGGCCGGCCCTCGCTCTAAGCGGCATAAGTCTTTAGGGACTCGAAACTGAAAGTGCAACTATCCCTAGGTGGTTTTGGTAATTCGTATCAACATATAGCTCATTGAGCTAATGCTATTCCAAGTTGATTATTTCAGGAAAGCTCAATGATTGGCATGGCATGGATGTGAAAGTGGAACCCTCAAAATGCTAAGGACAAAGGATTGGCTCAAGCTCAAAAGCTCAAGACTCTTCATTTTATATTTTAGTGATCCAAGATCACATTGAGTCTTTAGGAAAAGCCAATACTATCAAGGAGGGATGAGGTGTTGCTTAATGAGCCTCTTGCTTCATGTGCTTAGTGATATGCTCCAAAATCCTCAACCACTTTCCCATATCCACAAATGACCTAAACCCTAAGCCAAACTCGGTCATACCGATTCTATCTATCCGGCACCACCGAGTTTCATATGTCATAAGCCATTGCCAAACCCTAGCAATTCGGTCCTACCGATAGGGATCTCGGTCTCACCGAGATGGGATTGCAAACTCTCTGTTTCCCTTTCGTAACTTTTCGGTCTCACCGAAAGAGCGAATCGGTCCCACCGAGATTGCAATGTAAACTCTATGTTTCCCTTTTGTAACTTTTCGGTCTCATCGAAAGAGCAAATCGGTCCCACCGAGTTTGCCTGACCAACTCTCTGGTTAGCTTATTACCAAACTCGGTCTCACCGAGTTTGTGTAAGCGGTCTCACCGAGATTACGTTGTTCCCAAACCCTAACCATATCGGTCTGACCGAGTTGCATGTCAGTCCCACCGAAAACCTCTAACGGTCACTAGGTTTACCTTTTCGGTCCGACCGAGTTTGTTGATTCGGTCCCACCGAGATTGGTAGATTGTGTGTAACGGTTGGATTTTGTGTGGAGGCTATATATACCCCTCGACCTCCTCTTCATTCGTGGAGAGAGCCATCAGAACACATACACATTTCCAACTCATATGTTCTGAGAGAGAACCACCTACTCATGTTGAGACCAAGACATTCCATTCCTACCATATGAATCTTTATCTTTAGCCTTCCCCAAGTTGCTTTCCACTCAAATCTTCTTTCCACCAGATCCAAATCCTATGAGAGAGAGTTGAGTGTTGGGGAGACTATCATTTGAAGCACAAGAGCAAGGAGTTCATCATCAACACACCATTTGTTACTTCTTGGGGAGTGGTGTCTCCTAGATTGGCTAGGTGTCACTTGGGAGCCTCTGACAAGATTGTGGAGTTGAACCAAGGAGTTTGTAAGGGCAAGGAGATCGCCTACTTCGTGAAGATCTACCGCTAGTGAGGCAAGTCCTTCGTGGGCGATGGCCATGGTGGGATAGACAAGGTTGCTACTTCGTGGACCCTTCATGGGTGGAGCCCTCCGTGGACTCGCGCAACCGTTACCCTTTGTGGGTTGAAGTCTCCATCAACTTGGATGTAGGATAGCACCACCTATCCGAACCACGGGAAAACATCCGTGTCTCCAATTGCGTTTGAACTCTCCAAACCCTTTCCTATTCTTGCAAGTTGCATGCTTTACTTTCCGCTGCCAATATACTCTTTGCATGCTTGCTTGAATTGTGTGATGATTGCTTGATTTGTCCCAAAATAGCTAAAATCTGCCAAGAACTAAAATTGGGAAAAGGTTAAGTTTTTATTTGGTCAAGTAGTCTAATCACCCCCCTCTAGACATACTTTCGATCCTATAAGTGGTATCAGAGCCTTGGTCTCCATTTGCTTTGATCTCCATAGCTTTTGGTGGTCATAGCCTTGGTTTCACAACCTAGGAGAGTATATCGTCTAGCGAGAGAAATTATCACCGTAGAGGTCCTTACTTTGATGGTACTAATTTTGCTAGTTGGAAGCATAAAATGAAAATGCATATTCTTGGACATAACCCCGTCGTTTGGGCTATTGTGTGTGGTGGTTTGCAAGGTGACTTCCTTGATGGGAAAGAACCAAACCGTGAAGCTACCGCGGATGAATTTAAGATGTTGCAATACAATGCTCAAGCTTGTGATATTCTCTTCAATGGATTGTGCCCCGAAGGATTCAACAAAATCAGCCGTCTTGAGAATGCAAAGGAAATTTGGGATACTTTGATTGATATGCACGAAGGTACCGACTTCGTCAAGGAATCCAAGTTGGATGTGCTTCAAAGTCAACTTGACAAGTTCAAAATGAAGGATGGTGAAGGTGTCGCTGAAATGTACTCTAGGCTTGCTCTCATCACAAATGAGATTGCCGGCTTAGGAAGTGAAGAGATGACCGATAGATTCATCATCAAGAAGATTCTAAGAGCCTTAGATGGAAAATATGATACCGTGTGCACATTGATCCAAATGATGCCCAATTACAAAGATCTCAAGCCAACGGAAGTGATTGGAAGAATTGTTGCTCATGAGATGTCACTTAAGGATAAAGAGGAACTTCACAACAAATCAAGTGGTGCCTACATCATCAAGTGAGGAACAAAACTTCAATGAAGAATTGAGCTTAATGGTGAAGAACTTCAACAAGTTCTACAAGAGTGGAAGCAAAGATAGAAGCTTCAAGTCAAGGTCCTACAATGACAAAAGATCTTCTAGTCGAGAGCGAAACTGATACAATTGTGGAAGACCTGGACACTATTCCAATGAGTGTACGGCTCCCTACAAGAGAAGAGAAGAGTCTCCAAAAAGAAGAAGCAAAGATTCACCACCAAGAGAGAGAAGGAGTAGAGATGATCGTTATGAACGAAGATACTCACGGAGAAGCCAGGATTCGGAAAGGAAGGAAAAATCATCAAGGAGCTACACAAAACGAAGACATCAAGCTCATGTTGGTGAATGGGTATCCGGCTCCGACTCCGACAGCCACTCTGAGAGAAGTTATCACTCCGACTCCGAAGATACTCAAGATGAAGGTCTTGCCGGTCTAGCACTTGTGTCATCCAACTCCTACAACATATTTGACTCACCAAATGAAGGAATTGGAAGATGCCTCATGGCCAAAGGTCCTAAGGTAACACACCCCGAATATGTTGATTTTAATAGTGATGAAGATGACTTGTTAGGTGATGATGATTTGCTTGTTGACAACTCTAGTGATGAATACTATGATGAAACGTCAATTAATCATGCTAATCAAGATAAAACGAATGACAATGATAAGGAGAAGATTGAGGCTCTAACTAAAGAACTAAACACTCTTAAGTTAGCTCATGAAACTATCTTCGAAGATGATCGAGAACTTTTAAGAGCTCATGAGAAGTTACGCTTTGAAAAGCTCAATCTTGAGCAAGAGCATGAGTTTTTAAAAGCAATCAATGATGATCTCCGCAAGAAAAGTTCTTCTTACATTGCCAAGCATTTACTCTTATCCACTTACATGCCTCAAGTCAAGTTTAGTAACAAGAACAAGAAAGATTCTTCCTCTAGTAGTAACAATGATCATGCTAAATCCAATATTGTTGCTTCTAGTAGTTCTCGTGATTCCACTAATGATTCTCTTAGCCAAGTTACACTTGAGCAAGAAAATAGCTTATTGAAGGGAATTATAGAGAAAGGAGTGTACAAAAGCCTTGCCGGGAGTAAGCAATTCGAGGAAATTGTGCGCAAGCAAGGAATGCACCGGAAGAATCAAGGTGTTGGTTTTGAACGAAAGTTCAATGCCAATGGAGTTGAGTGGGAAGAAGATCAATACCCCAAGACAAAGTTTGTTCCTCAACAAGAGAAGTATGATACTTCCTTCAAGGGGACACAAGCTCAAGATGATCTTCCACCACAAGACTACAAGCAAAAAGGCAAGGAGAAGCTTCAAGAGGAAATTGATGCATTTGAAGAAGCTCCTAAGACCTTAGTCAAGTTGATTCCCAAGACTACTTCAAGTTCCACTTCATCAAGTATGACTATAACTCCAAGGATTCCCATCAAGATGGTGTGGATCCAAAAGAAGAAGAACTAGAGAGTTCTTGAGGGTGACTCCGCCAACATACTTCACTCTTATCACTTCTGGCAAGAACAAGTGCAATCAACTTCCACATCTTGCACTAGTTCAAGGAGTCACAAACCCTCTTGTTGGTAAGACAAGGGACAAGGTAATCTAAAAGTTTTCATGGACATCATCTTGTGTGTGCATCACTCTATGTCTATGGATATCCTTGTTTGTTCCTTGTAGGACTAACCCATGTAGGTGTTGAAAGTGCAATTCACTCAAATGGATAGCTCCAAGTGATCTACATCAACATTGAGCATCCACATCTTCAACATCTACATGAAGTCATCATCGACAAAACCCAAGGTTAGTTCATCCCTCTTAGGGGGGGGGTATCACATCTAGGGGGAGCTTTACTCTAAGACTTGAGCTAAAGCAACTCTAAAGATGTGAACACAACAATGCTTTATGTAAAAGTGGTAACCCCACTTGAGCTTAAACGATGAGTATGACCTATAATCAAGTGTTCTCACTTGACTCCTAAGTCAATATACTCATATATAGATGACCTAGTCATTGCAAATTGCTTGATAGATGCTAGAATTGGTTGTGCATGCTTTGTCACATATTTCTTTTGCCATCTTATTGTGTGAGCATGTTGGTTGCATATTTTACTCATTCGAGGACATCCACTTGTTGTTTTGGTTGTTTGGTTTTATTTCCTTTTGCCAAGTGGATGGACAAGAATGCCTAAGAACCTCCTCTAGCTATCTATGCTTTTCTCGTCTCAAACTCCATTCATGCTACATCACAAAATTTGATCAAGTCAGATTCAAACCACTCTGTGTGAGGAGCGCTCGGAGTCCCCGATTCGTCATAGACTTAAACTTCCAAAACCTCTTTGTGATTCTCGGTCTGACCGATACCCTACTTTCGGTCCTACCGAGATCATTAAGTTGATCTAGGTTTTCGATCTCGGTGCAACCGATTTGAACCATTCGGTCACACCGAGTTGCAACAACTGTATACAGTTTTGCATCTCGGTGCCACCGAGTTGTTCCACTCGGTCACACCGACAGGGTCGGGCTATATATAGTCACGGGCAAAATTTTGGAAATTTCTCCGAACCCCTTCGCCCGCGTGATAGCCTGCTCTGCCAACTTGGTCTCCGGATCATCTCCTCGCCGCCAGCCGCCTCCAGTCGCTGGTCTCCGTCGCCGTCAACGGGAATCAACCCCGCCGTTGCCGCCGTAGCGAGTCTCCGCCGAACTAGGGTATGGACTCGATCTTTGTGCTATTCTCCAATCCGATTCCTAGCACATTGTGATCATCATGATTCTTGCCACGTTTGATAAACTCCTATCCAATCAATGAACTCGTAGATTAGGTTTAATTCGAAAATTTTAGGGTTAGGTTTCTGCCGAAACCATCTCGGACCCACCGAGTTGAAAAACTTGGTCCCACCAATTTGGCTTATGCCATTGCACAAGTGAGACTCGGTCTGACCGAGTATTACTAATCGGTGTGACCGATTTTGGAACTCTGTGAAACCCTAGCAGTCTCGGTGCCACCGAACTGTAACTCGGTCTGACCGAGTTCACTAGTTTAGGCTCCAAAACTGCTTCGGTATCACCGAGTTTAGAAATCGGTAGATCCGAGATGCTTTCAGTGGGAAACTAAAACTAAGTTTTTGAATTATTCTTTTGCAAAAATCTCTGCATTTGTGATGCTCATCCACTCTATCTCATCTATAACCTATTCACAGGGTCAGCAGTCAGAGTTTGCATCATGTCAGACCAAAGTGATAGCCAGAACCTGTCTGAACAGCAAGTGCAGATGAGTGAGGGCACTAGTCCCTCAAGTTCCTTAGATGATGGCAACAGGAGCACCCCTAGCAATCTGCCTAAAGCTGCCACAAGACAGAGAAAGAAGAGAACCTCAGATTCAGAAGATGAGGATTATGTGGCAGAAGAGGAAGCAACTTCCAAGAGAGTTGAGCCAGCACAGGGCATAAAACTAGGGATGAAGATCAAAAGGCCAGCAGGCAGGCAGCCTATGTCAAAGGCTAGAGCTTCAACTGAGAAGCCCACTCCCATTGAGCCAGTTGCTGCTGAAGGCAAGAAGAGGAAAGAAAGGGTGAAGAAAACTATAGCCAGAGTGCTTGGCAAAGCTTCCATCATGGAAGATGAGGAGGAAGAAGAAGAGGTAGCTGCACCAGCACCAAAGGCACCCAAGCTGATGGGTGATGCCATAAGATCAGGGGCAGCTGCTTCCAAGGCCAAGCCAGCTCCAAAGCCAAAGCCAAAGAGAAATACAAGAAGCATCCCAGCTACTAAGAAGAACAAGGCCCCAGTGCCTGAAGCTGCAGAAGAAGAGGAAGAGAATGTTCTTAGAAAGCTCAAGCCCAAGATCCCAGACCACAACGACGCTCATCCTGTGGCTGAGGATATGAAACTCAGGAGAGATTCAGGGCTCCGGAAGTGGAGAGAAGCAGACCCGTATGCTTCAAGGAGAAGGACTGTAGTTGACTACAGGTTTCACACCAAGGAGCAGCAAGATTTTTATGAGACAGTGCTGCTAGACAAGAAGCCCATTGTCTGTGACATGAGATGGGTCGATTGGCAATACATCAAGGACAACAAAGAGTACTACCCTGGAGTGCAAGACAGCTTCAAGGCATGTGGAGTAGAGGACTTTGTCGGGCAGAAGCTCACAAAGTGGAACGAGGAACTCATCATGCAGTTCTACTCCACAGCCCATTTTTACCTAGATGGTAGGATAATTTGGATGTCAGAGGGTACGAGGTACCAGTCTACAGTTGCTGAATGGGCTCAGCTGATTAATGCCCCAGAGGAGCAAGCAGATGACTTGGACGTTTATGCCAAGAAGAAGATGGACCACATCTCTATGTCCAACATGTACAAGGAGATTCCAAATGAAGCACTTGACACTTTCAAGTTTGGCTCAGTACACTATCTTCTGTCAGGGCTGCCAACTATCAATTGGATTCCGAGGCACACCTTATTGCCCAAGTCTGGAGATCACAAGATGATCAGAGGCCATGCAATCAACTTGCTTCATATCTTTGACGTCCCACCGAAGTTCAAAGTCATGAGCCTCATGGTAGAAACAATCAAGAGGAGAACAACAGACTAGAAGAGTAGCTGTGGATATGCCCCACAGATTCAGGAGCTCATCAACTCCAAGATGGGCACGGGCATATACTTGTTGGATAAGGAACACCTGCCCATCCGTCCAGATTTTGAAGATAACCAAGTTGTTATGACTGAGAATGAGCCATCATCTGCCCAAGCACAAGCCAAGAAGGAGAAGGCCAGGAAGGAGAAAGCTGCCAAGATGCCAACTCAAGAGGAGGCATCTGAATATTTCTTGAAAACCAAACAAGAGCAGCTTGGTTACCTGATTGCATCCACCCTGCGTATTGAGAAAGGATTAGCCACCCTAACTCAGAACCAAGCAAGCCTAGAGAGGATCGTAGAACAGAGGTTCTATGACTTGGATATCAAGGTGACAGAGATTCAGACTGCAGTGGAGCAGCTCCAGGATGACATGCAGGAGAGGAGAGGCAAGATGACAACTGATGCCTTTGCCAGAGTGCCACGAGGTCCGAGGTCGTCTGCAATGACAGTTGCTGACACCAGAGCCACCACGTCTGCACCAGCTACAGCCTCAGTTCCACCAGCTCCAGCGTCTACTTCAGCCTTGACTCCGACCACGTCTACAGAAGGCTTCGTCCTTGGAGTGCTCCGGACTCCACCACCACCTGAAGATCAAGCCTGAGTGTCGACTTAGCACTATGCATTTTCTAGGAACTTTTTGGTAACTTGTTGCCAAAGGGGGAGAAAATGTATAGATCATAGGCTTCGAGAGAGAGTGTTGCTTTTATTCTCTCTTGTTTTATTTGGTGGTTTTTCGAACTTCGTTTGCTTTTGTGTGAGATACTATGTCATTATCCGTGAGACATCGATGATCATGTGTTTGATCATAAGCTACACTTACTGTTTGCTTAATGCTATTATCCTATCTATCTTATGTGATCATTCACTATTCTTGGTGATGAGTGCATGTATTTCATTCTTATCATTTTAAGCGCTCCACCAAGATGTATGTGACATGGAAGAGTAACCCATGACTCTAACTCCTTGTGCATTTGCAGTCCAAAGCAAAATTTTTAAATATGCACAAATTTAGGGGGAGCTCTTACTTATCACATACTTCTCAAAGCGACGATATATTTCATGCTTATTTTCATTGTCGAAGCTTTGATCTATATGTTGTCATCAATTACCAAAAAGGGGGAGATTGAAAGTGCAACTATCCCTAGGTGGTTTTGGTAATTCATAACAACATATAGCTCATTGAGCTAATGCTATTCCAAGTTGATTATTTCAGGAAAGCTCAATGATTGGCATGGCATGGATGTGAAAGTGGAACCCTCAAAATGCTAAGGACAAAGGATTGGCTCAAGCTCAAAAGCTCAAGACTCTTCATTTTATATTGTAGTGATCCAAGATCACATTGAGTCTTTAGGAAAAGCCAATACTATCAAGGAGGGATGAGGTGTTGCTTAATGAGCCTCTTGCTTCATGTGCTTAGTGATATGCTCCAAAATCCTCAACCACTTTCCCATATCCACAAATGACCTAAACCCTAAGCCAAACTCGGTCATACCGATTCTATCTATCCGGCGCCACCGAGTTTCATATGTCATAAGCCACTGCCAAACCCTAGCAATTCGGTCCTGCCAATAGTGATCTCGGTCTCACCGAGATGGGATTGCAAACTCTCTGTTTCCCTTTCGTAACTTTTCGGTCTCACCGAAAGAGCGAATCGGTCCCACCGAGATTGCAATGTAAACTCTATGTTTCCCTTTTGTAACTTTTTGGTCTCATCGAAAGAGCAAATCGGTCCCACCAAGTTTGCCTGACCAACTCTCTGGTTAGCTTATTACCAAACTCGGTCTCACCGAGTTTGTGTAATCGGTCTCACCGAGATTACATTGTGCCCAAACCCTAACCATATCGTTCCGACCGAGTTGCATGTCAGTCCCACCAAAAATCTCTAACGGTCACTAGGTTTACCTTTTCGGTCCGACCGAGTTTGTTGATTCGGTCCCACCGAGATTGGTAGATTGTGTGTAACGGTTGGATTTTGTGTGGAGGCTATATATACCCCTCCACCTCCTCTTTATTCATGGAGAGAGCCATCAGAACACATACACATTTCCAACTCATATGTTCTGAGAGAGAACCACCTACTCATGTGTTGAGACCAAGACATTCCATTCCTACCATATGAATCTTGATCTCTAGCCTTCCCCAAGTTGCTTTCCACTCAAATCTTCTTTCCACCAGATCCAAATCCTATGAGAGAGAGTTGAGTGTTGGGGAGACTATCATTTGAAGCACAAGAGCAAGGAGTTCATCATCAACACACCATTTTTTACTTCTTGGAGAGTGGTGTCTCCTAGATTGGCTAGGTGTCACTTGGGAGCCTCCGACAAGATTGTGGAGTTGAACCAAGGAGTTTGTAAGGGCAAGGAGATCGCCTACTTCATGAAGATCTACCGCTAGTGAGGCAAGTCCTTCGTGGGCGATGGCCATGGTGGGATAGACAAGGTTGCTACTTCGTGGACCCTTCGTGGGTGGAGCCCTCCGTGGACTCGCGCAACCGTTACCCTTCGTGGGTTGAAGTCTCCATCAACGTGGATGTAGGATAGCAGCACCTATCCGAACCACGGGAAAACATCCGTGTCTCCAATTGCGTTTGAACTCTCCAAACCCTTCCCTTTACATTCTTGCAAGTTGCATGCTTTACTTTCCGCTGCCAATATACTCTTTGCATGCTTGCTTGAATTGTGTGATGATTGCTTGATTTGTCCCAAAATAGCTAAAATCTGCCAAGAACTAAAATTGGGAAAAGGTTAAGTTTTTATTTGGTCAAGTAGTCTAATCACCCCCCTCTAGACATGCTTTCGATCCTACAGAAACCTTGCCGAACAGCGACCAGTCTCTCGCCTTATCATGACAGCCAGTTTTAGCTTTCTCTACTGAGGTGCTTAGCCCAGCAGAACCGGGGCACAATCGCAGCAGTTCTCCTAGCGCTACCTTTGCCGATAGAGCGGAACGTAAGGTACCAAAACATAGGAGCCGGGCAAACCCAACATTTGACCAAAGACATGATTCGGAGCTGATGCATATAATGCTATAAGTTCGGGGTGCTGCACTTGTGAAAGTGTTCTGACTTTTCACACCATATTGTGGGGTACGTAAGCCCCTGGTGTATTGGCTGTACCAAAGTGTACAGTTGCAAGGCGTCATTAATGATCACACATATATAAAACAAGAATGCAATAATAGTCGTAATGTTATGCATTGTTTATTCAAAAAGGTGCGTTAAAGCAGAATGATACAGATAGTGCGATAAGCAAAAAATAGGACTATGTCCCTTCCAAGGGCAAGCTGAGGAATAGTATTAAAGCAAATATTTCACTCGTTATCATAATCCACCTGGGAGTTCTGTGGTGTGACGTAGCTTTCTGCCTCCTTGGTTGCTGCATCATCTGTTCGGCAATCATGCTGCCGGACAGGGTTTCCAGAGATTAAAGTCCTGAAAAGAGAAAAATAACAAAGCGGGAAGCCCCTAGTGCGGTTTAAGCCGCGTCTTGAGGCGTGCCGTAGTTGTTCCCCCCTCCCCACCTGTGCCCATGGTATTTTTAATGCGTAATTATGTACACGTGGCACGGATTTCGCCGTTTGGCTGGGTCTGGGGTGGGGGCCGCATTGCTACGCGAGCTCAGATCGTGCCAGGCGGTCTAGTTGCCGATTACTCCGAGCGCGCTTGAAGGTGTCCGGGTCTTGAAACGCCGAACTGATGGATTGCCTTGAGAGGCTGCTTTGCGCTTCTGCTGCGAGGGCCGCAGTGTGCTCCTCCGTTCGGAGAGAGCGCTCTGTGTTTCCATTAACTGTAATAACCCCACGAGGTCCTGGCATCTTGAGCTTGAGGTATGCATAATGCGGTACCGCATTGAATCTCGCAAATGCGGTTCGCCCGAGCAGTGCATGATAACCACTGCGGAACGGGACTATATCGAAGATTAATTCTTCGCTTTGAAAGTTATCCGGGGATCCGAAGACCACTTCCAGTGTAATTGAGCCTGTGCAATGGGCCTCTACGCCTGGAATAACGCCTTTAAAGGTCGTTTTTGTGGGTTTGATCCTTGAGGGGTCTATACCCATTTTGCGCACTGTGTCCTAATAAAGCAGGTTCAGGCTGCTGCCGCCATCCATAAGGACTCGTGTGAGGTGAAATCCGTCAATGATTGGATCTAGGACCAGTGCGGCGAATCCGCCATGATGGATACTAGTGGGGTGGTCCCTGCGATCGAAGGTGATCGGATAGGAGGACCATGGGTTGAACTTTGGGGCGACTGGCTCCAACGCATATACATCCCTGAGCGCACGCTTCCGCTCCCTCTTGGGGATGTGGGTTGCGTATATCATGTTCACCGTCTGCACTTGTGGGGGGAACCTCTTCTGTCCTCCGGTGTTAGGCTGTTGGGGCCCTTCCTCGTCATCGCTATGTGGCCCCTTATCTTTGTCTTCGGCAATTAACTTGCCGGCCTGCTTGAACACCCAACAAGCCCTGTTGGTGTGGTTGGCTGGCTTGTCAGGGGTGCCGTGTATTTGACACGAGCGATCGAGTATACGGTCCAAACTGGACGGGCCCGGAGTGCTTCTTTTGAATGGCTTTTTCCGCTGACCAGGTTTAGAGCCTTTGAATCCGGCATTGACTGCCGTATCTTCAGTATTATCGCTGTTAATGCGGCGCTTATGTTTGTTGCGACGTGACCTGCTATTGCCGTCCTTGGTATCCGAAGTACCATGGTTCTTTGACATATTATTACTGCGAGCCAGCCAGCTGTCTTCTCCCGCACAAAAGCGGGTCATGAGTGTCGTGAGGGCTGCCATAGATTTCGGCTTTTCCTAACCAAGGTGCCGGGCTAACCACTCATCGCGGATGTTGTGTTTGAAAGCTGCTAGGGCCTCTGCATCTGGACAGTCGACAATTTGATTTTTCTTTGTTAGGAGCCGAGTCCAGAATTTCCTGGCCGATTCTTCTGGCTGCTGAATTATGTGGCTCAAGTCATCGGCATCTGGTGGTCGCACATAAGTGCCCTGAAAGTTGTCGAGGAATGCGGCTTCCAGATCTTCCCAATAGCTAATGGACTCTGCTGGCAAGCTGTTAAGCCAATGCCGCGCTGGTCCTTTGAGCTTTAGTGCGAGGTATTTGATGGCGTGTAAGTCATCACCGTGGGCCATGTGGACGTGGAGGAGGAAATCCTCGATCCATACCGCAGGATCTGTTGTGCCGTTGTATGATTCAATATTTACGGGTTAAAAACCTTCTGGGATTTGATGATCCATTACTTCGTCTGTGAAGCATAAGGGGTGTGCGGCGCCTCTGTATTGGGCTATATCGCGACGCAACTTGAATGGGTCTTGCCTGCTGTGTTCGGCCCGGCCGGATTTACTTTTACTGTATCCGGCGTGACGTTTATCGTCTCATATAGTGGCGTGCCCTCATGATCCGTAGATCGATCTTGCATGTTTTTCTTTGTCCTCCAATACGTCCTGCAGGTCTGGCGTGTTTCCCCATGCTTTTTTATTTGAATGGCGTCGGGGTGCAGGCTGAGCTTTTGGCTGGAATGCCTCTCTATCACGGCCACGAGGTGGCCGATCAGCCACGTCATACGCTTCTTCCTCCAATCGAGGTAGCAACCTGCATTTTGGGTAACTCTTGGAGGGGCGCTCGAGTTTATATTCCTCGACCGCGAGCACTTCAGTCCATCTGTCAGCTAGCAGATCTTGATCAGCTTGAAGCTGCTGCTGCTTTTTCTTAAGGCTATTTGCCGTGGCCATAAGCCTGCGCTTGAAGCGCTCTTGTTCGACGGGATCCTCTGGCACGGCGAATTCATCATCTCCGAGGCTTGCCTCGTCTTCGGAGGGGGGCATGTGATTATCATACTCCGCCTCTCCATCTGCCGCTCTCTCAGGAGGGTTGGCTCCTCCATCCTCCTGCTCTAAACCTTGCTGGAGGGGATTGTTGTTGTCTTCGGCGCTATCCGGAGTGTTATTATCTCCCGTGCCGGCATCACCACTTTTGCTTTGGCGGGACTCAGAGCGGCGCCGCTAATGCCGACGCTTGGGTTGCTTCTTGGAGGGGTCATCCTCTGTTGTCTCGTCGCCATTGCCTTCTTTGGGTGTGTCCACCATGTATATATCGTATGATGAGGTGGCTGTCCAGTGCCTTGTGGGCAGTGGTTCCTCTTCGTCTCCCGCATCATCGTCCATACCGTTGATGTCTTCGGAGTCGAAGTCGAGCATGTCGGTTAAGTCATCGACAGTGGCTACTAAGTGGGTGGTGGGTGGGCCGCGAATTTCTTCGTCGTCCGCATCCCAATCCTGCCGGACATAGTTCGGCCAGGATCCTCCTGACAAGGAGAGAGACCTTAATGAGTTCAGTATGTCGCCAAAGGGCGAGTGCTGAAAAATATCCACAGAGGTAAACTCCATGATCGGCGCCCAATTGGATTCGCTAGGAACGGGCGTAGGCGGTTCGGAGTCCGTGGCCGGAGAAGGATCCGGCAGTTTGACAACACGACTCTCGTGCAGGGTAAGGTCGATGTTCGGCTCGATCGCCGATGAGGATAAGGCTTCCGTGGCGGGGTCCATCCACCCATCGTCCATGGACGGCGCAACTGGCTCCAAATTGACGGTCTGAGCGGCTTCTAGTGCGATCTCCTGAACGTTGTCCGATGGTAGAGCTAAATCATACTCATCGTGACCGCGTGACGCACAAGGCAGAGGCTCGAATCCGTCGAAGATCAAGTCTCCGTGGATATCGGCCGTGTAGTTTAAGCTTCCAAACCTAACCTGGTGGCCAGGGGCGTAACTTTTGATCTGCTCCAGATGGCCAAGGGGGTTGGCCCGCAGTGCGAAGCCACCGAACACAAAAACCTGTCCGGGGAGAAAAGTCTCACCCTAGACTGCATCGCTATCGATGATCGTAGGAGCCATCAAGACTAACAGCGACGACACAAAGGAACTCTCAATGAAAGCACAAATGTCGGTGCCAAAACCGGCGGATCTCGGGTAGGGGGTCCCGAACTATGCGTCTAAGGCGGATGGTAACATGAGGCAGGGGACACGATGTTTTACCCAGGTTCGGGCCCTCTTGATGGAGGTAAAACCCTACGTCCTGCTTGATTAATATTGATGATATGGGTAGTACAAGAGTAGATCTACCACGAGATCAGAGAGGCTAAACCCTAGAAGCTAGCCTATGGTATGATTGTATGTTGTCCTACGGACTAAAACCCTCCGGTTTATATAGACACCGGAAAGGGCTAGGGTTACACAAGGTCGGTTACATAGGAGAAGATACACATATCCATATTTCCTAGCTTGCCTTCCACACCAAGTAGAGTCCCATCCGGACACGAGACGAAGTCTTCAATCTTGTATCTTCATAGTCTAATAGTCCGGCTGTCCGAAGACCCCCTAATCCAGGACTCCCTCAGTGAGTCAGACTCCCGCGGGGAAGGCGGCGGCGGCGCGGGCCTTGCTTGGCTCGGCTGGGCCTTCGGCCCAGTCGGGCACGCGGTACTTTTAAAAAAGACAAATTCCGCCGAAACTAAGAAAAATTCTAGAAAATAAAATAAAATTCTAAAAATGCCAAAATAAATTTTCACCGCCTAAATAAAATATTTAAAACGAGATGAACGTTTTCTTGGCCCTAAAATGCAGTTTTGAAAAACATGCATTTTTTTCTAAATTCAAAAAAAACTAGCCAAAAACTCCGAAATAAAAACTTATTTGATTTTTTTATTAAATCCTCAATATTTCTTCATTTTGGGAAAGTCATTTTATTCCCTCTCTCTCATATTTTTATAATAGAAATAATTGAAGATAAAATAAATAAAATCAAATGATCCTATTTTCAAAATTTGAGAAAACTCAAATATGAAAATAACGAAATCCCCAACTTTCTCCGTGGGTCCTTGAGTAGCGTAGAATTTCTGGATCAGGTCAAAAGCAATAAAATATGATACGCAGTGATGATCTAATGTATAACATTCCAAATTGAAAATTTGGGATGTTACAAACTGCCTTTGAAAAAATGTTTGGTCTTAGTATTAATTATAATAAAAGTGAGATTTTCCTATTTGGGGAAGCTGTCAATAAAGCCTCGTTATATCAGGAAATCTTTACTTGTGAATTGGGGTAAGTTCCTTTGAAATACTTGGGCCTTCCTGTTTCTGATGTTAGGATTAGAAATAAACTGTGGAAAATTATGACTGAAAATTTTGAAAGGAGGTGTGCTTGTTGGCAAGGGAGGTTGTTCAACATAGCCGGGAGAGCCACACTTGTTCAGTCATGTCTGACTAAAATACCAATTTATATGATGTCCTTTTACCCCCTCCCAACCGAGGAAAAAGAAAAGGTTGATTTCTATAGAGCTAGATTAGTGTGGAAAGCTGTTGAAGATAAGAAGAAATACTATCCTGTGAATTGGAAAACCTTTTCTATACCAAAACAACACGGGGGTCTGGGAATATTAAATTTAGAGGTCTTTCATAAAGCTTTGCTAACAAAGTGGCTGTGGAAATTGGAAATTGAGGAAGGATTATGGCAAAAACTTAGAAAAATATGTGAAAGGAAAATGCATTTCTGAGGTGACTCATAAGACTGGGGATTCTTAGTTTTGGTCCGGTCTTATGAAAGTAAAAGATATTTTTATCAACATATTAAAAAACATCTTGCGGATGGTAAAAACACTAGGTTCTGGGAAGATTGGTGGGTAGGTGATAAGCCTCTGAAAGATGCTTGCCCTTCACTTTATTTCATAAGGAATGATCATGGCATCTCAGTCTATGATGCTATTGATAAAGGGTGGCATAGTTTTTCTTTCAGAAGATCTCTGTATGGTGAATCAAAAGAATTGTGGACTAGTCTTAAAGATAGATATGAGGAAGTTCATATGGATGAGGGTAAAGATAAAACAATGTGGATGCTCACTTTTGATAGAGTTTTTCTATGAAATCTTTATGCATGCATGTGATAAAAGTTAACTTTGGATTCCCACAGAAGTTTATATGGAAGATTAAGATTCCAACCAAGGTGATTTTTTTCTGTGGTTGCTAAACAGAAAAAGTATCTTGACTAGGGACAATCTCTTGACAGGGGGGTGGAAAGGGGAAAAGAATTGTGTGTTCGATGGAAAAAAGTGAAGATATTGACCACCTTTTCTTTTCATGTTCTGTTGCTAGGCTCATTTAGAATTTGATTTTATGTGCTTTGATTTGTTTTCTATTCCTATCGATCTAAATGATTGTTTCAGAAAATGAGCAAGAAGTTTCCCTAAAAATGATAAGAAATTGGTCCTGGTTGGCACTGTAGATTTACTTTGGGCGATTTGGAAATGTCGTAATGATTTTTTTGTAGAAAAATGATGAATGATCCTTTGCGTCTGATTAAACTGTTGTGCAATTGGATCTCGGACTGGGCTGTGTTACAAATAAAGGACTCAGAGGGAAACTACTGATGTTGGGAGCAAGACTCATCGAACAGGTGGCAAGTGAGATCTACCGGGTCTCTCAGGAACGGAGGATTGGTCTTGCAAGACTGGGGATTTAGCTGGAGCTCCTATCGTCGCCTTTGAGAGCTCTCTCCGTCGCTCATGCAAGCTTCTTTTGCGTTCGGGCAGTAGTAGTAGCTCGCTAGTTCTAGTTAATCTTTTTCAGTATTAGACTTCCTCGTGTGAGTGTAGCTCCTAGGGTGCCTGCTACGTAAAATTGCTAGTCTGCTTTTATGGTTGGGAGGTTGTAGTAGTGTTGGACTTCTAGTTTGGCCTGGCTGTTGCCACGAACTTTGTGACTACTATTGGTTTCTCTAAATAAAATCGGAGGGGAAACCCTCTTTTGCTCAAATAAAACAAACAAAACGAAAAGATGCTCGAAGCAAAACACATATTATGTGAAGAATTAAATTATGGCTCTAAGTGAGGTATACCAATAGTGTTGAACACGAAAGAGGGGATGCCCCAAGCTTAGGCGTTTGAGTATTCCTTAGATATCACCCTGGGGTTCCTTGGGCATTGATACGTCTCCAATGTTTCTATAATTTTTTATTGTTCCATGCTATTATATTATTTGTTTTGGATGTTTAATGGGCTTTAATATGATCTTTTATATTATTTTTGGGTCTAACCTATTAACCGGAGGCCCAGTGCCAGTTTTTGTTTTTTTGCCTATTTTAGAGTTTCGCAGAAAAGGAATACCAAACGGAATCCAAACAGAATGAAACCTTCGCGATGATCTTCCTTGGGCCGAAAGCAAACCAGAAGACTTGGAGTTGAAGTCAGGAACTCCGTGAGGCATCCATGAGGTAGGAGGGCGCGCCCAGGGGGGTAGGCGCGCCCCCACCCTCGTGGGCCCCACGTAGCTCCACCGACGTACTTCTTCCGCCTATATATACTCTTATACCCTAGATCTATCACAGAGAGCCACGAAACCACTTTTCCACCGCCGCAACCTTCTGTACCCGCGAGATCCCATCTTGGGGCCTTTTCCGGCAATCTGTCGGAGGGGGGATCGATCACGAAGGGCTTCTACATCAACACCATAGCCTCTCTGATGAAGCGTGAGTAGTTTACCACAAACCTTCGGGTCCATAGTTATTAGCTAGATGGCTTCTTCTCTCTATTTGATTCTCAATACAAAGTTCTCCTCAATGTTCTTGGAGATCTATTCGATGTAATACTCCTTTGCGGTGTGTTTGCCGAGATCCGATGAATTGTGGGTTTATGAACAAGATTATCTATGAATATTATTTGGTTCTTCTCTGAATTCTTATATGCATGATTTGATATCTTTGCAAGTCTCTTCGAATTATCAGTTTAGTTTGGTCTACTAGATTGTTCTTTCTTGCAATGGAAGAAGTGCTTAGCTTTGGGTTCAATCTTGCGGTCTCCTTTCCCAGCGGTAGTAGGGGCAGCAAGGCACGTATTGTATTGTTGCCGTCGAGGATAAAAAGATGGGGTTTATATCATATTGTTTGAGTTTATCCCTCTACATCATGTCATCTTGCTTAAAGCGTTACTCTGTTCTTATGAACATAATACTCTAGATGCATGCTGGATAGCGGTCGATGTGTGGAGTAGTAGTAGTAAATGTAGAATCGTTTCGATCTACTTGACACGGACATGATGCCTATATTCATGATCATTGCCTTAGATATCTTCATAACTATGCACTTTTCTATCAATTGCTGGGCAGTAATTTGTTCACCCACCGTAATACATGCTATCTTGAGAGAAGGCACTAGTGAAACCTATGGCCCCCGGGTCTCTTTCTTATTATATTGCATCTCTTTTATTTACATCGCATCTCGTTTACTATTTTGCAATCTTTACTTTCCAATCTATATAACAAAAATACCAAAAATATTTATTTTACTATCTCTATGAGATCTCACTTTTGCGAGTGGCCGTGAAGGGATTGACAACCCCTTTATCGCATCGGTTGCAAGGTTCTTGATTGTTTGTGCAGGTACTAGCTGACTTGTGCGTTGTCTCCTACTAGATTGATACCTTGGTTCTAAAAAACTGAGGGAAATACTTACGCTAATTTGCTGCATCACCCTTTCCTCTTGAAGGGAAAACCAACGCATGCTCAAGAGGTAGTAGGCATCACCAAGCTTAGGCTCTTGCCTCTCCTCATTCTCCTCATATCGTCATCTCACCCAAAGCTTGAAACTTCATTCACACAAAACTTGACGGAACTCATGAGATGGGTTAGTATAATAAAAATAGATCATTCACTTAGGTACTGTCAATACAACATTCATAATTATTTCCACATAGTGCCTACTATATTCTATCATTTCCACAATATAAGCCGCAAAAACTTGAAAACAAGCAAAATATGCAATCAAAACGAAATATATCAAAAAAGTGCAACACGTAAAGATGCATTTTCCAGTCATACTTCTACAACTCAAGTATTGTGAAAAATTAGGACAATGTAGACAATTTGTAACCTAATATTGTGTAAAAAATCAGAATTGATCATGGTCCAGCACAAATAAACAATTCAATTATTGGACAAAAAAGTTCTTGTTTCTCCATGGAATCAAATCAACAAGCATCCACACTATCCCAAAAAGGTCATACTTGGCACACTATTGAAAGAACAAATACAAAACATGATTACTGCAGTACCTTAATCATGTAGAAACATAAAACAGAAAAGGTAAATATTGGGTTGCCTCCCAACAAGTGCTTTTATTTAATGCTTTTTCGCTAGGCATGACGATTTTAATGATGCTTGATACGTATCCAACGTATCAATAATTTATGAAGTATTCATGACAATAATTCCATATGGTTTTGTTGTAATTTGAATGGAACTTACCCGGACTGACGTTGTTTTCAGCAGACCTACCGTGGTGTTGTGTTTTGTGCAGAAATAAAAGTTCTCCAAATGCAACGAAATTTTTTGATGATATTTTTCGAAACAAAAGAGGCACTAGAAGCTTCGTGGGAGGACTAGAAGGTGAAGGATATGGCCACTACCCACCAGGGCGTGCCAGGGGCCCTGGCCGTGGGCTGGTGGGTAGTGGGAACCCTGTGGCCCATCTTAGCGAGAGACTGATGCCAAAAAATCCTATAAATAGAGAAACCACCATAAATAACCCTAGAACTTGGACTCCGCCGCCGCACGCCTCTGTACCTTCGAATTACCATCTGGAGCCCTGTTCTGACACCCTCCTAGAGGGGGAAATCATCACCAGAGGCCATCTTCATCATCTATGCAGCCACCATAATGAGGAGGGAGTAGTTCACCCTCGAGGCTTGATACGTCTCCGTTGTATCTACTTTTCCAAACTCTTTTGCCCTTGTTTTGGACTCTAACTTGCATGATTTGAATGGAACTAACCCGGATTGATGCTATTTTCAGCAGAATTGCCATGGTATTATTTTTGTGCAGAATAAAAAGTTCTCGGAATGACCTGAAACTTCACAGAGCCAAGTTTTGGAATTAATAAAATGTATTGGCGAAAGAATCAGCAGCGGGGGGCCCACACCCTAGCCACAAGGGTGGGGGTGCACCCACCCCCCTGGGGCACGCCCTCCGACCTTGTGGCCCCCCTGGACCTCCACCGACCTCAACTCCAACTCCATATATTCCTTTTCGGGGAGAAAAAATCAAAGAGAAGGATTCATCGCGTTTTACGATATGGAGCCGCTACCAAGCCATATTCTTCCTTGGGAGGGCAGATCTGGAGTCCGTTTTTGGATCCGGAGAGGGGAATCCGCCGCCATCGTCATCATCAACCATCCTCCATCACCAATTTCATGATTCTCACCGCCGTGCATGAGTAATTCCATTGTAGGCTTGCTGGAACATGATGGGTTGGATGAGATTTACCATGTAATCGAGTTAGTTTTGTTAAGGGTTTGATCCCTAGTATCCATTATGTTCTAAGATTGATGTTGCCATGACTTTGCTATGCCTAATGCTTGTCACTAGGGCCCGAGTGCCATGATTTCAGATCTGAACCTATTATGTTTTCATGAATATATTTGTGTTCTTGATCCGATATTGCAAGTTATAGTCACCTACTACGTGTTATGATCCGGCAACCCCAGAGTGACAATAGTCGGGACCACTCTCGGTAATGACCACAGTTTGAGGAGTTCATGTATTCACTAAGTGCTAATGCTTTGGTCCGGTACACTATTAAAAGGAGGCCTTAATATCCCTTAGTTTCCAATAGGACCCTGCTGCCATGGGAGGGTAGGACAAAAGATGTCATGCAAGTTCTTTTCCCTAAGCACGTATAACTATATTCGGAATACATGCCTACATTATCTTGATGAACTGGAGCTAGTTCTGTGCCACCATATTTTATAACCATTCCATGATGAATGCCATCCGACATAATTATCCATCATGGATCCATTGCCTACGAGCTTTTCACATATTGATCTTTGCTTAGTTACTTTTCCGTTGCCACTGTTACGATTGCTACAAAACTACTACTTTTACTTTTGCCATCGTTATCGCTACTTGCATACTACTTTGCTACTGAATACTTTGCTGCAGATATTAAGTATTTCAGGTGTGGTTGAATTAACAACTTAGCTACTAATACTCGAGAATATTCTTTGGACCCCCTTGTGTCGAATCAATAAATTTGGGTTGAATACTCTACCCTCGAAAACTGTTGTGATCCCTTATACTTGTGGGTTATCAAGACCTTTTTCTGGCGTCGTTGCCGGGGAGCATAGCTCTATTCTCTGAGTCACTTGGGATTTATATGTGTTGATCACTATGAGGAATTTGAAAGAACAAAGAACTAAGATTTTTCCCTCAACTATGAGGGGAGGTAAGGAACTGCCATCTAGCTCTACACTTGATTCTCCTTCTGTTTTGAGTAAACTCGCGACACCTACACTTGCTATTGATTCTGATATGTCACATGTTATTGATGATGCCACTTCTGCTATGCATGATGCTTATGATGAAACTACTTCTCTACTTGATAATACTGTGCCATTAGGTGAATTTCTTGATGAACAACTTGCTAGGGTAAGAGAGAATGAAATTACTAAAACTGGTGATATTATTGAAAATGATGATTATGATTCTCCCCATAGATATGAATTGCCCGTTGTTCCTGAGGGTTATGTTATGGATGAAGAAAATGCTAGAGACTTCTTTGCTTGCAATGATAGAGAAGATCTTAAGAAACTATTAGCTAAGCTGAAAGAAAAATCCTTGAAGGCTAGAATGAAATATGACCCTGCTTTTGCTACTTTACTTATCCTTGTTACTGATCAGGATTATGAATTCTCTGTCGATCCTGAGTTAATTACTTTGGTTGAATTTGATCCTTTTCATGGTTATGAATCTGAAACTGTGGTGGCACATCTTACTAAATTAAATGATATAGCCACCCTATTTGCTCATGAGGAAAAACCTGCTATTACTATATTCTCAAATTGTTTCCTTTCTCCTTAAAGGGTGATGCTAAGATATGGTTTAATTCTCTTGCTCCTGGTTGTGTGCGTAGTCCCCAGGATATGATTTACTACTTTCTGCAAAATATTTCCCTGCTCATAACAAACAAGCTGCTTTAAAGGAACTATTTAATTTTATGCAAATTAAAGAAGAGAGTCTCCCACAAGCTTGGGGGAGGCTTCTCCAATTACTTAATGCTTTACCTGATCATCCTCCCAAGAAAAATGAAATACTTGATATCTTTTATAATGGACTAACCTGTGCTTCCAGAGACCACCTGGATAGTTGTGTTGGTTGTGTTTTCAGGAAAAGAACTGTTGAGGAATCTGAATTGCTATTTAATAATATATTGAGTAATGAAAATGATTGGACAATTCCTGAACCAATTTCGAAGCCAACTCCGAAGAAAAGGGGTATTCTATTTCTCAGTCCTGAAGATATGCAAGAGGAAAATAAATCTATGAAAGAAAAGGGTATTAAAGCTGAAGATGTTAAAAATTTACCACCTGTTGAAGAAATACATGGTCTTGATAACCCAGCATAGGTAGTAGAGGTAAACTCTCTCCATATATTTGATGAAGGTGATATTACTCATAATAAGTATGCTAGTCAATGCTTGGATGAGTTTGATAATTTTATTATTAAAGAAAACTTTAATGCTTATGTTAGTAGACAATTGAAAAGTAATGCTTGCATGCTTGACCACTTGGGTGATCATATGAGTAGAACTGTTAATGATCTTAAGCTTATCAGTAACCATGCCTCCATGGTTAGAACTCAAGTAGAACAAGTACTTAAAGCTCAGGATGATTTGCTTAATGAGTTGAATAGTAAGAAAAATGATAATGTTGTTAGGGTTATGACTAGAGGTGGTAAAATGACCCAGGAACCTTTGTATCCTAAGGTTCATCCTAAGAGAATTGAGAAGGATTCTCAGAGAACTAATACTGATGCACCTAATCCTTGTATTAAAAAGTAAAAGAAAACTAATAGGACTTTGCATGCTAGTGAACCTGCTATAGACACACCTAAGAATCCCAATGATATTTCTATTTCTGATGCTGAGATGCAATCTGGTAATGAACATGAACCTAGTGCTAATGTTAATGATGATATTCATGTTGAGGCTCAACCTAGTAATGATAATGATGATTTTCATGTTGAGGCTCAACCTACTAATGATAATGATGTAGAGACTGAACCTGCTGTTGATCTTGATAGCCCACAATCAAAGAATGAATGTTATGACAAGAAAGACTTCGTTGCTAGGAAGCATGGTAAAGAAAGAGAACCATGGGTTCAGAAACCCATGTCCTTTCCTCCTAGGCCATCCAAGAAAAAGGATGATGAGGATTTTCAGCGCTTTGCTGAAATGATTGGACCTATCTTTTTGCGTATGCGTTTGACTGTTATGCTTAAAATGCCTCCTTATGCTAAGTATATGAAAGATATTGTTACTAATAAAAGAAAGATACCAGAAGCAGAGATTTCCACCATTCTTGCTAATTATACTTTTAAGGGTGGAATACCAAAGAAACTTGGAGATCCAGGAGTACCG
Source organism: Triticum monococcum (assembly GCA_034509565.1). Taxonomy (NCBI): domain Eukaryota; kingdom Viridiplantae; phylum Streptophyta; class Magnoliopsida; order Poales; family Poaceae; genus Triticum; species Triticum monococcum. The sequence continues at coordinate 119,184,806 of CM067844.1, forward strand.
ACTATACCATGCTCCATTAAAAGAAACTATGTTAAAACTGCTTTATGTGATCTTGGAGCCGGTGTTAGTGTTATGCTTTCTCTTTGTATCATAGACTTGATTTGAATAAGTTGACACCTACTGAAATCTCTTAGAAAATGGCTGATAAATCAACTACTATACCCATCAGTATTTGTGAGGATGTGCGTGTTGTGGTTGCAAACATTACTATCTTAACGGATTTTGTTATTCTTGATATTCCCGAGGACGACGGTATATCGATCATCATTGGTAGACCCTTTTTGAATATTGCAGGGGCTGTTATTGACTGTAACAAAGGCAATGTCACTTTTCATGTTAATGGTAATGAGGATACGGTACACTTTCCGAAGAAACAACCTCAAGTTCATAGTATTAATTCTATTGGAAAAAATTCAACTACCACTATTGGAGGTTTTGAATTTCCTCTTCCTACTGTCAAAACTAAATGTGATATTCTTATTGTTGGGGAAATGCATATCCCCGTTGAGGTAACCTAGCGTTATTTGAAAGTTCTCAGGTTTCATGTCATTCAGAAAAAGTTTGTTAATAAGACTTGATCAACCTTGTTAATGGGTTCCTTTTGATGGGCATGAGATGGATGAATTTAGAAGGCACAACTCTCTGCACCCATCTTTTACTTTCTTTTATTTAGTTTAAATAAAGCAAAAATAGTATTTTCTGTCTGTTTTCTGAATTATCCATGCAATAAAAAATGTCCTGAAACTAAAAGTTCTCCAAATGCCCTGGAAATTTCATATGATTTTTTATATAATATTTAAGAATTTTTGGGGGCCAAAAGGGTGGAGGGCGGCCCCCTGACCTTGTGGGCCCCACGTGTCTCCCCTCCACTTATTCCAGCACCCATCCACTCCTTCTTCCTCCAGAAAAAATCACTCCATTGCTCAAACTCGTGTTCTTTCTCATCTTGTTGCCATTTTCGATCTCCTTGCTCAAAGCTCCATTCACAAAACTGCGTTGGGGGATTGATCTTTGGTATGTGACTCCTCCAATGGTCCAATTAGTTTTTGTTCTAGTGCTTTATTTATTGCAAATTTTTGCTACTTTGTGGACCCTGTTCTTGAGCTTGCATGTCAAATTTATATGGTCCAAAGTAGTTTTGATGCATGATATAGCTTCTAGGCACTTGTAGGAGCAGTTGTTGTCAATCTTGTTGAGTTTGTTTCATTTTTATTTTGAGTCACAGGAAGAAAATGTTGAGGAAATTGTTGAGAGGTTCCTCGAGTCGTGGTTCGAAGGAAAAAGAAAATGAGGAGAAGGAAAAGCCCAAGTATAATATTCCTCGCGCCGCAAAAATTTGGTCGTGTGAATGGCCATGTGATGCATTATTACAAGAAGCTGGGATTTATGATGATTTCTATTATTTGGCTAGGAATGCCGGCATCACCGACTTCCTCCTCGACCGGTGTAATCAGTATCTCCTACTCACCAATACTTTCGTGCAAAATTTTCATTTTCATGGTAGGAGAGCACCACCCATTGTAGATTTTCACTTATATGATGAGTACAAAGAATTGACGCTTTATGACTTTATTGAGGTTTGTAAATTGCCTTATGAAGGTAGCATCGAGGAACCACACCCTAGTGATGTGGAAGGCCTTATTCATGAAATTACTGTAGGGGAAGATAGAGGAGTGTCGGGGGCGAGAGTGGCTAGTATTCATTTCCCTATTTTATATATGCTATTACTCATTATTTGCTGGGAGATGTTTAATTAGTCATGGAGAGAGAGGAGGCAAACGAGTATGAGAGAACAGCGGAGGCTGCTCGTCTCCATGTTGCAGCCCTTCAGGCAGTAGCTGATGTGTCTCAGTACAACCCCAACTACAACTTTGGATATCCACCAGGCCAGTGGCCTTAGACCAACTTAGGCCAAAAGTCTAAGCTTGGGGGAGTACATATTTCTCACTGACATTAAATTCATGTTCACACACTCATTCTAGTACGTATTTCTCACCGACATTGTAATATCCATACTAGTTTATTTTCTTTTTCCACTTTCTTCTTGTGTGTTTGATAAACCTTAAGAAAAAAACAAAAAATAGTGTAGTTAGTTTACTTTATATGCATGCTTAGTAGTAGTAGTATTAATAGAAAACCCAAAAAGATTTCTTGTTCTTCTTTTGTTTGTTGGGAGCTTCCCCGTGTAAATAGTTTTTCTCATTATTGTTCTCTTTCTTCAGAAAAACAAGAACTCCAAAAATATTTCAGTGTGTTTCTTTGAATTTATTTTCTTTTCTTTGGGGTCGAGAGGAGAAGACCACGATGAAAATGTTGAGTGGCTCTTGTCGGTGTCAAAACCGGCGGATCTCGGGTAGGCGGTCCTGACCTATGCGTCTAAGGTCGATGGTAAGAGGAGGCAGGGGACACGATGTTTTACCTAGGTTAAGGCCCTCTTGATGGAGGTAATACCCTACGTCCTGCTTGATTGATCTTGATTAGTATGAGGATTACAAGAGTTGATCTACTATGAGTTCATTGTGGGTAAACGCTAGAAGTCTAGCCTGTATGATTGTGATTGTCTCTGCGGACTAAACCCTCCGGTTTATATAGACACCGGAGGGGCCTAGGGTTATACAAGGTCGGTTACAGAGAAATGAAATAATACATCCGGATGCCTATATTGCCTCCCACACAAAGGAGAGTCCCATCCGGACACGGGAGGAAGTCTTCTATCTTGTATCTTCATGGCCCAATAGTCCGGCCCATGTCACACAGGCCGGCCGCCCGAGTACCCCTTAATCCAGGACTCCCTCAATAGCCCCTGAACCAGGCTTCAATGACGATGTGTCCGGCGTGCGGATAGTCTTCGGCATTGCGAGGCGGGTTCTTCCTCCGAACACTTCAAAGCGTTTGATCCGAAGAGTCATACTAGGATTTCCATTTAATGGCGTACCCATTGGCTTCTATGCCTCCACCACTTCGGCTTCCACATGTCAAGCGAACATGAAAGGTCAGAGTACTTTTTGCACATACCACCCTGGCCATGTAAGAAGGGCGTCTATTTAAAGGGACTAGATCTCAGATCCCATTCTAGATCGAGCGGAAAAATCCATAGAGCTTGCTAGGAGAAACCATTCCAGCATGGCTAGCATTCCCAGTTCTTCCTCCCGCCCCCATGGCTCCGGAAAAGGCAATTGGGGGAAATGCTCAGTATCCCATGGCTAGCTAAGTAAGCTTCAAATGCAAGGATTCCTCCCCCCCCCCCCGCGGATCTAGTCCGGGCAGGATTAACCTCCTTTACGGGCGAAGCCCTGGCGAAATTTTTCCCCAAACAAGCCAGGGAGGAGCGAGTGTGCTTTACATCCTTCTTAATAAGAGGCGTAGGGTTTCCAATCCACTTCCTCCGAGCTCTTCTGGAGTACTACGACCTCCAACTGCACAATCTCGCGCTGGGATCCATTCTGCACATCGCGGGCTACGTTGCTCTTTGCAAGCTATTCCTGGGCTGTGAGGCCCATTCGAGCTATGGAGGAAACTTTTATGCCTTGTCCCTCGCTCCCAGAACGGGTCTATATTTGAGGTGGGCGGTGCCGAAATATGGCGCATAGCCGGGACCAGATACTTATCCGGCACACCTCAGAAGGCATCCGAAGAGTGGCCCTCAGAGTGGTTCTATATTGAGGACGTCACTCTCCCCGAGCCAGTCCGAATGGGCCTTCCCGAATTTACCAGTGCTCCATTGAAGAAACGCCACAGCTGGCACCCTCGGAGCCTCGACGAGGAAGATAGTGCGGAAGTCCAACAATTAATGGGCAAGATAAGGAGACTCACCTAGTCCGGATTATCAATAATTGAGGTAATGGCCACTTCCATAGTGCGAGGTGTTCAGCTGCTCCAATTCAGGGGGCTTCCCATGTGGCACTACAATGGGGAAGATGACACCTCACATTGTGGATGAAAGGGTGCGGACCGCCCTGGCCGCAATACTGGTCGATCTGTATAAAGGGGCGAAAGAGGAGTTCACTCATCTTATGCTCTGGGAAGGATTTTCTATGTACAATCCTCCTAGCTGGGTGAGTTTTAATCCCATCACTCTACTCAATCCTCACCCTGAGTCAAGTTTAATTGGCATTAACCCTTCCATTTGTAATAGGAATGGCGGGAGGTTATAGCGGGGATCTATAGCCCCGCTCCGCAGCCGGAGAACCGTAACCGGGACCTTGACCCCAGATACGAAGAGGATCATGACATATTTGTAGAGCTTGAGGAGGGAGTATTCTACCAGGCGAGCTATGATGGCACAGTAGTTCCAATCGTGGCCGACTATCACGGCCGCCTTCCTGCCTCACATGTAAGTAATCAGGAGACATCTCCTCTGAAAGGGCTTCCTCACTGTACCTTACCCACCGCACTATCTCGTGCTTCAAAGGGGAGGCGCTCGGCGCGCCATGCTACACCATAGGCACTTCGTAAAAACGCGGTGCCCGCGCAGAACACGTCGTCGAAGAGGAAGGCAGATGATAACATGGCCGAACCTTCATCGAATAGGTATGGCTTTGTTTTTAAAATATGCCTCCTGGTCATCACATCAAACGGTGACATTATCCACTATATTTTAACAGTAACAGCATTCGCCGGACTATGTCCGCGGATCCTGCCGGTCGCGTCTCCACTAGTCAAATTCCAGACCCTGCCCTAAGGACGGGGGCTGACACGGGAGTGACGCTGGATTATCCTTCCGTAGAGGATTCGGATGATGTGTTTGTCACAAACTCTGAAGTGGAGAGCGCCATGAATCATCGGCGCCGGAGGGCCGCTCTTCACGACCCCGGTTTTACAAAAGAGGCAGTTAATGCCTTTAGCTCGGCTGATGCATACATCCGAGCTGCTCGGGACGGGCTTACCAGAGCCACGGACCAGGATTTGAAAGATATGCGGGTAAGTACGCATTGTACAACCTTTGTAATCATATACCAGTAGCCCCCGAGACTTGAAGCAGTTGATACAACTGATTTAAGGATCATTGTATAATCAGACACTTACAGATACGAACAACCTACTATCTCAAGAGCTGGAAATGTGTCGGACCCAGTTAGCTACGGCTACTACCGAATTGGAGAAATCCAAGGAGGCACCGCCTGGTAATGTTTTCCCCCATCGGAAAAAAGTATAATCATATACCAGTAATATTAATTCTGTTGTGTTTCCGCTGACAGGATCAGTATATCAACTGAGAGAGAAACTGAAAATCGCCCAGGCTGGTGAGTAGGAGGCCAAAAGGCAACATGCAGCAGGTGAACGTGTGGTGACGCGGGTCAGGGACGACAAGAACAAGCTGCAGGATTCCAACATCCTGATGGGCGAAGAGCTAAAAGATGTACGAGCCCAGCTAGCTGACGCCGTCAAGGAGAATAGGAGGCTACGAGGCGGCATATTCAGTATGCTTTTGACCTTACCTTTATGTAATTCAGCGAAGAAATGATCTGACAGGTTTATGTCTGCAGGTATGCTAACTGGCCGTCCCGAAGAGGAAATGTCTGGCTCTCAAGGCGACCTTCTGCAAGAGCTGTCCCAACTGCACGAGCGAGCTCGGCAAGCAATGCGGAGCATTGCCAAAGCTTTGTGGCCATCCGCCTCTCCTCCAGGAAGTATGGAGGAGCTTGTGAAGCTATTCCAAGGAGCTCAGCGGCGCTTCCAATTATGGCAGATATCGGCCTGCCGAGAAGGTGCGCGAGAGGCCCGGGCCATGGTAAAAACACAGTACACCAAGCTTGATCCGAATCATATGGCCCTGGTCAAACCTCGGGGGTTAGACGGAAAAGAAGTTCCAGTTATTCTAGTATATGACCAAGTAAAGATAGCTGCCAAGTATTCCCAACAGGATTGTAAGCTAGATAACCTGTTGGATGGCATAGTGGAAGAAGTTTTTGAGTCCAAGTGACTATGTACTTCAATTGACAAATTTGTCCCTGGCCGGATTGTAAAACGATTGTCATGGCAGACCTTTTCGCTTCGACCTCTGGACCTGAAGGCTCGGAGTGTTTCTGAATACCCGCTCGGTAATATAGACCGGGCATGCGTGGAAACCAGGCGTAGGGGTCATAGTTGCTTGAATAGACAAGTTGTATCCGACTAGCTATGTTATATTACATGTTGATTGTAAGAAACATCTTCCAGGGAGAATAGTCCCATTAAGGGTTCCTTTCCCTGGGCGGATATGCTTTAGTATGCATGTCTGAACTGTGATTGAAAAATCGCAGTATACGTAACATCTGGGGGTTCATGGTGTGATGAAGGTAAAATGTCTTTAGTTCGCCGACCGAATATTCCCTTAAGAACACTAGCCGTCGGCTTCACCCAGTCTGAGGTACAAGTCTGGATGACCCGGCTGTAACAATCGCAGAGGTGATCCCTTTATGCCCTAGCCGAACAAACGGGAACATAGGGCATAAGCACAGGAGCCAGGCGACCCAGCTTGGCAAAAACTTAAGTCATAACGATGCATATAATGGCGAAGAAAAGGTACATATGCAGAAGAGGACACATATGTGTTGAGCTTGATGCTCGGAAAATAATAATAAGCTTCTATAAAAGAAGCCCCCAGGTATTATGAGTGTATACATTTAAGGATGTGCACATCATAGGTGTGCTGTTTGGCCACACACGAGCTAAAGAGCTAGAAAAAAATTAAAGAGGGTAAAAAATGAAAACAAAGGGAGAAGAAGACAAACAAAGAGTACAGCTCTAGGCATAGAATCTTCGAAGTCTTGCAGCATTCCATGGGTTCGGCTCTAGGCGATTGTCAAATGCATCACGAGTTCACCAACATTATAAGTCTTGGCCCGCACCTCTCTGCTTTGATATCTGTGAGCCTGTTGTTGATAGAATGCAGAATGGGCCTTTGCAACGTCGTGCCCCTCCTCCAAGGCATCTAGACTGTCCTGCCGATCCAACTCGGCTTCTCTCTCTTCATACATGTGCACTCTAGGTGAGTCATGAATGATGTCGTAGGGCAAAACGGCATCTGCGCCGTACACCATGAAGAATGGTGTGTATCCGGTAGTGCGATTGGACGTGGTCCGCAGCCCCCAGAGTATGGAGTAGAGCTCCTCAACCCAGTACTTGTCTGGTTCTTTCAGCGACCGCACTAGCCTAGTCTTAACGCCGCTCATAATAAGACCATTAGCTCATTCGACTTGACCGTTTGTTTGTGGATGATAGACCAAGGCGTAATCAAGCTTAATGCCCAGTTTAGCGCACCAGGATTTCACTTCATCGGCTGTGAAATTGGAGCCGTTATCGGTGATGATGCTTTGTGGGACACCATAACGGTGCACGAGACTGGATATAAAGTCTATCACCGGTCCAGCTTTGGCCGTTTTCACTGGTTTGGCCTCTATACATTTGGTGAATTTATCTACCATGACTAGCAGATATTTTTTCGCATGGCTTCCTCCATTAAGGGTGATACGTCTCCAACGTATCTATAATTTTTGATTGCTCCATGCTATTATATTATCTATTTTGGATGTTAATGGGCTTTATTTTACACTTTTATATCATTTTTGGGACTAACCTACTAATCGGAGGACCAGCCCAAATTGCTGTTTTTGTGCCTATTTTAGGGTTTCGAAGAAAAGGAATATCAAACGGAGTCCAAATGGAATGAAACCTTCGGGAACGTGATTTTCTCAATGAATGTGATCCAGGAGACTTGGAGTGTGCGTCAAGAGACAACGGAGGAAGCCACGAGGCAGGGGGCGCGCCTACCCCCTGGGCACGCCCTCCACCCTCGTGGCCCCCTCGTTGCTCCACCGGCGTACTTCTTCCTCCTATATATATCCACGTACCCCCCAAACATCCAGGGGCACCACGAAAACCTAATTCCACCGCTGCAACCTTCTGTACCCGAGAGATCCCATCTTGGGGCCTTTTCCGGAGCTCCGCCGGAGGGGGCATCGATCATGGAGGGCCTGTACATAAACTCCATGGCCTCTCCGGTGATGTGTGAGAAGTTTATTTCAGACCTACGGGTCCATAGTTATTAGCTAGATGGCTTCTTCTCTCTCTTTGGATCTCAATACAAATTTCTCCTCGATCTTCTTGGAGATCTATTCGATGTAATCTTCTTTTGCGGTGTGTTTGTCAAGATCCGTTGAATTGTGGGTTTATGATCCAGATTATCTATGAACAATATTTGATTCTCCTCTGAATTTTTCTATGTATGATAGGTTCATCTTTGCAAGTCTCTTCGAATTATCAGTTTGGTTTGGCCTACTAGATTGATCTTTCTTGCAATGGGAGAAGTGCTTAGCTTTGGGTTCAATCTTGTGGTGCTCGATCCCAGTGATAGAAAGGGAACCAACACGTATTTTATTGTTGCCATCGAGGATAAAAAGATGGGGTTTATATCATATTGCATGAGCTTATCCCTCTACATCATGTCATCTTACTTAAAGCATTACTCTGTTCTTATGAAGTTAATACTCTAGATGCATGCTGGATAGCGGTCGATGTGTGGAGTAATAGTAGGAGATGCAGAATCGTTTCGGTCTACTTGTCTCGAACGTGATGCCTACATACATGATCATACCTAGATATTGTCATAACTATGCTCAATTCTATCAATTGCTCGACAGTAATTCGTTTACCCACCGTGATACTTATGCTCTTGAGAGAAGCCACTAGTGAAACCTATGCCCCCCGGGTCTATCTTCCATCATATTAATCTTCCAATACTTAGTTATTTCCATTTACATTTATTTTACTTTGCATCTTTATTTATCTTTATCATAAAAATACCAAAAATATTATCTTATCATATCTATCAGTTCTCACTCTCGTAAGTGACCGTGAAGGGATTGACAACCCCTTTATCGCGTTGGTTGCGAGGTTCTTATTTGTTTGTGTAGGTGCGTGGGACTTGAGCGTGATCTCCTACTAGATTGATACCTTGGTTCTCAAAAACTGAGGGAAATACTTACGCTACTTTACTGCATCACCCTTTCCTCTTCAAGGGAAAACCAACGCAGTGCTCAAGAGGTAGCAAGAAGGATTTATGGCGCCGTTGCCGGGGAGATTCGCACCAAGTCAAGTCAAGCACAAATCAAGACATAGCAAGTACCCATCACGAACTCTTATCCTCGCATTACATTATTTGCCACTTTCCTCTCGTTTTCCTCTCCCCCACTTCACCCTTGCCGTTTTATTTGGCCTCTCTTTTACCCTCTCCTTCCGTTCGCCTCTTTCTCCTTCCTGCCTTCTGGGTGCTCATTCTTTTTGTAATCTGTTGCCATCATGTCTGAAACTGGGGAGGTTATCATTGATAAGGATAATAATATGGAAAATTTTGATGCTATTGATGACCCTCTTGAAAATCCTACTATTTTACACACTAAAAAGTTTCGGATTCATAGCGGTAATATTATTGGGAAGGGAGTTATCCAAGATTTCTTTACTTGTGTCGGTGCTTTGCCTTCTATGGGCAGTTCAATTCTTCATAGAACTAGTAGTCTTGCGGACGCTATCGCCATGCTTGTATTTGAACTTTAAAGACAATTTATGCACATGCATCCTTGCATACAAATAATTTCCTAGAATTTTCTAATATTGGGCATTCTTCTGTTAAGTGTGCCGCTACTATCTTTTTGGCTCATGAATTCAGATTTATAATAAGAGAGGCCAAAGAAATCTTTTCGCACTATAGGGTGGATGCTGGCCGTCCTCCCATAAAGGCAATTCTCTTTGATCAAGAGGAAATAATGCGTTTTCAATCTCTAGACTATGTTGCTTTTAATGAGAACCTTAAAAAAAAGTTCGTACCAATGTTCTAGTTGATAGAATTTCTGAACTTAATAATGATTTTGCTATCCGAAATAATGAGCTAGGATATTCTCTCGAGTGTAGGCTCACGAAGTTTTGTCAAAAAAACGCTTATAATGATGAATTGGTTGTGCAATATGAAGGGCCAAAGGAGGAACATATACCTCCCAAAATTGATCTTGGGGACTTCTATCCCATTAAATTTAGCCCTTCTGATTACTTTTGCTTGCCTCAAATAAAACTCACTGCTGAACGTAGAGAATATGAAATGAGTTTTCGTGATCTATCCTATTATTATGGCAATACCTAGATCTATCTTCGCTTTTATGCCTAGCTAGGGGCGTTAAACGATAGCGCTTGTTGGTAGGCAACCCAATTTTATTATTATTCCTTCCTTTTTGCTACTGTTTAGTAATAAATAATTTATCTAGCCTCTGTTTTGGTTATGTTTTTGTGTTTAATTAGTGTTTGTGCCAAGTAGAACCGTTGGGAAGACTTGGGGAAAGTCTTTTTGATCTTGCTGTAAAAAAACAGAAACTTTAGTGCTCACGAGAATTGCTGCCATTTTTACTTGGAAGGTGCTATTTAGTTAATTATTTTGTAATATGATTAATAGATAAATTCCTCACGTCCAGAAATTTAATTTAGAATTTTTGGGGTTCCAGAAGTTGCGCTAGCTACAAATTACTACAGACTGTTATGTTTTTGACAGATTCTGTTTTTCGTGTGTTGTTTGCTTATTTTGATGAATCTATGGCTAGTAAAAGAGTTTATAAACCATATAGAAGTTGGAATACAGTAGGTTTAACACCAATATAAATCAATAATGAGTTCATTACAGTACCTTGAAGTGGTGTTTTGTTTTCTTTCACTAACGGAGCTCACGAGATTTTCTATTTGAGTATTGTGTTGTTAAGTTTTCAAGTTTTGGGTAAAGATTTGATGGATTATGAAACAAGGAGTGGCAAGAGCCTAAGCTTGGGGATGACCATGGCACCCCAAGGTAAAATTCAAGGACACCAAAAAGCCTAATCTTGGGGATGCCCCGGAAGGGATCCCCTCTTTTGTCTTCATCTATCAGTAACTTTACTTCGACCTATATTTTTATTCACCACATGATATGTGTTTTGCTTGGAGCGTCTTGTATGATTTGAGTCTTTGCTTTTTAGTTTACCACAATCATCCTTGCTGTACACACCTTTTGAGAGAGACTCACATGATTGGGAATTTATTAGAATACTCTATATGCTTCACTTATATCTTTTGAGCTATATAATTTTTGCTCTAGTGCTTCACTTATATCTTTTGAGCTATATAGTTTTTGCTCTAGTTCTTCACTTATATCTTTTAGAGCATGGTGGTGGTTTTATTTTATAGAAATAATTGATCTGTCATGCTTCACTTATATTATTTTGAGAGTCCTTTAGAACAACATGGCAATAATAAAAACTTTCATAGAAGTGCATTGAATACTATGAGAAGTTTGATACTTGATAATTATTTTGAGATATGGAGATGGTGATATTAGAGTCATGCTAGTTGAGTAGTTGTGAATTTGAGAAATACTTGTGTTAAAGTTTGTGATTCCCGTAGCATGCACGTATGGTGAACCGTTATGTGATGAAGTCGGGGCATGATTTATTTATTGATTGTCTTCCTTATGAGTGGCGGTCGGGGGCGAGCGATGGTCTTTTCCTACCAATCTATCCCCCTAGGAGCATGCACATAATACTTTGCTTTGATAACTTGTAGATTTTTGCATATGTGAGTTCTTTATCACTAATGTTGAGTCCATGGATTATACGGACTCTCACCCTTCCACCATTGCTAGCCTCTCTAGTATCGCGCAACTTTCGCCGGTACCATAAACCCACCATATACCTTCCTCAAAACAGCCACCATACCTACCTATTATGGCATTACCATAGCCATTCCGAGATATATTACCATGCAACTTTCCTTCGTTCCGTTATTATGACACGCTTCATCATTGTCATATTGCTTGCATGATCATGTAGTTGACATCGTATTTGTGGCAAAGCCACCGTTCATAAATTTCATACATGTCACTCATGCATCATTGCACATCCCGGTACACCGCCGCAGGCATTCACATTGAGTCATATCTTTTTCTAAGTATCGAGTTGTAATTTTTGAGTTGTAAGTAAATAAAGTGTGATGATCATCATTATTAGAGCATTGTCCGAGTGAGGAAAGGATGATAGAGACTATGATTCCCCCACAAGTCAGGATGAGACTCTAGACGAAAAATAAAAAAAAGGAAAGAAAAAAAGGGGCCAAAAAAAGAAAGAAGGCCGAAAGAAAAAAAATAAAATGAGAGAAAAAGAGAGAAGGGACAATGCTACTATCCTTTTTCCACACTTGTGCTTAAAAGTAGCACCATGATCTTCATGATAGAGAGTCTCCTATGATATCACTTTCATATACTAGTGGGAATTTTTCATTATAGAACTTGGCTTGTATATTCCAATGATGGGCTTCCTCAAATTGCCCTAGGTCTTCATGAGCAAGCAAGTTGGATGCACACCCACTTAGTTACTTTTGTTGATCTTTCATATACTTATAGCTCTAGTGCATCTGTTGCATGGCAATCCCTACTCACTCACATCGATATCTGTTAATGGGCATCTCCATAGCCCGTTGATACGCCTAGTTGATGTGAGACTATCTTCTCCTTTTTGTCTTCTCCACAACCACCATTCTATTCCACCATATAGTGCTATATCCATGGCTCACGCTCATATATTACGTGAAGATTGAAAATTTTTGAGAACATCAAAAGTATGGAACAATTGCTTGGCTTGTCATCGGGGTTGTTCATGATTTAAATATTTTGTGTGGTGAAGATAGAGCATAGCCAGACTATGATTTTGTAGGGGTAACTTTCTTTGGCCTTGTTATTTTGAGAAGACATAATTGCTTAGTTAGTATGCTTGAAGTATTATTATCTCTATGTCAATATTAAACTTTTATCTTTAATCTTTCGGATCTGAACATTCATGCCACATTAAAGAAAAATTACATTGATAAATATGGTAGAAAGCATTCCACATCAAAAATTCTTTCTTTTATCATTTACCTACTCGAGGACGAGCAGGAATTAAGCTTGGGGATGCTTGATATGTCTCCAACGTATCTATAATTTTGGTTGCTCCATGCTATTATATTATCTATTTTAGATGTTAATGGGCTTTATTTTACACTTTTATATCATTTTTGGGACTAACCTACTAATCAGAGGCCCGACCCAAATTGCTGTTTTTTTTGCCTATTTTAGGGTTTCGAAGAAAAGGAATAACAAACGGAGTCCAAACGGAATGAAACCTTTGGGAACATGATTTTCGCAACGAATGTGATCCAGAAGACTTGGAGTGTGCGTCAAGAAACAACGGAGGAAGCCACGAGGCAGGGGCGCGCGCCTACCCCCTTGGGCGCGCCCTCCACCCTCGTGGGACCCCTGTTGCTCGACCGACGTACTTCTTACTCCTATATATATCTACGTACCCCCAAACATCCAGGGGCACCACGAAAACCTAATTCCACTGCCGCAACCTTCCGTACCCGAGAGATCCCATCTTGGGGCCTTTTCCGGAGCTCCGCCGGAGGGGGCATCGATCACGGAGGGCCTCTACATCAACTCCATGGCCTCTCCGGTGATGTGTGAGTAGTTTATTTCAGACCTACGGGTCCATAGTTATTAGCTAGATGGTTTCTTCTCTCTCTTTGGATCTCAATACAAAGTTCTCCTTGATCTTCTTGGAGATCTATTCGATGTAATCTTCTTTTGCGGTGTGTTTGTCGAGATCGGATGAATTTTGGGTTTATGATCTAGATTATCTATGAACAATATTTGATTCTCCTCTGAATTCTTTTATGTATGATTGGTTTATCTTTGCAAGTCTCTTCGAATTATCAGTTTGGTTTGTCCTACTAGATTGATCTTTCTTGCATTGGGAGGAGTGCTTAGCTTTGGGTTCAATCTTGCGTTGCTCGATCCCAGTGACAGAAAGGGAACTGACACGTTTGTATTGTTGCCATCGAGGATAAAAAGATGGGGTTTATATCATATTGCATGAGTTTATCCCGATACATCATGTCATCTTACTTAAAGCATTACTCTATTCTTATGAACTTAATACTCTATATGCACGATGGATAGCGGTCGATGTGTGGAGTAATAGTAGTAGATGCAGAATCGTTTTGGTCTACTTGTCTCGAACGTGATTCCTACATACATGATCATACCTAGATATTGTCATAACTATGCTCAATTCTATCAATTGCTCGACAGTAATTCGTTTACCCACCGTGATACTTATGCTCTTGAGAAGAGCCACTAGTGAAACCTATGGCCCCCGGGTCTATCTTCCATCATATTAATCTTCCAATACTTAGTTATTTCCATTACCATTTATTTTACTTTGCATCTTTATTTGTATTTATCATAAAAATACCAAAAATATTATCTTATCATATCTATCTGATCTGACTCTCGGAAGTGCCGGTGAAGGGATTGACAACCCCTTTATCGCGTTGGTTGCGAGGTTCTTATTTGTTTGTGTAGGTGCGTGGGACTTGAGCGTGATCTCCTACTGGATTGATAACTTGGTTCTCAAAAACTAAGGGAAATACTTACGCTACTTTACTGCATCACCCTTTCCTCTTTAAGGGAAAACCAACGCAGTGCTCAAGAGGTAGCAAAGGGGTCCTACCATATCAAGCCCCCAGACCGCAAAATGCCAAGTAATGGGGATTGTTTGTAAAGCAGTAGGCAGCATATGGCTTTGATTGGCGAAAAGCTGGCATCCGACATAGTGTTGGACAAGGTCCTGTGCATCTGTTCAGGCCGTCGGCCAAAAGAAACTTGTATGGAAGGCTTTACTTAAAATGGCCCGAGCCACGACATGGTGACCGCCGAGACCAGCATGGATTTCAGCCAGGAGCTGCCGTCCCTCTTCTTCGGAGATACATCTTTGAAGGACTCCGGTAGCACTTTTCTTGTAGAGCTCTCCTTCATGGACCTTATAGGCTTTCGAACACCGAACAATGCAGCGAGCCTCATTCTGATCCTCGCGGAGCTCTCGCCTATTAAGGTAGGCCAAGAAGGGTTCAATCCATGGGGCAACTACTGCCATTATTAGATGGGCCGATGGTGTTATCTCAGTGGCTGATCCCCCAACGATATCGGTATTGTGTTCGGAATCTGGGGGTATGATCAGATCCGGACTAGTGTTGTCGCTCTCATCCTGCCACATGACGGATGGCTTGAAGAGCCTTTCCAAAAAGATGTTAGGCGGGATGGGGTCACGCTTGGCGCCCATGCGAGCAAGGACATCCGCCGCTTGATTGCTTTCTCGAGCCACATGATGAAACTCGAGTCCCTCGAACCGAGCTGATATTTTCAGTACGGCGTTGTGATAGGCCACCATCTTCGGATCCTTGGCATCGAAGTCTCCATTTATTTGGGATATTGCGAGATTTGAATCCTCGCACACCTCCAGGCGTTCTTTGTCCTGGTGGTAGCCATCCTAAGACCGTGCAACAAGGCCTCGTATTCGACTGCATTGTTGGAGTCTGTGTATAATATTTCGAGTACGTACTGGACTGTGTCTCGAGTGGGGGGCATTAAAACGACGCCCGCTTCTAAGCCGACTAGCATTTTAGAGCCATCGAAGTGCATGACCCAGTTGGAATATGTACCGTACTCTTTAGGGAGTTCGACCTTTGTCCATTCGACGACGAAGTGGGCCAATACTTGGGTTTTAGTGGCTCGGCGTGGTTTGTATGTTATGTCGAATGGTAGGATCTGAATAGCCCACTTGGCAATCCGACCCATAGCGTCGCAGTTATTTATTGTATCATTGAGTGGTACTTCGGAAGCCACCGTGATCGAACACTCTTGGAAGTAGTGTCGTAGCTTCCGGTATGCCATGAAGACCGCATATGCTATCTTTTGGTAATGAGAGTACCGGGATTTGCATGGTGTGAGGACAGTGGATACGTAGTATACCAGTTTCTGAAGTGGGAACTTGTGTCCGTCCTCCTCTCGCTCAACGACGAGCACTGCGCTCACCACCTGGTGTGTTGCAGAGATGTATAATAACATCGGTTCGCCAACGTTTGGCGCGGCCAGGATTGGGTTGCTCGCTAAAAGAGCCTTTATTTCCTCTAGCCCGACCGTTGCCGCTTCTGTCCACTCGAAGTGGTCGGTGCGTCGGAGAAGGCAATAAAGTGGCAATGCTTTTTCTCCTAGTCTGGAGATAAAGTGGCTTAAAGCTGCCATGCATCCGGCTAGTTTTTGGACCTGTTTAAGGTCTATTGGTGTAGCCAATTGTGATAAAGCTTGGATTTTGGCTGGATTTGCCTCAATTCCTCTAGTGAAAATGATAAAGCCCAGCAGTTTTCTGGCAGGGACGCCAAAAACACACTTTTCTGGATTGAGCTTGATGTCATATGTCCGGAGGTTGTCGAATGTGAGATGCATGTCGTCTATTAACGAGTCGACGTGCTTAGTCTTGATGACGACATCATCCACATATGGTTCAACTGTCTTGCCGATTTGTTTCTCCAGACATGTTTGAATCATGTGTTGGTAGGTGGCCCGGCCTTTTTAAGCTCGAAGGGCATAGTGTTGAAGAAGAAAGGCCCGTATGGGGTGATGAATGCCATTGCGTCTTGATCAGACTCCTTCATTTTGATTTGATGGTATCTGGAGTATGCATCGAGGAAACACAGTGAGTCGTGTCCTGCAGTAGCATCAATAATCTGATTGATGCGGGGGAGGGGGAAGGGATCCTTAGGGCAAGCCTTATTGAGGTCTTTGAAATTGACGCATAGGTGCCAGGATTTGTTCTTCTTTGGCACCATCACCAGGTTTGCTAGCCAGTCCGGGTGTTTTATCCCTCTAATGAATGCAGCCTCGATTGACTTGGCAAGCTCCTCCCCCATGGCTTGTCGTTTAGGTTCAGAAAAGCGCCGCAGTGTTTGCTTGACCGGCTTATATCCCTTCAATATATTGACGCTGTGTTCGGCCAGCCCGCGTGGGATTCCTGGCATATTAGAAGGGTGCCAGGCGAATATGTCCCAGTTCTCGCGCAGGAACGTTCGTAGTGCGGCGTCAACCGTTGGGTCCAGCTGTGCCCCGATGGAAGCTGTATTCTTGGGGTTCGTTGGGTGGACTTGAAATTTGATTATTTCGTCTGCTGGTTTGAAGGAGGTCAAGGATTACATCATCCCTATCCACCATAGCGTAGTGCGGTTAACTCTTCGGCCGTGAGGGCCTCAGACAGTGCCTCGAGGGACATGGATGTTGTTTTGTTTTCGGCGCGGAGGGCTATGTCCGGCTCACTAGCAAGAGTGATAATACCGTTGGGCCCGGGCATCTTGAGCTTCATATACCCGTAATGAGGTTTAGCTTGAAAGCGTGTGAATGCATCTCGCCCCAACAGGGCGTGATATCCACTGTTGAAAGGGGCCACTTGGAAGGTTATCTCTTCGGACTGATAGTTCTCCGGCGTGCCGAATACCACATCGAGTGTAATTTTCCCCGCACATCGTGCCTCCCGGCTGTGAATGATCCCTCGGAAAGTCGTATTACTTTGCTCGATGCGGCTCTTGTCTATTTCCATTTTATTCAGTGTGTCCTGGTAGATGAGGTTTAGTCCGCCGCCGCCGTCCATGAGCACTTTAGTGAGCCGAAAGCCATCCACAATTGGGTTGAGGACCAAGGCGGCTGGTGCCCGGACTGACCGGATTTTTGGTTCGTCACTGGCGTTGAAAGTTATGGCCATGTCGTTCCAGGGATTTGTTGTTGTGACTTGCCAGACTTCGGCGAGGTCGCGGAGTGCCCTCTTGCGCCGATTGTTTGAAGCGAAAGTCTCGAAGACTATCAATACTCTGTGGTCATCGTATTCCAGGGGGAGTTGCTCCGCGGTGTTTTTGGTGAGGATATCCTCGCCGCTATTGGCCACTTGCCGGAGTATCCAACATGCTCTAAGGCTGTGGGTTGGTATGGTATCGGGTGTCATGTGTATTTTGCATGGCCTATCGAGCCATTCCTCCAGAATAGTTCCGCATCCCATAATGGGTTTAGTTTTCTTTACTATGGGTTCAGGTGCCCCGCGAGCATCCGTTTTGCTCGCCCGAGGGGTTAGGTGGAGACCGGTGGCTCGCAGCGAGCTGTCTGAGTTTTCGAGGCGCTTTCCATTGTGTGGTACTTCTGTACTATAGTTGCCAAGTCCGCAAAGTGTAATACGCGACGGAGGTTGATGGCGTTGAGGATTCCTTCTTCCGTGCAATTATTGCAGAATACTGAAATCGCGTCCTCGTCGCGACAATCTTTAATCTTGCCTTTGACAAGGAGGAACCTGGCCCAAAAGTGATGGACTGTTTCCTGAGATGGCTGTCGTATGCACGTGAGGTCGCATATATCCGGATGACCGGAATTTCTTGTTGAATATTGCATGTGGTGGGTGGGTGGCTTTAAATCCGAACCCTGACCCAATTTGGAGCCCGGAGTTTGAGAGGCTTCCGAGCTTATTAGTTCAGGTTCCAAGATGTCCAATGATTTTTCGGGCCCCACGCCCGATTTCGGATTTGGAGGGCTTGGAGTGTCGTTCCACAGATAGGTATCCGACTCTTCGAGCTCAGAAATCCAAGCATACTTCGTCTTCAGCATAGGGGAAGAATTATTGTTTTGCTCTTCTATGACCGCTATCTGATGGGTGATCGGCGGAGATTTGATTTCTCTCTGATCGGGTTTAAGCCCTATCTGATCATAGTCAGTAGCGACCCCCATGGCGGCGATGTGATCCAGGAGTTCGTTTAAAGACGACCACTCCACCAGATCCATCCGTCTGGAGTATTCGGAGTCAACACGAAGGTGATTTTTGATGACCCGAGAAGTCATCATCGGCTTAACGGCCGAACGAGCGGTCATGGTAAAGCCGCCCAGCCGGAGGGTTTGGCCTGAGGCCAGAGCTCCTCCGGAGGTGATACTGTCTTTGATAATGAGGCGAGCCATCAACCCTAACTTCGACGTCATAGTGGAACTCTCAATGAAAGCACCAATGTCGGTGTCAACACCGGCGGATCTCGGGTAGGGGGTCCCGAACTGTGCGTCTAAGGTCGATGGTAACAGGAGGCAGGGGACATGATGTTTTACCCAGGTTCGGGCCCTCTTGATGGAGGTAATACCCTATGTCCTTCTTGATTGATCTTGATGAGTATGAGGATTACAGGAGTTGATCTACCAGGAGATCGTTGTGGCTAAACCCTAGAAGTCTAGCATGTATGATTGTGATTGTCTCTACGGACTAAACCCTCCGGTTTATATAGACACCGGAGGGGCCTAGGGTTATACAAGGTCGGTTACAGAGAAAGGAAATAATACACCCGGACGCCTAGCTTGCCTCCCACGCAAAGGAGAGTCCCATCCGGACACGGGAGGAAGTCTTCTATCTTGTATCTTCATGGCCCAATAGTCCGTCCCATGTCACACATGCCGGACGCCCGAGGACCCCTTAATCCAGGACTCCCTCAGCTCTCATATGCATTATTGTTGATCTAACAGAGAGCCCATATTACCTTGTCTTCTCCTTTGAATAAATGTTTGCATTCCAGCTTAGTCCGATGCACGTGCACTATTATCATTTATCCACATTGTTCGGTCGTGCAAGTGAAAGGAAATAATGACGATATATGATGAAATGATTGAGATGAGGAAAAGCTGGTATGAACTCGACCTATCTTGTTTTTGTAAATATGATTAGTTCATCGTTCTTGATTCAGCCTATTATGAATGAAACATTTTTGCAATGATAATTAGAGATTATAGTTACTCATGCCATGCTTAATTAACTAGGAGTTTATAATGGTTTACCTTGTGTGCCAACATGGAAATTAAAATGGTTGTGATGTAGTATGATAGGATGGTATCCTCCTTTGAATGATTTGAGTGGCTTGACTTTGCACATGTTCACGCATGTAGTTGAAACAAAATCAACATAGCCTCTATGATATTTATGTTCATGGCGATTTATATCCTACTCATGCTTGCATTCAATGTTGGTTAATCTCACTACTTGTTTATGACTGATGTCGCTCTCTAGTTGGTTGCTTCCCAGTCTCTTTCTAGCCTTCACTTGTACTAAGCGGGAATACTGCTTGTGCATCCACTTCCATAAACCCCAAAGTTATTCCATATGAGTCCACCATACCTACCTATATACGGTATTTACCTACCATTCCAAGTAAACTTACATGTGCCAAACTCTAAACCTTCAAATAGTAATTTGTTTTGTATGCTTGAATAGCTCATGTATCAACTAGGGCTGTAAATATCTTCCACTCTAGGTGGGTTATTCTCACGATGAGTGGACTCCGCTCATCATTCACTAGAAAATGGCCGGTAACCGGGATGCCCAGTCCCTTGCTCAAAGCAAATCAAATAAAAATAATTGCAAACAAAACTCCCCCAGGATTGTTGTTAGTTGGATGGTACCCATTGTTTCAGACCAGCCGTGGAGTGTGCTTGTTGGTGGTGGGGAAGTATAAACTTTACCATTCTGTTTGGGAACCGCCTATAATGTATGTAGCACGGAAGATACCGAGATCTCTTAGTTGTTATGTTGACAATGAAAGCATACCGCTCAAAATATTATTCCTCTCTTTTCAAAACTCGACCTCTGGCACCTCTGCAAATCCCTCCTTCCCTCTACGAAGGGCCTATCTATTTACTTTTATTGTTGAGTCATCATCCTCTTATAAAAAGCACCAGTTAGAGAGCACCACTATCATTTGTATGCATTGTTATTAATTTATATTGAGTATGACTGTGACTGGATCTCTTTTACCATGAATTACAATGTCTAGTCAGTCCTTGATCCTCAGGGGTGCTCCGCATTTATGTTTTGCATACTCAGAAAGGGCTAGCGAGATACCATGTTGTTACATCATATCATGATTTTTTTGAGAAAGTGTTGTCATCCGAGGTTTATTATTATTGCTCGCTAGTTGATTATTGAAGGAAATATGCCCTAGAGGCAATAATAAAGTTGTTATTTATATTTCCTTATATCATGATAAATGTTTATTATTCATGCTAGAATTGTATTAATGATAACCCACAAGTATAGGGGATCAATTGTAGCCTCTTTCGATAAGTAAGAGTGTCGAACCCAACGAGGAGCTAAAGGTAGAACAAATATTCCCTCAAGTTTTATCGACCACTGATACAACTCTACGCACGCTTGACGTTCGCTTTACCAAGAACAAGTATAAACCTAGAAGTACTTTGTAGGTGTAACGGGATAGGTTTGCAAGAATATAAAGAGAACGTAAATAAAAACAAGGGGCTGTTTTAAGTAAATAAGCAATAAAGTTAGTATAGCGAGTGTAAAGTGGTGGTAGGAGTTGCGAAATTGTCCCTAAGCAATTGACTACGTTACTAGACCGATAACAAGTTTTATGTGGGAGAGGCCACTGCTAGCATATCATCCTTAACTTAGAATTCTATGCACTTATGATTGGAACTATTAGCAAGCATCCGCAACTACTAACGTTCATTAAGGTAAAACCCAACCATAGCATTTAGATATATTGGTCCCCCTTCAATCCCGTATGTATCAATTTATATGCTAGGTTGAAGCTTCTGTCACTCTTGCCCTCCAATACATAGTCCTATCAACATACAACTAACCCTATGGTGTGATCCATGCACGCGCTCATATGATGGGCACCAAAGGAGAGCAACATAACCACAAGGAAATTAAACCAATCATAGAAACTCACCAATTACCGATAGGACAACGAAAATCTACCGAGATGTCATAGGATGGCAACACATCATTGGATAATAATATGAAGCATAAAGCACCATGTTCAAGTAGAGGGTACAACGGGTTGCGGGAGAGTGGACCGCTGTAGATAGATAGGGGAAGGTGATGAAGATGTTGGTGAAGATGACAGAGGTGTTGGTGTAGATCGCCGTCACACAATGATGGCACCGGCGGCGTTCTGGCACCACCGGGAGAGAGGGGGAGAGAGCCCCCATCCTCCTTCTTATTCTTCCTTGACCTTCTCCCTAGATGGGAGAAGGGTTTCCCCTCTGGTCCGTGGGCTCCATGGCGGCGGAGGGGTGAGAGCCCCTCCAAGATTGGATCTGTCTCTCTGTCTCTCTCTGTTTCTGCGTTCCAGATTCTGCCCTTTCACCTTTTCCTATATTCCTGGATATCTGTAACTCCGATTGGGCTGAAATTTGGACACGGTTTTTATCCGGATATTGGCTTTATTGCGGAGAATGAACGGCACCGACCGCCTTACGAGGTGGCCATGATGGCCCATGGCGCGCCTGACCCCCTAGGGCGCGCCCCTGCCTCGTGGCCCCCTCGGGCATCGTCTCACGTTGATTCTTCTTCCCAAAAATCACATATATTCCAAAAAAATCTCTGTCAGTTTTTATCCCATTTGGACTCCGTTTGATATGGATTTTCTGCGGAAAAAAACATGCAACAAACAGGAACTGGCACTGGGCACTGGATCAATATGTTAGTCCCAAAAATAGTATAAAAAGTTGCAAAAAGTATATAAAAGTTGTAGAATATTGGCATGGAACAATAAAAAATTATAGATACGACGAAGACGTTTCAGCATCCCCAAGCTCAATTCCTGCTCGTCCTCGAGTAGATAAATGATAAAAAAATATAATTTTTGATGTGGAATGCTACATAGCATAATCTTGATCATGTAATCTAATCATGGCATGAATATTAAGACACGAGTGATTCAAAGCAATAGTCTATCATTTGACATTAAGACAATAATACTTCAAGCATACTAATAAAGCAATCATGTCTTTTCAAAATAACATGGCCAAAGAAAGTTATCCCTAAAAAAATCATATGGCCTGGCTATGCTCCATCTTCACCACACAAAATATTCAAATCATGCACAACCCCGATGACAAGCCAAGCAATTGTTTCATACTTTTGACGTTCTCAAACCTTTTCAACTTTCACGCAATACATGAGCGTGAGCCATGGATATAACACTATAGGTGGAATAGAATATGATGATGGAGGTTGTCTCGAGAAGACAAAAAAGGGAGAAAGTCTCACATCGACGCGGCTAATCAATGGGCTATGGAGATGCCCATCAATTGATGTCAATGCGAGGAGTAGGGATTGCCATGCAACGTATGCACTAAGAGCTATAAGTGTATGAAAGCTCAAACTGAAACTAAGTGGGTGTGCATCCAACTTGCTTGCTCGTGAAGACCTAGGGCACTTGAGGAAGCCCATCGTTGGAATATACAAGCCAAGTTCTATAATGAAATACTAGTATATGAAAGTGATAACTCAAGAGACTCTCTATATCAAGAACATGGTGCTACTCTGAAGCACAAGTGTGGTAAAAGGATAGTAACATTGTCCCTTCTCTCTTTTCTCTCATTTTTTTTCATTTTTTCTCCTTTTTATTTTTTTTATTTTTTTGTAGGCTTCTTTGGCCTCTCTCTCTTTTTTTGGGCTTCTCTGGCCACTTTTATTTTGATAACCTCACATGGGACAATGTTCTAATAATTATGATCATCACACTTTTATTTACTTACAACTCAATATTACAACTCGATACTAGAACAAAATATGACTCTATATGAATGCCTCCGGCGGTGTGCCAAGATGTGCAATGATCTAGCGTAGCAATGACATAAAAAAGGGACAAGCCATGAAAACATCATGCTACCTATCTTATGGTCATGCAAAGCAATAGGACAATGATGCTCAACTCATGTATATGAAGATGATGGAAGTTGCATGGCAATATATCTCGGAATGGCTATGGAAATGCCATGATAGGTAGGTATCGTAGCTGTTTTGAGGAGGATATAAGAAGGCTTATGTGTGATAGAGCGTATCATATCACAGTGTTTGGATGCGCCCACGAAGTTTGCACCGACTCTCAAAGTGAGAAAGGGCAATGCACGGTACCGAAGAGGCTAGCAATGATGGAAGGGTCAGAGTGTGTATATTCCATGGACTCAATGTTAGTCATAAAGAACTCACATACTTATTGGAAAAATCTATTAGTCATCAAAACAAAGTACTACGCGCATGCTCCTAGGGGGATAGATTGGTAGGAAAAGACCATCGCTCGTCCCCGACCGCCACTCATAAGGAAGACAGGCAATAAATACCTCATGCTCCAACTTCGTTACATAACGGTTCACCATACGTGCATGCTACGGGAATCACAAACTTCAACACAAGTATTTCTACAATCCACAACTACCCAATAGCATGACTCTAATATCACCATCTTTATATCACAAAACTATTGCAAGGAATCAAACATATCATATTCAGTGATCTACAAGTTTTATGTAGGATTTAATGACTAACCATGTGAATGATCAATTCATGTCATCTCTCTAAATAGATATAAGTGAAGCAAGAGAGTTAATTCTTTCTACAAAAGATATGCCCACGCTCTAACAAATATAAGTGAATCAAAAGAGCATTCTACAAATGGCGGTTTTATATGTGAAGAGAAACAGGCAATCCGAACTTCAAATGATATAAGTGAAGCACATGCAGCGTTCTATAAAGCCATACTCAGAAGATATAAGTGAAGTGCAATGAGCATTCTATAAATCAACCATGTACTATCTCATACCAGCATGGTGCATCAAAGAAAAGTGAAAACTAAAGGCAAAAGACGCTCCAAGATTTGCACATATCGCATGAACGAAATGAATCCAAAAATATACTGATACTTGTTGAAGAAAGATGGGATGCCTTCCGGGGCATCCCCAAGCTTAGACGCTTGAGTATCCTTGAATATTTACTTGGGGTGCCTTGGGCATCCCCAAGCTTGAGCTCTTGCCTCTCCTCCTTCTCCTCACATCGAGACCTCCTCGATCTTCGAACACTTCATCAACATAAAACTCAACAGAAAGCTCGGTAAGATCCGTTAGTATAATAAAGCAAATCACTACTCTAAGTACTGTTGCAAACGAATTCATATTTTTTTCATTGTAGCCACTGTAATACAACTTTTCCATGGCTTAATCCACTGATAGAAATCGATAGTTTCATCAAAACAAGCAAACTATGCATCAAAAACATAATTTGTCTTAAACAGGACAGTTTGTAGAAATCTGAACATTCACCAAACTTCTGCTACTCCAACAATTCTGAAACAATTAGTAAAAATAAAAAATTTGTATAGAAAGACAGTGCAAAAATTTTCAGATCCGTTTGACGTCCCAGTAAAAAATGTAAAATCGCGCACTACAGCCAAAGTTTCTGTCTTGCACCGCACAAACCAACAAGCAATGTAAACATCCTAAAGGCAAATCTTGGCACATTATTTTCATTTTTAAACTTTATAAAAGCACAAAACAGAAATAAATGACTCTCTAAAACTTCCAGGTTGTCTCAGCGCTTTCTTTAAAGCCATTAAGCTAGGCATATAGTGCTCAAGTAATGGATCCACCCGGATCCCAAGGTATATCAAAGCCAATTTTAATTAACAATGATTTGTTATTTAGTAGTGAGCACAAAGTAACATATATCATGCAATAACGAAGTCTAACTCTCTTCCTATGCATCGGCATGTCATAAAAGAACAATTCATGCACACATAGTAAAGGCCAATGCATAGTATAAACAGTTTCTTGCAATTTTATCATATTGGAAACATGGAGAGGCGGAGATGTAGTTCCTCTCTCATGATAATTGAAAGTAGGAGCAGCAAGCACATGCATATTATATCTATCAAAATCATCATGTGTAGTAGTAAAACTCAACCCATCAATATAATTCTTAATAAGGGCAAACTTCTCCGATATAGTGTAGTCGGGAGAATTCAAAAAGATAATAGGACTATCATGCGTGGGTGCAATAGCAACAATTTCATGTTTAACATAAGGAACTATAGCAAGTTCATCTCCATAAGCATAATTCATATTGGCATCTTGGCCACAAG